>CM073132.1:57009033-57717734 GCA_037039145.1 Fundulus diaphanus | reverse complement strand
TATTTCATGAATCCGGAAAATTGGACATCAAAGTATATTTCAAAAAAACTGACACACATTCACTACTTCACAAAAAAAGCTTTCATCCCAAACATGCATTCAAAGGCATTGTTAAATCTCAATTGTTGAGATTTAGTCGGATTTGTACAAATCAGGACTATTTTTCGGAAGCGGTCGGGACCCTATTTCGGGCATTGAGGGGCAGGGGTTATTCTCGACCCTTTTTACGAAATTGTTTAAAAACCTATCACTTACCTAAACAGAAACAGTCCAACCATAACATCATTCCCCTAATTACGACCTATTCAACGATCAGTAAATCTTTAAACAAACGATATAGAACCAATTACACAAATTTGATAAAAAAAACAAACTTACTTCCAGACACACAATTAATTTTGGCCTACAAAAGGAACAGAAATCTGGCAAACCGGTTAGTCAGGGCAAAAATGCCGACTAACTAAAACCTAGATCTAATCTGATCCTGACCATAAAAATCTAGCCTCACTCCCAACCTAACCCTAATTTTCATCCTGATCCTTAAACCAACCCTAACCTCAAACCCTGAATCCTTATCCTAACCTTTAACCTCAATGGGGACCTAACCTTAACCCCGATCTGAACCTAACCCTAACCCTTCTTTTCTACCCCTAACATCAAATTTGGTCCTAAACCTAACCCTCATAGCTTTTACCCTAACCCCAAACCCAAGTTCTAAACGCTATCCCTAATCTGGGATTTCCTATCCTAACCCTAACCACAATCTTTAACCCTAATACTTACCTTTTATTTACCTAAAAAAATTCTATAAAAACAATGTTACATACTTACCTTACTTACCTGTTAACCTGGAAAAAAAACAAAAAAAGAGAACAAAAAAATAATGTTTACTTACCTTACTTACCTATTAAACCTGTGAAAAAAACCTAAAAAAAGAACAAAAAACAACTTTCACTTACCTTTACCTTAGTCACCTGTTAAACCTGTGAAAAAAAGAAAAAAGAACAAAAAAATAACTTTTACTTACCTTTACCTTATTTACCTGTTAACCTGTGGAAAAAACCTGGAAAAAGAAGAACAAAAAAATAAGTTTTACTTACTTACCTGTTAAAAACATAAAAACAAAAACTAGAAAAAAGAAAAACAAAAACTAAGAAAAAAGAAAAACAAACATTAATAATTTCTATTTACCTTTACTTTACTTACCTGTTAAAAACATAAAAACAAACAAAATAATTATATTACTTACCTTTTTTACATATTCATCTGCAAAAACCTGAAAAAAAGACAAAAAATACAAAAAACATTATTTCACTAAAGAAAAACCAAGTTGGCTATTTTGTTCAGGGGGTGGAGTCAACTGCCTATATAAGCAGGCTCACTCCCTCTGCTCTTCAGTTGAGCCCAGACAGCCGATGAGAGCAGATCATTATTTTTCATGTGTGCCAGACCTGATGAAGACCGTAAAAGGTTGAAACGTTGTCACGGCACACTTTTGACTTAATTCATTGCTCTACAAAAACACAAATAAAAAAATTATTTTTTATTTTTTTAAAAAAATTGGAAAATAATAAAAAAATTAAAAATTTTCAAAATTTCAAAAAAAATAAAAAACACTTACCTTTACGTTTACGTCAAGTTTCCCGTTTGGAAATCCTCTTTTAGTTGTTTGCCTCCCTGTGAAAGTAAAAAACATCTTTAGTGAGGACAACAAAAATTAAAAAAATGGCTGACGGGTGGACGGAGGTCCGTTATGGACGGAGGCGATTCCGCCAAACCCAACGGGGCCCACCGCCGGGTGAGCCTGGTCGGATGGCCCGTGCTAGACCTCCTGCTTTTCGGCAGAGGCCTCAGTTTTCACCCCCTACCCGGCCTGCGCCTCCGCAACGGCGCTCCCGGCGAGTTGGTCCACAGCCATTGACTTATGCCAGAGCAGTTCGCTCTGGATTCCCTTCACCCGCCCGCAGAGGGCCTCCCCCCAGGGAAAGGGAACCCGCTCAGCCCACTGATCCAGCTTTTGGACGCATGGTGCGTAAAATTTATGCAACCATCAAAACTGTCCATCACCTGGACAAGGTTCCCCTGGAACCAGGAAAACCAGAGCCCAGAATGATCTCTCGGATGGTTGATGTCCTTGCTGAGCTCATTAAGCCAGCTTCTCCCAAACAGGGAACACAGGACCTCATAATTGCCAATGCCAAAAATTGGGGCTACACCACCTACCTTATTTTGAGGGATCATTATGAGGCCAGCCTGGAGGAGTTGCTTGGTGATCTTCCAGACCTTTTGACCCCGGATTGGAAGTCTGCTTTTCAGGTGGCCGTGCGGTGGGCGAATAGGAATCTCAACCGGGTTACGCAGCAGGTGTTTCAAAAAACCGAAAACCTGATTGCAACCCGGATGGCCACCCCAGATACAGCCGCCGCGCCTGCCCCATCTGAAGCGGAGCCAGAGGAGCAGCACATTGTAGGGGCAATCCCACAGGTGCAGCCAGCTCCGCTGCCTATTTCACAGGCCCCACCACCAATACCCCGTACTATGTCGGTCACAACTATGACAGACACCAGCGTTGCAACGCGAAGTGTTGAAGTAGGGGTGTCACAGGGGCAGCCAGCCAGAGTGCCCCACACACGGGCCTCACCACAACCACAAACCACTGATGTTTCCGTTGCAACAATGACGGACGCAGGGGTCCCGAAGCTTACACCAAAGAGGGAGGTCTACCACATCTCTTCACCTGTACCCCTGCTACAAAGACCACCACGCAGGACCCTCAATCCGGAGCCACCTGCGGCGGATCCTTTGTTGGACTTCACCACAGAGGCGGTAGATCCGCATCCCTCAGAGTACTCCAAATTGGAGGCTCTTTTTGATGAGCTACGGGCCGAGGAAGAGAGAGAGGAGAGAGAGAGGGAGGAGATAAGGCAGGGGCAGGCCGAGGGGGAACATCGGGATCAGGAAGTAGAAATCGCAGGGCCTGGGGAACCCCTTGACCACTCCTCGGGTCGCTCCGCCTCCCCTGACCAAACCCTCTTTTGGCCATTGAGGCACCCTAATACCCAGAAAAAATTGATCCAATGGAACCTAAAGATCGAGAAAAAATGGGTAATTGTGGGAGATTCAAACATGGCGCTATTTCCAGGCCACAACTACCCACATTTACAAATAGATAGTTTCCCTGGAGCACATTTCAGACACGCTCAGGCGTTGATGGAGAAAACCGCTACACCGGTGGATTTTCAGGTGGAAAAAGTTATTTTGGCCTTTGGCATTAATAGCCGAACTAACAGCAAGGAAACTACAATCAAAAATCTGCAGGCCGCTTTCAGAGCAACCAAGAAACGGTTTCCTGGGGCAGACGTTTGGATTCCACTGGTGAACTATTCTCCAGTACTCCCGGAATCCGATCAAGAAAATTTAGACATCCTCAATGTTCATATCCTGAACAACATGCCCCATATCCCTCTTCTACCACAGAATCTGTTCCGGACACAGAAGGATGATGTCCATTGGACAAAAGAGACGGCTGCAGCTATCCTGGACCATTGGCTGGTCTTTTTAAACGGCAAGACCCCCTAAATCTCAACGCAGGGGGGGCGCAGCCTAGTGCACTCCATGCCAACCAGCAGGTGGTAGTATTGGCGGATGATTTTCACCTCACGGAGGCACAACACAGCCTCCTTAGTAGGGGACTAGCCTTCATTCCCACCCTTGATTTGGCTAGGGGACAACAGTCACAATTAAAAAATGATTTAAAACAATATCACAGAAGGTTAAAAATAGCTACATTCTTTAAAAACAGCAATAGTACCCCCTTACCTTTTATGTCGACGTCTACCTGGTCCCCATCGTTGGCGGAACTTCCTCACCAGGCAGGTACCTTAGTGGAAAAAGATTGGGAAATATTTACGAAACATTATCACCCATACCACGAACAATGTAATCTTACCTCACAGGAAGTTAAAGCACTTAGGGACCTACAAAAAAATAAAGATATTATCCTCAAGCCTGCCGATAAGGGGTCGGCAGTTGTCATCATGGGAAAGGAACAATACAAATTGGAAGTACATAGACAATTGAATGACAAAAAATATTATCAACAATTGGACAAACCTATATTTCAAGAAACCATACCCATGGTGGCTAAAATACTTCATAGTTTAAAAACAAAAAAATTCATAAATTCCAAACAACAGCAATATTTATTGGGAAACAAGAAACCACGACAAAGACTATTTTATATACTCCCTAAAATTCACAAACCCCCTCAAAAGTGGACAATACCTTTCAAGGTTCCACAAGGGAGACCGATTGTCTCCGATTGTGACAGCGAGACATATTACACCGCTGAGTTTTTGGATCACTATTTGAATCCCTTGTCCACGATACATCCGGCTTACCTCAAAGACACTTACCACTTCGTGGACATCGTCCGTAACCTGGTCCTTCCCACGTCCTGCTTCCTCTTCACTATGGACGTTGCAAGCCTCTATACAAATATTCCCATAGAGGCGGGTATTGAGTGTGTGAGGCAAATTTTTAAAGCCCACCCGGATCCCGCACGCCCCGATGATGAGCTCTTAGCCCTATTGAAAATAAACCTAATTAGGAATGATTTTGTCTTTGACAACAAATTTTATTTACAGATTAAAGGCACGGCGATGGGTAAGAAATTTGCGCCGGCCTACGCAAATATTTTCATGGCCAATTGGGAGAAACAGGCCTTGCAGAAATGCAAAAAGGTGCCCACCAGATATTTGCGATACCTGGATGATATTTGGGGGATTTGGGAGGGGTCCCGGGAAGAATTCCAGGAATTTGTTGACACCTTGAATTCCGAGGATCCCTCCATCCAATTAACGGCCGAAATTCAGGAAAATTCAATTGACTTTTTGGACACTACAATTATAAAAGGACCCAAATTTCATGAATCCGGAAAATTGGACATCAAAGTATATTTCAAAAAAACTGACACACATTCACTACTTCACAAAAAAAGCTTTCATCCCAAACATGCATTCAAAGGCATTGTTAAATCTCAATTGTTGAGATTTAGTCGGATTTGTACAAATCAGGACTATTTTTCGGAAGCGGTCGGGACCCTATTTCGGGCATTGAGGGGCAGGGGTTATTCTCGACCCTTTTTACGAAATTGTTTAAAAACCTATCACTTACCTAAACAGAAACAGTCCAACCATAACATCATTCCCCTAATTACGACCTATTCAACGATCAGTAAATCTTTAAACAAACGATATAGAACCAATTACACAAATTTGATAAAAAAAACAAACTTACTTCCAGACACACAATTAATTTTGGCCTACAAAAGGAACAGAAATCTGGCAAACCGGTTAGTCAGGGCAAAAATGCCGACTAACTAAAACCTAGATCTAATCTGATCCTGACCATAAAAATCTAGCCTCACTCCCAACCTAACCCTAATTTTCATCCTGATCCTTAAACCAACCCTAACCTCAAACCCTGAATCCTTATCCTAACCTTTAACCTCAATGGGGACCTAACCTTAACCCCGATCTGAACCTAACCCTAACCCTTCTTTTCTACCCCTAACATCAAATTTGGTCCTAAACCTAACCCTCATAGCTTTTACCCTAACCCCAAACCCAAGTTCTAAACGCTATCCCTAATCTGGGATTTCCTATCCTAACCCTAACCACAATCTTTAACCCTAATACTTACCTTTTATTTACCTAAAAAAATTCTATAAAAACAATGTTACATACTTACCTTACTTACCTGTTAACCTGAAAAAAAACAAAAAAAGAGAACAAAAAAATAATGTTTACTTACCTTACTTACCTATTAAACCTGTGAAAAAAACCTAAAAAAAGAACAAAAAACAACTTTCACTTACCTTTACCTTAGTCACCTGTTAAACCTGTGAAAAAAAGAAAAAAGAACAAAAAAATAACTTTTACTTACCTTTACCTTATTTACCTGTTAACCTGTGGAAAAAACCTGGAAAAAGAAGAACAAAAAAATAAGTTTTACTTACTTACCTGTTAAAAACATAAAAACAAAAACTAGAAAAAAGAAAAACAAAAACTAAGAAAAAAGAAAAACAAACATTAATAATTTCTATTTACCTTTACTTTACTTACCTGTTAAAAACATAAAAACAAACAAAATAATTATATTACTTACCTTTTTTACATATTCATCTGCAAAAACCTGAAAAAAAGACAAAAAATACAAAAAACATTATTTCACTAAAGAAAAACCAAGTTGGCTATTTTGTTCAGGGGGTGGAGTCAACTGCCTATATAAGCAGGCTCACTCCCTCTGCTCTTCAGTTGAGCCCAGACAGCCGATGAGAGCAGATCATTATTTTTCATGTGTGCCAGACCTGATGAAGACCGTAAAAGGTTGAAACGTTGTCACGGCACACTTTTGACTTAATTCATTGCTCTACAAAAACACAAATAAAAAAATTATTTTTTATTTTTTTTAAAAAATTGGAAAATAATAAAAAAATTAAAAATTTTCAAAAATTTCAAAAAAAATAAAAAACACTTACCTTTACGTTTACGTCAAGTTTCCCGTTTGGAAATCCTCTTTTAGTTGTTTGCCTCCCTGTGAAAGTAAAAAACATCTTTAGTGAGGACAACAAAAATTAAAAAAATGGCTGACGGGTGGACGGAGGTCCGTTATGGACGGAGGCGATTCCGCCAAACCCAACGGGGCCCACCGCCGGGTGAGCCTGGTCGGATGGCCCGTGCTAGACCTCCTGCTTTTCGGCAGAGGCCTCAGTTTTCACCCCCTACCCGGCCTGCGCCTCCGCAACGGCGCTCCCGGCGAGTTGGTCCACAGCCATTGACTTATGCCAGAGCAGTTCGCTCTGGATTCCCTTCACCCGCCCGCAGAGGGCCTCCCCCCAGGGAAAGGGAACCCGCTCAGCCCACTGATCCAGCTTTTGGACGCATGGTGCGTAAAATTTATGCAACCATCAAAACTGTCCATCACCTGGACAAGGTTCCCCTGGAACCAGGAAAACCAGAGCCCAGAATGATCTCTCGGATGGTTGATGTCCTTGCTGAGCTCATTAAGCCAGCTTCTCCCAAACAGGGAACACAGGACCTCATAATTGCCAATGCCAAAAATTGGGGCTACACCACCTACCTTATTTTGAGGGATCATTATGAGGCCAGCCTGGAGGAGTTGCTTGGTGATCTTCCAGACCTTTTGACCCCGGATTGGAAGTCTGCTTTTCAGGTGGCCGTGCGGTGGGCGAATAGGAATCTCAACCGGGTTACGCAGCAGGTGTTTCAAAAAACCGAAAACCTGATTGCAACCCGGATGGCCACCCCAGATACAGCCGCCGCGCCTGCCCCATCTGAAGCGGAGCCAGAGGAGCAGCACATTGTAGGGGCAATCCCACAGGTGCAGCCAGCTCCGCTGCCTATTTCACAGGCCCCACCACCAATACCCCGTACTATGTCGGTCACAACTATGACAGACACCAGCGTTGCAACGCGAAGTGTTGAAGTAGGGGTGTCACAGGGGCAGCCAGCCAGAGTGCCCCACACACGGGCCTCACCACAACCACAAACCACTGATGTTTCCGTTGCAACAATGACGGACGCAGGGGTCCCGAAGCTTACACCAAAGAGGGAGGTCTACCACATCTCTTCACCTGTACCCCTGCTACAAAGACCACCACGCAGGACCCTCAATCCGGAGCCACCTGCGGCGGATCCTTTGTTGGACTTCACCACAGAGGCGGTAGATCCGCATCCCTCAGAGTACTCCAAATTGGAGGCTCTTTTTGATGAGCTACGGGCCGAGGAAGAGAGAGAGGAGAGAGAGAGGGAGGAGATAAGGCAGGGGCAGGCCGAGGGGGAACATCGGGATCAGGAAGTAGAAATCGCAGGGCCTGGGGAACCCCTTGACCACTCCTCGGGTCGCTCCGCCTCCCCTGACCAAACCCTCTTTTGGCCATTGAGGCACCCTAATACCCAGAAAAAATTGATCCAATGGAACCTAAAGATCGAGAAAAAATGGGTAATTGTGGGAGATTCAAACATGGCGCTATTTCCAGGCCACAACTACCCACATTTACAAATAGATAGTTTCCCTGGAGCACATTTCAGACACGCTCAGGCGTTGATGGAGAAAACCGCTACACCGGTGGATTTTCAGGTGGAAAAAGTTATTTTGGCCTTTGGCATTAATAGCCGAACTAACAGCAAGGAAACTACAATCAAAAATCTGCAGGCCGCTTTCAGAGCAACCAAGAAACGGTTTCCTGGGGCAGACGTTTGGATTCCACTGGTGAACTATTCTCCAGTACTCCCGGAATCCGATCAAGAAAATTTAGACATCCTCAATGTTCATATCCTGAACAACATGCCCCATATCCCTCTTCTACCACAGAATCTGTTCCGGACACAGAAGGATGATGTCCATTGGACAAAAGAGACGGCTGCAGCTATCCTGGACCATTGGCTGGTCTTTTTAAACGGCAAGACCCCCTAAATCTCAACGCAGGGGGGGCGCAGCCTAGTGCACTCCATGCCAACCAGCAGGTGGTAGTATTGGCGGATGATTTTCACCTCACGGAGGCACAACACAGCCTCCTTAGTAGGGGACTAGCCTTCATTCCCACCCTTGATTTGGCTAGGGGACAACAGTCACAATTAAAAAATGATTTAAAACAATATCACAGAAGGTTAAAAATAGCTACATTCTTTAAAAACAGCAATAGTACCCCCTTACCTTTTATGTCGACGTCTACCTGGTCCCCATCGTTGGCGGAACTTCCTCACCAGGCAGGTACCTTAGTGGAAAAAGATTGGGAAATATTTACGAAACATTATCACCCATACCACGAACAATGTAATCTTACCTCACAGGAAGTTAAAGCACTTAGGGACCTACAAAAAAATAAAGATATTATCCTCAAGCCTGCCGATAAGGGGTCGGCAGTTGTCATCATGGGAAAGGAACAATACAAATTGGAAGTACATAGACAATTGAATGACAAAAAATATTATCAACAATTGGACAAACCTATATTTCAAGAAACCATACCCATGGTGGCTAAAATACTTCATAGTTTAAAAACAAAAAAATTCATAAATTCCAAACAACAGCAATATTTATTGGGAAACAAGAAACCACGACAAAGACTATTTTATATACTCCCTAAAATTCACAAACCCCCTCAAAAGTGGACAATACCTTTCAAGGTTCCACAGGGGAGACCGATTGTCTCCGATTGTGACAGCGAGACATATTACACCGCTGAGTTTTTGGATCACTATTTGAATCCCTTGTCCACGATACATCCGGCTTACCTCAAAGACACTTACCACTTCGTGGACATCGTCCGTAACCTGGTCCTTCCCACGTCCTGCTTCCTCTTCACTATGGACGTTGCAAGCCTCTATACAAATATTCCCATAGAGGCGGGTATTGAGTGTGTGAGGCAAATTTTTAAAGCCCACCCGGATCCCGCACGCCCCGATGATGAGCTCTTAGCCCTATTGAAAATAAACCTAATTAGGAATGATTTTGTCTTTGACAACAAATTTTATTTACAGATTAAAGGCACGGCGATGGGTAAGAAATTTGCGCCGGCCTACGCAAATATTTTCATGGCCAATTGGGAGAAACAGGCCTTGCAGAAATGCAAAAAGGTGCCCACCAGATATTTGCGATACCTGGATGATATTTGGGGGATTTGGGAGGGGTCCCGGGAAGAATTCCAGGAATTTGTTGACACCTTGAATTCCGAGGATCCCTCCATCCAATTAACGGCCGAAATTCAGGAAAATTCAATTGACTTTTTGGACACTACAATTATAAAAGGACCCAAATTTCATGAATCCGGAAAATTGGACATCAAAGTATATTTCAAAAAAACTGACACACATTCACTACTTCACAAAAAAAGCTTTCATCCCAAACATGCATTCAAAGGCATTGTTAAATCTCAATTGTTGAGATTTAGTCGGATTTGTACAAATCAGGACTATTTTTCGGAAGCGGTCGGGACCCTATTTCGGGCATTGAGGGGCAGGGGTTATTCTCGACCCTTTTTACGAAATTGTTTAAAAACCTATCACTTACCTAAACAGAAACAGTCCAACCATAACATCATTCCCCTAATTATGACCTATTCAACGATCAGTAAATCTTTAAACAAACGATATAGAACCAATTACACAAATTTGATAAAAAAAACAAACTTACTTCCAGACACACAATTAATTTTGGCCTACAAAAGGAACAGAAATCTGGCAAACCGGTTAGTCAGGGCAAAAATGCCGACTAACTAAAACCTAGATCTAATCTGATCCTGACCATAAAAATCTAGCCTCACTCCCAACCTAACCCTAATTTTCATCCTGATCCTTAAACCAACCCTAACCTCAAACCCTGAATCCTTATCCTAACCTTTAACCTCAATGGGGACCTAACCTTAACCCCGATCTGAACCTAACCCTAACCCTTCTTTTCTACCCCTAACATCAAATTTGGTCCTAAACCTAACCCTCATAGCTTTTACCCTAACCCCAAACCCAAGTTCTAAACGCTATCCCTAATCTGGGATTTCCTATCCTAACCCTAACCACAATCTTTAACCCTAATACTTACCTTTTATTTACCTAAAAAAATTCTATAAAAACAATGTTACATACTTACCTTACTTACCTGTTAACCTGAAAAAAAACAAAAAAAGAGAACAAAAAAATAATGTTTACTTACCTTACTTACCTATTAAACCTGTGAAAAAAACCTAAAAAAAGAACAAAAAACAACTTTCACTTACCTTTACCTTAGTCACCTGTTAAACCTGTGAAAAAAAGAAAAAAGAACAAAAAAATAACTTTTACTTACCTTTACCTTATTTACCTGTTAACCTGTGGAAAAAACCTGGAAAAAGAAGAACAAAAAAATAAGTTTTACTTACTTACCTGTTAAAAACATAAAAACAAAAACTAGAAAAAAGAAAAACAAAAACTAAGAAAAAAGAAAAACAAACATTAATAATTTCTATTTACCTTTACTTTACTTACCTGTTAAAAACATAAAAACAAACAAAATAATTATATTACTTACCTTTTTTACATATTCATCTGCAAAAACCTGAAAAAAAGACAAAAAATACAAAAAACATTATTTCACTAAAGAAAAACCAAGTTGGCTATTTTGTTCAGGGGGTGGAGTCAACTGCCTATATAAGCAGGCTCACTCCCTCTGCTCTTCAGTTGAGCCCAGACAGCCGATGAGAGCAGATCATTATTTTTCATGTGTGCCAGACCTGATGAAGACCGTAAAAGGTTGAAACGTTGTCACGGCACACTTTTGACTTAATTCATTGCTCTACAAAAACACAAATAAAAAAATTATTTTTTATTTTTTTAAAAAAATTGGAAAATAATAAAAAAATTAAAAATTTTCAAAAATTTCAAAAAAAATAAAAAACACTTACCTTTACGTTTACGTCAAGTTTCCCGTTTGGAAATCCTCTTTTAGTTGTTTGCCTCCCTGTGAAAGTAAAAAACATCTTTAGTGAGGACAACAAAAATTAAAAAAATGGCTGACGGGTGGACGGAGGTCCGTTATGGACGGAGGCGATTCCGCCAAACCCAACGGGGCCCACCGCCGGGTGAGCCTGGTCGGATGGCCCGTGCTAGACCTCCTGCTTTTCGGCAGAGGCCTCAGTTTTCACCCCCTACCCGGCCTGCGCCTCCGCAACGGCGCTCCCGGCGAGTTGGTCCACAGCCATTGACTTATGCCAGAGCAGTTCGCTCTGGATTCCCTTCACCCGCCCGCAGAGGGCCTCCCCCCAGGGAAAGGGAACCCGCTCAGCCCACTGATCCAGCTTTTGGACGCATGGTGCGTAAAATTTATGCAACCATCAAAACTGTCCATCACCTGGACAAGGTTCCCCTGGAACCAGGAAAACCAGAGCCCAGAATGATCTCTCGGATGGTTGATGTCCTTGCTGAGCTCATTAAGCCAGCTTCTCCCAAACAGGGAACACAGGACCTCATAATTGCCAATGCCAAAAATTGGGGCTACACCACCTACCTTATTTTGAGGGATCATTATGAGGCCAGCCTGGAGGAGTTGCTTGGTGATCTTCCAGACCTTTTGACCCCGGATTGGAAGTCTGCTTTTCAGGTGGCCGTGCGGTGGGCGAATAGGAATCTCAACCGGGTTACGCAGCAGGTGTTTCAAAAAACCGAAAACCTGATTGCAACCCGGATGGCCACCCCAGATACAGCCGCCGCGCCTGCCCCATCTGAAGCGGAGCCAGAGGAGCAGCACATTGTAGGGGCAATCCCACAGGTGCAGCCAGCTCCGCTGCCTATTTCACAGGCCCCACCACCAATACCCCGTACTATGTCGGTCACAACTATGACAGACACCAGCGTTGCAACGCGAAGTGTTGAAGTAGGGGTGTCACAGGGGCAGCCAGCCAGAGTGCCCCACACACGGGCCTCACCACAACCACAAACCACTGATGTTTCCGTTGCAACAATGACGGACGCAGGGGTCCCGAAGCTTACACCAAAGAGGGAGGTCTACCACATCTCTTCACCTGTACCCCTGCTACAAAGACCACCACGCAGGACCCTCAATCCGGAGCCACCTGCGGCGGATCCTTTGTTGGACTTCACCACAGAGGCGGTAGATCCGCATCCCTCAGAGTACTCCAAATTGGAGGCTCTTTTTGATGAGCTACGGGCCGAGGAAGAGAGAGAGGAGAGAGAGAGGGAGGAGATAAGGCAGGGGCAGGCCGAGGGGGAACATCGGGATCAGGAAGTAGAAATCGCAGGGCCTGGGGAACCCCTTGACCACTCCTCGGGTCGCTCCGCCTCCCCTGACCAAACCCTCTTTTGGCCATTGAGGCACCCTAATACCCAGAAAAAATTGATCCAATGGAACCTAAAGATCGAGAAAAAATGGGTAATTGTGGGAGATTCAAACATGGCGCTATTTCCAGGCCACAACTACCCACATTTACAAATAGATAGTTTCCCTGGAGCACATTTCAGACACGCTCAGGCGTTGATGGAGAAAACCGCTACACCGGTGGATTTTCAGGTGGAAAAAGTTATTTTGGCCTTTGGCATTAATAGCCGAACTAACAGCAAGGAAACTACAATCAAAAATCTGCAGGCCGCTTTCAGAGCAACCAAGAAACGGTTTCCTGGGGCAGACGTTTGGATTCCACTGGTGAACTATTCTCCAGTACTCCCGGAATCCGATCAAGAAAATTTAGACATCCTCAATGTTCATATCCTGAACAACATGCCCCATATCCCTCTTCTACCACAGAATCTGTTCCGGACACAGAAGGATGATGTCCATTGGACAAAAGAGACGGCTGCAGCTATCCTGGACCATTGGCTGGTCTTTTTAAACGGCAAGACCCCCTAAATCTCAACGCAGGGGGGGCGCAGCCTAGTGCACTCCATGCCAACCAGCAGGTGGTAGTATTGGCGGATGATTTTCACCTCACGGAGGCACAACACAGCCTCCTTAGTAGGGGACTAGCCTTCATTCCCACCCTTGATTTGGCTAGGGGACAACAGTCACAATTAAAAAATGATTTAAAACAATATCACAGAAGGTTAAAAATAGCTACATTCTTTAAAAACAGCAATAGTACCCCCTTACCTTTTATGTCGACGTCTACCTGGTCCCCATCGTTGGCGGAACTTCCTCACCAGGCAGGTACCTTAGTGGAAAAAGATTGGGAAATATTTACGAAACATTATCACCCATACCACGAACAATGTAATCTTACCTCACAGGAAGTTAAAGCACTTAGGGACCTACAAAAAAATAAAGATATTATCCTCAAGCCTGCCGATAAGGGGTCGGCAGTTGTCATCATGGGAAAGGAACAATACAAATTGGAAGTACATAGACAATTGAATGACAAAAAATATTATCAACAATTGGACAAACCTATATTTCAAGAAACCATACCCATGGTGGCTAAAATACTTCATAGTTTAAAAACAAAAAAATTCATAAATTCCAAACAACAGCAATATTTATTGGGAAACAAGAAACCACGACAAAGACTATTTTATATACTCCCTAAAATTCACAAACCCCCTCAAAAGTGGACAATACCTTTCAAGGTTCCACAGGGGAGACCGATTGTCTCCGATTGTGACAGCGAGACATATTACACCGCTGAGTTTTTGGATCACTATTTGAATCCCTTGTCCACGATACATCCGGCTTACCTCAAAGACACTTACCACTTCGTGGACATCGTCCGTAACCTGGTCCTTCCCACGTCCTGCTTCCTCTTCACTATGGACGTTGCAAGCCTCTATACAAATATTCCCATAGAGGCGGGTATTGAGTGTGTGAGGCAAATTTTTAAAGCCCACCCGGATCCCGCACGCCCCGATGATGAGCTCTTAGCCCTATTGAAAATAAACCTAATTAGGAATGATTTTGTCTTTGACAACAAATTTTATTTACAGATTAAAGGCACGGCGATGGGTAAGAAATTTGCGCCGGCCTACGCAAATATTTTCATGGCCAATTGGGAGAAACAGGCCTTGCAGAAATGCAAAAAGGTGCCCACCAGATATTTGCGATACCTGGATGATATTTGGGGGATTTGGGAGGGGTCCCGGGAAGAATTCCAGGAATTTGTTGACACCTTGAATTCCGAGGATCCCTCCATCCAATTAACGGCCGAAATTCAGGAAAATTCAATTGACTTTTTGGACACTACAATTATAAAAGGACCCAAATTTCATGAATCCGGAAAATTGGACATCAAAGTATATTTCAAAAAAACTGACACACATTCACTACTTCACAAAAAAAGCTTTCATCCCAAACATGCATTCAAAGGCATTGTTAAATCTCAATTGTTGAGATTTAGTCGGATTTGTACAAATCAGGACTATTTTTCGGAAGCGGTCGGGACCCTATTTCGGGCATTGAGGGGCAGGGGTTATTCTCGACCCTTTTTACGAAATTGTTTAAAAACCTATCACTTACCTAAACAGAAACAGTCCAACCATAACATCATTCCCCTAATTATGACCTATTCAACGATCAGTAAATCTTTAAACAAACGATATAGAACCAATTACACAAATTTGATAAAAAAAACAAACTTACTTCCAGACACACAATTAATTTTGGCCTACAAAAGGAACAGAAATCTGGC
Source organism: Fundulus diaphanus (assembly GCA_037039145.1). Classification (NCBI taxonomy): domain Eukaryota; kingdom Metazoa; phylum Chordata; class Actinopteri; order Cyprinodontiformes; family Fundulidae; genus Fundulus; species Fundulus diaphanus. The sequence goes on along the minus strand of CM073132.1, from coordinate 57,702,547 downwards.
AAACCGGTTAGTCAGGGCAAAAATGCCGACTAACTAAAACCTAGATCTAATCTGATCCTGACCATAAAAATCTAGCCTCACTCCCAACCTAACCCTAATTTTCATCCTGATCCTTAAACCAACCCTAACCTCAAACCCTGAATCCTTATCCTAACCTTTAACCTCAATGGGGACCTAACCTTAACCCCGATCTGAACCTAACCCTAACCCTTCTTTTCTACCCCTAACATCAAATTTGGTCCTAAACCTAACCCTCATAGCTTTTACCCTAACCCCAAACCCAAGTTCTAAACGCTATCCCTAATCTGGGATTTCCTATCCTAACCCTAACCACAATCTTTAACCCTAATACTTACCTTTTATTTACCTAAAAAAATTCTATAAAAACAATGTTACATACTTACCTTACTTACCTGTTAACCTGAAAAAAAACAAAAAAAGAGAACAAAAAAATAATGTTTACTTACCTTACTTACCTATTAAACCTGTGAAAAAAACCTAAAAAAAGAACAAAAAACAACTTTCACTTACCTTTACCTTAGTCACCTGTTAAACCTGTGAAAAAAAGAAAAAAGAACAAAAAAATAACTTTTACTTACCTTTACCTTATTTACCTGTTAACCTGTGGAAAAAACCTGGAAAAAGAAGAACAAAAAAATAAGTTTTACTTACTTACCTGTTAAAAACATAAAAACAAAAACTAGAAAAAAGAAAAACAAAAACTAAGAAAAAAGAAAAACAAACATTAATAATTTCTATTTACCTTTACTTTACTTACCTGTTAAAAACATAAAAACAAACAAAATAATTATATTACTTACCTTTTTTACATATTCATCTGCAAAAACCTGAAAAAAAGACAAAAAATACAAAAAACATTATTTCACTAAAGAAAAACCAAGTTGGCTATTTTGTTCAGGGGGTGGAGTCAACTGCCTATATAAGCAGGCTCACTCCCTCTGCTCTTCAGTTGAGCCCAGACAGCCGATGAGAGCAGATCATTATTTTTCATGTGTGCCAGACCTGATGAAGACCGTAAAAGGTTGAAACGTTGTCACGGCACACTTTTGACTTAATTCATTGCTCTACAAAAACACAAATAAAAAAATTATTTTTTATTTTTTTAAAAAAATTGGAAAATAATAAAAAAATTAAAAATTTTCAAAAATTTCAAAAAAAATAAAAAACACTTACCTTTACGTTTACGTCAAGTTTCCCGTTTGGAAATCCTCTTTTAGTTGTTTGCCTCCCTGTGAAAGTAAAAAACATCTTTAGTGAGGACAACAAAAATTAAAAAAATGGCTGACGGGTGGACGGAGGTCCGTTATGGACGGAGGCGATTCCGCCAAACCCAACGGGGCCCACCGCCGGGTGAGCCTGGTCGGATGGCCCGTGCTAGACCTCCTGCTTTTCGGCAGAGGCCTCAGTTTTCACCCCCTACCCGGCCTGCGCCTCCGCAACGGCGCTCCCGGCGAGTTGGTCCACAGCCATTGACTTATGCCAGAGCAGTTCGCTCTGGATTCCCTTCACCCGCCCGCAGAGGGCCTCCCCCCAGGGAAAGGGAACCCGCTCAGCCCACTGATCCAGCTTTTGGACGCATGGTGCGTAAAATTTATGCAACCATCAAAACTGTCCATCACCTGGACAAGGTTCCCCTGGAACCAGGAAAACCAGAGCCCAGAATGATCTCTCGGATGGTTGATGTCCTTGCTGAGCTCATTAAGCCAGCTTCTCCCAAACAGGGAACACAGGACCTCATAATTGCCAATGCCAAAAATTGGGGCTACACCACCTACCTTATTTTGAGGGATCATTATGAGGCCAGCCTGGAGGAGTTGCTTGGTGATCTTCCAGACCTTTTGACCCCGGATTGGAAGTCTGCTTTTCAGGTGGCCGTGCGGTGGGCGAATAGGAATCTCAACCGGGTTACGCAGCAGGTGTTTCAAAAAACCGAAAACCTGATTGCAACCCGGATGGCCACCCCAGATACAGCCGCCGCGCCTGCCCCATCTGAAGCGGAGCCAGAGGAGCAGCACATTGTAGGGGCAATCCCACAGGTGCAGCCAGCTCCGCTGCCTATTTCACAGGCCCCACCACCAATACCCCGTACTATGTCGGTCACAACTATGACAGACACCAGCGTTGCAACGCGAAGTGTTGAAGTAGGGGTGTCACAGGGGCAGCCAGCCAGAGTGCCCCACACACGGGCCTCACCACAACCACAAACCACTGATGTTTCCGTTGCAACAATGACGGACGCAGGGGTCCCGAAGCTTACACCAAAGAGGGAGGTCTACCACATCTCTTCACCTGTACCCCTGCTACAAAGACCACCACGCAGGACCCTCAATCCGGAGCCACCTGCGGCGGATCCTTTGTTGGACTTCACCACAGAGGCGGTAGATCCGCATCCCTCAGAGTACTCCAAATTGGAGGCTCTTTTTGATGAGCTACGGGCCGAGGAAGAGAGAGAGGAGAGAGAGAGGGAGGAGATAAGGCAGGGGCAGGCCGAGGGGGAACATCGGGATCAGGAAGTAGAAATCGCAGGGCCTGGGGAACCCCTTGACCACTCCTCGGGTCGCTCCGCCTCCCCTGACCAAACCCTCTTTTGGCCATTGAGGCACCCTAATACCCAGAAAAAATTGATCCAATGGAACCTAAAGATCGAGAAAAAATGGGTAATTGTGGGAGATTCAAACATGGCGCTATTTCCAGGCCACAACTACCCACATTTACAAATAGATAGTTTCCCTGGAGCACATTTCAGACACGCTCAGGCGTTGATGGAGAAAACCGCTACACCGGTGGATTTTCAGGTGGAAAAAGTTATTTTGGCCTTTGGCATTAATAGCCGAACTAACAGCAAGGAAACTACAATCAAAAATCTGCAGGCCGCTTTCAGAGCAACCAAGAAACGGTTTCCTGGGGCAGACGTTTGGATTCCACTGGTGAACTATTCTCCAGTACTCCCGGAATCCGATCAAGAAAATTTAGACATCCTCAATGTTCATATCCTGAACAACATGCCCCATATCCCTCTTCTACCACAGAATCTGTTCCGGACACAGAAGGATGATGTCCATTGGACAAAAGAGACGGCTGCAGCTATCCTGGACCATTGGCTGGTCTTTTTAAACGGCAAGACCCCCTAAATCTCAACGCAGGGGGGGCGCAGCCTAGTGCACTCCATGCCAACCAGCAGGTGGTAGTATTGGCGGATGATTTTCACCTCACGGAGGCACAACACAGCCTCCTTAGTAGGGGACTAGCCTTCATTCCCACCCTTGATTTGGCTAGGGGACAACAGTCACAATTAAAAAATGATTTAAAACAATATCACAGAAGGTTAAAAATAGCTACATTCTTTAAAAACAGCAATAGTACCCCCTTACCTTTTATGTCGACGTCTACCTGGTCCCCATCGTTGGCGGAACTTCCTCACCAGGCAGGTACCTTAGTGGAAAAAGATTGGGAAATATTTACGAAACATTATCACCCATACCACGAACAATGTAATCTTACCTCACAGGAAGTTAAAGCACTTAGGGACCTACAAAAAAATAAAGATATTATCCTCAAGCCTGCCGATAAGGGGTCGGCAGTTGTCATCATGGGAAAGGAACAATACAAATTGGAAGTACATAGACAATTGAATGACAAAAAATATTATCAACAATTGGACAAACCTATATTTCAAGAAACCATACCCATGGTGGCTAAAATACTTCATAGTTTAAAAACAAAAAAATTCATAAATTCCAAACAACAGCAATATTTATTGGGAAACAAGAAACCACGACAAAGACTATTTTATATACTCCCTAAAATTCACAAACCCCCTCAAAAGTGGACAATACCTTTCAAGGTTCCACAGGGGAGACCGATTGTCTCCGATTGTGACAGCGAGACATATTACACCGCTGAGTTTTTGGATCACTATTTGAATCCCTTGTCCACGATACATCCGGCTTACCTCAAAGACACTTACCACTTCGTGGACATCGTCCGTAACCTGGTCCTTCCCACGTCCTGCTTCCTCTTCACTATGGACGTTGCAAGCCTCTATACAAATATTCCCATAGAGGCGGGTATTGAGTGTGTGAGGCAAATTTTTAAAGCCCACCCGGATCCCGCACGCCCCGATGATGAGCTCTTAGCCCTATTGAAAATAAACCTAATTAGGAATGATTTTGTCTTTGACAACAAATTTTATTTACAGATTAAAGGCACGGCGATGGGTAAGAAATTTGCGCCGGCCTACGCAAATATTTTCATGGCCAATTGGGAGAAACAGGCCTTGCAGAAATGCAAAAAGGTGCCCACCAGATATTTGCGATACCTGGATGATATTTGGGGGATTTGGGAGGGGTCCCGGGAAGAATTCCAGGAATTTGTTGACACCTTGAATTCCGAGGATCCCTCCATCCAATTAACGGCCGAAATTCAGGAAAATTCAATTGACTTTTTGGACACTACAATTATAAAAGGACCCAAATTTCATGAATCCGGAAAATTGGACATCAAAGTATATTTCAAAAAAACTGACACACATTCACTACTTCACAAAAAAAGCTTTCATCCCAAACATGCATTCAAAGGCATTGTTAAATCTCAATTGTTGAGATTTAGTCGGATTTGTACAAATCAGGACTATTTTTCGGAAGCGGTCGGGACCCTATTTCGGGCATTGAGGGGCAGGGGTTATTCTCGACCCTTTTTACGAAATTGTTTAAAAACCTATCACTTACCTAAACAGAAACAGTCCAACCATAACATCATTCCCCTAATTACGACCTATTCAACGATCAGTAAATCTTTAAACAAACGATATAGAACCAATTACACAAATTTGATAAAAAAAACAAACTTACTTCCAGACACACAATTAATTTTGGCCTACAAAAGGAACAGAAATCTGGCAAACCGGTTAGTCAGGGCAAAAATGCCGACTAACTAAAACCTAGATCTAATCTGATCCTGACCATAAAAATCTAGCCTCACTCCCAACCTAACCCTAATTTTCATCCTGATCCTTAAACCAACCCTAACCTCAAACCCTGAATCCTTATCCTAACCTTTAACCTCAATGGGGACCTAACCTTAACCCCGATCTGAACCTAACCCTAACCCTTCTTTTCTACCCCTAACATCAAATTTGGTCCTAAACCTAACCCTCATAGCTTTTACCCTAACCCCAAACCCAAGTTCTAAACGCTATCCCTAATCTGGGATTTCCTATCCTAACCCTAACCACAATCTTTAACCCTAATACTTACCTTTTATTTACCTAAAAAAATTCTATAAAAACAATGTTACATACTTACCTTACTTACCTGTTAACCTGAAAAAAAACAAAAAAAGAGAACAAAAAAATAATGTTTACTTACCTTACTTACCTATTAAACCTGTGAAAAAAACCTAAAAAAAGAACAAAAAACAACTTTCACTTACCTTTACCTTAGTCACCTGTTAAACCTGTGAAAAAAAGAAAAAAGAACAAAAAAATAACTTTTACTTACCTTTACCTTATTTACCTGTTAACCTGTGGAAAAAACCTGGAAAAAGAAGAACAAAAAAATAAGTTTTACTTACTTACCTGTTAAAAACATAAAAACAAAAACTAGAAAAAAGAAAAACAAAAACTAAGAAAAAAGAAAAACAAACATTAATAATTTCTATTTACCTTTACTTTACTTACCTGTTAAAAACATAAAAACAAACAAAATAATTATATTACTTACCTTTTTTACATATTCATCTGCAAAAACCTGAAAAAAAGACAAAAAATACAAAAAACATTATTTCACTAAAGAAAAACCAAGTTGGCTATTTTGTTCAGGGGGTGGAGTCAACTGCCTATATAAGCAGGCTCACTCCCTCTGCTCTTCAGTTGAGCCCAGACAGCCGATGAGAGCAGATCATTATTTTTCATGTGTGCCAGACCTGATGAAGACCGTAAAAGGTTGAAACGTTGTCACGGCACACTTTTGACTTAATTCATTGCTCTACAAAAACACAAATAAAAAAATTATTTTTTATTTTTTTAAAAAAATTGGAAAATAATAAAAAAATTAAAAATTTTCAAAAATTTCAAAAAAAATAAAAAACACTTACCTTTACGTTTACGTCAAGTTTCCCGTTTGGAAATCCTCTTTTAGTTGTTTGCCTCCCTGTGAAAGTAAAAAACATCTTTAGTGAGGACAACAAAAATTAAAAAAATGGCTGACGGGTGGACGGAGGTCCGTTATGGACGGAGGCGATTCCGCCAAACCCAACGGGGCCCACCGCCGGGTGAGCCTGGTCGGATGGCCCGTGCTAGACCTCCTGCTTTTCGGCAGAGGCCTCAGTTTTCACCCCCTAACCCAAGCTGCAGAGCGACACGTCTGCAGCTCTTTGGAAAGCGTGGGGAATAAAAGCAGGCCTCAGATCCAAGCCAGGCTGCACAGTGACCCGCTTGCTCTTTGGAAAGCGTGGGGAATAAAAGCAGGCCTCAGATCCAAGCCAGGCTGCACAGTGACCCCCTTGCTCTTTGGGAAGCGTGGGAAATAAAAGCAGGCCTCAAATCCAAGACGGGCTGCAGAGCGACACGTCTGCAGCTCTTTGGGAAGCGTGGGGAATAAAAGCAGGCCTCAGATCCAAGCCAGGCTGCACAGTGACCCGCCGGCTCTTTGCAGAGCGTTAGAAATGAAAGCAGGCCTCAAATCCAAGACGGGCTGCAGAGCGACACGTCTGCAGCTCTTTGGAAAGCGTGGGAAATAAAAGCAGGCCTCAGATCCAAGCCAGGCTGCACAGTGACCCCCTTGCTCTTTGCAGAGCGTTGGAAATGAAAGCAGGCCTCAAATCCAAGACGGGCTGCAGAGCGACACGTCTGCAGCTCTTTGGGAAGCGTGGGGAATAAAAGCAGGCCTCAACCCACCCCCCAGCAGCTCTCACCTTGAGCCTTCCTTTAATGCCCCTGCCCAACTGCTCTCCACTAACCTCAACCTTTCAGGGGCTCTTGCCTGAACCTTACCACCTAGGGAGTTCTTGCCCGATCACACGAAGGTGCTGCCAACAGCAGAGATTCACCTCTATCCACTCAGACCAGGCTGCAGAGCGACACGTCTGCAGCTCTTTGGGAAGCGTGGGAAATAAAAGCAGGCCTCAGATCCGAGCCAGGCTGCACAGTGACCCGCTTTCTCTTTGGAAAGCGTGGGGAATGAAAGCAGGCCTCAGATCCAAGCCAGGCTGCAGAGCGACACGTCTGCAGCTCTTTGGAAAGCGTGGGGAATAAAAGCAGGCCTCAGATCCAAGCCAGGCTGCACAGTGACCCGCTGGCTCTTTGCAGAGCGATGGAAATAAAAGCAGGCCTCAAACCAGAGCCAGGCTCAGTCCAATTCGCCTCCAAATCCATCGTCTTTCAGTACTGAACCACTTCCTCAGACACCTCACATCTCCAGGGCAGGTGTAACCACCGGAGACACCGGGAAATGCATCCCGCACACGTCTGGTAAGGCTCCTAACAGGCACATGCAACCAAAACACTTGGAGCAGTTTGCCATCGTTTTGGGCAAGTTCCTGAAGCCAGACAAACGAGGTGTCTGCGGACTCAGGGGGAACCCCTGAGCATGCACGACCGACTCCAAGCTCCGTCGGACGCTTCCCGGCCCGCCCTCCGCCCCAAACGCCCGCCGCTGAGGATGGGACATTTCTCAAACGTCGCCCCAGACGTGTCGTGTGGGGCGTCTGGCGAAGCGGCACGAGCCCCCGAGCGCAACGGCGGGCCTCCTTTCCCCGTGCCGGGCTCCCCTCTTCGATTTCGACCGTTTTGTCCGATCCTTTTTGCGCCGTTTCGGCCTACCGCCAGAACCGTCCGTCGCAGAGAGACGCCGACGCCTCAGGCGCGTCCGCAGCCCCCCCAAACATGGGGGAGGAGCCCGCTTTCAGCTCCCTACCGCCTTTACTTTACCCCCAAATCCACTTTTGTCCGATCCTCAGGTGGTGTTTACCCTCTAACCTAACCCTAACCCTAACCCAACAGCAGAGATTCAACTCTGTGCACTCAGACCAGGCCGCAGAGCGACACGTCTGCTCTTTGGGAAGCGTGGGGAATAAAAGCAGGCCTCAGATCCAAGCCAGGCTCTATTGAATTTGTTGCAATTGATTTTTATTTCAACATTGAACCACTGTGTCAGACTCCTAAACCCAACCAACCCCCCCCCCCCCCTCTAAAAGCAGGCCTCAACTTGAAGCCAAAGTCATTTGAATTTGTTCCAAAATCCATTTTATTTCAGTACTGAAGCACTTCCTCAAACACCAGTCTGGTAAGGTTCCCACAGGGGCCTGCAACCAAACACTTGGAGCCATCTCCAAGAGGTTGGGTTTAGGCAAGAATCCCCTAGGAGGTTAGAATTAGTTAAGACCGTTGGGCAGGGGCAATAGATAAGGGGTCAAGGTAACACCTGCTGGGGTTGGGTTTAGGCATTCTACCACAGAAATCCTTACACAGGCTGGAGGAACCCACATCAAGAGGTTGAAAAGTGTGGGAAATAAAAGCAGGCCTCAAATCCAAGCCAGGCTGCACAGTGACCCCCTTGCTCTTTGCAGAGCGATGGAAATGAAAGCAGGCCTCAAATCCAAGCCAAGCTGCAGAGCGACACGTCTGCAGCTCTTTGGAAAGCGTGGGAAATAAAAGCAGGCCTCAGATCCAAGCGAGGCTGCACAGTGACCCGCTTGCTCTTTGGAAAGCGTGGGGAATAAAAGCAGGCCTCAGATCCAAGCCAGGCTGCACAGTGACCCGCTTGCTCTTTGGAAAGCGTGGGGAATAAAAGCAGGCCTCAGATCCAAGCCAGGCTGCACAGTGACCCCCTTGCTCTTTGGGAAGCGTGGGAAATAAAAGCAGGCCTCAAATCCAAGACGGGCTGCAGAGCGACACGTCTGCAGCTCTTTGGGAAGCGTGGGGAATAAAAGCAGGCCTCAGATCCAAGCCAGGCTGCACAGTGACCCGCCGGCTCTTTGCAGAGCGTTAGAAATGAAAGCAGGCCTCAAATCCAAGACGGGCTGCAGAGCGACACGTCTGCAGCTCTTTGGAAAGCGTGGGAAATAAAAGCAGGCCTCAGATCCAAGCCAGGCTGCACAGTGACCCCCTTGCTCTTTGCAGAGCGTTGGAAATGAAAGCAGGCCTCAAATCCAAGACGGGCTGCAGAGCGACACGTCTGCAGCTCTTTGGGAAGCGTGGGGAATAAAAGCAGGCCTCAACCCACCCCCCAGCAGCTCTCACCTTGAGCCTTCCTTTAATGCCCCTGCCCAACTGCTCTCCACTAACCTCAACCTTTCAGGGGCTCTTGCCTGAACCTTACCACCTAGGGAGTTCTTGCCCGATCACACGAAGGTGCTGCCAACAGCAGAGATTCACCTCTATCCACTCAGACCAGGCTGCAGAGCGACACGTCTGCAGCTCTTTGGGAAGCGTGGGAAATAAAAGCAGGCCTCAGATCCGAGCCAGGCTGCACAGTGACCCGCTTTCTCTTTGGAAAGCGTGGGGAATGAAAGCAGGCCTCAGATCCAAGCCAGGCTGCAGAGCGACACGTCTGCAGCTCTTTGGAAAGCGTGGGGAATAAAAGCAGGCCTCAGATCCAAGCCAGGCTGCACAGTGACCCGCTGGCTCTTTGCAGAGCGATGGAAATAAAAGCAGGCCTCAAACCAGAGCCAGGCTCAGTCCAATTCGCCTCCAAATCCATCGTCTTTCAGTACTGAACCACTTCCTCAGACACCTCACATCTCCAGGGCAGGTGTAACCACCGGAGACACCGGGAAATGCATCCCGCACACGTCTGGTAAGGCTCCTAACAGGCACATGCAACCAAAACACTTGGAGCAGTTTGCCATCGTTTTGGGCAAGTTCCTGAAGCCAGACAAACGAGGTGTCTGCGGACTCAGGGGGAACCCCTGAGCATGCACGACCGACTCCAAGCTCCGTCGGACGCTTCCCGGCCCGCCCTCCGCCCCAAACGCCCGCCGCTGAGGATGGGACATTTCTCAAACGTCGCCCCAGACGTGTCGTGTGGGGCGTCTGGCGAAGCGGCACGAGCCCCCGAGCGCAACGGCGGGCCTCCTTTCCCCGTGCCGGGCTCCCCTCTTCGATTTCGACCGTTTTGTCCGATCCTTTTTGCGCCGTTTCGGCCTACCGCCAGAACCGTCCGTCGCAGAGAGACGCCGACGCCTCAGGCGCGTCCGCAGCCCCCCCAAACATGGGGGAGGAGCCCGCTTTCAGCTCCCTACCGCCTTTACTTTACCCCCAAATCCACTTTTGTCCGATCCTCAGGTGGTGTTTACCCTCTAACCTAAGACGGATTAGTGCAACGCCTCTTTTGGCCAGCAGATGGAGCTGTGTCCCTCATATGACAGTTCCCTGCTCTGGCCAGCAGATGGAGCTGGCTCTCTCCTTTAAACAGTTCCCTGCTGTGGCCAGCAGATGGAGCTGTGTCCCTCATATGACAGTTCCCTGCTCTGGCCAGCAGATGGAGGTATCTGTTTCAACCCAACACTTCCCTGCTTTGGCCAGCAGGGGGGGAAATCTGATTTTCCAGCTTCATGCACCCTATCAGGCTGAAATTCAAAGCTTCTGGCCAGCAGAGAAGGCTCCAAATCGCCACACATCATCTTCAGGGTGCCTTTGACGCATTCTGCCACTTTGAAAGGGCTCGCTGCTGTACATTTCGAGTGAGATTTTTTGCAAAGTGTGCACCTTCCGCGGCCGCTAGCGGGCGCTACAGTGGGCCCACGATGCCGAAATTGCTCTGAAAAATAATTGAGTGTGTGCCCCACATGCCTGCCGAGTTTCAGAAGCCTAGCTGGCTTGCTTTTCAAGTTGTGCACGTTTAAACTTTGCCATGACTTCAGGGTATCACATTTGCCCACATGGTGCAAACCATATGTTGGCCAGCAGGTGGAGCTGTATCCTGCCCACTCAGTCTATGCAGTGGGAAAACATATGTTCCTTGGCAAGCAGAGCCTCACCCTAACAGTTCCCTGCTTTGGCCAGCAGGGGGGGAAATCTGCTGTTCCAGCTTCATGCACCCTATCAGGCTGAAATTCAAAGCTTCTGGCCAGCAGAGAAGGCTCCAAATCGCCACACATCATCTTCAGGGTGCCTTTGACGCATTCTGCCACCTTGAAAGGGCTCGCTGCTCTACCTTTCGAGTGAGATTTTTTGCAAAGTGTGCACCTTCCGCGGCCGCTAGCGGGCGCTACAGTGGGCCCACGATTCCGAAATTGCTCTGAAAAATAATTGAGTGTGTGCCCCACATGCCTGCCGAGTTTCAAAAGCCTAGCTGGCTTGCTTTTCAAGTTGTGCACGTTTAAACTTTGCCATGACTTCAAGGTGGCACTTTTGCCCACATGGTGCAAAGCATATGTTGGCCAGCAGGTGGAGCTGTATCCTGCCCACTCAGTCTATGCTGCGGGAAAACATATGTTCCTTGGCAAGCAGAGCTTCACCCTAACAGTTCCCTGCTTTGGCCAGCAGGGGGGGAAATCTGCTGTTCCAGCTTCCTGCACCCTATCAGGCTGAAATTCAAAGCTTCTGGCCAGCAGAGAAGGCTCAAATTGGGCACAGATCATCTTCAGGGTGCCTCTGACGCGTTCTGCCACTTTGAAAGGGCTCGCTGCTCTACCTTTCGAGTGAGATTTTTTGCAAAGTGTGCACCTTCCGCGGCCGCTAGCGGGCGCTACAGTGGGCCCACGATGCTGACATTGCTCTGAAAAATACTTTACTGTGTGGCCCACATGCTTGCCGAGTTTCACAGGCCTAGCTGTCTCCGTGTTGAAGTTGTGAACGTTTTAACTTTGCCATGCTTTGAAAGTGTCCCATTTGTTAAAAAGGTGCAACGCATGTCTTTGGTCAGCAGGTGGAGCTGTCTATCTCGTTTAAACAGTTCCCTGCTGTGGCCAGCAGATGGAGCTGGCTCTCTCCTTTAAACAGTTCCCTGCTGTGGCCAGCAGGTGGAGCTGTCTATCTCGTTTAAACAGTTCCCTGCTGTGGCCAGCAGGTGGAGCTCTTCTGTGGCACTCAGTCTATGCAGCAGGAAGGCATATGTTCCTTGGCAAGCAGAGCCTCACCCTAACAGTTCCCTGCTTTGGCCAGCAGGGGGGGAAGTCTGCTGTTCCAGCTTCATGCACCCTATCAGGCTGAAATTCAAAGCTTCTGGCCAGCAGAGAAGGCTCAAATTGGGCACACATCATCTTCAGGGTGCCTCTGACTCATCCAGCCAGTTTTAAAACACCTGGCTGCTTTACTTTAGCAGTGCCAACAGGAGAGATTCAACTCTGTGCACTCAGACCAGGCCGCAGAGCGACTCGTCCGCTCTTTGGGAAGCGTGGGGAATAAAAGCAGGCCTCAGATCCAAGCCAGGCTCTATTGAATTTGTTGCAATTGATTTTTATTTCAACATTGAACCACTGTGTCAGACTCCTAAACCCAACCGCCCCCAGCACCTCTCACCTTGAGCCTTCCTTTAATGCCCCTGCCCAACTGCTCTCCACTAACCTCAACCTTTCAGGGGCTCTTGCCTGAACCTAACCACCTAGGGAGTTCTTGCCCGATCACACAAAGGTGCTGCCAACAGCAGAGATTCACCTCTATCCACTCAGACCAGGCTGCAGAGCGACACGTCTGCAGCTCTTTGGGAAGCGTGGGAAATAAAAGCAGGCCTCAGATCCGAGCCAGGCTGCACAGTGACCCGCCTGCTCTTTGCAGAGCGATGGAAATAAAAGCAGGCCTCAGATCCCAGCCAGGCTGCACAGTGACCCGCTTGCTCTTTGGAAAGCGTGGGGAATGAAAGCAGGCCTCAGATCCAAGCCAGGCTGCAGAGCGACACGTCTGCAGCTCTTTGGGAAGCGTGGGAAATAAAAGCAGGCCTCAGATCCAAGCCAGGCTGCACAGTGACCCCCTTGCTCTTTGCAGAGCGTTGGAAATGAAAGCAGGCCTCAAATCCAAGACGGGCTGCAGAGCGACACGTCTGCAGCTCTTTGGGAAGCGTGGGGAATAAAAGCAGGCCTCAGATCCAAGCCAGGCTGCACAGTGACCCCCCTGCTCTTTGCAGAGCGATGGAAATGAAAGCAGGCCTCAAACCAGAGCCAGGCTCAGTCCAATTGGCCTCCAAATCCATCGTCTTTCAGTACTGAACCACTTCCTCAGACACCTCACATCTCCAGGGCAGGTGTAACCACCGGAGACACCGGGAAATGCATCCCGCACACGTCTGGTAAGGCTCCTAACAGGCACATGCAACCAAAACACTTGGAGCAGTTTGCCATCGTTTTGGGCAAGTTCCTGAAGCCAGACAAACGAGGTGTCTGAGGACTCAGGGGGAACCCCTGAGCATGCACGACCGACTCCAAGCTCCGTCGGACGCTTCCCGGCCCGCCCTCCGCCCCAAACGCCCGCCGCTGAGGATGGGACATTTCTCAAACGTCGCCCCAGACGTGTCGTGTGGGGCGTCTGGCGAAGCGGCACGAGCCCCCGAGCGCAACGGCGGGCCTCCTTTCCCCGTGCCGGGCTCCCCTCTTCGATTTCGACCGTTTTGTCCGATCCTTTTTGCGCCGTTTCGGCCTACCGCCAGAACCGTCCGTCGCAGAGAGACGCCGACGCCTCAGGCGCGTCCGCAGCCCCCCCAAACATGGGGGAGGAGCCCGCTTTCAGCTCCCTACCGCCTTTACTTTACCCCCAAATCCACTTTTGTCCGATCCTCAGGTGGTGTTTACCCCCTAACCTAAGACGGATTAGTGCAACGCCTCTTTTGGCCAGCAGATGGAGCTGTGTCCCTCATATGACAGTTCCCTGCTCTGGCCAGCAGATGGAGCTGGCTCTCTCCTTTAAACAGTTCCCTGCTGTGGCCAGCAGATGGAGCTGGCTCTCTCCTTTAAACAGTTCCCTGCTGTGGCCAGCAGATGGAGCTGGCTCTCTCCTTTAAACAGTTCCCTGCTGTGGCCAGCAGATGGAGCTGGCTCTCTCCTTTAAACAGTTCCCTGCTGTGGCCAGCAGATGGAGCTGGCTCTCTCCTTTAAACAGTTCCCTGCTGTGGCCAGCAGGTGGAGCTCTTCTGTGGCACTCAGTCTATGCAGCAGGAAGGCATATGTTCCTTGGCAAGCAGAGCCTCACCCTAACAGTTCCCTGCTTTGGCCAGCAGGGGGGGAAGTCTGCTGTTCCAGCTTCATGCACCCTATCAGGCTGAAATTCAAAGCTTCTGGCCAGCAGAGAAGGCTCAAATTGGGCACAGATCATCTTCAGGGTGCCTCTGACTCATCCAGCCAGTTTTAAAACACCTGGCTGCTTTACTTTAGCAGTGCCAACAGCAGAGATTCACCTCTGTGCACTCAGACCAGGCCGCAGAGCGACACGTCTGCTCTTTGGGAAGCGTGGGGAATAAAAGCAGGCCTCAGATCCAAGCCAGGCTGCAGAGCGACACGTTTGCAGCTCTTTGGGAAGCGTGGGAAATAAAAGCAGGCCTCAGATCCCAGCCAGGCTGCACAGTGACCCGCTTGCTCTTTGGAAAGCGTGGGGAATGAAAGCAGGCCTCAGATCCAAGCCAGGCTGCAGAGCGACACGTCTGCAGCTCTTTGGGAAGCGTGGGGAATAAAAGCAGGCCTCAGATCCAAGCCAGGCTGCACAGTGACCCCCTTGCTCTTTGCAGAGCGTTGGAAATGAAAGCAGGCCTCAAATCCAAGACGGGCTGCAGAGCGACACGTCTGCAGCTCTTTGGGAAGCGTGGGGAATAAAAGCAGGCCTCAGATCCAAGCCAGGCTGCACAGTGACCCCCCTGCTCTTTGCAGAGCGATGGAAATGAAAGCAGGCCTCAAACCAGAGCCAGGCTCAGTCCAATTGGCCTCCAAATCCATCGTCTTTCAGTACTGAACCACTTCCTCAGACACCTCACATCTCCAGGGCAGGTGTAACCACCGGAGACACCGGGAAATGCATCCCGCACACGTCTGGTAAGGCTCCTAACAGGCACATGCAACCAAAACACTTGGAGCAGTTTGCCATCGTTTTGGGCAAGTTCCTGAAGCCAGACAAACGAGGTGTCTGAGGACTCAGGGGGAACCCCTGAGCATGCACGACCGACTCCAAGCTCCGTCGGACGCTTCCCGGCCCGCCCTCCGCCCCAAACGCCCGCCGCTGAGGATGGGACATTTCTCAAACGTCGCCCCAGACGTGTCGTGTGGGGCGTCTGGCGAAGCGGCACGAGCCCCCGAGCGCAACGGCGGGCCTCCTTTCCCCGTGCCGGGCTCCCCTCTTCGATTTCGACCGTTTTGTCCGATCCTTTTTGCGCCGTTTCGGCCTACCGCCAGAACCGTCCGTCGCAGAGAGACGCCGACGCCTCAGGCGCGTCCGCAGCCCCCCCAAACATGGGGGAGGAGCCCGCTTTCAGCTCCCTACCGCCTTTACTTTACCCCCAAATCCACTTTTGTCCGATCCTCAGGTGGTGTTTACCCTCTAACCTAAGACGGATTAGTGCAACGCCTCTTTTGGCCAGCAGATGGAGCTGTGTCCCTCATATGACAGTTCCCTGCTCTGGCCAGCAGATGGAGGTATCTGTTTCAACCCAACACTTCCCTGCTTTGGCCAGCAGGGGGGGAAATCTGCTGTTCCAGCTTCATGCACCCTATCAGGCTGAAATTCAAAGCTTCTGGCCAGCAGAGAAGGCTCAAATTGGGCACAGATCATCTTCAGGGTGCCTCTGACGCGTTCTGCCACTTTGAAAGGGCTCGCTGCTCTACCTTTCGAGTGAGATTTTTTGCAAAGTGTGCACCTTCCGCGGCCGCTAGCGGGCGCTACAGTGGGCCCACGATGCTGACATTGCTCTGAAAAATACTTTACTGTGTGGCCCACATGCCTGCCGAGTTTCAAAAGCCTAGCTGGCTTGCTTTTCAAGTTGTGCACGTTTAAACTTTGCCATGACTTCAGGGTATCACATTTGCCCACATGGTGCAAAGCATATGTTGGCCAGCAGGTGGAGCTGTATCCTGCCCACTCAGTCTATGCAGTGGGAAAACATATGTTCCTTGGCAAGCAGAGCCTCACCCTAACAGTTCCCTGCTTTGGCCAGCAGGGGGGGAAATCTGCTGTTCCAGCTTCATGCACCCTATCAGGCTGAAATTCAAAGCTTCTGGCCAGCAGAGAAGGCTCCAAATCGCCACACATCATCTTCAGGGTGCCTTTGACGCATTCTGCCACCTTGAAAGGGCTCGCTGCTCTACCTTTCGAGTGAGATTTTTTGCAAAGTGTGCACCTTCCGCGGCCGCTAGCGGGCGCTACAGTGGGCCCACGATTCCGAAATTGCTCTGAAAAATAATTGAGTGTGTGCCCCACATGCCTGCCGAGTTTCAAAAACCTAGCTGGCTTGCTTTTCAAGTTGTGCACGTTTAAACTTTGCCATGCTTTGAAAGTGTCCCATTTGTTAAAAAGGTGCAACGCATGTCTTTGGTCAGCAGGTGGAGCTGTCTTTCTCGTTTAAACAGTTCCCTGCTGTGGCCAGCAGATGGAGCTGGCTCTCTCCTTTAAACAGTTCCCTGCTGTGGCCAGCAGGTGGAGCTGTCTATCTCGTTTAAACAGTTCGCTGCTGTGGCCAGCAGGTGGAGCTCTTCTGTGGCACTCAGTCTATGCAGCAGGAAGGCATATGTTCCTTGGCAAGCAGAGCCTCACCCTAACAGTTCCCTGCTTTGGCCAGCAGGGGGGGAAGTCTGCTGTTCCAGCTTCATGCACCCTATCAGGCTGAAATTCAAAGCTTCTGGCCAGCAGAGAAGGCTCAAATTGGGCACACATCATCTTCAGGGTGCCTCTGACTCATCCAGCCAGTTTTAAAACACCTGGCTGCTTTACTTTAGCAGTGCCAACGTCAGAGATTCAACTCTGTGCACTCAGACCAGGCCGCAGAGCGACTCGTCTGCTCTTTGGGAAGCGTGGGGAATAAAAGCAGGCCTCAGATCCAAGCCAGGCTCTATTGAATTTGTTGCAATTGATTTTTATTTCAACATTGAACCACTGTGTCAGACTCCTAAACCCAACCGCCCCCAGCACCTCTCACCTTGAGCCTTCCTTTAATGCCCCTGCCCAACTGCTCTCCACTAACCTCAACCTTTCAGGGGCTCTTGCCTGAACCTAACCACCTAGGGAGTTCTTGCCCGATCACACGAAGGTGCTGCCAACAGCAGAGATTCACCTCTATCCACTCAGACCAGGCTGCAGAGCGACACGTCTGCAGCTCTTTGGGAAGCGTGGGAAATAAAAGCAGGCCTCAGATCCGAGCCAGGCTGCACAGTGACCCGCTTGCTCTTTGGAAAGCGTGGGGAATGAAAGCAGGCCTCAGATCCAAGCCAGGCTGCAGAGCGACACGTCTGCAGCTCTTTGGAAAGCGTGGGAAATAAAAGCAGGCCTCAGATCCAAGCCAGGCTGCACAGTGACCCCCTTGCTCTTTGCAGAGCGTTGGAAATGAAAGCAGGCCTCAAATCCAAGACGGGCTGCAGAGCGACACGTCTGCAGCTCTTTGGGAAGCGTGGGGAATAAAAGCAGGCCTCAGATCCAAGCCAGGCTGCACAGTGACCCGTCTGCTCTTTGCAGAGCGATGGAAATGAAAGCAGGCCTCAGATCCAAGCCAGGCTGCACAGTGACCCCCCTGCTCTTTGCAGAGCGATGGAAAAGAAAGCAGGCCTCAAACCAGAGCCAGGCTCAGTCCAATTGGCCTCCAAATCCATCGTCTTTCAGTACTGAACCACTTCCTCAGACACCTCACATCTCCAGGGCAGGTGTAACCACTGGAGACACCGGGAAATGCATCCCACATACGTCTGGTAAGGCTCCTAACAGGCACATGCAACCAACACACTTGGAGCAGTTTGCCATCGTTTTGGGCAAGTTCCTGAAGCCAGACAAACGAGGTGTCTGCGGACTCAGGGGGAACCCCTGAGCATGCACGACCGACTCCAAGCTCCGTCGGACGCTTCCCGGCCCGCCCTCCGCCCCAAACGCCCGCCGCTGAGGATGGGACATTTCTCAAACGTCGCCCCAGACGTGTCGTGTGGGGCGTCTGGCGAAGCGGCACGAGCCCCCGAGCGCAACGGCGGGCCTCCTTTCCCCGTGCCGGGCTCCCCTCTTCGATTTCGACCGTTTTGTCCGATCCTTTTTGCGCCGTTTCGGCCTACCGCCAGAACCGTCCGTCGCAGAGAGACGCCGACGCCTCAGGCGCGTCCGCAGCCCCCCCAAACATGGGGGAGGAGCCCGCTTTCAGCTCCCTACCGCCTTTACTTTACCCCCAAATCCACTTTTGTCCGATCCTCAGGTGGTGTTTACCCCCTAACCTAACCCTAAGACGGATTAGTGCAACGCCTCTTTTGGCCAGCAGATGGAGCTGTGTCCCTCATATGACAGTTCCCTGCTCTGGCCAGCAGATGGAGGTATCTGTTTCAACCCAACACTTCCCTGCTTTGGCCAGCAGGGGGGGAAATCTGCTGTTCCAGCTTCCTGCACCCTATCAGGCTGAAATTCAAAGCTTCTGGCCAGCAGAGAAGGCTCAAATTGGGCACAGATCATCTTCAGGGTGCCTCTGACGCGTTCTGCCACTTTGAAAGGGCTCGCTGCTCTACCTTTCGAGTGAGATTTTTTGCAAAGTGTGCACCTTCCGCGGCCGCTAGCGGGCGCTACAGTGGGCCCACAATGCTGACATTGCTCTGAAAAATACTTTACTGTGTGGCCCACATGCCTGCCGAGTTTCACAGGCCTAGCTGTCTCCGTGTTGAAGTTGTGAACGTTTTAACTTTGCCATGCTTTGAAAGTGTCCCATTTGTTAAAAAGGTGCAACGCATGTCTTTGCTCAGCAGGTGGAGCTGTCTATCTCCTTTAAACAGTTCCCTGCTGTGGCCAGCAGGTGGAGCTGTCTATCTCGTTTAAACAGTTCCCTGCTGTGGCCAGCAGATGGAGCTGGCTCTCTCCTTTAAACAGTTCCCTGCTGTGGCCAGCAGGTGGAGCTGTCTATCTCGTTTAAACAGTTCCCTGCTGTGGCCAGCAGGTGGAGCTGTCTATCTCGTTTAAACAGTTCCCTGCTGTGGCCAGCAGATGGAGCTGGCTCTCTCCTTTAAACAGTTCCCTGCTGTGGCCAGCAGATGGAGCTGGCTCTCTCCTTTAAACAGTTCCCTGCTGTGGCCAGCAGGTGGAGCTCTTCTGTGGCACTCAGTCTATGCAGCAGGAAGGCATATGTACCTTGGCAAGCAGAGCCTCACCCTAACAGTTCCCTGCTTTGGCCAGCAGGGGGGGAAATCTGCGGTTCCAGCTTCATGCACCCTATCAGGCTGAAATTCAAAGCTTCTGGCCAGCAGAGAAGGCTCAAATTGGGCACACATCCTCTTCAGGGTGCCTCTGACTCATCCAGCCAGTTTTAAAACACCTGGCTGCTTTACTTTAGCAGTGCCAACAGCAGAGATTCAACTCTGTGCACTCAGACCAGGCCGCAGAGCGACACGTCTGCAGCTCTCTGGGAAGCGTGGGGAATAAAAGCAGGCCTCAGATCCAAGCCAGGCTCTATTGAATTTGTTGCAATTGATTTTTATTTCAACATTGAACCACTGTGTCAGACTCCTAAACCCAACCAACCCCCCCCCCTCTAAAAGCAGGCCTCAACTTGAAGCCAAAGTCATTTGAATTTGTTCCAAAATCCATTTTATTTCAGTACTGAAGCACTTCCTCAAACACCAGTCTGGTAAGGTTCCCACAGGGGCCTGCAACCAAACACTTGGAGCCATCTCCAAGAGGTTGGGTTTAGGCAAGAATCCCCTAGGAGGTTAGAATTAGTTAAGACCGTTGGGCAGGGGCAATAGATAAGGGGTCAAGGTAACACCTGCTGGGGTTGGGTTTAGGCATTCTACCACAGAAATCCTTACACAGGCTGGAGGAACCCACATCAAGAGGTTGAAAAGTGTGGGAAATAAAAGCAGGCCTCAGATCCAAGCCAGGCTGCACAGTGACCCGTCTGCTCTTTGGGAAGCGTGGGGAATAAAAGCAGGCCTCAGATCCAAGCCAGGCTGCAGAGCGACACGTCTGCAGCTCTTTGGGAAGCGTGGGAAATAAAAGCAGGCCTCAGATCCCAGCCAGGCTGCACAGTGACCCGCTTGCTCTTTGGAAAGCGTGGGAAATAAAAGCAGGCCTCAGATCCAAGCCAGGCTGCACAGTGACCCCCTTGCTCTTTGCAGAGCGATGGAAACGAAAGCAGGCCTCAAACCAGAGCCAGGCTCAGTCCAATTGGCCTCCAAATCCATCGTCTTTCAGTACTGAACCACTTCCTCAGACACCTCACATCTCCAGGGCAGGTGTAACCACCGGAGACACCGGGAAATGCATCCCGCATACGTCTGGTAAGGCTCCTAACAGGCACATGCAACCAACACACTTGGAGCAGTTTGCCATCGTTTTGGGCAAGTTCCTGAAGCCAGACAAACGAGGTGTCTGCGGACTCAGGGGGAACCCCTGAGCATGCACGACCGACTCCAAGCTCCGTCGGACGCTTCCCGGCCCGCCCTCCGCCCCAAACGCCCGCCGCTGAGGATGGGACATTTCTCAAACGTCGCCCCAGACGTGTCGTGTGGGGCGTCTGGCGAAGCGGCACGAGCCCCCGAGCGCAACGGCGGGCCTCCTTTCCCCGTGCCGGGCTCCCCTCTTCGATTTCGACCGTTTTGTCCGATCCTTTTTGCGCCGTTTCGGCCTACCGCCAGAACCGTCCGTCGCAGAGAGACGCCGACGCCTCAGGCGCGTCCGCAGCCCCCCCAAACATGGGGGAGGAGCCCGCTTTCAGCTCCCTACCGCCTTTACTTTACCCCCAAATCCACTTTTGTCCGATCCTCAGGTGGTGTTTACCCCCTAACCTAAGACGGATTAGTGCAACGCCTCTTTTGGCCAGCAGATGGAGCTGTGTCCCTCATATGACAGTTCCCTGCTCTGGCCAGCAGATGGAGCTGGCTCTCTCCTTTAAACAGTTCCCTGCTGTGGCCAGCAGATGGAGCTGGCTCTCTCCTTTAAACAGTTCCCTGCTGTGGCCAGCAGGTGGAGCTCTTCTGTGGCACTCAGTCTATGCAGCAGGAAGGCATATGTACCTTGGCCCAGATCCTGCTAACATAGACTCAACTCAACACTTCCCTGCTTTGGCCAGCAGGGGAGACCTGGTGCTAAACTGCAGCTGCATGCACACACACCGGCCTTTAATCAACGCCTGTGTTGGCCAGAGAAGGCCCAAAATCGCCACACATCATCTTCAGGGTGCCTCTGACGCATCCAGCCAGTTTTAAAACACCTGGCTGCTTTACTTTAGCAGTGCCAACAGCAGAGATTCACCTCTGTGCACTCAGACCAGGCCGCAGAGCGACACGTCTGCTCTTTGGGAAGCGTGGGGAATAAAAGCAGGCCTCAGATCCAAGCCAGGCTCTATTGAATTTGTTGCAATTGATTTTTATTTCAACATTGAACCACTGTGTCAGACTCCTAAACCCAACCAACCCCCCCCCCCCTCTAAAAGCAGGCCTCAACTTGAAGCCAAAGTCATTTGAATTTGTTCCAAAATCCATTTTATTTCAGTACTGAAGCACTTCCTCAAACACCAGTCTGGTAAGGTTCCCACAGGGGCCTGCAACCAAACACTTGGAGCCATCTCCAAGAGGTTGGGTTTAGGCAAGAATCCCCTAGGAGGTTAGAATTAGTTAAGACCGTTGGGCAGGGGCAATAGATAAGGGGTCAAGGTAACACCTGCTGGGGTTGGGTTTAGGCATTCTACCACAGAAATCCTTACACAGGCTGGAGGAACCCACATCAAGAGGTTGAAAAGTGTGGGAAATAAAAGCAGGCCTCAGATCCAAGCCAGGCTGCACAGTGACCCGTCTGCTCTTTGGGAAGCGTGGGGAATAAAAGCAGGCCTCAGATCCAAGCCAGGCTGCAGAGCGACACGTCTGCAGCTCTTTGGGAAGCGTGGGAAATAAAAGCAGGCCTCAGATCCCAGCCAGGCTGCACAGTGACCCGCTTGCTCTTTGGAAAGCGTGGGAAATAAAAGCAGGCCTCAGATCCAAGCCAGGCTGCACAGTGACCCCCTTGCTCTTTGCAGAGCGATGGAAACGAAAGCAGGCCTCAAACCAGAGCCAGGCTCAGTCGAATTGGCCTCCAAATCCATCGTCTTTCAGTACTGAACCACTTCCTCAGACACCTCACATCTCCAGGGCAGGTGTAACCACCGGAGACACCGGGAAATGCATCCCGCACACGTCTGGTAAGGCTCCTAACAGGCACATGCAACCAAAACACTTGGAGCAGTTTGCCATCGTTTTGGGCAAGTTCCTGAAGCCAGACAAACGAGGTGTCTGAGGACTCAGGGGGAACCCCTGAGCATGCACGACCGACTCCAAGCTCCGTCGGACGCTTCCCGGCCCGCCCTCCGCCCCAAACGCCCGCCGCTGAGGATGGGACATTTCTCAAACGTCGCCCCAGACGTGTCGTGTGGGGCGTCTGGCGAAGCGGCACGAGCCCCCGAGCGCAACGGCGGGCCTCCTTTCCCCGTGCCGGGCTCCCCTCTTCGATTTCGACCGTTTTGTCCGATCCTTTTTGCGCCGTTTCGGCCTACCGCCAGAACCGTCCGTCGCAGAGAGACGCCGACGCCTCAGGCGCGTCCGCAGCCCCCCCAAACATGGGGGAGGAGCCCGCTTTCAGCTCCCTACCGCCTTTACTTTACCCCCAAATCCACTTTTGTCCGATCCTCAGGTGGTGTTTACCCTCTAACCTAAGACGGATTAGTGCAACGCCTCTTTTGGCCAGCAGATGGAGCTGTGTCCCTCATATGACAGTTCCCTGCTCTGGCCAGCAGATGGAGCTGGCTCTCTCCTTTAAACAGTTCCCTGCTGTGGCCAGCAGATGGAGCTGGCTCTCTCCTTTAAACAGTTCCCTGCTGTGGCCAGCAGGTGGAGCTCTTCTGTGGCACTCAGTCTATGCAGCAGGAAGGCATATGTTCCTTGGCAAGCAGAGCCTCACCCTAACAGTTCCCTGCTTTGGCCAGCAGGGGGGGAAGTCTGCTGTTCCAGCTTCATGCACCCTATCAGGCTGAAATTCAAAGCTTCTGGCCAGCAGAGAAGGCTCAAATTGGGCACACATCATCTTCAGGGTGCCTCTGACTCATCCAGCCAGTTTTAAAACACCTGGCTGCTTTACTTTAGCAGTGCCAACAGCAGAGATTCACCTCTGTGCACTCAGACCAGGCCGCAGAGCGACACGTCTGCTCTTTGGGAAGCGTGGGGAATAAAAGCAGGCCTCAGATCCAAGCCAGGCTCTATTGAATTTGTTGCAATTGATTTTTATTTCAACATTGAACCACTGTGTCAGACTCCTAAACCCAACCAACCCCCCCCCTCTAAAAGCAGGCCTCAACTTGAAGCCAAAGTCATTTGAATTTGTTCCAAAATCCATTTTATTTCAGTACTGAAGCACTTCCTCAAACACCAGTCTGGTAAGGTTCCCACAGGGGCCTGCAACCAAACACTTGGAGCCATCTCCAAGAGGTTGGGTTTAGGCAAGAATCCCCTAGGAGGTTAGAATTAGTTAAGACCGTTGGGCAGGGGCAATAGATAAGGGGTCAAGGTAACACCTGCTGGGGTTGGGTTTAGGCATTCTACCACAGAAATCCTTACACAGGCTGGAGGAACCCACATCAAGAGGTTGAAAAGTGTGGGAAATAAAAGCAGGCCTCAAATCCAAGCCAGGCTGCACAGTGACCCCCTTGCTCTTTGCAGAGCGATGGAAATGAAAGCAGGCCTCAAATCCAAGCCAAGCTGCAGAGCGACACGTCTGCAGCTCTTTGGAAAGCGTGGGAAATAAAAGCAGGCCTCAGATCCAAGCGAGGCTGCACAGTGACCCGCTTGCTCTTTGGAAAGCGTGGGGAATAAAAGCAGGCCTCAGATCCAAGCCAGGCTGCACAGTGACCCGCTTGCTCTTTGGAAAGCGTGGGGAATAAAAGCAGGCCTCAGATCCAAGCCAGGCTGCACAGTGACCCCCTTGCTCTTTGGGAAGCGTGGGAAATAAAAGCAGGCCTCAAATCCAAGACGGGCTGCAGAGCGACACGTCTGCAGCTCTTTGGGAAGCGTGGGGAATAAAAGCAGGCCTCAGATCCAAGCCAGGCTGCACAGTGACCCGCCGGCTCTTTGCAGAGCGTTAGAAATGAAAGCAGGCCTCAAATCCAAGACGGGCTGCAGAGCGACACGTCTGCAGCTCTTTGGAAAGCGTGGGAAATAAAAGCAGGCCTCAGATCCGAGCCAGGCTGCACAGTGACCCCCTTGCTCTTTGCAGAGCGTTGGAAATGAAAGCAGGCCTCAGATCCAAGCCAGGCTGCAGAGCGACACGTCTGCAGCTCTTTGGAAAGCGTGGGAAATAAAAGCAGGCCTCAGATCCAAGCCAGGCTGCACAGTGACCCGCTGGCTCTTTGCAGAGCGATGGAAATAAAAGCAGGCCTCAAACCAGAGCCAGGCTCAGTCCAATTGGCCTCCAAATCCATCGTCTTTCAGTACTGAACCACTTCCTCAGACACCTCACATCTCCAGGGCAGGTGTAACCACCGGAGACACCGGGAAATGCATCCCGCACACGTCTGGTAAGGCTCCTAACAGGCACATGCAACCAAAAGACTTGGAGCAGTTTGCCATCGTTTTGGGCAAGTTCCTGAAGCCAGACAAACGAGGTGTCTGAGGACTCAGGGGGAACCCCTGAGCATGCACGACCGACTCCAAGCTCCGTCGGACGCTTCCCGGCCCGCCCTCCGCCCCAAACGCCCGCCGCTGAGGATGGGACATTTCTCAAACGTCGCCCCAGACGTGTCGTGTGGGGCGTCTGGCGAAGCGGCACGAGCCCCCGAGCGCAACGGCGGGCCTCCTTTCCCCGTGCCGGGCTCCCCTCTTCGATTTCGACCGTTTTGTCCGATCCTTTTTGCGCCGTTTCGGCCTACCGCCAGAACCGTCCGTCGCAGAGAGACGCCGACGCCTCAGGCGCGTCCGCAGCCCCCCCAAACATGGGGGAGGAGCCCGCTTTCAGCTCCCTACCGCCTTTACTTTACCCCCAAATCCACTTTTGTCCGATCCTCAGGTGGTGTTTACCCCCTAACCTAAGACGGATTAGTGCAACGCCTCTTTTGGCCAGCAGATGGAGCTGTGTCCCTCATATGACAGTTCCCTGCTCTGGCCAGCAGATGGAGGTATCTGTTTCAACCCAACACTTCCCTGCTTTGGCCAGCAGGGGGGGAAATCTGATTTTCCAGCTTCATGCACCCTATCAGGCTGAAATTCAAAGCTTCTGGCCAGCAGAGAAGGCTCCAAATCGCCACACATCATCTTCAGGGTGCCTTTGACGCATTCTGCCACCTTGAAAGGGCTCGCTGCTCTACCTTTCGAGTGAGATTTTTTGCAAAGTGTGCACCTTCCGCGGCCGCTAGCGGGCGCTACAGTGGGCCCACGATTCCGAAATTGCTCTGAAAAATAATTGAGTGTGTGCCCCACATGCCTGCCGAGTTTCAAAAGCCTAGCTGGCTTGCTTTTCAAGTTGTGCACGTTTAAACTTTGCCATGACTTCAAGGTGGCACTTTTGCCCACATGGTGCAAAGCATATGTTGGCCAGCAGGTGGAGCTGTATCCTGCCCACTCAGTCTATGCTGCGGGAAAACATATGTTCCTTGGCAAGCAGAGCTTCACCCTAACAGTTCCCTGCTTTGGCCAGCAGGGGGGGAAATCTGCTGTTCCAGCTTCCTGCACCCTATCAGGCTGAAATTCAAAGCTTCTGGCCAGCAGAGAAGGCTCAAATTGGGCACAGATCATCTTCAGGGTGCCTCTGACGCGTTCTGCCACTTTGAAAGGGCTCGCTGCTCTACCTTTCGAGTGAGATTTTTTGCAAAGTGTGCACCTTCCGCGGCCGCTAGCGGGCGCTACAGTGGGCCCACGATGCTGACATTGCTCTGAAAAATACTTTACTGTGTGCCCCACATGCCTGCCGAGTTTCACAGGCCTAGCTGTCTCCGTGTTGAAGTTGTGAACGTTTTAACTTTGCCATGCTTTGAAAGTGTCCCATTTGTTAAAAAGGTGCAACGCATGTCTTTGGTCAGCAGGTGGAGCTGTCTATCTCGTTTAAACAGTTCCCTGCTGTGGCCAGCAGATGGAGCTGGCTCTCTCCTTTAAACAGTTCCCTGCTGTGGCCAGCAGGTGGAGCTGTCTATCTCGTTTAAACAGTTCCCTGCTGTGGCCAGCAGGTGGAGCTCTTCTGTGGCACTCAGTCTATGCAGCAGGAAGGCATATGTTCCTTGGCAAGCAGAGCCTCACCCTAACAGTTCCCTGCTTTGGCCAGCAGGGGGGGAAGTCTGCTGTTCCAGCTTCATGCACCCTATCAGGCTGAAATTCAAAGCTTCTGGCCAGCAGAGAAGGCTCAAATTGGGCACACATCATCTTCAGGGTGCCTCTGACTCATCCAGCCAGTTTTAAAACACCTGGCTGCTTTACTTTAGCAGTGCCAACAGGAGAGATTCAACTCTGTGCACTCAGACCAGGCCGCAGAGCGACTCGTCCGCTCTTTGGGAAGCGTGGGGAATAAAAGCAGGCCTCAGATCCAAGCCAGGCTCTATTGAATTTGTTGCAATTGATTTTTATTTCAACATTGAACCACTGTGTCAGACTCCTAAACCCAACCGCCCCCAGCACCTCTCACCTTGAGCCTTCCTTTAATGCCCCTGCCCAACTGCTCTCCACTAACCTCAACCTTTCAGGGGCTCTTGCCTGAACCTAACCACCTAGGGAGTTCTTGCCCGATCACACAAAGGTGCTGCCAACAGCAGAGATTCACCTCTATCCACTCAGACCAGGCTGCAGAGCGACACGTCTGCAGCTCTTTGGGAAGCGTGGGAAATAAAAGCAGGCCTCAGATCCGAGCCAGGCTGCACAGTGACCCGCCTGCTCTTTGCAGAGCGATGGAAATAAAAGCAGGCCTCAGATCCCAGCCAGGCTGCACAGTGACCCGCTTGCTCTTTGGAAAGCGTGGGGAATGAAAGCAGGCCTCAGATCCAAGCCAGGCTGCAGAGCGACACGTCTGCAGCTCTTTGGGAAGCGTGGGAAATAAAAGCAGGCCTCAGATCCAAGCCAGGCTGCACAGTGACCCCCTTGCTCTTTGCAGAGCGTTGGAAATGAAAGCAGGCCTCAAATCCAAGACGGGCTGCAGAGCGACACGTCTGCAGCTCTTTGGGAAGCGTGGGGAATAAAAGCAGGCCTCAGATCCAAGCCAGGCTGCACAGTGACCCCCCTGCTCTTTGCAGAGCGATGGAAATGAAAGCAGGCCTCAAACCAGAGCCAGGCTCAGTCCAATTGGCCTCCAAATCCATCGTCTTTCAGTACTGAACCACTTCCTCAGACACCTCACATCTCCAGGGCAGGTGTAACCACCGGAGACACCGGGAAATGCATCCCGCACACGTCTGGTAAGGCTCCTAACAGGCACATGCAACCAAAACACTTGGAGCAGTTTGCCATCGTTTTGGGCAAGTTCCTGAAGCCAGACAAACGAGGTGTCTGAGGACTCAGGGGGAACCCCTGAGCATGCACGACCGACTCCAAGCTCCGTCGGACGCTTCCCGGCCCGCCCTCCGCCCCAAACGCCCGCCGCTGAGGATGGGACATTTCTCAAACGTCGCCCCAGACGTGTCGTGTGGGGCGTCTGGCGAAGCGGCACGAGCCCCCGAGCGCAACGGCGGGCCTCCTTTCCCCGTGCCGGGCTCCCCTCTTCGATTTCGACCGTTTTGTCCGATCCTTTTTGCGCCGTTTCGGCCTACCGCCAGAACCGTCCGTCGCAGAGAGACGCCGACGCCTCAGGCGCGTCCGCAGCCCCCCCAAACATGGGGGAGGAGCCCGCTTTCAGCTCCCTACCGCCTTTACTTTACCCCCAAATCCACTTTTGTCCGATCCTCAGGTGGTGTTTACCCCCTAACCTAAGACGGATTAGTGCAACGCCTCTTTTGGCCAGCAGATGGAGCTGTGTCCCTCATATGACAGTTCCCTGCTCTGGCCAGCAGATGGAGGTATCTGTTTCAACCCAACACTTCCCTGCTTTGGCCAGCAGGGGGGGAAATCTGATTTTCCAGCTTCATGCACCCTATCAGGCTGAAATTCAAAGCTTCTGGCCAGCAGAGAAGGCTCCAAATCGCCACACATCATCTTCAGGGTGCCTTTGACGCATTCTGCCACCTTGAAAGGGCTCGCTGCTCTACCTTTCGAGTGAGATTTTTTGCAAAGTGTGCACCTTCCGCGGCCGCTAGCGGGCGCTACAGTGGGCCCACGATTCCGAAATTGCTCTGAAAAATAATTGAGTGTGTGCCCCACATGCCTGCCGAGTTTCAAAAGCCTAGCTGGCTTGCTTTTCAAGTTGTGCACGTTTAAACTTTGCCATGACTTCAGGGTATCACATTTGCCCACATGGTGCAAAGCATATGTTGGCCAGCAGGTGGAGCTGTATCCTGCCCACTCAGTCTATGCAGTGGGAAAACATATGTTCCTTGGCAAGCAGAGCCTCACCCTAACAGTTCCCTGCTTTGGCCAGCAGGGGGGGAAATCTGCTGTTCCAGCTTCATGCACCCTATCAGGCTGAAATTCAAAGCTTCTGGCCAGCAGAGAAGGCTCAAATTGGGCACACATCATCTTCAGGGTGCCTCTGACGCGTTCTGCCACTTTGAAAGGGCTCGCTGCTCTACGTTTTGAGTGAGATTTTTTGCAAAGTGTGCACCTTCCGCGGCCGCTAGCGGGCGCTACAGTGGGCCCACGATGCTGACATTGCTCTGAAAAATACTTTACTGTGTGGCCCACATGCCTGCCGAGTTTCACAGGCCTAGCTGTCTCCGTGTTGAAGTTGTGAACGTTTTAACTTTGGGTCTCATTTGGCAAAATGGTGCAATGCACGTGTTGGCCAGCAGGTGGCTGGACACTCACGCTATGCTGTGCTCCCACACATATGTCTTTCCATACACTCCACTATCACAGCCTCACCCCAACGCTTGCCAACAGCAGAGATTCGACTTTATCCACTCAGAGCAGGCTGCAGAGTGACACGGCTGCTCTTTGGAGAGCCTGGGAAATTACAGCAGCCCTCAAACTAATCTGTATAATAGGATTGAACTTGACTTTGTAAAGTGCCTTGAGATGACATGTTTCACGCATTGGCGCTATATAAATAAAATTGACTTCGATTGAATTGAATTCAGATCCCAGCCAGACTCATTTCCATTCCTTCCCATTCAACTTTATTTCCATATCCAACCACTGGTCACTTACCTAAACCCAACCCAGCAGGTCTAACCTTGATCCTTTGTTTAATGCCCCTGCCCAGCTGCTCTCCACAAACCCTAACATCTTAGGGGCTCTTGCCTGAACATAACAGTTCAGGGGCTCTTGCCCGAACATAACATTTTAGCGGCTCTTGCACCATCGCGCGCAGCTGTAGCCACTGCAACGGCTCAACCTTTCGGAGCCACGCCTGGCTGCGGAGCAACGCTGCGTGTGCTCTCCGGCCTGGGAAAAACGGGACCTTGTTGTCACGCAAGCAAAGCCTTTTTCACTCTGTAAACATACTCTCCAGCCTGCCTGCAGCACTCCCCCCTCCGCTCAGCCAGCCCTACTTCCAGCTGCCAGCCAGGCCGGGCCACGCTCTCACACAAGCCTGGGCCCTGGCTCAGCCACATCCACAGCCTGCACCTCCAGGCAAACCCGGGGAACCCACTCTTAAGCCCCCCTCCGCGATCCCAACCCAAGCGGCGAGCCTGCAAGGCCTCCGCGCCCCTGGTAAGGTTGCAAAGCCTGACGCTTCTACCCTCTGGCCAGCAGGTGGAGCTGTTCTGGCCCACTCAGTCTATGCTGCGGGAAAACACATGTTCCTTGGCAAGCAGAGCCTCACCCTAACAGTTCCCTGCTTTGGCCAGCAGGGGTGGGGAAATCTGCGGTTCCAGCTTCATGCACCCTATCAGGCTGAAATTCAAAGCTTCTGGCCAGCAGAGAAGGCTCAAATTGGGCACAGATCATCTTCAGGGTGCCTCTGACTCATCCAGCCAGTTTTAAAACACCTGGCTGCTTTACTTTAGCAGTGCCAACAGCAGAGATTCACCTCTGTGCACTCAGACCAGGCCGCAGAGCGACACGTCTGCTCTTTGGGAAGCGTGGGGAATAAAAGCAGGCCTCAGATCCAAGCCAGGCTGCACAGTGACCCGCCGGCTCTTTGCAGAGCGTTAGAAATGAAAGCAGGCCTCAAATCCAAGACGGGCTGCAGAGCGACACGTCTGCAGCTCTTTGGAAAGCGTGGGGAATGAAAGCAGGCCTCAGATCCAAGCCAGGCTGCACAGTGACCCGCCTGCTCTTTGCAGAGCGATGGAAATGAAAGCAGGCCTCAAACCAGAGCCAGGCTCAGTCGAATTGGCCTCCAAATCCATCGTCTTTCAGTACTGAACCACTTCCTCAGACACCTCACATCTCCAGGGCAGGTGTAACCACCGGAGACACCGGGAAATGCATCCCGCACACGTCTGGTAAGGCTCCTAACAGGCACATGCAACCAAAAGACTTGGAGCAGTTTGCCATCGTTTTGGGCAAGTTCCTGAAGCCAGACAAACGAGGTGTCTGCGGACTCAGGGGGAACCCCTGAGCATGCACGACCGACTCCAAGCTCCGTCGGACGCTTCCCGGCCCGCCCTCCGCCCCAAACGCCCGCCGCTGAGGATGGGACATTTCTCAAACGTCGCCCCAGACGTGTCGTGTGGGGCGTCTGGCGAAGCGGCACGAGCCCCCGAGCGCAACGGCGGGCCTCCTTTCCCCGTGCCGGGCTCCCCTCTTCGATTTCGACCGTTTTGTCCGATCCTTTTTGCGCCGTTTCGGCCTACCGCCAGAACCGTCCGTCGCAGAGAGACGCCGACGCCTCAGGCGCGTCCGCAGCCCCCCCAAACATGGGGGAGGAGCCCGCTTTCAGCTCCCTACCGCCTTTACTTTACCCCCAAATCCACTTTTGTCCGATCCTCAGGTGGTGTTTACCCTCTAACCTAAGACGGATTAGTGCAACGCCTCTTTTGGCCAGCAGATGGAGCTGTGTCCCTCATATGACAGTTCCCTGCTCTGGCCAGCAGATGGAGGTATCTGTTTCAACCCAACACTTCCCTGCTTTGGCCAGCAGGGGGGGAAATCTGCTGTTCCAGCTTCATGCACCCTATCAGGCTGAAATTCAAAGCTTCTGGCCAGCAGAGAAGGCTCAAATTGGGCACAGATCATCTTCAGGGTGCCTCTGACGCGTTCTGCCACTTTGAAAGGGCTCGCTGCTCTACCTTTCGAGTGAGATTTTTTGCAAAGTGTGCACCTTCCGCGGCCGCTAGCGGGCGCTACAGTGGGCCCACGATGCTGACATTGCTCTGAAAAATACTTTACTGTGTGGCCCACATGCCTGCCGAGTTTCAAAAGCCTAGCTGGCTTGCTTTTCAAGTTGTGCACGTTTAAACTTTGCCATGACTTCAGGGTATCACATTTGCCCACATGGTGCAAAGCATATGTTGGCCAGCAGGTGGAGCTGTATCCTGCCCACTCAGTCTATGCAGTGGGAAAACATATGTTCCTTGGCAAGCAGAGCCTCACCCTAACAGTTCCCTGCTTTGGCCAGCAGGGGGGGAAATCTGCTGTTCCAGCTTCATGCACCCTATCAGGCTGAAATTCAAAGCTTCTGGCCAGCAGAGAAGGCTCCAAATCGCCACACATCATCTTCAGGGTGCCTTTGACGCATTCTGCCACCTTGAAAGGGCTCGCTGCTCTACCTTTCGAGTGAGATTTTTTGCAAAGTGTGCACCTTCCGCGGCCGCTAGCGGGCGCTACAGTGGGCCCACGATTCCGAAATTGCTCTGAAAAATAATTGAGTGTGTGCCCCACATGCCTGCCGAGTTTCAAAAGCCTAGCTGGCTTGCTTTTCAAGTTGTGCACGTTTAAACTTTGCCATGACTTCAAGGTGGCACTTTTGCCCACATGGTGCAAAGCATATGTTGGCCAGC
Source organism: Fundulus diaphanus (assembly GCA_037039145.1). Lineage (NCBI taxonomy): Eukaryota > Metazoa > Chordata > Actinopteri > Cyprinodontiformes > Fundulidae > Fundulus > Fundulus diaphanus. The sequence goes on along the minus strand of CM073132.1, from coordinate 57,670,466 downwards.
AGGTGGAGCTGTATCCTGCCCACTCAGTCTATGCTGCGGGAAAACATATGTTCCTTGGCAAGCAGAGCTTCACCCTAACAGTTCCCTGCTTTGGCCAGCAGGGGGGGAAATCTGCTGTTCCAGCTTCCTGCACCCTATCAGGCTGAAATTCAAAGCTTCTGGCCAGCAGAGAAGGCTCAAATTGGGCACAGATCATCTTCAGGGTGCCTCTGACGCGTTCTGCCACTTTGAAAGGGCTCGCTGCTCTACCTTTCGAGTGAGATTTTTTGCAAAGTGTGCACCTTCCGCGGCCGCTAGCGGGCGCTACAGTGGGCCCACGATGCTGACATTGCTCTGAAAAATACTTTACTGTGTGCCCCACATGCCTGCCGAGTTTCACAGGCCTAGCTGTCTCCGTGTTGAAGTTGTGAACGTTTTAACTTTGCCATGCTTTGAAAGTGTCCCATTTGTTAAAAAGGTGCAACGCATGTCTTTGGTCAGCAGGTGGAGCTGTCTATCTCGTTTAAACAGTTCCCTGCTGTGGCCAGCAGATGGAGCTGGCTCTCTCCTTTAAACAGTTCCCTGCTGTGGCCAGCAGGTGGAGCTGTCTATCTCGTTTAAACAGTTCCCTGCTGTGGCCAGCAGGTGGAGCTCTTCTGTGGCACTCAGTCTATGCAGCAGGAAGGCATATGTTCCTTGGCAAGCAGAGCCTCACCCTAACAGTTCCCTGCTTTGGCCAGCAGGGGGGGAAGTCTGCTGTTCCAGCTTCATGCACCCTATCAGGCTGAAATTCAAAGCTTCTGGCCAGCAGAGAAGGCTCAAATTGGGCACACATCATCTTCAGGGTGCCTCTGACTCATCCAGCCAGTTTTAAAACACCTGGCTGCTTTACTTTAGCAGTGCCAACAGGAGAGATTCAACTCTGTGCACTCAGACCAGGCCGCAGAGCGACTCGTCCGCTCTTTGGGAAGCGTGGGGAATAAAAGCAGGCCTCAGATCCAAGCCAGGCTCTATTGAATTTGTTGCAATTGATTTTTATTTCAACATTGAACCACTGTGTCAGACTCCTAAACCCAACCGCCCCCAGCACCTCTCACCTTGAGCCTTCCTTTAATGCCCCTGCCCAACTGCTCTCCACTAACCTCAACCTTTCAGGGGCTCTTGCCTGAACCTAACCACCTAGGGAGTTCTTGCCCGATCACACAAAGGTGCTGCCAACAGCAGAGATTCACCTCTATCCACTCAGACCAGGCTGCAGAGCGACACGTCTGCAGCTCTTTGGGAAGCGTGGGAAATAAAAGCAGGCCTCAGATCCGAGCCAGGCTGCACAGTGACCCGCCTGCTCTTTGCAGAGCGATGGAAATAAAAGCAGGCCTCAGATCCCAGCCAGGCTGCACAGTGACCCGCTTGCTCTTTGGAAAGCGTGGGGAATGAAAGCAGGCCTCAGATCCAAGCCAGGCTGCAGAGCGACACGTCTGCAGCTCTTTGGGAAGCGTGGGAAATAAAAGCAGGCCTCAGATCCAAGCCAGGCTGCACAGTGACCCCCTTGCTCTTTGCAGAGCGTTGGAAATGAAAGCAGGCCTCAAATCCAAGACGGGCTGCAGAGCGACACGTCTGCAGCTCTTTGGGAAGCGTGGGGAATAAAAGCAGGCCTCAGATCCAAGCCAGGCTGCACAGTGACCCCCCTGCTCTTTGCAGAGCGATGGAAATGAAAGCAGGCCTCAAACCAGAGCCAGGCTCAGTCCAATTGGCCTCCAAATCCATCGTCTTTCAGTACTGAACCACTTCCTCAGACACCTCACATCTCCAGGGCAGGTGTAACCACCGGAGACACCGGGAAATGCATCCCGCACACGTCTGGTAAGGCTCCTAACAGGCACATGCAACCAAAACACTTGGAGCAGTTTGCCATCGTTTTGGGCAAGTTCCTGAAGCCAGACAAACGAGGTGTCTGAGGACTCAGGGGGAACCCCTGAGCATGCACGACCGACTCCAAGCTCCGTCGGACGCTTCCCGGCCCGCCCTCCGCCCCAAACGCCCGCCGCTGAGGATGGGACATTTCTCAAACGTCGCCCCAGACGTGTCGTGTGGGGCGTCTGGCGAAGCGGCACGAGCCCCCGAGCGCAACGGCGGGCCTCCTTTCCCCGTGCCGGGCTCCCCTCTTCGATTTCGACCGTTTTGTCCGATCCTTTTTGCGCCGTTTCGGCCTACCGCCAGAACCGTCCGTCGCAGAGAGACGCCGACGCCTCAGGCGCGTCCGCAGCCCCCCCAAACATGGGGGAGGAGCCCGCTTTCAGCTCCCTACCGCCTTTACTTTACCCCCAAATCCACTTTTGTCCGATCCTCAGGTGGTGTTTACCCCCTAACCTAAGACGGATTAGTGCAACGCCTCTTTTGGCCAGCAGATGGAGCTGTGTCCCTCATATGACAGTTCCCTGCTCTGGCCAGCAGATGGAGCTGGCTCTCTCCTTTAAACAGTTCCCTGCTGTGGCCAGCAGATGGAGCTGGCTCTCTCCTTTAAACAGTTCCCTGCTGTGGCCAGCAGATGGAGCTGGCTCTCTCCTTTAAACAGTTCCCTGCTGTGGCCAGCAGATGGAGCTGGCTCTCTCCTTTAAACAGTTCCCTGCTGTGGCCAGCAGATGGAGCTGGCTCTCTCCTTTAAACAGTTCCCTGCTGTGGCCAGCAGGTGGAGCTCTTCTGTGGCACTCAGTCTATGCAGCAGGAAGGCATATGTTCCTTGGCAAGCAGAGCCTCACCCTAACAGTTCCCTGCTTTGGCCAGCAGGGGGGGAAGTCTGCTGTTCCAGCTTCATGCACCCTATCAGGCTGAAATTCAAAGCTTCTGGCCAGCAGAGAAGGCTCAAATTGGGCACAGATCATCTTCAGGGTGCCTCTGACTCATCCAGCCAGTTTTAAAACACCTGGCTGCTTTACTTTAGCAGTGCCAACAGCAGAGATTCACCTCTGTGCACTCAGACCAGGCCGCAGAGCGACACGTCTGCTCTTTGGGAAGCGTGGGGAATAAAAGCAGGCCTCAGATCCAAGCCAGGCTGCAGAGCGACACGTTTGCAGCTCTTTGGGAAGCGTGGGAAATAAAAGCAGGCCTCAGATCCCAGCCAGGCTGCACAGTGACCCGCTTGCTCTTTGGAAAGCGTGGGGAATGAAAGCAGGCCTCAGATCCAAGCCAGGCTGCAGAGCGACACGTCTGCAGCTCTTTGGGAAGCGTGGGGAATAAAAGCAGGCCTCAGATCCAAGCCAGGCTGCACAGTGACCCCCTTGCTCTTTGCAGAGCGTTGGAAATGAAAGCAGGCCTCAAATCCAAGACGGGCTGCAGAGCGACACGTCTGCAGCTCTTTGGGAAGCGTGGGGAATAAAAGCAGGCCTCAGATCCAAGCCAGGCTGCACAGTGACCCCCCTGCTCTTTGCAGAGCGATGGAAATGAAAGCAGGCCTCAAACCAGAGCCAGGCTCAGTCCAATTGGCCTCCAAATCCATCGTCTTTCAGTACTGAACCACTTCCTCAGACACCTCACATCTCCAGGGCAGGTGTAACCACCGGAGACACCGGGAAATGCATCCCGCACACGTCTGGTAAGGCTCCTAACAGGCACATGCAACCAAAACACTTGGAGCAGTTTGCCATCGTTTTGGGCAAGTTCCTGAAGCCAGACAAACGAGGTGTCTGAGGACTCAGGGGGAACCCCTGAGCATGCACGACCGACTCCAAGCTCCGTCGGACGCTTCCCGGCCCGCCCTCCGCCCCAAACGCCCGCCGCTGAGGATGGGACATTTCTCAAACGTCGCCCCAGACGTGTCGTGTGGGGCGTCTGGCGAAGCGGCACGAGCCCCCGAGCGCAACGGCGGGCCTCCTTTCCCCGTGCCGGGCTCCCCTCTTCGATTTCGACCGTTTTGTCCGATCCTTTTTGCGCCGTTTCGGCCTACCGCCAGAACCGTCCGTCGCAGAGAGACGCCGACGCCTCAGGCGCGTCCGCAGCCCCCCCAAACATGGGGGAGGAGCCCGCTTTCAGCTCCCTACCGCCTTTACTTTACCCCCAAATCCACTTTTGTCCGATCCTCAGGTGGTGTTTACCCTCTAACCTAAGACGGATTAGTGCAACGCCTCTTTTGGCCAGCAGATGGAGCTGTGTCCCTCATATGACAGTTCCCTGCTCTGGCCAGCAGATGGAGGTATCTGTTTCAACCCAACACTTCCCTGCTTTGGCCAGCAGGGGGGGAAATCTGCTGTTCCAGCTTCATGCACCCTATCAGGCTGAAATTCAAAGCTTCTGGCCAGCAGAGAAGGCTCAAATTGGGCACAGATCATCTTCAGGGTGCCTCTGACGCGTTCTGCCACTTTGAAAGGGCTCGCTGCTCTACCTTTCGAGTGAGATTTTTTGCAAAGTGTGCACCTTCCGCGGCCGCTAGCGGGCGCTACAGTGGGCCCACGATGCTGACATTGCTCTGAAAAATACTTTACTGTGTGGCCCACATGCCTGCCGAGTTTCAAAAGCCTAGCTGGCTTGCTTTTCAAGTTGTGCACGTTTAAACTTTGCCATGACTTCAGGGTATCACATTTGCCCACATGGTGCAAAGCATATGTTGGCCAGCAGGTGGAGCTGTATCCTGCCCACTCAGTCTATGCAGTGGGAAAACATATGTTCCTTGGCAAGCAGAGCCTCACCCTAACAGTTCCCTGCTTTGGCCAGCAGGGGGGGAAATCTGCTGTTCCAGCTTCATGCACCCTATCAGGCTGAAATTCAAAGCTTCTGGCCAGCAGAGAAGGCTCCAAATCGCCACACATCATCTTCAGGGTGCCTTTGACGCATTCTGCCACCTTGAAAGGGCTCGCTGCTCTACCTTTCGAGTGAGATTTTTTGCAAAGTGTGCACCTTCCGCGGCCGCTAGCGGGCGCTACAGTGGGCCCACGATTCCGAAATTGCTCTGAAAAATAATTGAGTGTGTGCCCCACATGCCTGCCGAGTTTCAAAAACCTAGCTGGCTTGCTTTTCAAGTTGTGCACGTTTAAACTTTGCCATGCTTTGAAAGTGTCCCATTTGTTAAAAAGGTGCAACGCATGTCTTTGGTCAGCAGGTGGAGCTGTCTTTCTCGTTTAAACAGTTCCCTGCTGTGGCCAGCAGATGGAGCTGGCTCTCTCCTTTAAACAGTTCCCTGCTGTGGCCAGCAGGTGGAGCTGTCTATCTCGTTTAAACAGTTCGCTGCTGTGGCCAGCAGGTGGAGCTCTTCTGTGGCACTCAGTCTATGCAGCAGGAAGGCATATGTTCCTTGGCAAGCAGAGCCTCACCCTAACAGTTCCCTGCTTTGGCCAGCAGGGGGGGAAGTCTGCTGTTCCAGCTTCATGCACCCTATCAGGCTGAAATTCAAAGCTTCTGGCCAGCAGAGAAGGCTCAAATTGGGCACACATCATCTTCAGGGTGCCTCTGACTCATCCAGCCAGTTTTAAAACACCTGGCTGCTTTACTTTAGCAGTGCCAACGTCAGAGATTCAACTCTGTGCACTCAGACCAGGCCGCAGAGCGACTCGTCTGCTCTTTGGGAAGCGTGGGGAATAAAAGCAGGCCTCAGATCCAAGCCAGGCTCTATTGAATTTGTTGCAATTGATTTTTATTTCAACATTGAACCACTGTGTCAGACTCCTAAACCCAACCGCCCCCAGCACCTCTCACCTTGAGCCTTCCTTTAATGCCCCTGCCCAACTGCTCTCCACTAACCTCAACCTTTCAGGGGCTCTTGCCTGAACCTAACCACCTAGGGAGTTCTTGCCCGATCACACGAAGGTGCTGCCAACAGCAGAGATTCACCTCTATCCACTCAGACCAGGCTGCAGAGCGACACGTCTGCAGCTCTTTGGGAAGCGTGGGAAATAAAAGCAGGCCTCAGATCCGAGCCAGGCTGCACAGTGACCCGCTTGCTCTTTGGAAAGCGTGGGGAATGAAAGCAGGCCTCAGATCCAAGCCAGGCTGCAGAGCGACACGTCTGCAGCTCTTTGGAAAGCGTGGGAAATAAAAGCAGGCCTCAGATCCAAGCCAGGCTGCACAGTGACCCCCTTGCTCTTTGCAGAGCGTTGGAAATGAAAGCAGGCCTCAAATCCAAGACGGGCTGCAGAGCGACACGTCTGCAGCTCTTTGGGAAGCGTGGGGAATAAAAGCAGGCCTCAGATCCAAGCCAGGCTGCACAGTGACCCGTCTGCTCTTTGCAGAGCGATGGAAATGAAAGCAGGCCTCAGATCCAAGCCAGGCTGCACAGTGACCCCCCTGCTCTTTGCAGAGCGATGGAAAAGAAAGCAGGCCTCAAACCAGAGCCAGGCTCAGTCCAATTGGCCTCCAAATCCATCGTCTTTCAGTACTGAACCACTTCCTCAGACACCTCACATCTCCAGGGCAGGTGTAACCACTGGAGACACCGGGAAATGCATCCCACATACGTCTGGTAAGGCTCCTAACAGGCACATGCAACCAACACACTTGGAGCAGTTTGCCATCGTTTTGGGCAAGTTCCTGAAGCCAGACAAACGAGGTGTCTGCGGACTCAGGGGGAACCCCTGAGCATGCACGACCGACTCCAAGCTCCGTCGGACGCTTCCCGGCCCGCCCTCCGCCCCAAACGCCCGCCGCTGAGGATGGGACATTTCTCAAACGTCGCCCCAGACGTGTCGTGTGGGGCGTCTGGCGAAGCGGCACGAGCCCCCGAGCGCAACGGCGGGCCTCCTTTCCCCGTGCCGGGCTCCCCTCTTCGATTTCGACCGTTTTGTCCGATCCTTTTTGCGCCGTTTCGGCCTACCGCCAGAACCGTCCGTCGCAGAGAGACGCCGACGCCTCAGGCGCGTCCGCAGCCCCCCCAAACATGGGGGAGGAGCCCGCTTTCAGCTCCCTACCGCCTTTACTTTACCCCCAAATCCACTTTTGTCCGATCCTCAGGTGGTGTTTACCCCCTAACCTAACCCTAAGACGGATTAGTGCAACGCCTCTTTTGGCCAGCAGATGGAGCTGTGTCCCTCATATGACAGTTCCCTGCTCTGGCCAGCAGATGGAGGTATCTGTTTCAACCCAACACTTCCCTGCTTTGGCCAGCAGGGGGGGAAATCTGCTGTTCCAGCTTCCTGCACCCTATCAGGCTGAAATTCAAAGCTTCTGGCCAGCAGAGAAGGCTCAAATTGGGCACAGATCATCTTCAGGGTGCCTCTGACGCGTTCTGCCACTTTGAAAGGGCTCGCTGCTCTACCTTTCGAGTGAGATTTTTTGCAAAGTGTGCACCTTCCGCGGCCGCTAGCGGGCGCTACAGTGGGCCCACAATGCTGACATTGCTCTGAAAAATACTTTACTGTGTGGCCCACATGCCTGCCGAGTTTCACAGGCCTAGCTGTCTCCGTGTTGAAGTTGTGAACGTTTTAACTTTGCCATGCTTTGAAAGTGTCCCATTTGTTAAAAAGGTGCAACGCATGTCTTTGCTCAGCAGGTGGAGCTGTCTATCTCCTTTAAACAGTTCCCTGCTGTGGCCAGCAGGTGGAGCTGTCTATCTCGTTTAAACAGTTCCCTGCTGTGGCCAGCAGATGGAGCTGGCTCTCTCCTTTAAACAGTTCCCTGCTGTGGCCAGCAGGTGGAGCTGTCTATCTCGTTTAAACAGTTCCCTGCTGTGGCCAGCAGGTGGAGCTGTCTATCTCGTTTAAACAGTTCCCTGCTGTGGCCAGCAGATGGAGCTGGCTCTCTCCTTTAAACAGTTCCCTGCTGTGGCCAGCAGATGGAGCTGGCTCTCTCCTTTAAACAGTTCCCTGCTGTGGCCAGCAGGTGGAGCTCTTCTGTGGCACTCAGTCTATGCAGCAGGAAGGCATATGTACCTTGGCAAGCAGAGCCTCACCCTAACAGTTCCCTGCTTTGGCCAGCAGGGGGGGAAATCTGCGGTTCCAGCTTCATGCACCCTATCAGGCTGAAATTCAAAGCTTCTGGCCAGCAGAGAAGGCTCAAATTGGGCACACATCCTCTTCAGGGTGCCTCTGACTCATCCAGCCAGTTTTAAAACACCTGGCTGCTTTACTTTAGCAGTGCCAACAGCAGAGATTCAACTCTGTGCACTCAGACCAGGCCGCAGAGCGACACGTCTGCAGCTCTCTGGGAAGCGTGGGGAATAAAAGCAGGCCTCAGATCCAAGCCAGGCTCTATTGAATTTGTTGCAATTGATTTTTATTTCAACATTGAACCACTGTGTCAGACTCCTAAACCCAACCAACCCCCCCCCCTCTAAAAGCAGGCCTCAACTTGAAGCCAAAGTCATTTGAATTTGTTCCAAAATCCATTTTATTTCAGTACTGAAGCACTTCCTCAAACACCAGTCTGGTAAGGTTCCCACAGGGGCCTGCAACCAAACACTTGGAGCCATCTCCAAGAGGTTGGGTTTAGGCAAGAATCCCCTAGGAGGTTAGAATTAGTTAAGACCGTTGGGCAGGGGCAATAGATAAGGGGTCAAGGTAACACCTGCTGGGGTTGGGTTTAGGCATTCTACCACAGAAATCCTTACACAGGCTGGAGGAACCCACATCAAGAGGTTGAAAAGTGTGGGAAATAAAAGCAGGCCTCAGATCCAAGCCAGGCTGCACAGTGACCCGTCTGCTCTTTGGGAAGCGTGGGGAATAAAAGCAGGCCTCAGATCCAAGCCAGGCTGCAGAGCGACACGTCTGCAGCTCTTTGGGAAGCGTGGGAAATAAAAGCAGGCCTCAGATCCCAGCCAGGCTGCACAGTGACCCGCTTGCTCTTTGGAAAGCGTGGGAAATAAAAGCAGGCCTCAGATCCAAGCCAGGCTGCACAGTGACCCCCTTGCTCTTTGCAGAGCGATGGAAACGAAAGCAGGCCTCAAACCAGAGCCAGGCTCAGTCCAATTGGCCTCCAAATCCATCGTCTTTCAGTACTGAACCACTTCCTCAGACACCTCACATCTCCAGGGCAGGTGTAACCACCGGAGACACCGGGAAATGCATCCCGCATACGTCTGGTAAGGCTCCTAACAGGCACATGCAACCAACACACTTGGAGCAGTTTGCCATCGTTTTGGGCAAGTTCCTGAAGCCAGACAAACGAGGTGTCTGCGGACTCAGGGGGAACCCCTGAGCATGCACGACCGACTCCAAGCTCCGTCGGACGCTTCCCGGCCCGCCCTCCGCCCCAAACGCCCGCCGCTGAGGATGGGACATTTCTCAAACGTCGCCCCAGACGTGTCGTGTGGGGCGTCTGGCGAAGCGGCACGAGCCCCCGAGCGCAACGGCGGGCCTCCTTTCCCCGTGCCGGGCTCCCCTCTTCGATTTCGACCGTTTTGTCCGATCCTTTTTGCGCCGTTTCGGCCTACCGCCAGAACCGTCCGTCGCAGAGAGACGCCGACGCCTCAGGCGCGTCCGCAGCCCCCCCAAACATGGGGGAGGAGCCCGCTTTCAGCTCCCTACCGCCTTTACTTTACCCCCAAATCCACTTTTGTCCGATCCTCAGGTGGTGTTTACCCCCTAACCTAAGACGGATTAGTGCAACGCCTCTTTTGGCCAGCAGATGGAGCTGTGTCCCTCATATGACAGTTCCCTGCTCTGGCCAGCAGATGGAGCTGGCTCTCTCCTTTAAACAGTTCCCTGCTGTGGCCAGCAGATGGAGCTGGCTCTCTCCTTTAAACAGTTCCCTGCTGTGGCCAGCAGGTGGAGCTCTTCTGTGGCACTCAGTCTATGCAGCAGGAAGGCATATGTACCTTGGCCCAGATCCTGCTAACATAGACTCAACTCAACACTTCCCTGCTTTGGCCAGCAGGGGAGACCTGGTGCTAAACTGCAGCTGCATGCACACACACCGGCCTTTAATCAACGCCTGTGTTGGCCAGAGAAGGCCCAAAATCGCCACACATCATCTTCAGGGTGCCTCTGACGCATCCAGCCAGTTTTAAAACACCTGGCTGCTTTACTTTAGCAGTGCCAACAGCAGAGATTCACCTCTGTGCACTCAGACCAGGCCGCAGAGCGACACGTCTGCTCTTTGGGAAGCGTGGGGAATAAAAGCAGGCCTCAGATCCAAGCCAGGCTCTATTGAATTTGTTGCAATTGATTTTTATTTCAACATTGAACCACTGTGTCAGACTCCTAAACCCAACCAACCCCCCCCCCCCTCTAAAAGCAGGCCTCAACTTGAAGCCAAAGTCATTTGAATTTGTTCCAAAATCCATTTTATTTCAGTACTGAAGCACTTCCTCAAACACCAGTCTGGTAAGGTTCCCACAGGGGCCTGCAACCAAACACTTGGAGCCATCTCCAAGAGGTTGGGTTTAGGCAAGAATCCCCTAGGAGGTTAGAATTAGTTAAGACCGTTGGGCAGGGGCAATAGATAAGGGGTCAAGGTAACACCTGCTGGGGTTGGGTTTAGGCATTCTACCACAGAAATCCTTACACAGGCTGGAGGAACCCACATCAAGAGGTTGAAAAGTGTGGGAAATAAAAGCAGGCCTCAGATCCAAGCCAGGCTGCACAGTGACCCGTCTGCTCTTTGGGAAGCGTGGGGAATAAAAGCAGGCCTCAGATCCAAGCCAGGCTGCAGAGCGACACGTCTGCAGCTCTTTGGGAAGCGTGGGAAATAAAAGCAGGCCTCAGATCCCAGCCAGGCTGCACAGTGACCCGCTTGCTCTTTGGAAAGCGTGGGAAATAAAAGCAGGCCTCAGATCCAAGCCAGGCTGCACAGTGACCCCCTTGCTCTTTGCAGAGCGATGGAAACGAAAGCAGGCCTCAAACCAGAGCCAGGCTCAGTCGAATTGGCCTCCAAATCCATCGTCTTTCAGTACTGAACCACTTCCTCAGACACCTCACATCTCCAGGGCAGGTGTAACCACCGGAGACACCGGGAAATGCATCCCGCACACGTCTGGTAAGGCTCCTAACAGGCACATGCAACCAAAACACTTGGAGCAGTTTGCCATCGTTTTGGGCAAGTTCCTGAAGCCAGACAAACGAGGTGTCTGAGGACTCAGGGGGAACCCCTGAGCATGCACGACCGACTCCAAGCTCCGTCGGACGCTTCCCGGCCCGCCCTCCGCCCCAAACGCCCGCCGCTGAGGATGGGACATTTCTCAAACGTCGCCCCAGACGTGTCGTGTGGGGCGTCTGGCGAAGCGGCACGAGCCCCCGAGCGCAACGGCGGGCCTCCTTTCCCCGTGCCGGGCTCCCCTCTTCGATTTCGACCGTTTTGTCCGATCCTTTTTGCGCCGTTTCGGCCTACCGCCAGAACCGTCCGTCGCAGAGAGACGCCGACGCCTCAGGCGCGTCCGCAGCCCCCCCAAACATGGGGGAGGAGCCCGCTTTCAGCTCCCTACCGCCTTTACTTTACCCCCAAATCCACTTTTGTCCGATCCTCAGGTGGTGTTTACCCTCTAACCTAAGACGGATTAGTGCAACGCCTCTTTTGGCCAGCAGATGGAGCTGTGTCCCTCATATGACAGTTCCCTGCTCTGGCCAGCAGATGGAGCTGGCTCTCTCCTTTAAACAGTTCCCTGCTGTGGCCAGCAGATGGAGCTGGCTCTCTCCTTTAAACAGTTCCCTGCTGTGGCCAGCAGGTGGAGCTCTTCTGTGGCACTCAGTCTATGCAGCAGGAAGGCATATGTTCCTTGGCAAGCAGAGCCTCACCCTAACAGTTCCCTGCTTTGGCCAGCAGGGGGGGAAGTCTGCTGTTCCAGCTTCATGCACCCTATCAGGCTGAAATTCAAAGCTTCTGGCCAGCAGAGAAGGCTCAAATTGGGCACACATCATCTTCAGGGTGCCTCTGACTCATCCAGCCAGTTTTAAAACACCTGGCTGCTTTACTTTAGCAGTGCCAACAGCAGAGATTCACCTCTGTGCACTCAGACCAGGCCGCAGAGCGACACGTCTGCTCTTTGGGAAGCGTGGGGAATAAAAGCAGGCCTCAGATCCAAGCCAGGCTCTATTGAATTTGTTGCAATTGATTTTTATTTCAACATTGAACCACTGTGTCAGACTCCTAAACCCAACCAACCCCCCCCCTCTAAAAGCAGGCCTCAACTTGAAGCCAAAGTCATTTGAATTTGTTCCAAAATCCATTTTATTTCAGTACTGAAGCACTTCCTCAAACACCAGTCTGGTAAGGTTCCCACAGGGGCCTGCAACCAAACACTTGGAGCCATCTCCAAGAGGTTGGGTTTAGGCAAGAATCCCCTAGGAGGTTAGAATTAGTTAAGACCGTTGGGCAGGGGCAATAGATAAGGGGTCAAGGTAACACCTGCTGGGGTTGGGTTTAGGCATTCTACCACAGAAATCCTTACACAGGCTGGAGGAACCCACATCAAGAGGTTGAAAAGTGTGGGAAATAAAAGCAGGCCTCAAATCCAAGCCAGGCTGCACAGTGACCCCCTTGCTCTTTGCAGAGCGATGGAAATGAAAGCAGGCCTCAAATCCAAGCCAAGCTGCAGAGCGACACGTCTGCAGCTCTTTGGAAAGCGTGGGAAATAAAAGCAGGCCTCAGATCCAAGCGAGGCTGCACAGTGACCCGCTTGCTCTTTGGAAAGCGTGGGGAATAAAAGCAGGCCTCAGATCCAAGCCAGGCTGCACAGTGACCCGCTTGCTCTTTGGAAAGCGTGGGGAATAAAAGCAGGCCTCAGATCCAAGCCAGGCTGCACAGTGACCCCCTTGCTCTTTGGGAAGCGTGGGAAATAAAAGCAGGCCTCAAATCCAAGACGGGCTGCAGAGCGACACGTCTGCAGCTCTTTGGGAAGCGTGGGGAATAAAAGCAGGCCTCAGATCCAAGCCAGGCTGCACAGTGACCCGCCGGCTCTTTGCAGAGCGTTAGAAATGAAAGCAGGCCTCAAATCCAAGACGGGCTGCAGAGCGACACGTCTGCAGCTCTTTGGAAAGCGTGGGAAATAAAAGCAGGCCTCAGATCCGAGCCAGGCTGCACAGTGACCCCCTTGCTCTTTGCAGAGCGTTGGAAATGAAAGCAGGCCTCAGATCCAAGCCAGGCTGCAGAGCGACACGTCTGCAGCTCTTTGGAAAGCGTGGGAAATAAAAGCAGGCCTCAGATCCAAGCCAGGCTGCACAGTGACCCGCTGGCTCTTTGCAGAGCGATGGAAATAAAAGCAGGCCTCAAACCAGAGCCAGGCTCAGTCCAATTGGCCTCCAAATCCATCGTCTTTCAGTACTGAACCACTTCCTCAGACACCTCACATCTCCAGGGCAGGTGTAACCACCGGAGACACCGGGAAATGCATCCCGCACACGTCTGGTAAGGCTCCTAACAGGCACATGCAACCAAAAGACTTGGAGCAGTTTGCCATCGTTTTGGGCAAGTTCCTGAAGCCAGACAAACGAGGTGTCTGAGGACTCAGGGGGAACCCCTGAGCATGCACGACCGACTCCAAGCTCCGTCGGACGCTTCCCGGCCCGCCCTCCGCCCCAAACGCCCGCCGCTGAGGATGGGACATTTCTCAAACGTCGCCCCAGACGTGTCGTGTGGGGCGTCTGGCGAAGCGGCACGAGCCCCCGAGCGCAACGGCGGGCCTCCTTTCCCCGTGCCGGGCTCCCCTCTTCGATTTCGACCGTTTTGTCCGATCCTTTTTGCGCCGTTTCGGCCTACCGCCAGAACCGTCCGTCGCAGAGAGACGCCGACGCCTCAGGCGCGTCCGCAGCCCCCCCAAACATGGGGGAGGAGCCCGCTTTCAGCTCCCTACCGCCTTTACTTTACCCCCAAATCCACTTTTGTCCGATCCTCAGGTGGTGTTTACCCCCTAACCTAAGACGGATTAGTGCAACGCCTCTTTTGGCCAGCAGATGGAGCTGTGTCCCTCATATGACAGTTCCCTGCTCTGGCCAGCAGATGGAGGTATCTGTTTCAACCCAACACTTCCCTGCTTTGGCCAGCAGGGGGGGAAATCTGATTTTCCAGCTTCATGCACCCTATCAGGCTGAAATTCAAAGCTTCTGGCCAGCAGAGAAGGCTCCAAATCGCCACACATCATCTTCAGGGTGCCTTTGACGCATTCTGCCACCTTGAAAGGGCTCGCTGCTCTACCTTTCGAGTGAGATTTTTTGCAAAGTGTGCACCTTCCGCGGCCGCTAGCGGGCGCTACAGTGGGCCCACGATTCCGAAATTGCTCTGAAAAATAATTGAGTGTGTGCCCCACATGCCTGCCGAGTTTCAAAAGCCTAGCTGGCTTGCTTTTCAAGTTGTGCACGTTTAAACTTTGCCATGACTTCAAGGTGGCACTTTTGCCCACATGGTGCAAAGCATATGTTGGCCAGCAGGTGGAGCTGTATCCTGCCCACTCAGTCTATGCTGCGGGAAAACATATGTTCCTTGGCAAGCAGAGCTTCACCCTAACAGTTCCCTGCTTTGGCCAGCAGGGGGGGAAATCTGCTGTTCCAGCTTCCTGCACCCTATCAGGCTGAAATTCAAAGCTTCTGGCCAGCAGAGAAGGCTCAAATTGGGCACAGATCATCTTCAGGGTGCCTCTGACGCGTTCTGCCACTTTGAAAGGGCTCGCTGCTCTACCTTTCGAGTGAGATTTTTTGCAAAGTGTGCACCTTCCGCGGCCGCTAGCGGGCGCTACAGTGGGCCCACGATGCTGACATTGCTCTGAAAAATACTTTACTGTGTGCCCCACATGCCTGCCGAGTTTCACAGGCCTAGCTGTCTCCGTGTTGAAGTTGTGAACGTTTTAACTTTGCCATGCTTTGAAAGTGTCCCATTTGTTAAAAAGGTGCAACGCATGTCTTTGGTCAGCAGGTGGAGCTGTCTATCTCGTTTAAACAGTTCCCTGCTGTGGCCAGCAGATGGAGCTGGCTCTCTCCTTTAAACAGTTCCCTGCTGTGGCCAGCAGGTGGAGCTGTCTATCTCGTTTAAACAGTTCCCTGCTGTGGCCAGCAGGTGGAGCTCTTCTGTGGCACTCAGTCTATGCAGCAGGAAGGCATATGTTCCTTGGCAAGCAGAGCCTCACCCTAACAGTTCCCTGCTTTGGCCAGCAGGGGGGGAAGTCTGCTGTTCCAGCTTCATGCACCCTATCAGGCTGAAATTCAAAGCTTCTGGCCAGCAGAGAAGGCTCAAATTGGGCACACATCATCTTCAGGGTGCCTCTGACTCATCCAGCCAGTTTTAAAACACCTGGCTGCTTTACTTTAGCAGTGCCAACAGGAGAGATTCAACTCTGTGCACTCAGACCAGGCCGCAGAGCGACTCGTCCGCTCTTTGGGAAGCGTGGGGAATAAAAGCAGGCCTCAGATCCAAGCCAGGCTCTATTGAATTTGTTGCAATTGATTTTTATTTCAACATTGAACCACTGTGTCAGACTCCTAAACCCAACCGCCCCCAGCACCTCTCACCTTGAGCCTTCCTTTAATGCCCCTGCCCAACTGCTCTCCACTAACCTCAACCTTTCAGGGGCTCTTGCCTGAACCTAACCACCTAGGGAGTTCTTGCCCGATCACACAAAGGTGCTGCCAACAGCAGAGATTCACCTCTATCCACTCAGACCAGGCTGCAGAGCGACACGTCTGCAGCTCTTTGGGAAGCGTGGGAAATAAAAGCAGGCCTCAGATCCGAGCCAGGCTGCACAGTGACCCGCCTGCTCTTTGCAGAGCGATGGAAATAAAAGCAGGCCTCAGATCCCAGCCAGGCTGCACAGTGACCCGCTTGCTCTTTGGAAAGCGTGGGGAATGAAAGCAGGCCTCAGATCCAAGCCAGGCTGCAGAGCGACACGTCTGCAGCTCTTTGGGAAGCGTGGGAAATAAAAGCAGGCCTCAGATCCAAGCCAGGCTGCACAGTGACCCCCTTGCTCTTTGCAGAGCGTTGGAAATGAAAGCAGGCCTCAAATCCAAGACGGGCTGCAGAGCGACACGTCTGCAGCTCTTTGGGAAGCGTGGGGAATAAAAGCAGGCCTCAGATCCAAGCCAGGCTGCACAGTGACCCCCCTGCTCTTTGCAGAGCGATGGAAATGAAAGCAGGCCTCAAACCAGAGCCAGGCTCAGTCCAATTGGCCTCCAAATCCATCGTCTTTCAGTACTGAACCACTTCCTCAGACACCTCACATCTCCAGGGCAGGTGTAACCACCGGAGACACCGGGAAATGCATCCCGCACACGTCTGGTAAGGCTCCTAACAGGCACATGCAACCAAAACACTTGGAGCAGTTTGCCATCGTTTTGGGCAAGTTCCTGAAGCCAGACAAACGAGGTGTCTGAGGACTCAGGGGGAACCCCTGAGCATGCACGACCGACTCCAAGCTCCGTCGGACGCTTCCCGGCCCGCCCTCCGCCCCAAACGCCCGCCGCTGAGGATGGGACATTTCTCAAACGTCGCCCCAGACGTGTCGTGTGGGGCGTCTGGCGAAGCGGCACGAGCCCCCGAGCGCAACGGCGGGCCTCCTTTCCCCGTGCCGGGCTCCCCTCTTCGATTTCGACCGTTTTGTCCGATCCTTTTTGCGCCGTTTCGGCCTACCGCCAGAACCGTCCGTCGCAGAGAGACGCCGACGCCTCAGGCGCGTCCGCAGCCCCCCCAAACATGGGGGAGGAGCCCGCTTTCAGCTCCCTACCGCCTTTACTTTACCCCCAAATCCACTTTTGTCCGATCCTCAGGTGGTGTTTACCCCCTAACCTAAGACGGATTAGTGCAACGCCTCTTTTGGCCAGCAGATGGAGCTGTGTCCCTCATATGACAGTTCCCTGCTCTGGCCAGCAGATGGAGGTATCTGTTTCAACCCAACACTTCCCTGCTTTGGCCAGCAGGGGGGGAAATCTGATTTTCCAGCTTCATGCACCCTATCAGGCTGAAATTCAAAGCTTCTGGCCAGCAGAGAAGGCTCCAAATCGCCACACATCATCTTCAGGGTGCCTTTGACGCATTCTGCCACCTTGAAAGGGCTCGCTGCTCTACCTTTCGAGTGAGATTTTTTGCAAAGTGTGCACCTTCCGCGGCCGCTAGCGGGCGCTACAGTGGGCCCACGATTCCGAAATTGCTCTGAAAAATAATTGAGTGTGTGCCCCACATGCCTGCCGAGTTTCAAAAGCCTAGCTGGCTTGCTTTTCAAGTTGTGCACGTTTAAACTTTGCCATGACTTCAGGGTATCACATTTGCCCACATGGTGCAAAGCATATGTTGGCCAGCAGGTGGAGCTGTATCCTGCCCACTCAGTCTATGCAGTGGGAAAACATATGTTCCTTGGCAAGCAGAGCCTCACCCTAACAGTTCCCTGCTTTGGCCAGCAGGGGGGGAAATCTGCTGTTCCAGCTTCATGCACCCTATCAGGCTGAAATTCAAAGCTTCTGGCCAGCAGAGAAGGCTCAAATTGGGCACACATCATCTTCAGGGTGCCTCTGACGCGTTCTGCCACTTTGAAAGGGCTCGCTGCTCTACGTTTTGAGTGAGATTTTTTGCAAAGTGTGCACCTTCCGCGGCCGCTAGCGGGCGCTACAGTGGGCCCACGATGCTGACATTGCTCTGAAAAATACTTTACTGTGTGGCCCACATGCCTGCCGAGTTTCACAGGCCTAGCTGTCTCCGTGTTGAAGTTGTGAACGTTTTAACTTTGGGTCTCATTTGGCAAAATGGTGCAATGCACGTGTTGGCCAGCAGGTGGCTGGACACTCACGCTATGCTGTGCTCCCACACATATGTCTTTCCATACACTCCACTATCACAGCCTCACCCCAACGCTTGCCAACAGCAGAGATTCGACTTTATCCACTCAGAGCAGGCTGCAGAGTGACACGGCTGCTCTTTGGAGAGCCTGGGAAATTACAGCAGCCCTCAAACTAATCTGTATAATAGGATTGAACTTGACTTTGTAAAGTGCCTTGAGATGACATGTTTCACGCATTGGCGCTATATAAATAAAATTGACTTCGATTGAATTGAATTCAGATCCCAGCCAGACTCATTTCCATTCCTTCCCATTCAACTTTATTTCCATATCCAACCACTGGTCACTTACCTAAACCCAACCCAGCAGGTCTAACCTTGATCCTTTGTTTAATGCCCCTGCCCAGCTGCTCTCCACAAACCCTAACATCTTAGGGGCTCTTGCCTGAACATAACAGTTCAGGGGCTCTTGCCCGAACATAACATTTTAGCGGCTCTTGCACCATCGCGCGCAGCTGTAGCCACTGCAACGGCTCAACCTTTCGGAGCCACGCCTGGCTGCGGAGCAACGCTGCGTGTGCTCTCCGGCCTGGGAAAAACGGGACCTTGTTGTCACGCAAGCAAAGCCTTTTTCACTCTGTAAACATACTCTCCAGCCTGCCTGCAGCACTCCCCCCTCCGCTCAGCCAGCCCTACTTCCAGCTGCCAGCCAGGCCGGGCCACGCTCTCACACAAGCCTGGGCCCTGGCTCAGCCACATCCACAGCCTGCACCTCCAGGCAAACCCGGGGAACCCACTCTTAAGCCCCCCTCCGCGATCCCAACCCAAGCGGCGAGCCTGCAAGGCCTCCGCGCCCCTGGTAAGGTTGCAAAGCCTGACGCTTCTACCCTCTGGCCAGCAGGTGGAGCTGTTCTGGCCCACTCAGTCTATGCTGCGGGAAAACACATGTTCCTTGGCAAGCAGAGCCTCACCCTAACAGTTCCCTGCTTTGGCCAGCAGGGGTGGGGAAATCTGCGGTTCCAGCTTCATGCACCCTATCAGGCTGAAATTCAAAGCTTCTGGCCAGCAGAGAAGGCTCAAATTGGGCACAGATCATCTTCAGGGTGCCTCTGACTCATCCAGCCAGTTTTAAAACACCTGGCTGCTTTACTTTAGCAGTGCCAACAGCAGAGATTCACCTCTGTGCACTCAGACCAGGCCGCAGAGCGACACGTCTGCTCTTTGGGAAGCGTGGGGAATAAAAGCAGGCCTCAGATCCAAGCCAGGCTGCACAGTGACCCGCCGGCTCTTTGCAGAGCGTTAGAAATGAAAGCAGGCCTCAAATCCAAGACGGGCTGCAGAGCGACACGTCTGCAGCTCTTTGGAAAGCGTGGGGAATGAAAGCAGGCCTCAGATCCAAGCCAGGCTGCACAGTGACCCGCCTGCTCTTTGCAGAGCGATGGAAATGAAAGCAGGCCTCAAACCAGAGCCAGGCTCAGTCGAATTGGCCTCCAAATCCATCGTCTTTCAGTACTGAACCACTTCCTCAGACACCTCACATCTCCAGGGCAGGTGTAACCACCGGAGACACCGGGAAATGCATCCCGCACACGTCTGGTAAGGCTCCTAACAGGCACATGCAACCAAAAGACTTGGAGCAGTTTGCCATCGTTTTGGGCAAGTTCCTGAAGCCAGACAAACGAGGTGTCTGCGGACTCAGGGGGAACCCCTGAGCATGCACGACCGACTCCAAGCTCCGTCGGACGCTTCCCGGCCCGCCCTCCGCCCCAAACGCCCGCCGCTGAGGATGGGACATTTCTCAAACGTCGCCCCAGACGTGTCGTGTGGGGCGTCTGGCGAAGCGGCACGAGCCCCCGAGCGCAACGGCGGGCCTCCTTTCCCCGTGCCGGGCTCCCCTCTTCGATTTCGACCGTTTTGTCCGATCCTTTTTGCGCCGTTTCGGCCTACCGCCAGAACCGTCCGTCGCAGAGAGACGCCGACGCCTCAGGCGCGTCCGCAGCCCCCCCAAACATGGGGGAGGAGCCCGCTTTCAGCTCCCTACCGCCTTTACTTTACCCCCAAATCCACTTTTGTCCGATCCTCAGGTGGTGTTTACCCTCTAACCTAAGACGGATTAGTGCAACGCCTCTTTTGGCCAGCAGATGGAGCTGTGTCCCTCATATGACAGTTCCCTGCTCTGGCCAGCAGATGGAGGTATCTGTTTCAACCCAACACTTCCCTGCTTTGGCCAGCAGGGGGGGAAATCTGCTGTTCCAGCTTCATGCACCCTATCAGGCTGAAATTCAAAGCTTCTGGCCAGCAGAGAAGGCTCAAATTGGGCACAGATCATCTTCAGGGTGCCTCTGACGCGTTCTGCCACTTTGAAAGGGCTCGCTGCTCTACCTTTCGAGTGAGATTTTTTGCAAAGTGTGCACCTTCCGCGGCCGCTAGCGGGCGCTACAGTGGGCCCACGATGCTGACATTGCTCTGAAAAATACTTTACTGTGTGGCCCACATGCCTGCCGAGTTTCAAAAGCCTAGCTGGCTTGCTTTTCAAGTTGTGCACGTTTAAACTTTGCCATGACTTCAGGGTATCACATTTGCCCACATGGTGCAAAGCATATGTTGGCCAGCAGGTGGAGCTGTATCCTGCCCACTCAGTCTATGCAGTGGGAAAACATATGTTCCTTGGCAAGCAGAGCCTCACCCTAACAGTTCCCTGCTTTGGCCAGCAGGGGGGGAAATCTGCTGTTCCAGCTTCATGCACCCTATCAGGCTGAAATTCAAAGCTTCTGGCCAGCAGAGAAGGCTCCAAATCGCCACACATCATCTTCAGGGTGCCTTTGACGCATTCTGCCACCTTGAAAGGGCTCGCTGCTCTACCTTTCGAGTGAGATTTTTTGCAAAGTGTGCACCTTCCGCGGCCGCTAGCGGGCGCTACAGTGGGCCCACGATTCCGAAATTGCTCTGAAAAATAATTGAGTGTGTGCCCCACATGCCTGCCGAGTTTCAAAAGCCTAGCTGGCTTGCTTTTCAAGTTGTGCACGTTTAAACTTTGCCATGACTTCAAGGTGGCACTTTTGCCCACATGGTGCAAAGCATATGTTGGCCAGCAGGTGGAGCTGTATCCTGCCCACTCAGTCTATGCTGCGGGAAAACATATGTTCCTTGGCAAGCAGAGCTTCACCCTAACAGTTCCCTGCTTTGGCCAGCAGGGGGGGAAATCTGCTGTTCCAGCTTCCTGCACCCTATCAGGCTGAAATTCAAAGCTTCTGGCCAGCAGAGAAGGCTCAAATTGGGCACAGATCATCTTCAGGGTGCCTCTGACGCGTTCTGCCACTTTGAAAGGGCTCGCTGCTCTACCTTTCGAGTGAGATTTTTTGCAAAGTGTGCACCTTCCGCGGCCGCTAGCGGGCGCTACAGTGGGCCCACGATGCTGACATTGCTCTGAAAAATACTTTACTGTGTGCCCCACATGCCTGCCGAGTTTCACAGGCCTAGCTGTCTCCGTGTTGAAGTTGTGAACGTTTTAACTTTGCCATGCTTTGAAAGTGTCCCATTTGTTAAAAAGGTGCAACGCATGTCTTTGGTCAGCAGGTGGAGCTGTCTATCTCGTTTAAACAGTTCCCTGCTGTGGCCAGCAGATGGAGCTGGCTCTCTCCTTTAAACAGTTCCCTGCTGTGGCCAGCAGGTGGAGCTGTCTATCTCGTTTAAACAGTTCCCTGCTGTGGCCAGCAGGTGGAGCTCTTCTGTGGCACTCAGTCTATGCAGCAGGAAGGCATATGTTCCTTGGCAAGCAGAGCCTCACCCTAACAGTTCCCTGCTTTGGCCAGCAGGGGGGGAAGTCTGCTGTTCCAGCTTCATGCACCCTATCAGGCTGAAATTCAAAGCTTCTGGCCAGCAGAGAAGGCTCAAATTGGGCACACATCATCTTCAGGGTGCCTCTGACTCATCCAGCCAGTTTTAAAACACCTGGCTGCTTTACTTTAGCAGTGCCAACAGGAGAGATTCAACTCTGTGCACTCAGACCAGGCCGCAGAGCGACTCGTCCGCTCTTTGGGAAGCGTGGGGAATAAAAGCAGGCCTCAGATCCAAGCCAGGCTCTATTGAATTTGTTGCAATTGATTTTTATTTCAACATTGAACCACTGTGTCAGACTCCTAAACCCAACCGCCCCCAGCACCTCTCACCTTGAGCCTTCCTTTAATGCCCCTGCCCAACTGCTCTCCACTAACCTCAACCTTTCAGGGGCTCTTGCCTGAACCTAACCACCTAGGGAGTTCTTGCCCGATCACACAAAGGTGCTGCCAACAGCAGAGATTCACCTCTATCCACTCAGACCAGGCTGCAGAGCGACACGTCTGCAGCTCTTTGGGAAGCGTGGGAAATAAAAGCAGGCCTCAGATCCGAGCCAGGCTGCACAGTGACCCGCCTGCTCTTTGCAGAGCGATGGAAATAAAAGCAGGCCTCAGATCCCAGCCAGGCTGCACAGTGACCCGCTTGCTCTTTGGAAAGCGTGGGGAATGAAAGCAGGCCTCAGATCCAAGCCAGGCTGCAGAGCGACACGTCTGCAGCTCTTTGGGAAGCGTGGGAAATAAAAGCAGGCCTCAGATCCAAGCCAGGCTGCACAGTGACCCCCTTGCTCTTTGCAGAGCGTTGGAAATGAAAGCAGGCCTCAAATCCAAGACGGGCTGCAGAGCGACACGTCTGCAGCTCTTTGGGAAGCGTGGGGAATAAAAGCAGGCCTCAGATCCAAGCCAGGCTGCACAGTGACCCCCCTGCTCTTTGCAGAGCGATGGAAATGAAAGCAGGCCTCAAACCAGAGCCAGGCTCAGTCCAATTGGCCTCCAAATCCATCGTCTTTCAGTACTGAACCACTTCCTCAGACACCTCACATCTCCAGGGCAGGTGTAACCACCGGAGACACCGGGAAATGCATCCCGCACACGTCTGGTAAGGCTCCTAACAGGCACATGCAACCAAAACACTTGGAGCAGTTTGCCATCGTTTTGGGCAAGTTCCTGAAGCCAGACAAACGAGGTGTCTGAGGACTCAGGGGGAACCCCTGAGCATGCACGACCGACTCCAAGCTCCGTCGGACGCTTCCCGGCCCGCCCTCCGCCCCAAACGCCCGCCGCTGAGGATGGGACATTTCTCAAACGTCGCCCCAGACGTGTCGTGTGGGGCGTCTGGCGAAGCGGCACGAGCCCCCGAGCGCAACGGCGGGCCTCCTTTCCCCGTGCCGGGCTCCCCTCTTCGATTTCGACCGTTTTGTCCGATCCTTTTTGCGCCGTTTCGGCCTACCGCCAGAACCGTCCGTCGCAGAGAGACGCCGACGCCTCAGGCGCGTCCGCAGCCCCCCCAAACATGGGGGAGGAGCCCGCTTTCAGCTCCCTACCGCCTTTACTTTACCCCCAAATCCACTTTTGTCCGATCCTCAGGTGGTGTTTACCCCCTAACCTAAGACGGATTAGTGCAACGCCTCTTTTGGCCAGCAGATGGAGCTGTGTCCCTCATATGACAGTTCCCTGCTCTGGCCAGCAGATGGAGCTGGCTCTCTCCTTTAAACAGTTCCCTGCTGTGGCCAGCAGATGGAGCTGGCTCTCTCCTTTAAACAGTTCCCTGCTGTGGCCAGCAGATGGAGCTGGCTCTCTCCTTTAAACAGTTCCCTGCTGTGGCCAGCAGATGGAGCTGGCTCTCTCCTTTAAACAGTTCCCTGCTGTGGCCAGCAGATGGAGCTGGCTCTCTCCTTTAAACAGTTCCCTGCTGTGGCCAGCAGGTGGAGCTCTTCTGTGGCACTCAGTCTATGCAGCAGGAAGGCATATGTTCCTTGGCAAGCAGAGCCTCACCCTAACAGTTCCCTGCTTTGGCCAGCAGGGGGGGAAGTCTGCTGTTCCAGCTTCATGCACCCTATCAGGCTGAAATTCAAAGCTTCTGGCCAGCAGAGAAGGCTCAAATTGGGCACAGATCATCTTCAGGGTGCCTCTGACTCATCCAGCCAGTTTTAAAACACCTGGCTGCTTTACTTTAGCAGTGCCAACAGCAGAGATTCACCTCTGTGCACTCAGACCAGGCCGCAGAGCGACACGTCTGCTCTTTGGGAAGCGTGGGGAATAAAAGCAGGCCTCAGATCCAAGCCAGGCTGCAGAGCGACACGTTTGCAGCTCTTTGGGAAGCGTGGGAAATAAAAGCAGGCCTCAGATCCCAGCCAGGCTGCACAGTGACCCGCTTGCTCTTTGGAAAGCGTGGGGAATGAAAGCAGGCCTCAGATCCAAGCCAGGCTGCAGAGCGACACGTCTGCAGCTCTTTGGGAAGCGTGGGGAATAAAAGCAGGCCTCAGATCCAAGCCAGGCTGCACAGTGACCCCCTTGCTCTTTGCAGAGCGTTGGAAATGAAAGCAGGCCTCAAATCCAAGACGGGCTGCAGAGCGACACGTCTGCAGCTCTTTGGGAAGCGTGGGGAATAAAAGCAGGCCTCAGATCCAAGCCAGGCTGCACAGTGACCCCCCTGCTCTTTGCAGAGCGATGGAAATGAAAGCAGGCCTCAAACCAGAGCCAGGCTCAGTCCAATTGGCCTCCAAATCCATCGTCTTTCAGTACTGAACCACTTCCTCAGACACCTCACATCTCCAGGGCAGGTGTAACCACCGGAGACACCGGGAAATGCATCCCGCACACGTCTGGTAAGGCTCCTAACAGGCACATGCAACCAAAACACTTGGAGCAGTTTGCCATCGTTTTGGGCAAGTTCCTGAAGCCAGACAAACGAGGTGTCTGAGGACTCAGGGGGAACCCCTGAGCATGCACGACCGACTCCAAGCTCCGTCGGACGCTTCCCGGCCCGCCCTCCGCCCCAAACGCCCGCCGCTGAGGATGGGACATTTCTCAAACGTCGCCCCAGACGTGTCGTGTGGGGCGTCTGGCGAAGCGGCACGAGCCCCCGAGCGCAACGGCGGGCCTCCTTTCCCCGTGCCGGGCTCCCCTCTTCGATTTCGACCGTTTTGTCCGATCCTTTTTGCGCCGTTTCGGCCTACCGCCAGAACCGTCCGTCGCAGAGAGACGCCGACGCCTCAGGCGCGTCCGCAGCCCCCCCAAACATGGGGGAGGAGCCCGCTTTCAGCTCCCTACCGCCTTTACTTTACCCCCAAATCCACTTTTGTCCGATCCTCAGGTGGTGTTTACCCTCTAACCTAAGACGGATTAGTGCAACGCCTCTTTTGGCCAGCAGATGGAGCTGTGTCCCTCATATGACAGTTCCCTGCTCTGGCCAGCAGATGGAGGTATCTGTTTCAACCCAACACTTCCCTGCTTTGGCCAGCAGGGGGGGAAATCTGCTGTTCCAGCTTCATGCACCCTATCAGGCTGAAATTCAAAGCTTCTGGCCAGCAGAGAAGGCTCAAATTGGGCACAGATCATCTTCAGGGTGCCTCTGACGCGTTCTGCCACTTTGAAAGGGCTCGCTGCTCTACCTTTCGAGTGAGATTTTTTGCAAAGTGTGCACCTTCCGCGGCCGCTAGCGGGCGCTACAGTGGGCCCACGATGCTGACATTGCTCTGAAAAATACTTTACTGTGTGGCCCACATGCCTGCCGAGTTTCAAAAGCCTAGCTGGCTTGCTTTTCAAGTTGTGCACGTTTAAACTTTGCCATGACTTCAGGGTATCACATTTGCCCACATGGTGCAAAGCATATGTTGGCCAGCAGGTGGAGCTGTATCCTGCCCACTCAGTCTATGCAGTGGGAAAACATATGTTCCTTGGCAAGCAGAGCCTCACCCTAACAGTTCCCTGCTTTGGCCAGCAGGGGGGGAAATCTGCTGTTCCAGCTTCATGCACCCTATCAGGCTGAAATTCAAAGCTTCTGGCCAGCAGAGAAGGCTCCAAATCGCCACACATCATCTTCAGGGTGCCTTTGACGCATTCTGCCACCTTGAAAGGGCTCGCTGCTCTACCTTTCGAGTGAGATTTTTTGCAAAGTGTGCACCTTCCGCGGCCGCTAGCGGGCGCTACAGTGGGCCCACGATTCCGAAATTGCTCTGAAAAATAATTGAGTGTGTGCCCCACATGCCTGCCGAGTTTCAAAAACCTAGCTGGCTTGCTTTTCAAGTTGTGCACGTTTAAACTTTGCCATGCTTTGAAAGTGTCCCATTTGTTAAAAAGGTGCAACGCATGTCTTTGGTCAGCAGGTGGAGCTGTCTTTCTCGTTTAAACAGTTCCCTGCTGTGGCCAGCAGATGGAGCTGGCTCTCTCCTTTAAACAGTTCCCTGCTGTGGCCAGCAGGTGGAGCTGTCTATCTCGTTTAAACAGTTCGCTGCTGTGGCCAGCAGGTGGAGCTCTTCTGTGGCACTCAGTCTATGCAGCAGGAAGGCATATGTTCCTTGGCAAGCAGAGCCTCACCCTAACAGTTCCCTGCTTTGGCCAGCAGGGGGGGAAGTCTGCTGTTCCAGCTTCATGCACCCTATCAGGCTGAAATTCAAAGCTTCTGGCCAGCAGAGAAGGCTCAAATTGGGCACACATCATCTTCAGGGTGCCTCTGACTCATCCAGCCAGTTTTAAAACACCTGGCTGCTTTACTTTAGCAGTGCCAACGTCAGAGATTCAACTCTGTGCACTCAGACCAGGCCGCAGAGCGACTCGTCTGCTCTTTGGGAAGCGTGGGGAATAAAAGCAGGCCTCAGATCCAAGCCAGGCTCTATTGAATTTGTTGCAATTGATTTTTATTTCAACATTGAACCACTGTGTCAGACTCCTAAACCCAACCGCCCCCAGCACCTCTCACCTTGAGCCTTCCTTTAATGCCCCTGCCCAACTGCTCTCCACTAACCTCAACCTTTCAGGGGCTCTTGCCTGAACCTAACCACCTAGGGAGTTCTTGCCCGATCACACGAAGGTGCTGCCAACAGCAGAGATTCACCTCTATCCACTCAGACCAGGCTGCAGAGCGACACGTCTGCAGCTCTTTGGGAAGCGTGGGAAATAAAAGCAGGCCTCAGATCCGAGCCAGGCTGCACAGTGACCCGCTTGCTCTTTGGAAAGCGTGGGGAATGAAAGCAGGCCTCAGATCCAAGCCAGGCTGCAGAGCGACACGTCTGCAGCTCTTTGGAAAGCGTGGGAAATAAAAGCAGGCCTCAGATCCAAGCCAGGCTGCACAGTGACCCCCTTGCTCTTTGCAGAGCGTTGGAAATGAAAGCAGGCCTCAAATCCAAGACGGGCTGCAGAGCGACACGTCTGCAGCTCTTTGGGAAGCGTGGGGAATAAAAGCAGGCCTCAGATCCAAGCCAGGCTGCACAGTGACCCGTCTGCTCTTTGCAGAGCGATGGAAATGAAAGCAGGCCTCAGATCCAAGCCAGGCTGCACAGTGACCCCCCTGCTCTTTGCAGAGCGATGGAAAAGAAAGCAGGCCTCAAACCAGAGCCAGGCTCAGTCCAATTGGCCTCCAAATCCATCGTCTTTCAGTACTGAACCACTTCCTCAGACACCTCACATCTCCAGGGCAGGTGTAACCACTGGAGACACCGGGAAATGCATCCCACATACGTCTGGTAAGGCTCCTAACAGGCACATGCAACCAACACACTTGGAGCAGTTTGCCATCGTTTTGGGCAAGTTCCTGAAGCCAGACAAACGAGGTGTCTGCGGACTCAGGGGGAACCCCTGAGCATGCACGACCGACTCCAAGCTCCGTCGGACGCTTCCCGGCCCGCCCTCCGCCCCAAACGCCCGCCGCTGAGGATGGGACATTTCTCAAACGTCGCCCCAGACGTGTCGTGTGGGGCGTCTGGCGAAGCGGCACGAGCCCCCGAGCGCAACGGCGGGCCTCCTTTCCCCGTGCCGGGCTCCCCTCTTCGATTTCGACCGTTTTGTCCGATCCTTTTTGCGCCGTTTCGGCCTACCGCCAGAACCGTCCGTCGCAGAGAGACGCCGACGCCTCAGGCGCGTCCGCAGCCCCCCCAAACATGGGGGAGGAGCCCGCTTTCAGCTCCCTACCGCCTTTACTTTACCCCCAAATCCACTTTTGTCCGATCCTCAGGTGGTGTTTACCCCCTAACCTAAGACGGATTAGTGCAACGCCTCTTTTGGCCAGCAGATGGAGCTGTGTCCCTCATATGACAGTTCCCTGCTCTGGCCAGCAGATGGAGGTATCTGTTTCAACCCAACACTTCCCTGCTTTGGCCAGCAGGGGGGGAAATCTGATTTTCCAGCTTCATGCACCCTATCAGGCTGAAATTCAAAGCTTCTGGCCAGCAGAGAAGGCTCCAAATCGCCACACATCATCTTCAGGGTGCCTTTGACGCATTCTGCCACCTTGAAAGGGCTCGCTGCTCTACCTTTCGAGTGAGATTTTTTGCAAAGTGTGCACCTTCCGCGGCCGCTAGCGGGCGCTACAGTGGGCCCACGATTCCGAAATTGCTCTGAAAAATAATTGAGTGTGTGCCCCACATGCCTGCCGAGTTTCAAAAGCCTAGCTGGCTTGCTTTTCAAGTTGTGCACGTTTAAACTTTGCCATGACTTCAAGGTGGCACTTTTGCCCACATGGTGCAAAGCATATGTTGGCCAGCAGGTGGAGCTGTATCCTGCCCACTCAGTCTATGCTGCGGGAAAACATATGTTCCTTGGCAAGCAGAGCTTCACCCTAACAGTTCCCTGCTTTGGCCAGCAGGGGGGGAAATCTGCTGTTCCAGCTTCCTGCACCCTATCAGGCTGAAATTCAAAGCTTCTGGCCAGCAGAGAAGGCTCAAATTGGGCACAGATCATCTTCAGGGTGCCTCTGACGCGTTCTGCCACTTTGAAAGGGCTCGCTGCTCTACCTTTCGAGTGAGATTTTTTGCAAAGTGTGCACCTTCCGCGGCCGCTAGCGGGCGCTACAGTGGGCCCACGATGCTGACATTGCTCTGAAAAATACTTTACTGTGTGCCCCACATGCCTGCCGAGTTTCACAGGCCTAGCTGTCTCCGTGTTGAAGTTGTGAACGTTTTAACTTTGCCATGCTTTGAAAGTGTCCCATTTGTTAAAAAGGTGCAACGCATGTCTTTGGTCAGCAGGTGGAGCTGTCTATCTCGTTTAAACAGTTCCCTGCTGTGGCCAGCAGATGGAGCTGGCTCTCTCCTTTAAACAGTTCCCTGCTGTGGCCAGCAGGTGGAGCTGTCTATCTCGTTTAAACAGTTCCCTGCTGTGGCCAGCAGGTGGAGCTCTTCTGTGGCACTCAGTCTATGCAGCAGGAAGGCATATGTTCCTTGGCAAGCAGAGCCTCACCCTAACAGTTCCCTGCTTTGGCCAGCAGGGGGGGAAGTCTGCTGTTCCAGCTTCATGCACCCTATCAGGCTGAAATTCAAAGCTTCTGGCCAGCAGAGAAGGCTCAAATTGGGCACACATCATCTTCAGGGTGCCTCTGACTCATCCAGCCAGTTTTAAAACACCTGGCTGCTTTACTTTAGCAGTGCCAACAGGAGAGATTCAACTCTGTGCACTCAGACCAGGCCGCAGAGCGACTCGTCCGCTCTTTGGGAAGCGTGGGGAATAAAAGCAGGCCTCAGATCCAAGCCAGGCTCTATTGAATTTGTTGCAATTGATTTTTATTTCAACATTGAACCACTGTGTCAGACTCCTAAACCCAACCGCCCCCAGCACCTCTCACCTTGAGCCTTCCTTTAATGCCCCTGCCCAACTGCTCTCCACTAACCTCAACCTTTCAGGGGCTCTTGCCTGAACCTAACCACCTAGGGAGTTCTTGCCCGATCACACAAAGGTGCTGCCAACAGCAGAGATTCACCTCTATCCACTCAGACCAGGCTGCAGAGCGACACGTCTGCAGCTCTTTGGGAAGCGTGGGAAATAAAAGCAGGCCTCAGATCCGAGCCAGGCTGCACAGTGACCCGCCTGCTCTTTGCAGAGCGATGGAAATAAAAGCAGGCCTCAGATCCCAGCCAGGCTGCACAGTGACCCGCTTGCTCTTTGGAAAGCGTGGGGAATGAAAGCAGGCCTCAGATCCAAGCCAGGCTGCAGAGCGACACGTCTGCAGCTCTTTGGGAAGCGTGGGAAATAAAAGCAGGCCTCAGATCCAAGCCAGGCTGCACAGTGACCCCCTTGCTCTTTGCAGAGCGTTGGAAATGAAAGCAGGCCTCAAATCCAAGACGGGCTGCAGAGCGACACGTCTGCAGCTCTTTGGGAAGCGTGGGGAATAAAAGCAGGCCTCAGATCCAAGCCAGGCTGCACAGTGACCCCCCTGCTCTTTGCAGAGCGATGGAAATGAAAGCAGGCCTCAAACCAGAGCCAGGCTCAGTCCAATTGGCCTCCAAATCCATCGTCTTTCAGTACTGAACCACTTCCTCAGACACCTCACATCTCCAGGGCAGGTGTAACCACCGGAGACACCGGGAAATGCATCCCGCACACGTCTGGTAAGGCTCCTAACAGGCACATGCAACCAAAACACTTGGAGCAGTTTGCCATCGTTTTGGGCAAGTTCCTGAAGCCAGACAAACGAGGTGTCTGAGGACTCAGGGGGAACCCCTGAGCATGCACGACCGACTCCAAGCTCCGTCGGACGCTTCCCGGCCCGCCCTCCGCCCCAAACGCCCGCCGCTGAGGATGGGACATTTCTCAAACGTCGCCCCAGACGTGTCGTGTGGGGCGTCTGGCGAAGCGGCACGAGCCCCCGAGCGCAACGGCGGGCCTCCTTTCCCCGTGCCGGGCTCCCCTCTTCGATTTCGACCGTTTTGTCCGATCCTTTTTGCGCCGTTTCGGCCTACCGCCAGAACCGTCCGTCGCAGAGAGACGCCGACGCCTCAGGCGCGTCCGCAGCCCCCCCAAACATGGGGGAGGAGCCCGCTTTCAGCTCCCTACCGCCTTTACTTTACCCCCAAATCCACTTTTGTCCGATCCTCAGGTGGTGTTTACCCCCTAACCTAAGACGGATTAGTGCAACGCCTCTTTTGGCCAGCAGATGGAGCTGTGTCCCTCATATGACAGTTCCCTGCTCTGGCCAGCAGATGGAGGTATCTGTTTCAACCCAACACTTCCCTGCTTTGGCCAGCAGGGGGGGAAATCTGATTTTCCAGCTTCATGCACCCTATCAGGCTGAAATTCAAAGCTTCTGGCCAGCAGAGAAGGCTCCAAATCGCCACACATCATCTTCAGGGTGCCTTTGACGCATTCTGCCACCTTGAAAGGGCTCGCTGCTCTACCTTTCGAGTGAGATTTTTTGCAAAGTGTGCACCTTCCGCGGCCGCTAGCGGGCGCTACAGTGGGCCCACGATTCCGAAATTGCTCTGAAAAATAATTGAGTGTGTGCCCCACATGCCTGCCGAGTTTCAAAAGCCTAGCTGGCTTGCTTTTCAAGTTGTGCACGTTTAAACTTTGCCATGACTTCAGGGTATCACATTTGCCCACATGGTGCAAAGCATATGTTGGCCAGCAGGTGGAGCTGTATCCTGCCCACTCAGTCTATGCAGTGGGAAAACATATGTTCCTTGGCAAGCAGAGCCTCACCCTAACAGTTCCCTGCTTTGGCCAGCAGGGGGGGAAATCTGCTGTTCCAGCTTCATGCACCCTATCAGGCTGAAATTCAAAGCTTCTGGCCAGCAGAGAAGGCTCAAATTGGGCACACATCATCTTCAGGGTGCCTCTGACGCGTTCTGCCACTTTGAAAGGGCTCGCTGCTCTACGTTTTGAGTGAGATTTTTTGCAAAGTGTGCACCTTCCGCGGCCGCTAGCGGGCGCTACAGTGGGCCCACGATGCTGACATTGCTCTGAAAAATACTTTACTGTGTGGCCCACATGCCTGCCGAGTTTCACAGGCCTAGCTGTCTCCGTGTTGAAGTTGTGAACGTTTTAACTTTGGGTCTCATTTGGCAAAATGGTGCAATGCACGTGTTGGCCAGCAGGTGGCTGGACACTCACGCTATGCTGTGCTCCCACACATATGTCTTTCCATACACTCCACTATCACAGCCTCACCCCAACGCTTGCCAACAGCAGAGATTCGACTTTATCCACTCAGAGCAGGCTGCAGAGTGACACGGCTGCTCTTTGGAGAGCCTGGGAAATTACAGCAGCCCTCAAACTAATCTGTATAATAGGATTGAACTTGACTTTGTAAAGTGCCTTGAGATGA
Organism: Fundulus diaphanus; assembly: GCA_037039145.1. Lineage (NCBI taxonomy): Eukaryota > Metazoa > Chordata > Actinopteri > Cyprinodontiformes > Fundulidae > Fundulus > Fundulus diaphanus. The sequence goes on along the minus strand of CM073132.1, from coordinate 57,638,795 downwards.
CATGTTTCACGCATTGGCGCTATATAAATAAAATTGACTTCGATTGAATTGAATTCAGATCCCAGCCAGACTCATTTCCATTCCTTCCCATTCAACTTTATTTCCATATCCAACCACTGGTCACTTACCTAAACCCAACCCAGCAGGTCTAACCTTGATCCTTTGTTTAATGCCCCTGCCCAGCTGCTCTCCACAAACCCTAACATCTTAGGGGCTCTTGCCTGAACATAACAGTTCAGGGGCTCTTGCCCGAACATAACATTTTAGCGGCTCTTGCACCATCGCGCGCAGCTGTAGCCACTGCAACGGCTCAACCTTTCGGAGCCACGCCTGGCTGCGGAGCAACGCTGCGTGTGCTCTCCGGCCTGGGAAAAACGGGACCTTGTTGTCACGCAAGCAAAGCCTTTTTCACTCTGTAAACATACTCTCCAGCCTGCCTGCAGCACTCCCCCCTCCGCTCAGCCAGCCCTACTTCCAGCTGCCAGCCAGGCCGGGCCACGCTCTCACACAAGCCTGGGCCCTGGCTCAGCCACATCCACAGCCTGCACCTCCAGGCAAACCCGGGGAACCCACTCTTAAGCCCCCCTCCGCGATCCCAACCCAAGCGGCGAGCCTGCAAGGCCTCCGCGCCCCTGGTAAGGTTGCAAAGCCTGACGCTTCTACCCTCTGGCCAGCAGGTGGAGCTGTTCTGGCCCACTCAGTCTATGCTGCGGGAAAACACATGTTCCTTGGCAAGCAGAGCCTCACCCTAACAGTTCCCTGCTTTGGCCAGCAGGGGTGGGGAAATCTGCGGTTCCAGCTTCATGCACCCTATCAGGCTGAAATTCAAAGCTTCTGGCCAGCAGAGAAGGCTCAAATTGGGCACACATCATCTTCAGGGTGCCTCTGACTCATCCAGCCAGTTTTAAAACACCTGGCTGCTTTACTTTAGCAGTGCCAACAGCAGAGATTCAACTCTGTGCACTCAGACCAGGCCGCAGAGAGACACGTCTGCTCTTTGGGAAGCGTGGGGAATAAAAGCAGGCCTCAGATCCAAGCCAGGCTCTATTGAATTTGTTGCAATTGATTTTTATTTCAACATTGAACCACTGTGTCAGACTCCTAAACCCAACCAACCCCCCCCCCCCCTCTAAAAGCAGGCCTCAACTTGAAGCCAAAGTCATTTGAATTTGTTCCAAAATCCATTTTATTTCAGTACTGAAGCACTTCCTCAAACACCAGTCTGGTAAGGTTCCCACAGGGGCCTGCAACCAAACACTTGGAGCCATCTCCAAGAGGTTGGGTTTAGGCAAGAATCCCCTAGGAGGTTAGAATTAGTTAAGACCGTTGGGCAGGGGCAATAGATAAGGGGTCAAGGTAACACCTGCTGGGGTTGGGTTTAGGCATTCTACCACAGAAATCCTTACACAGGCTGGAGGAACCCACATCAAGAGGTTGAAAAGTGTGGGAAATAAAAGCAGGCCTCAAATCCAAGCCAGGCTGCACAGTGACCCCCTTGCTCTTTGCAGAGCGATGGAAATGAAAGCAGGCCTCAAATCCAAGCCAAGCTGCAGAGCGACACGTCTGCAGCTCTTTGGAAAGCGTGGGAAATAAAAGCAGGCCTCAGATCCGAGCCAGGCTGCACAGTGACCCGCTTTCTCTTTGGAAAGCGTGGGGAATGAAAGCAGGCCTCAGATCCAAGCCAGGCTGCAGAGCGACACGTCTGCAGCTCTTTGGAAAGCGTGGGGAATAAAAGCAGGCCTCAGATCCAAGCCAGGCTGCACAGTGACCCGCTGGCTCTTTGCAGAGCGATGGAAATAAAAGCAGGCCTCAAACCAGAGCCAGGCTCAGTCCAATTCGCCTCCAAATCCATCGTCTTTCAGTACTGAACCACTTCCTCAGACACCTCACATCTCCAGGGCAGGTGTAACCACCGGAGACACCGGGAAATGCATCCCGCACACGTCTGGTAAGGCTCCTAACAGGCACATGCAACCAAAAGACTTGGAGCAGTTTGCCATCGTTTTGGGCAAGTTCCTGAAGCCAGACAAACGAGGTGTCTGAGGACTCAGGGGGAACCCCTGAGCATGCACGACCGACTCCAAGCTCCGTCGGACGCTTCCCGGCCCGCCCTCCGCCCCAAACGCCCGCCGCTGAGGATGGGACATTTCTCAAACGTCGCCCCAGACGTGTCGTGTGGGGCGTCTGGCGAAGCGGCACGAGCCCCCGAGCGCAACGGCGGGCCTCCTTTCCCCGTGCCGGGCTCCCCTCTTCGATTTCGACCGTTTTGTCCGATCCTTTTTGCGCCGTTTCGGCCTACCGCCAGAACCGTCCGTCGCAGAGAGACGCCGACGCCTCAGGCGCGTCCGCAGCCCCCCCAAACATGGGGGAGGAGCCCGCTTTCAGCTCCCTACCGCCTTTACTTTACCCCCAAATCCACTTTTGTCCGATCCTCAGGTGGTGTTTACCCTCTAACCTAAGACGGATTAGTGCAACGCCTCTTTTGGCCAGCAGATGGAGCTGTGTCCCTCATATGACAGTTCCCTGCTCTGGCCAGCAGATGGAGCTGGCTCTCTCCTTTAAACAGTTCCCTGCTGTGGCCAGCAGATGGAGCTGGCTCTCTCCTTTAAACAGTTCCCTGCTGTGGCCAGCAGGTGGAGCTCTTCTGTGGCACTCAGTCTATGCAGCAGGAAGGCATATGTTCCTTGGCAAGCAGAGCCTCACCCTAACAGTTCCCTGCTTTGGCCAGCAGGGGGGGAAGTCTGCTGTTCCAGCTTCATGCACCCTATCAGGCTGAAATTCAAAGCTTCTGGCCAGCAGAGAAGGCTCAAATTGGGCACACATCATCTTCAGGGTGCCTCTGACTCATCCAGCCAGTTTTAAAACACCTGGCTGCTTTACTTTAGCAGTGCCAACAGCAGAGATTCAACTCTGTGCACTCAGACCAGGCCGCAGAGCGACTCGTCTGCTCTTTGGGAAGCGTGGGGAATAAAAGCAGGCCTCAGATCCAAGCCAGGCTCTATTGAATTTGTTGCAATTGATTTTTATTTCAACATTGAACCACTGTGTCAGACTCCTAAACCCAACCGCCCCCAGCACCTCTCACCTTGAGCCTTCCTTTAATGCCCCTGCCCAACTGCTCTCCACTAACCTCAACCTTTCAGGGGCTCTTGCCTGAACCTAACCACCTAGGGAGTTCTTGCCCGATCACACGAAGGTGCTGCCAACAGCAGAGATTCACCTCTATCCACTCAGACCAGGCTGCAGAGCGACACGTCTGCAGCTCTTTGGGAAGCGTGGGAAATAAAAGCAGGCCTCAGATCCGAGCCAGGCTGCACAGTGACCCGCTTGCTCTTTGGAAAGCGTGGGGAATGAAAGCAGGCCTCAGATCCAAGCCAGGCTGCAGAGCGACACGTCTGCAGCTCTTTGGAAAGCGTGGGAAATAAAAGCAGGCCTCAGATCCAAGCCAGGCTGCACAGTGACCCCCTTGCTCTTTGCAGAGCGTTGGAAATGAAAGCAGGCCTCAAATCCAAGACGGGCTGCAGAGCGACACGTCTGCAGCTCTTTGGGAAGCGTGGGGAATAAAAGCAGGCCTCAGATCCAAGCCAGGCTGCACAGTGACCCCCCTGCTCTTTGCAGAGCGATGGAAACGAAAGCAGGCCTCAAACCAGAGCCAGGCTCAGTCCAATTGGCCTCCAAATCCATCGTCTTTCAGTACTGAACCACTTCCTCAGACACCTCACATCTCCAGGGCAGGTGTAACCACCGGAGACACCGGGAAATGCATCCCGCACACGTCTGGTAAGGCTCCTAACAGGCACATGCAACCAAAACACTTGGAGCAGTTTGCCATCGTTTTGGGCAAGTTCCTGAAGCCAGACAAACGAGGTGTCTGAGGACTCAGGGGGAACCCCTGAGCATGCACGACCGACTCCAAGCTCCGTCGGACGCTTCCCGGCCCGCCCTCCGCCCCAAACGCCCGCCGCTGAGGATGGGACATTTCTCAAACGTCGCCCCAGACGTGTCGTGTGGGGCGTCTGGCGAAGCGGCACGAGCCCCCGAGCGCAACGGCGGGCCTCCTTTCCCCGTGCCGGGCTCCCCTCTTCGATTTCGACCGTTTTGTCCGATCCTTTTTGCGCCGTTTCGGCCTACCGCCAGAACCGTCCGTCGCAGAGAGACGCCGACGCCTCAGGCGCGTCCGCAGCCCCCCCAAACATGGGGGAGGAGCCCGCTTTCAGCTCCCTACCGCCTTTACTTTACCCCCAAATCCACTTTTGTCCGATCCTCAGGTGGTGTTTACCCCCTAACCTAAGACGGATTAGTGCAACGCCTCTTTTGGCCAGCAGATGGAGCTGTGTCCCTCATATGACAGTTCCCTTCTCTGGCCAGCAGATGGAGGTATCTGTTTCAACCCAACACTTCCCTGCTTTGGCCAGCAGGGGGGGAAATCTGATTTTCCAGCTTCATGCACCCTATCAGGCTGAAATTCAAAGCTTCTGGCCAGCAGAGAAGGCTCCAAATCGCCACACATCATCTTCAGGGTGCCTTTGACGCATTCTGCCACTTTGAAAGGGCTCGCTGCTGTACATTTCGAGTGAGATTTTTTGCAAAGTGTGCACCTTCCGCGGCCGCTAGCGGGCGCTACAGTGGGCCCACGATGCCGAAATTGCTCTGAAAAATAATTGAGTGTGTGCCCCACATGCCTGCCGAGTTTCAAAAGCCTAGCTGGCTTGCTTTTCAAGTTGTGCACGTTTAAACTTTGCCATGACTTCAGGGTATCACATTTGCCCACATGGTGCAAACCATATGTTGGCCAGCAGGTGGAGCTGTATCCTGCCCACTCAGTCTATGCAGTGGGAAAACATATGTTCCTTGGCAAGCAGAGCCTCACCCTAACAGTTCCCTGCTTTGGCCAGCAGGGGGGGAAATCTGCTGTTCCAGCTTCATGCACCCTATCAGGCTGAAATTCAAAGCTTCTGGCCAGCAGAGAAGGCTCCAAATCGCCACACATCATCTTCAGGGTGCCTTTGACGCATTCTGCCACCTTGAAAGGGCTCGCTGCTCTACCTTTCGAGTGAGATTTTTTGCAAAGTGTGCACCTTCCGCGGCCGCTAGCGGGCGCTACAGTGGGCCCACGATTCCGAAATTGCTCTGAAAAATAATTGAGTGTGTGCCCCACATGCCTGCCGAGTTTCAAAAGCCTAGCTGGCTTGCTTTTCAAGTTGTGCACGTTTAAACTTTGCCATGACTTCAGGGTATCACATTTGCCCACATGGTGCAAAGCATATGTTGGCCAGCAGGTGGAGCTGTATCCTGCCCACTCAGTCTATGCAGTGGGAAAACATATGTTCCTTGGCAAGCAGAGCCTCACCCTAACAGTTCCCTGCTTTGGCCAGCAGGGGGGGAAATCTGCTGTTCCAGCTTCATGCACCCTATCAGGCTGAAATTCAAAGCTTCTGGCCAGCAGAGAAGGCTCAAATTGGGCACACATCATCTTCAGGGTGCCTCTGACGCGTTCTGCCACTTTGAAAGGGCTCGCTGCTCTACGTTTTGAGTGAGATTTTTTGCAAAGTGTGCACCTTCCGCGGCCGCTAGCGGGCGCTACAGTGGGCCCACGATGCTGACATTGCTCTGAAAAATACTTTACTGTGTGGCCCACATGCCTGCCGAGTTTCACAGGCCTAGCTGTCTCCGTGTTGAAGTTGTGAACGTTTTAACTTTGGGTCTCATTTGGCAAAATGGTGCAATGCACGTGTTGGCCAGCAGGTGGCTGGACACTCACGCTATGCTGTGCTCCCACACATATGTCTTTCCATACACTCCACTATCACAGCCTCACCCCAACGCTTGCCAACAGCAGAGATTCGACTTTATCCACTCAGGGCAGGCTGCAGAGTGACACGGCTGCTCTTTGGAGAGCCTGGGAAATTACAGCAGCCCTCAAACTAATCTGTATAATAGGATTGAACTTGACTTTGTAAAGTGCCTTGAGATGACATGTTTCACGCATTGGCGCTATATAAATAAAATTGACTTCGATTGAATTGAATTCAGATCCCAGCCAGACTCATTTCCATTCCTTCCCATTCAACTTTATTTCCATATCCAACCACTGGTCACTTACCTAAACCCAACCCAGCAGGTCTAACCTTGATCCTTTGTTTAATGCCCCTGCCCAGCTGCTCTCCACAAACCCTAACATCTTAGGGGCTCTTGCCTGAACATAACAGTTCAGGGGCTCTTGCCCGAACATAACATTTTAGCGGCTCTTGCACCATCGCGCGCAGCTGTAGCCACTGCAACGGCTCAACCTTTCGGAGCCACGCCTGGCTGCGGAGCAACGCTGCGTGTGCTCTCCGGCCTGGGAAAAACGGGACCTTGTTGTCACGCAAGCAAAGCCTTTTTCACTCTGTAAACATACTCTCCAGCCTGCCTGCAGCACTCCCCCCTCCGCTCAGCCAGCCCTACTTCCAGCTGCCAGCCAGGCCGGGCCACGCTCTCACACAAGCCTGGGCCCTGGCTCAGCCACATCCACAGCCTGCACCTCCAGGCAAACCCGGGGAACCCACTCTTAAGCCCCCCTCCGCGATCCCAACCCAAGCGGCGAGCCTGCAAGGCCTCCGCGCCCCTGGTAAGGTTGCAAAGCCTGACGCTTCTACCCTCTGGCCAGCAGGTGGAGCTGTTCTGGCCCACTCAGTCTATGCTGCGGGAAAACACATGTTCCTTGGCAAGCAGAGCCTCACCCTAACAGTTCCCTGCTTTGGCCAGCAGGGGTGGGGAAATCTGCGGTTCCAGCTTCATGCACCCTATCAGGCTGAAATTCAAAGCTTCTGGCCAGCAGAGAAGGCTCAAATTGGGCACACATCATCTTCAGGGTGCCTCTGACTCATCCAGCCAGTTTTAAAACACCTGGCTGCTTTACTTTAGCAGTGCCAACAGCAGAGATTCAACTCTGTGCACTCAGACCAGGCCGCAGAGAGACACGTCTGCTCTTTGGGAAGCGTGGGGAATAAAAGCAGGCCTCAGATCCAAGCCAGGCTCTATTGAATTTGTTGCAATTGATTTTTATTTCAACATTGAACCACTGTGTCAGACTCCTAAACCCAACCAACCCCCCCCCCCCCCTCTAAAAGCAGGCCTCAACTTGAAGCCAAAGTCATTTGAATTTGTTCCAAAATCCATTTTATTTCAGTACTGAAGCACTTCCTCAAACACCAGTCTGGTAAGGTTCCCACAGGGGCCTGCAACCAAACACTTGGAGCCATCTCCAAGAGGTTGGGTTTAGGCAAGAATCCCCTAGGAGGTTAGAATTAGTTAAGACCGTTGGGCAGGGGCAATAGATAAGGGGTCAAGGTAACACCTGCTGGGGTTGGGTTTAGGCATTCTACCACAGAAATCCTTACACAGGCTGGAGGAACCCACATCAAGAGGTTGAAAAGTGTGGGAAATAAAAGCAGGCCTCAAATCCAAGCCAGGCTGCACAGTGACCCCCTTGCTCTTTGCAGAGCGATGGAAATGAAAGCAGGCCTCAAATCCAAGCCAAGCTGCAGAGCGACACGTCTGCAGCTCTTTGGAAAGCGTGGGAAATAAAAGCAGGCCTCAGATCCGAGCCAGGCTGCACAGTGACCCGCTTTCTCTTTGGAAAGCGTGGGGAATGAAAGCAGGCCTCAGATCCAAGCCAGGCTGCAGAGCGACACGTCTGCAGCTCTTTGGAAAGCGTGGGGAATAAAAGCAGGCCTCAGATCCAAGCCAGGCTGCACAGTGACCCGCTGGCTCTTTGCAGAGCGATGGAAATAAAAGCAGGCCTCAAACCAGAGCCAGGCTCAGTCCAATTCGCCTCCAAATCCATCGTCTTTCAGTACTGAACCACTTCCTCAGACACCTCACATCTCCAGGGCAGGTGTAACCACCGGAGACACCGGGAAATGCATCCCGCACACGTCTGGTAAGGCTCCTAACAGGCACATGCAACCAAAAGACTTGGAGCAGTTTGCCATCGTTTTGGGCAAGTTCCTGAAGCCAGACAAACGAGGTGTCTGCGGACTCAGGGGGAACCCCTGAGCATGCACGACCGACTCCAAGCTCCGTCGGACGCTTCCCGGCCCGCCCTCCGCCCCAAACGCCCGCCGCTGAGGATGGGACATTTCTCAAACGTCGCCCCAGACGTGTCGTGTGGGGCGTCTGGCGAAGCGGCACGAGCCCCCGAGCGCAACGGCGGGCCTCCTTTCCCCGTGCCGGGCTCCCCTCTTCGATTTCGACCGTTTTGTCCGATCCTTTTTGCGCCGTTTCGGCCTACCGCCAGAACCGTCCGTCGCAGAGAGACGCCGACGCCTCAGGCGCGTCCGCAGCCCCCCCAAACATGGGGGAGGAGCCCGCTTTCAGCTCCCTACCGCCTTTACTTTACCCCCAAATCCACTTTTGTCCGATCCTCAGGTGGTGTTTACCCTCTAACCTAAGACGGATTAGTGCAACGCCTCTTTTGGCCAGCAGATGGAGCTGTGTCCCTCATATGACAGTTCCCTGCTCTGGCCAGCAGATGGAGCTGGCTCTCTCCTTTAAACAGTTCCCTGCTGTGGCCAGCAGATGGAGCTGGCTCTCTCCTTTAAACAGTTCCCTGCTGTGGCCAGCAGGTGGAGCTCTTCTGTGGCACTCAGTCTATGCAGCAGGAAGGCATATGTTCCTTGGCAAGCAGAGCCTCACCCTAACAGTTCCCTGCTTTGGCCAGCAGGGGGGGAAGTCTGCTGTTCCAGCTTCATGCACCCTATCAGGCTGAAATTCAAAGCTTCTGGCCAGCAGAGAAGGCTCAAATTGGGCACACATCATCTTCAGGGTGCCTCTGACTCATCCAGCCAGTTTTAAAACACCTGGCTGCTTTACTTTAGCAGTGCCAACAGCAGAGATTCAACTCTGTGCACTCAGACCAGGCCGCAGAGCGACTCGTCTGCTCTTTGGGAAGCGTGGGGAATAAAAGCAGGCCTCAGATCCAAGCCAGGCTCTATTGAATTTGTTGCAATTGATTTTTATTTCAACATTGAACCACTGTGTCAGACTCCTAAACCCAACCGCCCCCAGCACCTCTCACCTTGAGCCTTCCTTTAATGCCCCTGCCCAACTGCTCTCCACTAACCTCAACCTTTCAGGGGCTCTTGCCTGAACCTAACCACCTAGGGAGTTCTTGCCCGATCACACGAAGGTGCTGCCAACAGCAGAGATTCACCTCTATCCACTCAGACCAGGCTGCAGAGCGACACGTCTGCAGCTCTTTGGGAAGCGTGGGAAATAAAAGCAGGCCTCAGATCCGAGCCAGGCTGCACAGTGACCCGCTTGCTCTTTGGAAAGCGTGGGGAATGAAAGCAGGCCTCAGATCCAAGCCAGGCTGCAGAGCGACACGTCTGCAGCTCTTTGGAAAGCGTGGGAAATAAAAGCAGGCCTCAGATCCAAGCCAGGCTGCACAGTGACCCCCTTGCTCTTTGCAGAGCGTTGGAAATGAAAGCAGGCCTCAAATCCAAGACGGGCTGCAGAGCGACACGTCTGCAGCTCTTTGGGAAGCGTGGGGAATAAAAGCAGGCCTCAGATCCAAGCCAGGCTGCACAGTGACCCCCCTGCTCTTTGCAGAGCGATGGAAACGAAAGCAGGCCTCAAACCAGAGCCAGGCTCAGTCCAATTGGCCTCCAAATCCATCGTCTTTCAGTACTGAACCACTTCCTCAGACACCTCACATCTCCAGGGCAGGTGTAACCACCGGAGACACCGGGAAATGCATCCCGCACACGTCTGGTAAGGCTCCTAACAGGCACATGCAACCAAAACACTTGGAGCAGTTTGCCATCGTTTTGGGCAAGTTCCTGAAGCCAGACAAACGAGGTGTCTGAGGACTCAGGGGGAACCCCTGAGCATGCACGACCGACTCCAAGCTCCGTCGGACGCTTCCCGGCCCGCCCTCCGCCCCAAACGCCCGCCGCTGAGGATGGGACATTTCTCAAACGTCGCCCCAGACGTGTCGTGTGGGGCGTCTGGCGAAGCGGCACGAGCCCCCGAGCGCAACGGCGGGCCTCCTTTCCCCGTGCCGGGCTCCCCTCTTCGATTTCGACCGTTTTGTCCGATCCTTTTTGCGCCGTTTCGGCCTACCGCCAGAACCGTCCGTCGCAGAGAGACGCCGACGCCTCAGGCGCGTCCGCAGCCCCCCCAAACATGGGGGAGGAGCCCGCTTTCAGCTCCCTACCGCCTTTACTTTACCCCCAAATCCACTTTTGTCCGATCCTCAGGTGGTGTTTACCCCCTAACCTAAGACGGATTAGTGCAACGCCTCTTTTGGCCAGCAGATGGAGCTGTGTCCCTCATATGACAGTTCCCTTCTCTGGCCAGCAGATGGAGGTATCTGTTTCAACCCAACACTTCCCTGCTTTGGCCAGCAGGGGGGGAAATCTGATTTTCCAGCTTCATGCACCCTATCAGGCTGAAATTCAAAGCTTCTGGCCAGCAGAGAAGGCTCCAAATCGCCACACATCATCTTCAGGGTGCCTTTGACGCATTCTGCCACTTTGAAAGGGCTCGCTGCTGTACATTTCGAGTGAGATTTTTTGCAAAGTGTGCACCTTCCGCGGCCGCTAGCGGGCGCTACAGTGGGCCCACGATGCCGAAATTGCTCTGAAAAATAATTGAGTGTGTGCCCCACATGCCTGCCGAGTTTCAAAAGCCTAGCTGGCTTGCTTTTCAAGTTGTGCACGTTTAAACTTTGCCATGACTTCAGGGTATCACATTTGCCCACATGGTGCAAACCATATGTTGGCCAGCAGGTGGAGCTGTATCCTGCCCACTCAGTCTATGCAGTGGGAAAACATATGTTCCTTGGCAAGCAGAGCCTCACCCTAACAGTTCCCTGCTTTGGCCAGCAGGGGGGGAAATCTGCTGTTCCAGCTTCATGCACCCTATCAGGCTGAAATTCAAAGCTTCTGGCCAGCAGAGAAGGCTCCAAATCGCCACACATCATCTTCAGGGTGCCTTTGACGCATTCTGCCACCTTGAAAGGGCTCGCTGCTCTACCTTTCGAGTGAGATTTTTTGCAAAGTGTGCACCTTCCGCGGCCGCTAGCGGGCGCTACAGTGGGCCCACGATTCCGAAATTGCTCTGAAAAATAATTGAGTGTGTGCCCCACATGCCTGCCGAGTTTCAAAAGCCTAGCTGGCTTGCTTTTCAAGTTGTGCACGTTTAAACTTTGCCATGACTTCAGGGTATCACATTTGCCCACATGGTGCAAAGCATATGTTGGCCAGCAGGTGGAGCTGTATCCTGCCCACTCAGTCTATGCAGTGGGAAAACATATGTTCCTTGGCAAGCAGAGCCTCACCCTAACAGTTCCCTGCTTTGGCCAGCAGGGGGGGAAATCTGCTGTTCCAGCTTCATGCACCCTATCAGGCTGAAATTCAAAGCTTCTGGCCAGCAGAGAAGGCTCAAATTGGGCACACATCATCTTCAGGGTGCCTCTGACGCGTTCTGCCACTTTGAAAGGGCTCGCTGCTCTACGTTTTGAGTGAGATTTTTTGCAAAGTGTGCACCTTCCGCGGCCGCTAGCGGGCGCTACAGTGGGCCCACGATGCTGACATTGCTCTGAAAAATACTTTACTGTGTGGCCCACATGCCTGCCGAGTTTCACAGGCCTAGCTGTCTCCGTGTTGAAGTTGTGAACGTTTTAACTTTGGGTCTCATTTGGCAAAATGGTGCAATGCACGTGTTGGCCAGCAGGTGGCTGGACACTCACGCTATGCTGTGCTCCCACACATATGTCTTTCCATACACTCCACTATCACAGCCTCACCCCAACGCTTGCCAACAGCAGAGATTCGACTTTATCCACTCAGGGCAGGCTGCAGAGTGACACGGCTGCTCTTTGGAGAGCCTGGGAAATTACAGCAGCCCTCAAACTAATCTGTATAATAGGATTGAACTTGACTTTGTAAAGTGCCTTGAGATGACATGTTTCACGCATTGGCGCTATATAAATAAAATTGACTTCGATTGAATTGAATTCAGATCCCAGCCAGACTCATTTCCATTCCTTCCCATTCAACTTTATTTCCATATCCAACCACTGGTCACTTACCTAAACCCAACCCAGCAGGTCTAACCTTGATCCTTTGTTTAATGCCCCTGCCCAGCTGCTCTCCACAAACCCTAACATCTTAGGGGCTCTTGCCTGAACATAACAGTTCAGGGGCTCTTGCCCGAACATAACATTTTAGCGGCTCTTGCACCATCGCGCGCAGCTGTAGCCACTGCAACGGCTCAACCTTTCGGAGCCACGCCTGGCTGCGGAGCAACGCTGCGTGTGCTCTCCGGCCTGGGAAAAACGGGACCTTGTTGTCACGCAAGCAAAGCCTTTTTCACTCTGTAAACATACTCTCCAGCCTGCCTGCAGCACTCCCCCCTCCGCTCAGCCAGCCCTACTTCCAGCTGCCAGCCAGGCCGGGCCACGCTCTCACACAAGCCTGGGCCCTGGCTCAGCCACATCCACAGCCTGCACCTCCAGGCAAACCCGGGGAACCCACTCTTAAGCCCCCCTCCGCGATCCCAACCCAAGCGGCGAGCCTGCAAGGCCTCCGCGCCCCTGGTAAGGTTGCAAAGCCTGACGCTTCTACCCTCTGGCCAGCAGGTGGAGCTGTTCTGGCCCACTCAGTCTATGCTGCGGGAAAACACATGTTCCTTGGCAAGCAGAGCCTCACCCTAACAGTTCCCTGCTTTGGCCAGCAGGGGTGGGGAAATCTGCGGTTCCAGCTTCATGCACCCTATCAGGCTGAAATTCAAAGCTTCTGGCCAGCAGAGAAGGCTCAAATTGGGCACACATCATCTTCAGGGTGCCTCTGACTCATCCAGCCAGTTTTAAAACACCTGGCTGCTTTACTTTAGCAGTGCCAACAGCAGAGATTCAACTCTGTGCACTCAGACCAGGCCGCAGAGAGACACGTCTGCTCTTTGGGAAGCGTGGGGAATAAAAGCAGGCCTCAGATCCAAGCCAGGCTCTATTGAATTTGTTGCAATTGATTTTTATTTCAACATTGAACCACTGTGTCAGACTCCTAAACCCAACCAACCCCCCCCCCCCTCTAAAAGCAGGCCTCAACTTGAAGCCAAAGTCATTTGAATTTGTTCCAAAATCCATTTTATTTCAGTACTGAAGCACTTCCTCAAACACCAGTCTGGTAAGGTTCCCACAGGGGCCTGCAACCAAACACTTGGAGCCATCTCCAAGAGGTTGGGTTTAGGCAAGAATCCCCTAGGAGGTTAGAATTAGTTAAGACCGTTGGGCAGGGGCAATAGATAAGGGGTCAAGGTAACACCTGCTGGGGTTGGGTTTAGGCATTCTACCACAGAAATCCTTACACAGGCTGGAGGAACCCACATCAAGAGGTTGAAAAGTGTGGGAAATAAAAGCAGGCCTCAAATCCAAGCCAGGCTGCACAGTGACCCCCTTGCTCTTTGCAGAGCGATGGAAATGAAAGCAGGCCTCAAATCCAAGCCAAGCTGCAGAGCGACACGTCTGCAGCTCTTTGGAAAGCGTGGGAAATAAAAGCAGGCCTCAGATCCGAGCCAGGCTGCACAGTGACCCGCTTTCTCTTTGGAAAGCGTGGGGAATGAAAGCAGGCCTCAGATCCAAGCCAGGCTGCAGAGCGACACGTCTGCAGCTCTTTGGAAAGCGTGGGGAATAAAAGCAGGCCTCAGATCCAAGCCAGGCTGCACAGTGACCCGCTGGCTCTTTGCAGAGCGATGGAAATAAAAGCAGGCCTCAAACCAGAGCCAGGCTCAGTCCAATTCGCCTCCAAATCCATCGTCTTTCAGTACTGAACCACTTCCTCAGACACCTCACATCTCCAGGGCAGGTGTAACCACCGGAGACACCGGGAAATGCATCCCGCACACGTCTGGTAAGGCTCCTAACAGGCACATGCAACCAAAAGACTTGGAGCAGTTTGCCATCGTTTTGGGCAAGTTCCTGAAGCCAGACAAACGAGGTGTCTGCGGACTCAGGGGGAACCCCTGAGCATGCACGACCGACTCCAAGCTCCGTCGGACGCTTCCCGGCCCGCCCTCCGCCCCAAACGCCCGCCGCTGAGGATGGGACATTTCTCAAACGTCGCCCCAGACGTGTCGTGTGGGGCGTCTGGCGAAGCGGCACGAGCCCCCGAGCGCAACGGCGGGCCTCCTTTCCCCGTGCCGGGCTCCCCTCTTCGATTTCGACCGTTTTGTCCGATCCTTTTTGCGCCGTTTCGGCCTACCGCCAGAACCGTCCGTCGCAGAGAGACGCCGACGCCTCAGGCGCGTCCGCAGCCCCCCCAAACATGGGGGAGGAGCCCGCTTTCAGCTCCCTACCGCCTTTACTTTACCCCCAAATCCACTTTTGTCCGATCCTCAGGTGGTGTTTACCCCCTAACCTAAGACGGATTAGTGCAACGCCTCTTTTGGCCAGCAGATGGAGCTGTGTCCCTCATATGACAGTTCCCTTCTCTGGCCAGCAGATGGAGGTATCTGTTTCAACCCAACACTTCCCTGCTTTGGCCAGCAGGGGGGGAAATCTGATTTTCCAGCTTCATGCACCCTATCAGGCTGAAATTCAAAGCTTCTGGCCAGCAGAGAAGGCTCCAAATCGCCACACATCATCTTCAGGGTGCCTTTGACGCATTCTGCCACTTTGAAAGGGCTCGCTGCTGTACATTTCGAGTGAGATTTTTTGCAAAGTGTGCACCTTCCGCGGCCGCTAGCGGGCGCTACAGTGGGCCCACGATGCCGAAATTGCTCTGAAAAATAATTGAGTGTGTGCCCCACATGCCTGCCGAGTTTCAAAAGCCTAGCTGGCTTGCTTTTCAAGTTGTGCACGTTTAAACTTTGCCATGACTTCAGGGTATCACATTTGCCCACATGGTGCAAACCATATGTTGGCCAGCAGGTGGAGCTGTATCCTGCCCACTCAGTCTATGCAGTGGGAAAACATATGTTCCTTGGCAAGCAGAGCCTCACCCTAACAGTTCCCTGCTTTGGCCAGCAGGGGGGGAAATCTGCTGTTCCAGCTTCATGCACCCTATCAGGCTGAAATTCAAAGCTTCTGGCCAGCAGAGAAGGCTCCAAATCGCCACACATCATCTTCAGGGTGCCTTTGACGCATTCTGCCACCTTGAAAGGGCTCGCTGCTCTACCTTTCGAGTGAGATTTTTTGCAAAGTGTGCACCTTCCGCGGCCGCTAGCGGGCGCTACAGTGGGCCCACGATTCCGAAATTGCTCTGAAAAATAATTGAGTGTGTGCCCCACATGCCTGCCGAGTTTCAAAAGCCTAGCTGGCTTGCTTTTCAAGTTGTGCACGTTTAAACTTTGCCATGACTTCAGGGTATCACATTTGCCCACATGGTGCAAAGCATATGTTGGCCAGCAGGTGGAGCTGTATCCTGCCCACTCAGTCTATGCAGTGGGAAAACATATGTTCCTTGGCAAGCAGAGCCTCACCCTAACAGTTCCCTGCTTTGGCCAGCAGGGGGGGAAATCTGCTGTTCCAGCTTCATGCACCCTATCAGGCTGAAATTCAAAGCTTCTGGCCAGCAGAGAAGGCTCAAATTGGGCACACATCAACTTCAGGGTGCCTCTGACGCGTTCTGCCACTTTGAAAGGGCTCCCTGCTCTACGTTTTGAGTGAGATTTTTTGCAAAGTGTGCACCTTCCGCGGCCGCTAGCGGGCGCTACAGTGGGCCCACGATGCTGACATTGCTCTGAAAAATACTTTACTGTGTGGCCCACATGCCTGCCGAGTTTCACAGGCCTAGCTGTCTCCGTGTTGAAGTTGTGAACGTTTTAACTTTGGGTCTCATTTGGCAAAATGGTGCAATGCACGTGTTGGCCAGCAGGTGGCTGGACACTCACGCTATGCTGTGCTCCCACACATATGTCTTTCCATACACTCCACTATCACAGCCTCACCCCAACGCTTGCCAACAGCAGAGATTCGACTTTATCCACTCAGAGCAGGCTGCAGAGTGACACGGCTGCTCTTTGGAGAGCCTGGGAAATTACAGCAGCCCTCAAACTAATCTGTATAATAGGATTGAACTTGACTTTGTAAAGTGCCTTGAGATGACATGTTTCACGCATTGGCGCTATATAAATAAAATTGACTTCGATTGAATTGAATTCAGATCCCAGCCAGACTCATTTCCATTCCTTCCCATTCAACTTTATTTCCATATCCAACCACTGGTCACTTACCTAAACCCAACCCAGCAGGTCTAACCTTGATCCTTTGTTTAATGCCCCTGCCCAGCTGCTCTCCACAAACCCTAACATCTTAGGGGCTCTTGCCTGAACATAACAGTTCAGGGGCTCTTGCCCGAACATAACATTTTAGCGGCTCTTGCACCATCGCGCGCAGCTGTAGCCACTGCAACGGCTCAACCTTTCGGAGCCACGCCTGGCTGCGGAGCAACGCTGCGTGTGCTCTCCGGCCTGGGAAAAACGGGACCTTGTTGTCACGCAAGCAAAGCCTTTTTCACTCTGTAAACATACTCTCCAGCCTGCCTGCAGCACTCCCCCCTCCGCTCAGCCAGCCCTACTTCCAGCTGCCAGCCAGGCCGGGCCACGCTCTCACACAAGCCTGGGCCCTGGCTCAGCCACATCCAGAGCCTGCACCTCCAGGCAAACCCGGGGAACCCACTCTTAAGCCCCCCTCCGCGATCCCAACCCAAGCGGCGAGCCTGCAAGGCCTCCGCGCCCCTGGTAAGGTTGCAAAGCCTGACGCTTCTACCCTCTGGCCAGCAGGTGGAGCTGTTCTGGCCCACTCAGTCTATGCTGCGGGAAAACACATGTTCCTTGGCAAGCAGAGCCTCACCCTAACAGTTCCCTGCTTTGGCCAGCAGGGGTGGGGAAATCTGCGGTTCCAGCTTCATGCACCCTATCAGGCTGAAATTCAAAGCTTCTGGCCAGCAGAGAAGGCTCAAATTGGGCACACATCCTCTTCAGGGTGCCTCTGACTCATCCAGCCAGTTTTAAAACACCTGGCTGCTTTACTTTAGCAGTGCCAACAGCAGAGATTCAACTCTGTGCACTCAGACCAGGCCGCAGAGCGACACGTCTGCAGCTCTCTGGGAAGCGTGGGGAATAAAAGCAGGCCTCAGATCCAAGCCAGGCTCTATTGAATTTGTTGCAATTGATTTTTATTTCAACATTGAACCACTGTGTCAGACTCCTAAACCCAACCAACCCCCCCCCCCCTCTAAAAGCAGGCCTCAACTTGAAGCCAAAGTCATTTGAATTTGTTCCAAAATCCATTTTATTTCAGTACTGAAGCACTTCCTCAAACACCAGTCTGGTAAGGTTCCCACAGGGGCCTGCAACCAAACACTTGGAGCCATCTCCAAGAGGTTGGGTTTAGGCAAGAATCCCCTAGGAGGTTAGAATTAGTTAAGACCGTTGGGCAGGGGCAATAGATAAGGGGTCAAGGTAACACCTGCTGGGGTTGGGTTTAGGCATTCTACCACAGAAATCCTTACACAGGCTGGAGGAACCCACATCAAGAGGTTGAAAAGTGTGGGAAATAAAAGCAGGCCTCAAATCCAAGCCAGGCTGCACAGTGACCCGCCTGCTCTTTGCAGAGCGATGGAAATGAAAGCAGGCCTCAAACCAGAGCCAGGCTCAGTCGAATTGGCCTCCAAATCCATCGTCTTTCAGTACTGAACCACTTCCTCAGACACCTCACATCTCCAGGGCAGGTGTAACCACCGGAGACACCGGGAAATGCATCCCGCACACGTCTGGTAAGGCTCCTAACAGGCACATGCAACCAAAACACTTGGAGCAGTTTGCCATCGTTTTGGGCAAGTTCCTGAAGCCAGACAAACGAGGTGTCTGCGGACTCAGGGGGAACCCCTGAGCATGCACGACCGACTCCAAGCTCCGTCGGACGCTTCCCGGCCCGCCCTCCGCCCCAAACGCCCGCCGCTGAGGATGGGACATTTCTCAAACGTCGCCCCAGACGTGTCGTGTGGGGCGTCTGGCGAAGCGGCACGAGCCCCCGAGCGCAACGGCGGGCCTCCTTTCCCCGTGCCGGGCTCCCCTCTTCGATTTCGACCGTTTTGTCCGATCCTTTTTGCGCCGTTTCGGCCTACCGCCAGAACCGTCCGTCGCAGAGAGACGCCGACGCCTCAGGCGCGTCCGCAGCCCCCCCAAACATGGGGGAGGAGCCCGCTTTCAGCTCCCTACCGCCTTTACTTTACACCCAAATCCACTTTTGTCCGATCCTCAGGTGGTGTTTACCCTCTAACCTAAGACGGATTAGTGCAACGCCTCTTTTGGCCAGCAGATGGAGCTGTGTCCCTCATATGACAGTTCCCTGCTCTGGCCAGCAGATGGAGCTGGCTCTCTCCTTTAAACAGTTCCCTGCTGTGGCCAGCAGATGGAGCTGGCTCTCTCCTTTAAACAGTTCCCTGCTGTGGCCAGCAGATGGAGCTGGCTCTCTCCTTTAAACAGTTCCCTGCTCTGGCCAGCAGATGGAGCTGGCTCTCTCCTTTAAACAGTTCCCTGCTGTGGCCAGCAGATGGAGCTGGCTCTCTCCTTTAAACAGTTCCCTGCTGTGGCCAGCAGATGGAGCTGGCTCTCTCCTTTAAACAGTTCCCTGCTGTGGCCAGCAGATGGAGCTGGCTCTCTCCTTTAAACAGTTCCCTGCTGTGGCCAGCAGGTGGAGCTCTTCTGTGGCACTCAGTCTATGCAGCAGGAAGGCATATGTTCCTTGGCAAGCAGAGCCTCACCCTAACAGTTCCCTGCTTTGGCCAGCAGGGGGGGGAAGTCTGCTGTTCCAGCTTCATGCACCCTATCAGGCTGAAATTCAAAGCTTCTGGCCAGCAGAGAAGGCCCAAAATCGCCACACATCATCTTCAGGGTGCCTCTGACGCATCCAGCCAGTTTTAAAACACCTGGCTGCTTTACTTTAGCAGTGCCAACAGCAGAGATTCAACTCTGTGCACTCAGACCAGGCCGCAGAGCGACCCGTCTGCTCTTTGGGAAGCGTGGGGAATAAAAGCAGGCCTCAAATCCAAGACGGGCTGCAGAGCGACACGTCTGCAGCTCTTTGGGAAGCGTGGGGAATAAAAGCAGGCCTCAGATCCAAGCCAGGCTGCACAGTGACCCCCTTGCTCTTTGGGAAGCGTGGGAAATAAAAGCAGGCCTCAAATCCAAGACGGGCTGCAGAGCGACACGTCTGCAGCTCTTTGGGAAGCGTGGGGAATAAAAGCAGGCCTCAAACCAGAGCCAGGCTCAGTCGAATTCGCCTCCAAATCCATCGTCTTTCAGTACTGAACCACTTCCTCAGACACCTCACATCTCCAGGGCAGGTGTAACCACCGGAGACACCGGGAAATGCATCCCGCACACGTCTGGTAAGGCTCCTAACAGGCACATGCAACCAAAAGACTTGGAGCAGTTTGCCATCGTTTTGGGCAAGTTCCTGAAGCCAGACAAACGAGGTGTCTGCGGACTCAGGGGGAACCCCTGAGCATGCACGACCGACTCCAAGCTCCGTCGGACGCTTCCCGGCCCGCCCTCCGCCCCAAACGCCCGCCGCTGAGGATGGGACATTTCTCAAACGTCGCCCCAGACGTGTCGTGTGGGGCGTCTGGCGAAGCGGCACGAGCCCCCGAGCGCAACGGCGGGCCTCCTTTCCCCGTGCCGGGCTCCCCTCTTCGATTTCGACCGTTTTGTCCGATCCTTTTTGCGCCGTTTCGGCCTACCGCCAGAACCGTCCGTCGCAGAGAGACGCCGACGCCTCAGGCGCGTCCGCAGCCCCCCCAAACATGGGGGAGGAGCCCGCTTTCAGCTCCCTACCGCCTTTACTTTACCCCCAAATCCACTTTTGTCCGATCCTCAGGTGGTGTTTACCCCCTAACCTAACCCTAAGACGGATTAGTGCAACGCCTCTTTTGGCCAGCAGATGGAGCTGTGTCCCTCATATGACAGTTCCCTGCTCTGGCCAGCAGATGGAGGTATCTGTTTCAACCCAACACTTCCCTGCTTTGGCCAGCAGGGGGGGAAATCTGCTGTTCCAGCTTCATGCACCCTATCAGGCTGAAATTCAAAGCTTCTGGCCAGCAGAGAAGGCTCCAAATCGCCACACATCATCTTCAGGGTGCCTTTGACGCATTCTGCCACTTTGAAAGGGCTCGCTGCTGTACATTTCGAGTGAGATTTTTTGCAAAGTGTGCACCTTCCGCGGCCGCTAGCGGGCGCTACAGTGGGCCCACGATGCCGAAATTGCTCTGAAAAATAATTGAGTGTGTGCCCCACATGCCTGCCGAGTTTCAAAAGCCTAGCTGGCTTGCTTTTCAAGTTGTGCACGTTTAAACTTTGCCATGACTTCAGGGTATCACATTTGCCCACATGGTGCAAACCATATGTTGGCCAGCAGGTGGAGCTGTATCCTGCCCACTCAGTCTATGCAGTGGGAAAACATATGTTCCTTGGCAAGCAGAGCCTCACCCTAACAGTTCCCTGCTTTGGCCAGCAGGGGGGGAAATCTGCTGTTCCAGCTTCATGCACCCTATCAGGCTGAAATTCAAAGCTTCTGGCCAGCAGAGAAGGCTCCAAATCGCCACACATCATCTTCAGGGTGCCTTTGACGCATTCTGCCACCTTGAAAGGGCTCGCTGCTCTACCTTTCGAGTGAGATTTTTTGCAAAGTGTGCACCTTCCGCGGCCGCTAGCGGGCGCTACAGTGGGCCCACGATTCCGAAATTGCTCTGAAAAATAATTGAGTGTGTGCCCCACATGCCTGCCGAGTTTCAAAAACCTAGCTGGCTTGCTTTTCAAGTTGTGCACGTTTAAACTTTGCCATGCTTTGAAAGTGTCCCATTTGTTAAAAAGGTGCAACGCATGTCTTTGGTCAGCAGGTGGAGCTGTCTATCTCGTTTAAACAGTTCCCTGCTGTGGCCAGCAGATGGAGCTGGCTCTCTCCTTTAAACAGTTCCCTGCTGTGGCCAGCAGGTGGAGCTGTCTATCTCGTTTAAACAGTTCGCTGCTGTGGCCAGCAGGTGGAGCTCTTCTGTGGCACTCAGTCTATGCAGCAGGAAGGCATATGTTCCTTGGCAAGCAGAGCCTCACCCTAACAGTTCCCTGCTTTGGCCAGCAGGGGGGGAAGTCTGCTGTTCCAGCTTCATGCACCCTATCAGGCTGAAATTCAAAGCTTCTGGCCAGCAGAGAAGGCTCAAATTGGGCACACATCATCTTCAGGGTGCCTCTGACTCATCCAGCCAGTTTTAAAACACCTGGCTGCTTTACTTTAGCAGTGCCAACAGCAGAGATTCAACTCTGTGCACTCAGACCAGGCCGCAGAGCGACTCGTCTGCTCTTTGGGAAGCGTGGGGAATAAAAGCAGGCCTCAGATCCAAGCCAGGCTCTATTGAATTTGTTGCAATTGATTTTTATTTCAACATTGAACCACTGTGTCAGACTCCTAAACCCAACCGCCCCCAGCACCTCTCACCTTGAGCCTTCCTTTAATGCCCCTGCCCAACTGCTCTCCACTAACCTCAACCTTTCAGGGGCTCTTGCCTGAACCTAACCACCTAGGGAGTTCTTGCCCGATCACACGAAGGTGCTGCCAACAGCAGAGATTCACCTCTATCCACTCAGACCAGGCTGCAGAGCGACACGTCTGCAGCTCTTTGGGAAGCGTGGGAAATAAAAGCAGGCCTCAGATCCGAGCCAGGCTGCACAGTGACCCGCTTGCTCTTTGGAAAGCGTGGGGAATGAAAGCAGGCCTCAGATCCAAGCCAGGCTGCAGAGCGACACGTCTGCAGCTCTTTGGAAAGCGTGGGAAATAAAAGCAGGCCTCAAATCCAAGCCAGGCTGCACAGTGACCCCCTTGCTCTTTGCAGAGCGATGGAAATAAAAGCAGGCCTCAGATCCAAGCCAGGCTGCACAGTAACCCCCTTTGCTCTTTGCAGAGCGTTGGAAATGAAAGCAGGCCTCAAATCCAAGACGGGCTGCAGAGCGACACGTCTGCAGCTCTTTGGGAAGCGTGGGGAATGAAAGCAGGCCTCAGATCCAAGCCAGGCTGCACAGTGACCCGCCTGCTCTTTGCAGAGCGATGGAAATGAAAGCAGGCCTCAAACCAGAGCCAGGCTCAGTCGAATTGGCCTCCAAATCCATCGTCTTTCAGTACTGAACCACTTCCTCAGACACCTCACATCTCCAGGGCAGGTGTAACCACCGGAGACACCGGGAAATGCATCCCGCACACGTCTGGTAAGGCTCCTAACAGGCACATGCAACCAAAACACTTGGAGCAGTTTGCCATCGTTTTGGGCAAGTTCCTGAAGCCAGACAAACGAGGTGTCTGAGGACTCAGGGGGAACCCCTGAGCATGCACGACCGACTCCAAGCTCCGTCGGACGCTTCCCGGCCCGCCCTCCGCCCCAAACGCCCGCCGCTGAGGATGGGACATTTCTCAAACGTCGCCCCAGACGTGTCGTGTGGGGCGTCTGCCGAAGCGGCACGAGCCCCCGAGCGCAACGGCGGGCCTCCTTTCCCCGTGCCGGGCTCCCCTCTTCGATTTCGACCGTTTTGTCCGATCCTTTTTGCGCCGTTTCGGCCTACCGCCAGAACCGTCCGTCGCAGAGAGACGCCGACGCCTCAGGCGCGTCCGCAGCCCCCCCAAACATGGGGGAGGAGCCCGCTTTCAGCTCCCTACCGCCTTTACTTTACCCCCAAATCCACTTTTGTCCGATCCTCAGGTGGTGTTTACCCTCTAACCTAAGACGGATTAGTGCAACGCCTCTTTTGGCCAGCAGATGGAGCTGTGTCCCTCATATGACAGTTCCCTGCTCTGGCCAGCAGATGGAGGTATCTGTTTCAACCCAACACTTCCCTGCTTTGGCCAGCAGGGGGGGAAATCTGCTGTTCCAGCTTCATGCACCCTATCAGGCTGAAATTCAAAGCTTCTGGCCAGCAGAGAAGGCTCAAATTGGGCACAGATCATCTTCAGGGTGCCTCTGACGCGTTCTGCCACTTTGAAAGGGCTCGCTGCTCTACCTTTCGAGTGAGATTTTTTGCAAAGTGTGCACCTTCCGCGGCCGCTAGCGGGCGCTACAGTGGGCCCACGATGCTGACATTGCTCTGAAAAATACTTTACTGTGTGGCCCACATGCCTGCCGAGTTTCACATGCCTAGCTGTCTCTGTGTTGAAGTTGTGAACGTTTTAACTTTGCCATGCTTTGAAAGTGTCCCATTTGTTAAAAAGGTGCAACGCATGTCTTTGCTCAGCAGGTGGAGCTGTCTATCTCCTTTAAACAGTTCCCTGCTGTGGCCAGCAGATGGAGCTGGCTCTCTCCTTTAAACAGTTCCCTGCTGTGGCCAGCAGATGGAGCTGGCTCTCTCCTTTAAACAGTTCCCTGCTGTGGCCAGCAGGTGGAGCTCTTCTGTGGCACTCAGTCTATGCAGCGGGAAGGCATATGTACCTTGGCAAGCAGAGCCTCACCCTAACAGTTCCCTGCTTTGGCCAGCAGGGGGGGAAATCTGCTGTTCCAGCTTCATGCACCCTATCAGGCTGAAATTCAAAGCTTCTGGCCAGCAGAGAAGGCTCCAAATCGCCACACATCATCTTCAGGGTGCCTTTGACGCATTCTGCCACTTTGAAAGGGCTCGCTGCTGTACATTTCGAGTGAGATTTTTTGCAAAGTGTGCACCTTCCGCGGCCGCTAGCGGGCGCTACAGTGGGCCCACGATGCCGAAATTGCTCTGAAAAATAATTGAGTGTGTGCCCCACATGCCTGCCGAGTTTCAAAAGCCTAGCTGGCTTGCTTTTCAAGTTGTGCACGTTTAAACTTTGCCATGACTTCAGGGTATCACATTTGCCCACATGGTGCAAACCATATGTTGGCCAGCAGGTGGAGCTGTATCCTGCCCACTCAGTCTATGCAGTGGGAAAACATATGTTCCTTGGCAAGCAGAGCCTCACCCTAACAGTTCCCTGCTTTGGCCAGCAGGGGGGGAAATCTGCTGTTCCAGCTTCATGCACCCTATCAGGCTGAAATTCAAAGCTTCTGGCCAGCAGAGAAGGCTCCAAATCGCCACACATCATCTTCAGGGTGCCTTTGACGCATTCTGCCACCTTGAAAGGGCTCGCTGCTCTACCTTTCGAGTGAGATTTTTTGCAAAGTGTGCACCTTCCGCGGCCGCTAGCGGGCGCTACAGTGGGCCCACGATTCCGAAATTGCTCTGAAAAATAATTGAGTGTGTGCCCCACATGCCTGCCGAGTTTCAAAAACCTAGCTGGCTTGCTTTTCAAGTTGTGCACGTTTAAACTTTGCCATGCTTTGAAAGTGTCCCATTTGTTAAAAAGGTGCAACGCATGTCTTTGGTCAGCAGGTGGAGCTGTCTATCTCGTTTAAACAGTTCCCTGCTGTGGCCAGCAGATGGAGCTGGCTCTCTCCTTTAAACAGTTCCCTGCTGTGGCCAGCAGGTGGAGCTGTCTATCTCGTTTAAACAGTTCGCTGCTGTGGCCAGCAGGTGGAGCTCTTCTGTGGCACTCAGTCTATGCAGCAGGAAGGCATATGTTCCTTGGCAAGCAGAGCCTCACCCTAACAGTTCCCTGCTTTGGCCAGCAGGGGGGGAAGTCTGCTGTTCCAGCTTCATGCACCCTATCAGGCTGAAATTCAAAGCTTCTGGCCAGCAGAGAAGGCTCAAATTGGGCACACATCATCTTCAGGGTGCCTCTGACTCATCCAGCCAGTTTTAAAACACCTGGCTGCTTTACTTTAGCAGTGCCAACAGCAGAGATTCAACTCTGTGCACTCAGACCAGGCCGCAGAGCGACTCGTCTGCTCTTTGGGAAGCGTGGGGAATAAAAGCAGGCCTCAGATCCAAGCCAGGCTCTATTGAATTTGTTGCAATTGATTTTTATTTCAACATTGAACCACTGTGTCAGACTCCTAAACCCAACCGCCCCCAGCACCTCTCACCTTGAGCCTTCCTTTAATGCCCCTGCCCAACTGCTCTCCACTAACCTCAACCTTTCAGGGGCTCTTGCCTGAACCTAACCACCTAGGGAGTTCTTGCCCGATCACACGAAGGTGCTGCCAACAGCAGAGATTCACCTCTATCCACTCAGACCAGGCTGCAGAGCGACACGTCTGCAGCTCTTTGGGAAGCGTGGGAAATAAAAGCAGGCCTCAGATCCGAGCCAGGCTGCACAGTGACCCGCTTGCTCTTTGGAAAGCGTGGGGAATGAAAGCAGGCCTCAGATCCAAGCCAGGCTGCAGAGCGACACGTCTGCAGCTCTTTGGAAAGCGTGGGAAATAAAAGCAGGCCTCAAATCCAAGCCAGGCTGCACAGTGACCCCCTTGCTCTTTGCAGAGCGATGGAAATAAAAGCAGGCCTCAGATCCAAGCCAGGCTGCACAGTAACCCCCTTTGCTCTTTGCAGAGCGTTGGAAATGAAAGCAGGCCTCAAATCCAAGACGGGCTGCAGAGCGACACGTCTGCAGCTCTTTGGGAAGCGTGGGGAATGAAAGCAGGCCTCAGATCCAAGCCAGGCTGCACAGTGACCCGCCTGCTCTTTGCAGAGCGATGGAAATGAAAGCAGGCCTCAAACCAGAGCCAGGCTCAGTCGAATTGGCCTCCAAATCCATCGTCTTTCAGTACTGAACCACTTCCTCAGACACCTCACATCTCCAGGGCAGGTGTAACCACCGGAGACACCGGGAAATGCATCCCGCACACGTCTGGTAAGGCTCCTAACAGGCACATGCAACCAAAACACTTGGAGCAGTTTGCCATCGTTTTGGGCAAGTTCCTGAAGCCAGACAAACGAGGTGTCTGAGGACTCAGGGGGAACCCCTGAGCATGCACGACCGACTCCAAGCTCCGTCGGACGCTTCCCGGCCCGCCCTCCGCCCCAAACGCCCGCCGCTGAGGATGGGACATTTCTCAAACGTCGCCCCAGACGTGTCGTGTGGGGCGTCTGGCGAAGCGGCACGAGCCCCCGAGCGCAACGGCGGGCCTCCTTTCCCCGTGCCGGGCTCCCCTCTTCGATTTCGACCGTTTTGTCCGATCCTTTTTGCGCCGTTTCGGCCTACCGCCAGAACCGTCCGTCGCAGAGAGACGCCGACGCCTCAGGCGCGTCCGCAGCCCCCCCAAACATGGGGGAGGAGCCCGCTTTCAGCTCCCTACCGCCTTTACTTTACCCCCAAATCCACTTTTGTCCGATCCTCAGGTGGTGTTTACCCTCTAACCTAAGACGGATTAGTGCAACGCCTCTTTTGGCCAGCAGATGGAGCTGTGTCCCTCATATGACAGTTCCCTGCTCTGGCCAGCAGATGGAGGTATCTGTTTCAACCCAACACTTCCCTGCTTTGGCCAGCAGGGGGGGAAATCTGCTGTTCCAGCTTCATGCACCCTATCAGGCTGAAATTCAAAGCTTCTGGCCAGCAGAGAAGGCTCAAATTGGGCACAGATCATCTTCAGGGTGCCTCTGACGCGTTCTGCCACTTTGAAAGGGCTCGCTGCTCTACCTTTCGAGTGAGATTTTTTGCAAAGTGTGCACCTTCCGCGGCCGCTAGCGGGCGCTACAGTGGGCCCACGATGCTGACATTGCTCTGAAAAATACTTTACTGTGTGGCCCACATGCCTGCCGAGTTTCACATGCCTAGCTGTCTCTGTGTTGAAGTTGTGAACGTTTTAACTTTGCCATGCTTTGAAAGTGTCCCATTTGTTAAAAAGGTGCAACGCATGTCTTTGCTCAGCAGGTGGAGCTGTCTATCTCCTTTAAACAGTTCCCTGCTGTGGCCAGCAGATGGAGCTGGCTCTCTCCTTTAAACAGTTCCCTGCTGTGGCCAGCAGATGGAGCTGGCTCTCTCCTTTAAACAGTTCCCTGCTGTGGCCAGCAGGTGGAGCTCTTCTGTGGCACTCAGTCTATGCAGCGGGAAGGCATATGTACCTTGGCAAGCAGAGCCTCACCCTAACAGTTCCCTGCTTTGGCCAGCAGGGGGGGAAGTCTGCTGTTCCAGCTTCATGCACCCTATCAGGCTGAAATTCAAAGCTTCTGGCCAGCAGAGAAGGCTCAAATTGGGCACAGATCATCTTCAGGGTGCCTCTGACTCATCCAGCCAGTTTTAAAACACCTGGCTGCTTTACTTTAGCAGTGCCAACAGCAGAGATTCACCTCTGTGCACTCAGACCAGGCCGCAGAGCGACACGTCTGCTCTTTGGGAAGCGTGGGGAATAAAAGCAGGCCTCAGATCCAAGCCAGGCTCTATTGAATTTGTTGCAATTGATTTTTATTTCAACATTGAACCACTGTGTCAGACTCCTAAACCCAACCAACCCCCCCCCCCCCCTCTAAAAGCAGGCCTCAACTTGAAGCCAAAGTCATTTGAATTTGTTCCAAAATCCATTTTATTTCAGTACTGAAGCACTTCCTCAAACACCAGTCTGGTAAGGTTCCCACAGGGGCCTGCAACCAAACACTTGGAGCCATCTCCAAGAGGTTGGGTTTAGGCAAGAATCCCCTAGGAGGTTAGAATTAGTTAAGACCGTTGGGCAGGGGCAATAGATAAGGGGTCAAGGTAACACCTGCTGGGGTTGGGTTTAGGCATTCTACCACAGAAATCCTTACACAGGCTGGAGGAACCCACATCAAGAGGTTGAAAAGTGTGGGAAATAAAAGCAGGCCTCAAATCCAAGCCAGGCTGCACAGTGACCCCCTTGCTCTTTGCAGAGCGATGGAAATGAAAGCAGGCCTCAAATCCAAGCCAAGCTGCAGAGCGACACGTCTGCAGCTCTTTGGAAAGCGTGGGAAATAAAAGCAGGCCTCAGATCCAAGCGAGGCTGCACAGTGACCCGCTTGCTCTTTGGAAAGCGTGGGGAATAAAAGCAGGCCTCAGATCCAAGCCAGGCTGCACAGTGACCCGCTTGCTCTTTGGAAAGCGTGGGGAATAAAAGCAGGCCTCAGATCCAAGCCAGGCTGCACAGTGACCCCCTTGCTCTTTGGGAAGCGTGGGAAATAAAAGCAGGCCTCAAATCCAAGACGGGCTGCAGAGCGACACGTCTGCAGCTCTTTGGGAAGCGTGGGGAATAAAAGCAGGCCTCAGATCCAAGCCAGGCTGCACAGTGACCCGCCGGCTCTTTGCAGAGCGTTAGAAATGAAAGCAGGCCTCAAATCCAAGACGGGCTGCAGAGCGACACGTCTGCAGCTCTTTGGAAAGCGTGGGAAATAAAAGCAGGCCTCAGATCCAAGCCAGGCTGCACAGTGACCCCCTTGCTCTTTGCAGAGCGTTGGAAATGAAAGCAGGCCTCAAATCCAAGACGGGCTGCAGAGCGACACGTCTGCAGCTCTTTGGGAAGCGTGGGGAATAAAAGCAGGCCTCAGATCCAAGCCAGGCTGCACAGTGACCCCCCTGCTCTTTGCAGAGCGATGGAAACGAAAGCAGGCCTCAAACCAGAGCCAGGCTCAGTCCAATTGGCCTCCAAATCCATCGTCTTTCAGTACTGAACCACTTCCTCAGACACCTCACATCTCCAGGGCAGGTGTAACCACCGGAGACACCGGGAAATGCATCCCGCACACGTCTGGTAAGGCTCCTAACAGGCACATGCAACCAAAACACTTGGAGCAGTTTGCCATCGTTTTGGGCAAGTTCCTGAAGCCAGACAAACGAGGTGTCTGCGGACTCAGGGGGAACCCCTGAGCATGCACGACCGACTCCAAGCTCCGTCGGACGCGTCCCGGCCCGCCCTCCGCCCCAAACGCCCGCCGCTGAGGATGGGACATTTCTCAAACGTCGCCCCAGACGTGTCGTGTGGGGCGTCTGGCGAAGCGGCACGAGCCCCCGAGCGCAACGGCGGGCCTCCTTTCCCCGTGCCGGGCTCCCCTCTTCGATTTCGACCGTTTTGTCCGATCCTTTTTGCGCCGTTTCGGCCTACCGCCAGAACCGTCCGTCGCAGAGAGACGCCGACGCCTCAGGCGCGTCCGCAGCCCCCCCAAACATGGGGGAGGAGCCCGCTTTCAGCTCCCTACCGCCTTTACTTTACCCCCAAATCCACTTTTGTCCGATCCTCAGGTGGTGTTTACCCTCTAACCTAAGACGGATTAGGGCAACGCCTCTTTTGGCCAGCAGATGGAGCTGTGTCCCTCATATGACAGTTCCCTGCTCTGGCCAGCAGATGGAGGTATCTGTTTCAACCCAACACTTCCCTGCTTTGGCCAGCAGGGGGGGAAATCTGCTGTTCCAGCTTCATGCACCCTATCAGGCTGAAATTCAAAGCTTCTGGCCAGCAGAGAAGGCTCCAAATCGCCACACATCATCTTCAGGGTGCCTTTGACGCATTCTGCCACTTTGAAAGGGCTCGCTGCTGTACATTTCGAGTGAGATTTTTTGCAAAGTGTGCACCTTCCGCGGCCGCTAGCGGGCGCTACAGTGGGCCCACGATGCCGAAATTGCTCTGAAAAATAATTGAGTGTGTGCCCCACATGCCTGCCGAGTTTCAAAAGCCTAGTTGGCTTGCTTTTCAAGTTGTGCACGTTTAAACTTTGCCATGACTTCAGGGTATCACATTTGCCCACATGGTGCAAACCATATGTTGGCCAGCAGGTGGAGCTGTATCCTGCCCACTCAGTCTATGCAGTGGGAAAACATATGTTCCTTGGCAAGCAGAGCCTCACCCTAACAGTTCCCTGCTTTGGCCAGCAGGGGGGGAAATCTGCTGTTCCAGCTTCATGCACCCTATCAGGCTGAAATTCAAAGCTTCTGGCCAGCAGAGAAGGCTCCAAATCGCCACACATCATCTTCAGGGTGCCTTTGACGCATTCTGCCACCTTGAAAGGGCTCGCTGCTCTACCTTTCGAGTGAGATTTTTTGCAAAGTGTGCACCTTCCGCGGCCGCTAGCGGGCGCTACAGTGGGCCCACGATTCCGAAATTGCTCTGAAAAATAATTGAGTGTGTGCCCCACATGCCTGCCGAGTTTCAAAAGCCTAGCTGGCTTGCTTTTCAAGTTGTGCACGTTTAAACTTTGCCATGACTTCAGGGTATCACATTTGCCCACATGGTGCAAAGCATATGTTGGCCAGCAGGTGGAGCTGTATCCTGCCCACTCAGTCTATGCAGTGGGAAAACATATGTTCCTTGGCAAGCAGAGCCTCACCCTAACAGTTCCCTGCTTTGGCCAGCAGGGGGGGAAATCTGCTGTTCCAGCTTCATGCACCCTATCAGGCTGAAATTCAAAGCTTCTGGCCAGCAGAGAAGGCTCAAATTGGGCACACATCATCTTCAGGGTGCCTCTGACGCGTTCTGCCACTTTGAAAGGGCTCGCTGCTCTACGTTTTGAGTGAGATTTTTTGCAAAGTGTGCACCTTCCGCGGCCGCTAGCGGGCGCTACAGTGGGCCCACGATGCTGACATTGCTCTGAAAAATACTTTACTGTGTGGCCCACATGCCTGCCGAGTTTCACAGGCCTAGCTGTCTCCGTGTTGAAGTTGTGAACGTTTTAACTTTGGGTCTCATTTGGCAAAATGGTGCAATGCACGTGTTGGCCAGCAGGTGGCTGGACACTCACGCTATGCTGTGCTCCCACACATATGTCTTTCCATACACTCCACTATCACAGCCTCACCCCAACGCTTGCCAACAGCAGAGATTCGACTTTATCCACTCAGGGCAGGCTGCAGAGTGACACGGCTGCTCTTTGGAGAGCCTGGGAAATTACAGCAGCCCTCAAACTAATCTGTATAATAGGATTGAACTTGACTTTGTAAAGTGCCTTGAGATGACATGTTTCACGCATTGGCGCTATATAAATAAAATTGACTTCGATTGAATTGAATTCAGATCCCAGCCAGACTCATTTCCATTCCTTCCCATTCAACTTTATTTCCATATCCAACCACTGGTCACTTACCTAAACCCAACCCAGCAGGTCTAACCTTGATCCTTTGTTTAATGCCCCTGCCCAGCTGCTCTCCACAAACCCTAACATCTTAGGGGCTCTTGCCTGAACATAACAGTTCAGGGGCTCTTGCCCGAACATAACATTTTAGCGGCTCTTGCACCATCGCGCGCAGCTGTAGCCACTGCAACGGCTCAACCTTTCGGAGCCACGCCTGGCTGCGGAGCAACGCTGCGTGTGCTCTCCGGCCTGGGAAAAACGGGACCTTGTTGTCACGCAAGCAAAGCCTTTTTCACTCTGTAAACATACTCTCCAGCCTGCCTGCAGCACTCCCCCCTCCGCTCAGCCAGCCCTACTTCCAGCTGCCAGCCAGGCCGGGCCACGCTCTCACACAAGCCTGGGCCCTGGCTCAGCCACATCCAGAGCCTGCACCTCCAGGCAAACCCGGGGAACCCACTCTTAAGCCCCCCTCCGCGATCCCAACCCAAGCGGCGAGCCTGCAAGGCCTCCGCGCCCCTGGTAAGGTTGCAAAGCCTGACGCTTCTACCCTCTGGCCAGCAGGTGGAGCTGTTCTGGCCCACTCAGTCTATGCTGCGGGAAAACACATGTTCCTTGGCAAGCAGAGCCTCACCCTAACAGTTCCCTGCTTTGGCCAGCAGGGGTGGGGAAATCTGCGGTTCCAGCTTCATGCACCCTATCAGGCTGAAATTCAAAGCTTCTGGCCAGCAGAGAAGGCTCAAATTGGGCACACATCCTCTTCAGGGTGCCTCTGACTCATCCAGCCAGTTTTAAAACACCTGGCTGCTTTACTTTAGCAGTGCCAACAGCAGAGATTCAACTCTGTGCACTCAGACCAGGCCGCAGAGCGACACGTCTGCAGCTCTCTGGGAAGCGTGGGGAATAAAAGCAGGCCTCAGATCCAAGCCAGGCTCTATTGAATTTGTTGCAATTGATTTTTATTTCAACATTGAACCACTGTGTCAGACTCCTAAACCCAACCAACCCCCCCCCCCCCTCTAAAAGCAGGCCTCAACTTGAAGCCAAAGTCATTTGAATTTGTTCCAAAATCCATTTTATTTCAGTACTGAAGCACTTCCTCAAACACCAGTCTGGTAAGGTTCCCACAGGGGCCTGCAACCAAACACTTGGAGCCATCTCCAAGAGGTTGGGTTTAGGCAAGAATCCCCTAGGAGGTTAGAATTAGTTAAGACCGTTGGGCAGGGGCAATAGATAAGGGGTCAAGGTAACACCTGCTGGGGTTGGGTTTAGGCATTCTACCACAGAAATCCTTACACAGGCTGGAGGAACCCACATCAAGAGGTTGAAAAGTGTGGGAAATAAAAGCAGGCCTCAAATCCAAGCCAGGCTGCACAGTGACCCGCCTGCTCTTTGCAGAGCGATGGAAATGAAAGCAGGCCTCAAACCAGAGCCAGGCTCAGTCGAATTGGCCTCCAAATCCATCGTCTTTCAGTACTGAACCACTTCCTCAGACACCTCACATCTCCAGGGCAGGTGTAACCACCGGAGACACCGGGAAATGCATCCCGCACACGTCTGGTAAGGCTCCTAACAGGCACATGCAACCAAAACACTTGGAGCAGTTTGCCATCGTTTTGGGCAAGTTCCTGAAGCCAGACAAACGAGGTGTCTGCGGACTCAGGGGGAACCCCTGAGCATGCACGACCGACTCCAAGCTCCGTCGGACGCTTCCCGGCCCGCCCTCCGCCCCAAACGCCCGCCGCTGAGGATGGGACATTTCTCAAACGTCGCCCCAGACGTGTCGTGTGGGGCGTCTGGCGAAGCGGCACGAGCCCCCGAGCGCAACGGCGGGCCTCCTTTCCCCGTGCCGGGCTCCCCTCTTCGATTTCGACCGTTTTGTCCGATCCTTTTTGCGCCGTTTCGGCCTACCGCCAGAACCGTCCGTCGCAGAGAGACGCCGACGCCTCAGGCGCGTCCGCAGCCCCCCCAAACATGGGGGAGGAGCCCGCTTTCAGCTCCCTACCGCCTTTACTTTACACCCAAATCCACTTTTGTCCGATCCTCAGGTGGTGTTTACCCTCTAACCTAAGACGGATTAGTGCAACGCCTCTTTTGGCCAGCAGATGGAGCTGTGTCCCTCATATGACAGTTCCCTGCTCTGGCCAGCAGATGGAGCTGGCTCTCTCCTTTAAACAGTTCCCTGCTGTGGCCAGCAGATGGAGCTGGCTCTCTCCTTTAAACAGTTCCCTGCTGTGGCCAGCAGATGGAGCTGGCTCTCTCCTTTAAACAGTTCCCTGCTCTGGCCAGCAGATGGAGCTGGCTCTCTCCTTTAAACAGTTCCCTGCTGTGGCCAGCAGATGGAGCTGGCTCTCTCCTTTAAACAGTTCCCTGCTGTGGCCAGCAGATGGAGCTGGCTCTCTCCTTTAAACAGTTCCCTGCTGTGGCCAGCAGATGGAGCTGGCTCTCTCCTTTAAACAGTTCCCTGCTGTGGCCAGCAGGTGGAGCTCTTCTGTGGCACTCAGTCTATGCAGCAGGAAGGCATATGTTCCTTGGCAAGCAGAGCCTCACCCTAACAGTTCCCTGCTTTGGCCAGCAGGGGGGGGAAGTCTGCTGTTCCAGCTTCATGCACCCTATCAGGCTGAAATTCAAAGCTTCTGGCCAGCAGAGAAGGCCCAAAATCGCCACACATCATCTTCAGGGTGCCTCTGACGCATCCAGCCAGTTTTAAAACACCTGGCTGCTTTACTTTAGCAGTGCCAACAGCAGAGATTCAACTCTGTGCACTCAGACCAGGCCGCAGAGCGACCCGTCTGCTCTTTGGGAAGCGTGGGGAATAAAAGCAGGCCTCAAATCCAAGACGGGCTGCAGAGCGACACGTCTGCAGCTCTTTGGGAAGCGTGGGGAATAAAAGCAGGCCTCAGATCCAAGCCAGGCTGCACAGTGACCCCCTTGCTCTTTGGGAAGCGTGGGAAATAAAAGCAGGCCTCAAATCCAAGACGGGCTGCAGAGCGACACGTCTGCAGCTCTTTGGGAAGCGTGGGGAATAAAAGCAGGCCTCAAACCAGAGCCAGGCTCAGTCGAATTCGCCTCCAAATCCATCGTCTTTCAGTACTGAACCACTTCCTCAGACACCTCACATCTCCAGGGCAGGTGTAACCACCGGAGACACCGGGAAATGCATCCCGCACACGTCTGGTAAGGCTCCTAACAGGCACATGCAACCAAAAGACTTGGAGCAGTTTGCCATCGTTTTGGGCAAGTTCCTGAAGCCAGACAAACGAGGTGTCTGCGGACTCAGGGGGAACCCCTGAGCATGCACGACCGACTCCAAGCTCCGTCGGACGCTTCCCGGCCCGCCCTCCGCCCCAAACGCCCGCCGCTGAGGATGGGACATTTCTCAAACGTCGCCCCAGACGTGTCGTGTGGGGCGTCTGGCGAAGCGGCACGAGCCCCCGAGCGCAACGGCGGGCCTCCTTTCCCCGTGCCGGGCTCCCCTCTTCGATTTCGACCGTTTTGTCCGATCCTTTTTGCGCCGTTTCGGCCTACCGCCAGAACCGTCCGTCGCAGAGAGACGCCGACGCCTCAGGCGCGTCCGCAGCCCCCCCAAACATGGGGGAGGAGCCCGCTTTCAGCTCCCTACCGCCTTTACTTTACCCCCAAATCCACTTTTGTCCGATCCTCAGGTGGTGTTTACCCCCTAACCTAACCCTAAGACGGATTAGTGCAACGCCTCTTTTGGCCAGCAGATGGAGCTGTGTCCCTCATATGACAGTTCCCTGCTCTGGCCAGCAGATGGAGGTATCTGTTTCAACCCAACACTTCCCTGCTTTGGCCAGCAGGGGGGGAAATCTGCTGTTCCAGCTTCATGCACCCTATCAGGCTGAAATTCAAAGCTTCTGGCCAGCAGAGAAGGCTCCAAATCGCCACACATCATCTTCAGGGTGCCTTTGACGCATTCTGCCACTTTGAAAGGGCTCGCTGCTGTACATTTCGAGTGAGATTTTTTGCAAAGTGTGCACCTTCCGCGGCCGCTAGCGGGCGCTACAGTGGGCCCACGATGCCGAAATTGCTCTGAAAAATAATTGAGTGTGTGCCCCACATGCCTGCCGAGTTTCAAAAGCCTAGCTGGCTTGCTTTTCAAGTTGTGCACGTTTAAACTTTGCCATGACTTCAGGGTATCACATTTGCCCACATGGTGCAAACCATATGTTGGCCAGCAGGTGGAGCTGTATCCTGCCCACTCAGTCTATGCAGTGGGAAAACATATGTTCCTTGGCAAGCAGAGCCTCACCCTAACAGTTCCCTGCTTTGGCCAGCAGGGGGGGAAATCTGCTGTTCCAGCTTCATGCACCCTATCAGGCTGAAATTCAAAGCTTCTGGCCAGCAGAGAAGGCTCCAAATCGCCACACATCATCTTCAGGGTGCCT
Organism: Fundulus diaphanus; assembly: GCA_037039145.1. Lineage (NCBI taxonomy): Eukaryota > Metazoa > Chordata > Actinopteri > Cyprinodontiformes > Fundulidae > Fundulus > Fundulus diaphanus. The sequence goes on along the minus strand of CM073132.1, from coordinate 57,603,510 downwards.
TTGACGCATTCTGCCACCTTGAAAGGGCTCGCTGCTCTACCTTTCGAGTGAGATTTTTTGCAAAGTGTGCACCTTCCGCGGCCGCTAGCGGGCGCTACAGTGGGCCCACGATTCCGAAATTGCTCTGAAAAATAATTGAGTGTGTGCCCCACATGCCTGCCGAGTTTCAAAAACCTAGCTGGCTTGCTTTTCAAGTTGTGCACGTTTAAACTTTGCCATGCTTTGAAAGTGTCCCATTTGTTAAAAAGGTGCAACGCATGTCTTTGGTCAGCAGGTGGAGCTGTCTATCTCGTTTAAACAGTTCCCTGCTGTGGCCAGCAGATGGAGCTGGCTCTCTCCTTTAAACAGTTCCCTGCTGTGGCCAGCAGGTGGAGCTGTCTATCTCGTTTAAACAGTTCGCTGCTGTGGCCAGCAGGTGGAGCTCTTCTGTGGCACTCAGTCTATGCAGCAGGAAGGCATATGTTCCTTGGCAAGCAGAGCCTCACCCTAACAGTTCCCTGCTTTGGCCAGCAGGGGGGGAAGTCTGCTGTTCCAGCTTCATGCACCCTATCAGGCTGAAATTCAAAGCTTCTGGCCAGCAGAGAAGGCTCAAATTGGGCACACATCATCTTCAGGGTGCCTCTGACTCATCCAGCCAGTTTTAAAACACCTGGCTGCTTTACTTTAGCAGTGCCAACAGCAGAGATTCAACTCTGTGCACTCAGACCAGGCCGCAGAGCGACTCGTCTGCTCTTTGGGAAGCGTGGGGAATAAAAGCAGGCCTCAGATCCAAGCCAGGCTCTATTGAATTTGTTGCAATTGATTTTTATTTCAACATTGAACCACTGTGTCAGACTCCTAAACCCAACCGCCCCCAGCACCTCTCACCTTGAGCCTTCCTTTAATGCCCCTGCCCAACTGCTCTCCACTAACCTCAACCTTTCAGGGGCTCTTGCCTGAACCTAACCACCTAGGGAGTTCTTGCCCGATCACACGAAGGTGCTGCCAACAGCAGAGATTCACCTCTATCCACTCAGACCAGGCTGCAGAGCGACACGTCTGCAGCTCTTTGGGAAGCGTGGGAAATAAAAGCAGGCCTCAGATCCGAGCCAGGCTGCACAGTGACCCGCTTGCTCTTTGGAAAGCGTGGGGAATGAAAGCAGGCCTCAGATCCAAGCCAGGCTGCAGAGCGACACGTCTGCAGCTCTTTGGAAAGCGTGGGAAATAAAAGCAGGCCTCAAATCCAAGCCAGGCTGCACAGTGACCCCCTTGCTCTTTGCAGAGCGATGGAAATAAAAGCAGGCCTCAGATCCAAGCCAGGCTGCACAGTAACCCCCTTTGCTCTTTGCAGAGCGTTGGAAATGAAAGCAGGCCTCAAATCCAAGACGGGCTGCAGAGCGACACGTCTGCAGCTCTTTGGGAAGCGTGGGGAATGAAAGCAGGCCTCAGATCCAAGCCAGGCTGCACAGTGACCCGCCTGCTCTTTGCAGAGCGATGGAAATGAAAGCAGGCCTCAAACCAGAGCCAGGCTCAGTCGAATTGGCCTCCAAATCCATCGTCTTTCAGTACTGAACCACTTCCTCAGACACCTCACATCTCCAGGGCAGGTGTAACCACCGGAGACACCGGGAAATGCATCCCGCACACGTCTGGTAAGGCTCCTAACAGGCACATGCAACCAAAACACTTGGAGCAGTTTGCCATCGTTTTGGGCAAGTTCCTGAAGCCAGACAAACGAGGTGTCTGAGGACTCAGGGGGAACCCCTGAGCATGCACGACCGACTCCAAGCTCCGTCGGACGCTTCCCGGCCCGCCCTCCGCCCCAAACGCCCGCCGCTGAGGATGGGACATTTCTCAAACGTCGCCCCAGACGTGTCGTGTGGGGCGTCTGCCGAAGCGGCACGAGCCCCCGAGCGCAACGGCGGGCCTCCTTTCCCCGTGCCGGGCTCCCCTCTTCGATTTCGACCGTTTTGTCCGATCCTTTTTGCGCCGTTTCGGCCTACCGCCAGAACCGTCCGTCGCAGAGAGACGCCGACGCCTCAGGCGCGTCCGCAGCCCCCCCAAACATGGGGGAGGAGCCCGCTTTCAGCTCCCTACCGCCTTTACTTTACCCCCAAATCCACTTTTGTCCGATCCTCAGGTGGTGTTTACCCTCTAACCTAAGACGGATTAGTGCAACGCCTCTTTTGGCCAGCAGATGGAGCTGTGTCCCTCATATGACAGTTCCCTGCTCTGGCCAGCAGATGGAGGTATCTGTTTCAACCCAACACTTCCCTGCTTTGGCCAGCAGGGGGGGAAATCTGCTGTTCCAGCTTCATGCACCCTATCAGGCTGAAATTCAAAGCTTCTGGCCAGCAGAGAAGGCTCAAATTGGGCACAGATCATCTTCAGGGTGCCTCTGACGCGTTCTGCCACTTTGAAAGGGCTCGCTGCTCTACCTTTCGAGTGAGATTTTTTGCAAAGTGTGCACCTTCCGCGGCCGCTAGCGGGCGCTACAGTGGGCCCACGATGCTGACATTGCTCTGAAAAATACTTTACTGTGTGGCCCACATGCCTGCCGAGTTTCACATGCCTAGCTGTCTCTGTGTTGAAGTTGTGAACGTTTTAACTTTGCCATGCTTTGAAAGTGTCCCATTTGTTAAAAAGGTGCAACGCATGTCTTTGCTCAGCAGGTGGAGCTGTCTATCTCCTTTAAACAGTTCCCTGCTGTGGCCAGCAGATGGAGCTGGCTCTCTCCTTTAAACAGTTCCCTGCTGTGGCCAGCAGATGGAGCTGGCTCTCTCCTTTAAACAGTTCCCTGCTGTGGCCAGCAGGTGGAGCTCTTCTGTGGCACTCAGTCTATGCAGCGGGAAGGCATATGTACCTTGGCAAGCAGAGCCTCACCCTAACAGTTCCCTGCTTTGGCCAGCAGGGGGGGAAATCTGCTGTTCCAGCTTCATGCACCCTATCAGGCTGAAATTCAAAGCTTCTGGCCAGCAGAGAAGGCTCCAAATCGCCACACATCATCTTCAGGGTGCCTTTGACGCATTCTGCCACTTTGAAAGGGCTCGCTGCTGTACATTTCGAGTGAGATTTTTTGCAAAGTGTGCACCTTCCGCGGCCGCTAGCGGGCGCTACAGTGGGCCCACGATGCCGAAATTGCTCTGAAAAATAATTGAGTGTGTGCCCCACATGCCTGCCGAGTTTCAAAAGCCTAGCTGGCTTGCTTTTCAAGTTGTGCACGTTTAAACTTTGCCATGACTTCAGGGTATCACATTTGCCCACATGGTGCAAACCATATGTTGGCCAGCAGGTGGAGCTGTATCCTGCCCACTCAGTCTATGCAGTGGGAAAACATATGTTCCTTGGCAAGCAGAGCCTCACCCTAACAGTTCCCTGCTTTGGCCAGCAGGGGGGGAAATCTGCTGTTCCAGCTTCATGCACCCTATCAGGCTGAAATTCAAAGCTTCTGGCCAGCAGAGAAGGCTCCAAATCGCCACACATCATCTTCAGGGTGCCTTTGACGCATTCTGCCACCTTGAAAGGGCTCGCTGCTCTACCTTTCGAGTGAGATTTTTTGCAAAGTGTGCACCTTCCGCGGCCGCTAGCGGGCGCTACAGTGGGCCCACGATTCCGAAATTGCTCTGAAAAATAATTGAGTGTGTGCCCCACATGCCTGCCGAGTTTCAAAAACCTAGCTGGCTTGCTTTTCAAGTTGTGCACGTTTAAACTTTGCCATGCTTTGAAAGTGTCCCATTTGTTAAAAAGGTGCAACGCATGTCTTTGGTCAGCAGGTGGAGCTGTCTATCTCGTTTAAACAGTTCCCTGCTGTGGCCAGCAGATGGAGCTGGCTCTCTCCTTTAAACAGTTCCCTGCTGTGGCCAGCAGGTGGAGCTGTCTATCTCGTTTAAACAGTTCGCTGCTGTGGCCAGCAGGTGGAGCTCTTCTGTGGCACTCAGTCTATGCAGCAGGAAGGCATATGTTCCTTGGCAAGCAGAGCCTCACCCTAACAGTTCCCTGCTTTGGCCAGCAGGGGGGGAAGTCTGCTGTTCCAGCTTCATGCACCCTATCAGGCTGAAATTCAAAGCTTCTGGCCAGCAGAGAAGGCTCAAATTGGGCACACATCATCTTCAGGGTGCCTCTGACTCATCCAGCCAGTTTTAAAACACCTGGCTGCTTTACTTTAGCAGTGCCAACAGCAGAGATTCAACTCTGTGCACTCAGACCAGGCCGCAGAGCGACTCGTCTGCTCTTTGGGAAGCGTGGGGAATAAAAGCAGGCCTCAGATCCAAGCCAGGCTCTATTGAATTTGTTGCAATTGATTTTTATTTCAACATTGAACCACTGTGTCAGACTCCTAAACCCAACCGCCCCCAGCACCTCTCACCTTGAGCCTTCCTTTAATGCCCCTGCCCAACTGCTCTCCACTAACCTCAACCTTTCAGGGGCTCTTGCCTGAACCTAACCACCTAGGGAGTTCTTGCCCGATCACACGAAGGTGCTGCCAACAGCAGAGATTCACCTCTATCCACTCAGACCAGGCTGCAGAGCGACACGTCTGCAGCTCTTTGGGAAGCGTGGGAAATAAAAGCAGGCCTCAGATCCGAGCCAGGCTGCACAGTGACCCGCTTGCTCTTTGGAAAGCGTGGGGAATGAAAGCAGGCCTCAGATCCAAGCCAGGCTGCAGAGCGACACGTCTGCAGCTCTTTGGAAAGCGTGGGAAATAAAAGCAGGCCTCAAATCCAAGCCAGGCTGCACAGTGACCCCCTTGCTCTTTGCAGAGCGATGGAAATAAAAGCAGGCCTCAGATCCAAGCCAGGCTGCACAGTAACCCCCTTTGCTCTTTGCAGAGCGTTGGAAATGAAAGCAGGCCTCAAATCCAAGACGGGCTGCAGAGCGACACGTCTGCAGCTCTTTGGGAAGCGTGGGGAATGAAAGCAGGCCTCAGATCCAAGCCAGGCTGCACAGTGACCCGCCTGCTCTTTGCAGAGCGATGGAAATGAAAGCAGGCCTCAAACCAGAGCCAGGCTCAGTCGAATTGGCCTCCAAATCCATCGTCTTTCAGTACTGAACCACTTCCTCAGACACCTCACATCTCCAGGGCAGGTGTAACCACCGGAGACACCGGGAAATGCATCCCGCACACGTCTGGTAAGGCTCCTAACAGGCACATGCAACCAAAACACTTGGAGCAGTTTGCCATCGTTTTGGGCAAGTTCCTGAAGCCAGACAAACGAGGTGTCTGAGGACTCAGGGGGAACCCCTGAGCATGCACGACCGACTCCAAGCTCCGTCGGACGCTTCCCGGCCCGCCCTCCGCCCCAAACGCCCGCCGCTGAGGATGGGACATTTCTCAAACGTCGCCCCAGACGTGTCGTGTGGGGCGTCTGGCGAAGCGGCACGAGCCCCCGAGCGCAACGGCGGGCCTCCTTTCCCCGTGCCGGGCTCCCCTCTTCGATTTCGACCGTTTTGTCCGATCCTTTTTGCGCCGTTTCGGCCTACCGCCAGAACCGTCCGTCGCAGAGAGACGCCGACGCCTCAGGCGCGTCCGCAGCCCCCCCAAACATGGGGGAGGAGCCCGCTTTCAGCTCCCTACCGCCTTTACTTTACCCCCAAATCCACTTTTGTCCGATCCTCAGGTGGTGTTTACCCTCTAACCTAAGACGGATTAGTGCAACGCCTCTTTTGGCCAGCAGATGGAGCTGTGTCCCTCATATGACAGTTCCCTGCTCTGGCCAGCAGATGGAGGTATCTGTTTCAACCCAACACTTCCCTGCTTTGGCCAGCAGGGGGGGAAATCTGCTGTTCCAGCTTCATGCACCCTATCAGGCTGAAATTCAAAGCTTCTGGCCAGCAGAGAAGGCTCAAATTGGGCACAGATCATCTTCAGGGTGCCTCTGACGCGTTCTGCCACTTTGAAAGGGCTCGCTGCTCTACCTTTCGAGTGAGATTTTTTGCAAAGTGTGCACCTTCCGCGGCCGCTAGCGGGCGCTACAGTGGGCCCACGATGCTGACATTGCTCTGAAAAATACTTTACTGTGTGGCCCACATGCCTGCCGAGTTTCACATGCCTAGCTGTCTCTGTGTTGAAGTTGTGAACGTTTTAACTTTGCCATGCTTTGAAAGTGTCCCATTTGTTAAAAAGGTGCAACGCATGTCTTTGCTCAGCAGGTGGAGCTGTCTATCTCCTTTAAACAGTTCCCTGCTGTGGCCAGCAGATGGAGCTGGCTCTCTCCTTTAAACAGTTCCCTGCTGTGGCCAGCAGATGGAGCTGGCTCTCTCCTTTAAACAGTTCCCTGCTGTGGCCAGCAGGTGGAGCTCTTCTGTGGCACTCAGTCTATGCAGCGGGAAGGCATATGTACCTTGGCAAGCAGAGCCTCACCCTAACAGTTCCCTGCTTTGGCCAGCAGGGGGGGAAGTCTGCTGTTCCAGCTTCATGCACCCTATCAGGCTGAAATTCAAAGCTTCTGGCCAGCAGAGAAGGCTCAAATTGGGCACAGATCATCTTCAGGGTGCCTCTGACTCATCCAGCCAGTTTTAAAACACCTGGCTGCTTTACTTTAGCAGTGCCAACAGCAGAGATTCACCTCTGTGCACTCAGACCAGGCCGCAGAGCGACACGTCTGCTCTTTGGGAAGCGTGGGGAATAAAAGCAGGCCTCAGATCCAAGCCAGGCTCTATTGAATTTGTTGCAATTGATTTTTATTTCAACATTGAACCACTGTGTCAGACTCCTAAACCCAACCAACCCCCCCCCCCCCTCTAAAAGCAGGCCTCAACTTGAAGCCAAAGTCATTTGAATTTGTTCCAAAATCCATTTTATTTCAGTACTGAAGCACTTCCTCAAACACCAGTCTGGTAAGGTTCCCACAGGGGCCTGCAACCAAACACTTGGAGCCATCTCCAAGAGGTTGGGTTTAGGCAAGAATCCCCTAGGAGGTTAGAATTAGTTAAGACCGTTGGGCAGGGGCAATAGATAAGGGGTCAAGGTAACACCTGCTGGGGTTGGGTTTAGGCATTCTACCACAGAAATCCTTACACAGGCTGGAGGAACCCACATCAAGAGGTTGAAAAGTGTGGGAAATAAAAGCAGGCCTCAAATCCAAGCCAGGCTGCACAGTGACCCCCTTGCTCTTTGCAGAGCGATGGAAATGAAAGCAGGCCTCAAATCCAAGCCAAGCTGCAGAGCGACACGTCTGCAGCTCTTTGGAAAGCGTGGGAAATAAAAGCAGGCCTCAGATCCAAGCGAGGCTGCACAGTGACCCGCTTGCTCTTTGGAAAGCGTGGGGAATAAAAGCAGGCCTCAGATCCAAGCCAGGCTGCACAGTGACCCGCTTGCTCTTTGGAAAGCGTGGGGAATAAAAGCAGGCCTCAGATCCAAGCCAGGCTGCACAGTGACCCCCTTGCTCTTTGGGAAGCGTGGGAAATAAAAGCAGGCCTCAAATCCAAGACGGGCTGCAGAGCGACACGTCTGCAGCTCTTTGGGAAGCGTGGGGAATAAAAGCAGGCCTCAGATCCAAGCCAGGCTGCACAGTGACCCGCCGGCTCTTTGCAGAGCGTTAGAAATGAAAGCAGGCCTCAAATCCAAGACGGGCTGCAGAGCGACACGTCTGCAGCTCTTTGGAAAGCGTGGGAAATAAAAGCAGGCCTCAGATCCAAGCCAGGCTGCACAGTGACCCCCTTGCTCTTTGCAGAGCGTTGGAAATGAAAGCAGGCCTCAAATCCAAGACGGGCTGCAGAGCGACACGTCTGCAGCTCTTTGGGAAGCGTGGGGAATAAAAGCAGGCCTCAGATCCAAGCCAGGCTGCACAGTGACCCCCCTGCTCTTTGCAGAGCGATGGAAACGAAAGCAGGCCTCAAACCAGAGCCAGGCTCAGTCCAATTGGCCTCCAAATCCATCGTCTTTCAGTACTGAACCACTTCCTCAGACACCTCACATCTCCAGGGCAGGTGTAACCACCGGAGACACCGGGAAATGCATCCCGCACACGTCTGGTAAGGCTCCTAACAGGCACATGCAACCAAAACACTTGGAGCAGTTTGCCATCGTTTTGGGCAAGTTCCTGAAGCCAGACAAACGAGGTGTCTGCGGACTCAGGGGGAACCCCTGAGCATGCACGACCGACTCCAAGCTCCGTCGGACGCTTCCCGGCCCGCCCTCCGCCCCAAACGCCCGCCGCTGAGGATGGGACATTTCTCAAACGTCGCCCCAGACGTGTCGTGTGGGGCGTCTGGCGAAGCGGCACGAGCCCCCGAGCGCAACGGCGGGCCTCCTTTCCCCGTGCCGGGCTCCCCTCTTCGATTTCGACCGTTTTGTCCGATCCTTTTTGCGCCGTTTCGGCCTACCGCCAGAACCGTCCGTCGCAGAGAGACGCCGACGCCTCAGGCGCGTCCGCAGCCCCCCCAAACATGGGGGAGGAGCCCGCTTTCAGCTCCCTACCGCCTTTACTTTACCCCCAAATCCACTTTTGTCCGATCCTCAGGTGGTGTTTACCCTCTAACCTAAGACGGATTAGTGCAACGCCTCTTTTGGCCAGCAGATGGAGCTGTGTCCCTCATATGACAGTTCCCTGCTCTGGCCAGCAGATGGAGCTGGCTCTCTCCTTTAAACAGTTCCCTGCTGTGGCCAGCAGATGGAGCTGGCTCTCTCCTTTAAACAGTTCCCTGCTGTGGCCAGCAGGTGGAGCTCTTCTGTGGCACTCAGTCTATGCAGCAGGAAGGCATATGTTCCTTGGCAAGCAGAGCCTCACCCTAACAGTTCCCTGCTTTGGCCAGCAGGGGGGGAAGTCTGCTGTTCCAGCTTCATGCACCCTATCAGGCTGAAATTCAAAGCTTCTGGCCAGCAGAGAAGGCTCAAATTGGGCACACATCATCTTCAGGGTGCCTCTGACTCATCCAGCCAGTTTTAAAACACCTGGCTGCTTTACTTTAGCAGTGCCAACAGCAGAGATTCAACTCTGTGCACTCAGACCAGGCCGCAGAGCGACTCGTCTGCTCTTTGGGAAGCGTGGGGAATAAAAGCAGGCCTCAGATCCAAGCCAGGCTCTATTGAATTTGTTGCAATTGATTTTTATTTCAACATTGAACCACTGTGTCAGACTCCTAAACCCAACCGCCCCCAGCACCTCTCACCTTGAGCCTTCCTTTAATGCCCCTGCCCAACTGCTCTCCACTAACCTCAACCTTTCAGGGGCTCTTGCCTGAACCTAACCACCTAGGGAGTTCTTGCCCGATCACACGAAGGTGCTGCCAACAGCAGAGATTCACCTCTATCCACTCAGACCAGGCTGCAGAGCGACACGTCTGCAGCTCTTTGGGAAGCGTGGGAAATAAAAGCAGGCCTCAGATCCGAGCCAGGCTGCACAGTGACCCGCTTGCTCTTTGGAAAGCGTGGGGAATGAAAGCAGGCCTCAGATCCAAGCCAGGCTGCAGAGCGACACGTCTGCAGCTCTTTGGAAAGCGTGGGAAATAAAAGCAGGCCTCAGATCCAAGCCAGGCTGCACAGTGACCCCCTTGCTCTTTGCAGAGCGTTGGAAATGAAAGCAGGCCTCAAATCCAAGACGGGCTGCAGAGCGACACGTCTGCAGCTCTTTGGGAAGCGTGGGGAATAAAAGCAGGCCTCAGATCCAAGCCAGGCTGCACAGTGACCCCCCTGCTCTTTGCAGAGCGATGGAAACGAAAGCAGGCCTCAAACCAGAGCCAGGCTCAGTCCAATTGGCCTCCAAATCCATCGTCTTTCAGTACTGAACCACTTCCTCAGACACCTCACATCTCCAGGGCAGGTGTAACCACCGGAGACACCGGGAAATGCATCCCGCACACGTCTGGTAAGGCTCCTAACAGGCACATGCAACCAAAACACTTGGAGCAGTTTGCCATCGTTTTGGGCAAGTTCCTGAAGCCAGACAAACGAGGTGTCTGAGGACTCAGGGGGAACCCCTGAGCATGCACGACCGACTCCAAGCTCCGTCGGACGCTTCCCGGCCCGCCCTCCGCCCCAAACGCCCGCCGCTGAGGATGGGACATTTCTCAAACGTCGCCCCAGACGTGTCGTGTGGGGCGTCTGGCGAAGCGGCACGAGCCCCCGAGCGCAACGGCGGGCCTCCTTTCCCCGTGCCGGGCTCCCCTCTTCGATTTCGACCGTTTTGTCCGATCCTTTTTGCGCCGTTTCGGCCTACCGCCAGAACCGTCCGTCGCAGAGAGACGCCGACGCCTCAGGCGCGTCCGCAGCCCCCCCAAACATGGGGGAGGAGCCCGCTTTCAGCTCCCTACCGCCTTTACTTTACCCCCAAATCCACTTTTGTCCGATCCTCAGGTGGTGTTTACCCCCTAACCTAAGACGGATTAGTGCAACGCCTCTTTTGGCCAGCAGATGGAGCTGTGTCCCTCATATGACAGTTCCCTTCTCTGGCCAGCAGATGGAGGTATCTGTTTCAACCCAACACTTCCCTGCTTTGGCCAGCAGGGGGGGAAATCTGATTTTCCAGCTTCATGCACCCTATCAGGCTGAAATTCAAAGCTTCTGGCCAGCAGAGAAGGCTCCAAATCGCCACACATCATCTTCAGGGTGCCTTTGACGCATTCTGCCACTTTGAAAGGGCTCGCTGCTGTACATTTCGAGTGAGATTTTTTGCAAAGTGTGCACCTTCCGCGGCCGCTAGCGGGCGCTACAGTGGGCCCACGATGCCGAAATTGCTCTGAAAAATAATTGAGTGTGTGCCCCACATGCCTGCCGAGTTTCAAAAGCCTAGCTGGCTTGCTTTTCAAGTTGTGCACGTTTAAACTTTGCCATGACTTCAGGGTATCACATTTGCCCACATGGTGCAAACCATATGTTGGCCAGCAGGTGGAGCTGTATCCTGCCCACTCAGTCTATGCAGTGGGAAAACATATGTTCCTTGGCAAGCAGAGCCTCACCCTAACAGTTCCCTGCTTTGGCCAGCAGGGGGGGAAATCTGCTGTTCCAGCTTCATGCACCCTATCAGGCTGAAATTCAAAGCTTCTGGCCAGCAGAGAAGGCTCCAAATCGCCACACATCATCTTCAGGGTGCCTTTGACGCATTCTGCCACCTTGAAAGGGCTCGCTGCTCTACCTTTCGAGTGAGATTTTTTGCAAAGTGTGCACCTTCCGCGGCCGCTAGCGGGCGCTACAGTGGGCCCACGATTCCGAAATTGCTCTGAAAAATAATTGAGTGTGTGCCCCACATGCCTGCCGAGTTTCAAAAGCCTAGCTGGCTTGCTTTTCAAGTTGTGCACGTTTAAACTTTGCCATGACTTCAGGGTATCACATTTGCCCACATGGTGCAAAGCATATGTTGGCCAGCAGGTGGAGCTGTATCCTGCCCACTCAGTCTATGCAGTGGGAAAACATATGTTCCTTGGCAAGCAGAGCCTCACCCTAACAGTTCCCTGCTTTGGCCAGCAGGGGGGGAAATCTGCTGTTCCAGCTTCATGCACCCTATCAGGCTGAAATTCAAAGCTTCTGGCCAGCAGAGAAGGCTCAAATTGGGCACACATCATCTTCAGGGTGCCTCTGACGCGTTCTGCCACTTTGAAAGGGCTCGCTGCTCTACGTTTTGAGTGAGATTTTTTGCAAAGTGTGCACCTTCCGCGGCCGCTAGCGGGCGCTACAGTGGGCCCACGATGCTGACATTGCTCTGAAAAATACTTTACTGTGTGGCCCACATGCCTGCCGAGTTTCACAGGCCTAGCTGTCTCCGTGTTGAAGTTGTGAACGTTTTAACTTTGGGTCTCATTTGGCAAAATGGTGCAATGCACGTGTTGGCCAGCAGGTGGCTGGACACTCACGCTATGCTGTGCTCCCACACATATGTCTTTCCATACACTCCACTATCACAGCCTCACCCCAACGCTTGCCAACAGCAGAGATTCGACTTTATCCACTCAGGGCAGGCTGCAGAGTGACACGGCTGCTCTTTGGAGAGCCTGGGAAATTACAGCAGCCCTCAAACTAATCTGTATAATAGGATTGAACTTGACTTTGTAAAGTGCCTTGAGATGACATGTTTCACGCATTGGCGCTATATAAATAAAATTGACTTCGATTGAATTGAATTCAGATCCCAGCCAGACTCATTTCCATTCCTTCCCATTCAACTTTATTTCCATATCCAACCACTGGTCACTTACCTAAACCCAACCCAGCAGGTCTAACCTTGATCCTTTGTTTAATGCCCCTGCCCAGCTGCTCTCCACAAACCCTAACATCTTAGGGGCTCTTGCCTGAACATAACAGTTCAGGGGCTCTTGCCCGAACATAACATTTTAGCGGCTCTTGCACCATCGCGCGCAGCTGTAGCCACTGCAACGGCTCAACCTTTCGGAGCCACGCCTGGCTGCGGAGCAACGCTGCGTGTGCTCTCCGGCCTGGGAAAAACGGGACCTTGTTGTCACGCAAGCAAAGCCTTTTTCACTCTGTAAACATACTCTCCAGCCTGCCTGCAGCACTCCCCCCTCCGCTCAGCCAGCCCTACTTCCAGCTGCCAGCCAGGCCGGGCCACGCTCTCACACAAGCCTGGGCCCTGGCTCAGCCACATCCACAGCCTGCACCTCCAGGCAAACCCGGGGAACCCACTCTTAAGCCCCCCTCCGCGATCCCAACCCAAGCGGCGAGCCTGCAAGGCCTCCGCGCCCCTGGTAAGGTTGCAAAGCCTGACGCTTCTACCCTCTGGCCAGCAGGTGGAGCTGTTCTGGCCCACTCAGTCTATGCTGCGGGAAAACACATGTTCCTTGGCAAGCAGAGCCTCACCCTAACAGTTCCCTGCTTTGGCCAGCAGGGGTGGGGAAATCTGCGGTTCCAGCTTCATGCACCCTATCAGGCTGAAATTCAAAGCTTCTGGCCAGCAGAGAAGGCTCAAATTGGGCACACATCATCTTCAGGGTGCCTCTGACTCATCCAGCCAGTTTTAAAACACCTGGCTGCTTTACTTTAGCAGTGCCAACAGCAGAGATTCAACTCTGTGCACTCAGACCAGGCCGCAGAGAGACACGTCTGCTCTTTGGGAAGCGTGGGGAATAAAAGCAGGCCTCAGATCCAAGCCAGGCTCTATTGAATTTGTTGCAATTGATTTTTATTTCAACATTGAACCACTGTGTCAGACTCCTAAACCCAACCAACCCCCCCCCCCCCCCTCTAAAAGCAGGCCTCAACTTGAAGCCAAAGTCATTTGAATTTGTTCCAAAATCCATTTTATTTCAGTACTGAAGCACTTCCTCAAACACCAGTCTGGTAAGGTTCCCACAGGGGCCTGCAACCAAACACTTGGAGCCATCTCCAAGAGGTTGGGTTTAGGCAAGAATCCCCTAGGAGGTTAGAATTAGTTAAGACCGTTGGGCAGGGGCAATAGATAAGGGGTCAAGGTAACACCTGCTGGGGTTGGGTTTAGGCATTCTACCACAGAAATCCTTACACAGGCTGGAGGAACCCACATCAAGAGGTTGAAAAGTGTGGGAAATAAAAGCAGGCCTCAAATCCAAGCCAGGCTGCACAGTGACCCCCTTGCTCTTTGCAGAGCGATGGAAATGAAAGCAGGCCTCAAATCCAAGCCAAGCTGCAGAGCGACACGTCTGCAGCTCTTTGGAAAGCGTGGGAAATAAAAGCAGGCCTCAGATCCGAGCCAGGCTGCACAGTGACCCGCTTTCTCTTTGGAAAGCGTGGGGAATGAAAGCAGGCCTCAGATCCAAGCCAGGCTGCAGAGCGACACGTCTGCAGCTCTTTGGAAAGCGTGGGGAATAAAAGCAGGCCTCAGATCCAAGCCAGGCTGCACAGTGACCCGCTGGCTCTTTGCAGAGCGATGGAAATAAAAGCAGGCCTCAAACCAGAGCCAGGCTCAGTCCAATTCGCCTCCAAATCCATCGTCTTTCAGTACTGAACCACTTCCTCAGACACCTCACATCTCCAGGGCAGGTGTAACCACCGGAGACACCGGGAAATGCATCCCGCACACGTCTGGTAAGGCTCCTAACAGGCACATGCAACCAAAAGACTTGGAGCAGTTTGCCATCGTTTTGGGCAAGTTCCTGAAGCCAGACAAACGAGGTGTCTGCGGACTCAGGGGGAACCCCTGAGCATGCACGACCGACTCCAAGCTCCGTCGGACGCTTCCCGGCCCGCCCTCCGCCCCAAACGCCCGCCGCTGAGGATGGGACATTTCTCAAACGTCGCCCCAGACGTGTCGTGTGGGGCGTCTGGCGAAGCGGCACGAGCCCCCGAGCGCAACGGCGGGCCTCCTTTCCCCGTGCCGGGCTCCCCTCTTCGATTTCGACCGTTTTGTCCGATCCTTTTTGCGCCGTTTCGGCCTACCGCCAGAACCGTCCGTCGCAGAGAGACGCCGACGCCTCAGGCGCGTCCGCAGCCCCCCCAAACATGGGGGAGGAGCCCGCTTTCAGCTCCCTACCGCCTTTACTTTACCCCCAAATCCACTTTTGTCCGATCCTCAGGTGGTGTTTACCCCCTAACCTAAGACGGATTAGTGCAACGCCTCTTTTGGCCAGCAGATGGAGCTGTGTCCCTCATATGACAGTTCCCTTCTCTGGCCAGCAGATGGAGGTATCTGTTTCAACCCAACACTTCCCTGCTTTGGCCAGCAGGGGGGGAAATCTGATTTTCCAGCTTCATGCACCCTATCAGGCTGAAATTCAAAGCTTCTGGCCAGCAGAGAAGGCTCCAAATCGCCACACATCATCTTCAGGGTGCCTTTGACGCATTCTGCCACTTTGAAAGGGCTCGCTGCTGTACATTTCGAGTGAGATTTTTTGCAAAGTGTGCACCTTCCGCGGCCGCTAGCGGGCGCTACAGTGGGCCCACGATGCCGAAATTGCTCTGAAAAATAATTGAGTGTGTGCCCCACATGCCTGCCGAGTTTCAAAAGCCTAGCTGGCTTGCTTTTCAAGTTGTGCACGTTTAAACTTTGCCATGACTTCAGGGTATCACATTTGCCCACATGGTGCAAACCATATGTTGGCCAGCAGGTGGAGCTGTATCCTGCCCACTCAGTCTATGCAGTGGGAAAACATATGTTCCTTGGCAAGCAGAGCCTCACCCTAACAGTTCCCTGCTTTGGCCAGCAGGGGGGGAAATCTGCTGTTCCAGCTTCATGCACCCTATCAGGCTGAAATTCAAAGCTTCTGGCCAGCAGAGAAGGCTCCAAATCGCCACACATCATCTTCAGGGTGCCTTTGACGCATTCTGCCACCTTGAAAGGGCTCGCTGCTCTACCTTTCGAGTGAGATTTTTTGCAAAGTGTGCACCTTCCGCGGCCGCTAGCGGGCGCTACAGTGGGCCCACGATGCTGACATTGCTCTGAAAAATACTTTACTGTGTGGCCCACATGCCTGCCGAGTTTCACAGGCCTAGCTGTCTCCGTGTTGAAGTTGTGAACGTTTTAACTTTGGGTCTCATTTGGCAAAATGGTGCAATGCACGTGTTGGCCAGCAGGTGGCTGGACACTCACGCTATGCTGTGCTCCCACACATATGTCTTTCCATACACTCCACTATCACAGCCTCACCCCAACGCTTGCCAACAGCAGAGATTCGACTTTATCCACTCAGAGCAGGCTGCAGAGTGACACGGCTGCTCTTTGGAGAGCCTGGGAAATTACAGCAGCCCTCAAACTAATCTGTATAATAGGATTGAACTTGACTTTGTAAAGTGCCTTGAGATGACATGTTTCACGCATTGGCGCTATATAAATAAAATTGACTTCGATTGAATTGAATTCAGATCCCAGCCAGACTCATTTCCATTCCTTCCCATTCAACTTTATTTCCATATCCAACCACTGGTCACTTACCTAAACCCAACCCAGCAGGTCTAACCTTGATCCTTTGTTTAATGCCCCTGCCCAGCTGCTCTCCACAAACCCTAACATCTTAGGGGCTCTTGCCTGAACATAACAGTTCAGGGGCTCTTGCCCGAACATAACATTTTAGCGGCTCTTGCACCATCGCGCGCAGCTGTAGCCACTGCAACGGCTCAACCTTTCGGAGCCACGCCTGGCTGCGGAGCAACGCTGCGTGTGCTCTCCGGCCTGGGAAAAACGGGACCTTGTTGTCACGCAAGCAAAGCCTTTTTCACTCTGTAAACATACTCTCCAGCCTGCCTGCAGCACTCCCCCCTCCGCTCAGCCAGCCCTACTTCCAGCTGCCAGCCAGGCCGGGCCACGCTCTCACACAAGCCTGGGCCCTGGCTCAGCCACATCCAGAGCCTGCACCTCCAGGCAAACCCGGGGAACCCACTCTTAAGCCCCCTCCGCGATCCCAACCCAAGCGGCGAGCCTGCAAGGCCTCCGCGCCCCTGGTAAGGTTGCAAAGCCTGACGCTTCTACCCTCTGGCCAGCAGGTGGAGCTGTTCTGGCCCACTCAGTCTATGCTGCGGGAAAACACATGTTCCTTGGCAAGCAGAGCCTCACCCTAACAGTTCCCTGCTTTGGCCAGCAGGGGTGGGGAAATCTGCGGTTCCAGCTTCATGCACCCTATCAGGCTGAAATTCAAAGCTTCTGGCCAGCAGAGAAGGCTCAAATTGGGCACACATCCTCTTCAGGGTGCCTCTGACTCATCCAGCCAGTTTTAAAACACCTGGCTGCTTTACTTTAGCAGTGCCAACAGCAGAGATTCAACTCTGTGCACTCAGACCAGGCCGCAGAGCGACACGTCTGCAGCTCTCTGGGAAGCGTGGGGAATAAAAGCAGGCCTCAGATCCAAGCCAGGCTCTATTGAATTTGTTGCAATTGATTTTTATTTCAACATTGAACCACTGTGTCAGACTCCTAAACCCAACCAACCCCCCCCCCCCTCTAAAAGCAGGCCTCAACTTGAAGCCAAAGTCATTTGAATTTGTTCCAAAATCCATTTTATTTCAGTACTGAAGCACTTCCTCAAACACCAGTCTGGTAAGGTTCCCACAGGGGCCTGCAACCAAACACTTGGAGCCATCTCCAAGAGGTTGGGTTTAGGCAAGAATCCCCTAGGAGGTTAGAATTAGTTAAGACCGTTGGGCAGGGGCAATAGATAAGGGGTCAAGGTAACACCTGCTGGGGTTGGGTTTAGGCATTCTACCACAGAAATCCTTACACAGGCTGGAGGAACCCACATCAAGAGGTTGAAAAGTGTGGGAAATAAAAGCAGGCCTCAAATCCAAGCCAGGCTGCACAGTGACCCGCCTGCTCTTTGCAGAGCGATGGAAATGAAAGCAGGCCTCAAACCAGAGCCAGGCTCAGTCGAATTGGCCTCCAAATCCATCGTCTTTCAGTACTGAACCACTTCCTCAGACACCTCACATCTCCAGGGCAGGTGTAACCACCGGAGACACCGGGAAATGCATCCCGCACACGTCTGGTAAGGCTCCTAACAGGCACATGCAACCAAAACACTTGGAGCAGTTTGCCATCGTTTTGGGCAAGTTCCTGAAGCCAGACAAACGAGGTGTCTGCGGACTCAGGGGGAACCCCTGAGCATGCACGACCGACTCCAAGCTCCGTCGGACGCTTCCCGGCCCGCCCTCCGCCCCAAACGCCCGCCGCTGAGGATGGGACATTTCTCAAACGTCGCCCCAGACGTGTCGTGTGGGGCGTCTGGCGAAGCGGCACGAGCCCCCGAGCGCAACGGCGGGCCTCCTTTCCCCGTGCCGGGCTCCCCTCTTCGATTTCAACCGTTTTGTCCGATCCTTTTTGCGCCGTTTCGGCCTACCGCCAGAACCGTCCGTCGCAGAGAGACGCCGACGCCTCAGGCGCGTCCGCAGCCCCCCCAAACATGGGGGAGGAGCCCGCTTTCAGCTCCCTACCGCCTTTACTTTACACCCAAATCCACTTTTGTCCGATCCTCAGGTGGTGTTTACCCTCTAACCTAAGACGGATTAGTGCAACGCCTCTTTTGGCCAGCAGATGGAGCTGTGTCCCTCATATGACAGTTCCCTGCTCTGGCCAGCAGATGGAGCTGGCTCTCTCCTTTAAACAGTTCCCTGCTGTGGCCAGCAGATGGAGCTGGCTCTCTCCTTTAAACAGTTCCCTGCTGTGGCCAGCAGATGGAGCTGGCTCTCTCCTTTAAACAGTTCCCTGCTCTGGCCAGCAGATGGAGCTGGCTCTCTCCTTTAAACAGTTCCCTGCTGTGGCCAGCAGATGGAGCTGGCTCTCTCCTTTAAACAGTTCCCTGCTGTGGCCAGCAGATGGAGCTGGCTCTCTCCTTTAAACAGTTCCCTGCTGTGGCCAGCAGATGGAGCTGGCTCTCTCCTTTAAACAGTTCCCTGCTGTGGCCAGCAGGTGGAGCTCTTCTGTGGCACTCAGTCTATGCAGCAGGAAGGCATATGTTCCTTGGCAAGCAGAGCCTCACCCTAACAGTTCCCTGCTTTGGCCAGCAGGGGGGGGAAGTCTGCTGTTCCAGCTTCATGCACCCTATCAGGCTGAAATTCAAAGCTTCTGGCCAGCAGAGAAGGCCCAAAATCGCCACACATCATCTTCAGGGTGCCTCTGACGCATCCAGCCAGTTTTAAAACACCTGGCTGCTTTACTTTAGCAGTGCCAACAGCAGAGATTCAACTCTGTGCACTCAGACCAGGCCGCAGAGCGACCCGTCTGCTCTTTGGGAAGCGTGGGGAATAAAAGCAGGCCTCAAATCCAAGACGGGCTGCAGAGCGACACGTCTGCAGCTCTTTGGGAAGCGTGGGGAATAAAAGCAGGCCTCAGATCCAAGCCAGGCTGCACAGTGACCCCCTTGCTCTTTGGGAAGCGTGGGAAATAAAAGCAGGCCTCAAATCCAAGACGGGCTGCAGAGCGACACGTCTGCAGCTCTTTGGGAAGCGTGGGGAATAAAAGCAGGCCTCAAACCAGAGCCAGGCTCAGTCGAATTCGCCTCCAAATCCATCGTCTTTCAGTACTGAACCACTTCCTCAGACACCTCACATCTCCAGGGCAGGTGTAACCACCGGAGACACCGGGAAATGCATCCCGCACACGTCTGGTAAGGCTCCTAACAGGCACATGCAACCAAAAGACTTGGAGCAGTTTGCCATCGTTTTGGGCAAGTTCCTGAAGCCAGACAAACGAGGTGTCTGCGGACTCAGGGGGAACCCCTGAGCATGCACGACCGACTCCAAGCTCCGTCGGACGCTTCCCGGCCCGCCCTCCGCCCCAAACGCCCGCCGCTGAGGATGGGACATTTCTCAAACGTCGCCCCAGACGTGTCGTGTGGGGCGTCTGGCGAAGCGGCACGAGCCCCCGAGCGCAACGGCGGGCCTCCTTTCCCCGTGCCGGGCTCCCCTCTTCGATTTCGACCGTTTTGTCCGATCCTTTTTGCGCCGTTTCGGCCTACCGCCAGAACCGTCCGTCGCAGAGAGACGCCGACGCCTCAGGCGCGTCCGCAGCCCCCCCAAACATGGGGGAGGAGCCCGCTTTCAGCTCCCTACCGCCTTTACTTTACCCCCAAATCCACTTTTGTCCGATCCTCAGGTGGTGTTTACCCCCTAACCTAACCCTAAGACGGATTAGTGCAACGCCTCTTTTGGCCAGCAGATGGAGCTGTGTCCCTCATATGACAGTTCCCTGCTCTGGCCAGCAGATGGAGGTATCTGTTTCAACCCAACACTTCCCTGCTTTGGCCAGCAGGGGGGGAAATCTGCTGTTCCAGCTTCATGCACCCTATCAGGCTGAAATTCAAAGCTTCTGGCCAGCAGAGAAGGCTCCAAATCGCCACACATCATCTTCAGGGTGCCTTTGACGCATTCTGCCACTTTGAAAGGGCTCGCTGCTGTACATTTCGAGTGAGATTTTTTGCAAAGTGTGCACCTTCCGCGGCCGCTAGCGGGCGCTACAGTGGGCCCACGATGCCGAAATTGCTCTGAAAAATAATTGAGTGTGTGCCCCACATGCCTGCCGAGTTTCAAAAGCCTAGCTGGCTTGCTTTTCAAGTTGTGCACGTTTAAACTTTGCCATGACTTCAGGGTATCACATTTGCCCACATGGTGCAAACCATATGTTGGCCAGCAGGTGGAGCTGTATCCTGCCCACTCAGTCTATGCAGTGGGAAAACATATGTTCCTTGGCAAGCAGAGCCTCACCCTAACAGTTCCCTGCTTTGGCCAGCAGGGGGGGAAATCTGCTGTTCCAGCTTCATGCACCCTATCAGGCTGAAATTCAAAGCTTCTGGCCAGCAGAGAAGGCTCCAAATCGCCACACATCATCTTCAGGGTGCCTTTGACGCATTCTGCCACCTTGAAAGGGCTCGCTGCTCTACCTTTCGAGTGAGATTTTTTGCAAAGTGTGCACCTTCCGCGGCCGCTAGCGGGCGCTACAGTGGGCCCACGATTCCGAAATTGCTCTGAAAAATAATTGAGTGTGTGCCCCACATGCCTGCCGAGTTTCAAAAACCTAGCTGGCTTGCTTTTCAAGTTGTGCACGTTTAAACTTTGCCATGCTTTGAAAGTGTCCCATTTGTTAAAAAGGTGCAACGCATGTCTTTGGTCAGCAGGTGGAGCTGTCTATCTCGTTTAAACAGTTCCCTGCTGTGGCCAGCAGATGGAGCTGGCTCTCTCCTTTAAACAGTTCCCTGCTGTGGCCAGCAGGTGGAGCTGTCTATCTCGTTTAAACAGTTCGCTGCTGTGGCCAGCAGGTGGAGCTCTTCTGTGGCACTCAGTCTATGCAGCAGGAAGGCATATGTTCCTTGGCAAGCAGAGCCTCACCCTAACAGTTCCCTGCTTTGGCCAGCAGGGGGGGAAGTCTGCTGTTCCAGCTTCATGCACCCTATCAGGCTGAAATTCAAAGCTTCTGGCCAGCAGAGAAGGCTCAAATTGGGCACACATCATCTTCAGGGTGCCTCTGACTCATCCAGCCAGTTTTAAAACACCTGGCTGCTTTACTTTAGCAGTGCCAACAGCAGAGATTCAACTCTGTGCACTCAGACCAGGCCGCAGAGCGACTCGTCTGCTCTTTGGGAAGCGTGGGGAATAAAAGCAGGCCTCAGATCCAAGCCAGGCTCTATTGAATTTGTTGCAATTGATTTTTATTTCAACATTGAACCACTGTGTCAGACTCCTAAACCCAACCGCCCCCAGCACCTCTCACCTTGAGCCTTCCTTTAATGCCCCTGCCCAACTGCTCTCCACTAACCTCAACCTTTCAGGGGCTCTTGCCTGAACCTAACCACCTAGGGAGTTCTTGCCCGATCACACGAAGGTGCTGCCAACAGCAGAGATTCACCTCTATCCACTCAGACCAGGCTGCAGAGCGACACGTCTGCAGCTCTTTGGGAAGCGTGGGAAATAAAAGCAGGCCTCAGATCCGAGCCAGGCTGCACAGTGACCCGCTTGCTCTTTGGAAAGCGTGGGGAATGAAAGCAGGCCTCAGATCCAAGCCAGGCTGCAGAGCGACACGTCTGCAGCTCTTTGGAAAGCGTGGGAAATAAAAGCAGGCCTCAAATCCAAGCCAGGCTGCACAGTGACCCCCTTGCTCTTTGCAGAGCGATGGAAATAAAAGCAGGCCTCAGATCCAAGCCAGGCTGCACAGTAACCCCCTTTGCTCTTTGCAGAGCGTTGGAAATGAAAGCAGGCCTCAAATCCAAGACGGGCTGCAGAGCGACACGTCTGCAGCTCTTTGGGAAGCGTGGGGAATGAAAGCAGGCCTCAGATCCAAGCCAGGCTGCACAGTGACCCGCCTGCTCTTTGCAGAGCGATGGAAATGAAAGCAGGCCTCAAACCAGAGCCAGGCTCAGTCGAATTGGCCTCCAAATCCATCGTCTTTCAGTACTGAACCACTTCCTCAGACACCTCACATTTCCAGGGCAGGTGTAACCACCGGAGACACCGGGAAATGCATCCCGCACACGTCTGGTAAGGCTCCTAACAGGCACATGCAACCAAAACACTTGGAGCAGTTTGCCATCGTTTTGGGCAAGTTCCTGAAGCCAGACAAACGAGGTGTCTGAGGACTCAGGGGGAACCCCTGAGCATGCACGACCGACTCCAAGCTCCGTCGGACGCTTCCCGGCCCGCCCTCCGCCCCAAACGCCCGCCGCTGAGGATGGGACATTTCTCAAACGTCGCCCCAGACGTGTCGTGTGGGGCGTCTGCCGAAGCGGCACGAGCCCCCGAGCGCAACGGCGGGCCTCCTTTCCCCGTGCCGGGCTCCCCTCTTCGATTTCGACCGTTTTGTCCGATCCTTTTTGCGCCGTTTCGGCCTACCGCCAGAACCGTCCGTCGCAGAGAGACGCCGACGCCTCAGGCGCGTCCGCAGCCCCCCCAAACATGGGGGAGGAGCCCGCTTTCAGCTCCCTACCGCCTTTACTTTACCCCCAAATCCACTTTTGTCCGATCCTCAGGTGGTGTTTACCCTCTAACCTAAGACGGATTAGTGCAACGCCTCTTTTGGCCAGCAGATGGAGCTGTGTCCCTCATATGACAGTTCCCTGCTCTGGCCAGCAGATGGAGGTATCTGTTTCAACCCAACACTTCCCTGCTTTGGCCAGCAGGGGGGGAAATCTGCTGTTCCAGCTTCATGCACCCTATCAGGCTGAAATTCAAAGCTTCTGGCCAGCAGAGAAGGCTCAAATTGGGCACAGATCATCTTCAGGGTGCCTCTGACGCGTTCTGCCACTTTGAAAGGGCTCGCTGCTCTACCTTTCGAGTGAGATTTTTTGCAAAGTGTGCACCTTCCGCGGCCGCTAGCGGGCGCTACAGTGGGCCCACGATGCTGACATTGCTCTGAAAAATACTTTACTGTGTGGCCCACATGCCTGCCGAGTTTCACATGCCTAGCTGTCTCTGTGTTGAAGTTGTGAACGTTTTAACTTTGCCATGCTTTGAAAGTGTCCCATTTGTTAAAAAGGTGCAACGCATGTCTTTGCTCAGCAGGTGGAGCTGTCTATCTCCTTTAAACAGTTCCCTGCTGTGGCCAGCAGATGGAGCTGGCTCTCTCCTTTAAACAGTTCCCTGCTGTGGCCAGCAGATGGAGCTGGCTCTCTCCTTTAAACAGTTCCCTGCTGTGGCCAGCAGGTGGAGCTCTTCTGTGGCACTCAGTCTATGCAGCGGGAAGGCATATGTACCTTGGCAAGCAGAGCCTCACCCTAACAGTTCCCTGCTTTGGCCAGCAGGGGGGGAAATCTGCTGTTCCAGCTTCATGCACCCTATCAGGCTGAAATTCAAAGCTTCTGGCCAGCAGAGAAGGCTCCAAATCGCCACACATCATCTTCAGGGTGCCTTTGACGCATTCTGCCACTTTGAAAGGGCTCGCTGCTGTACATTTCGAGTGAGATTTTTTGCAAAGTGTGCACCTTCCGCGGCCGCTAGCGGGCGCTACAGTGGGCCCACGATGCCGAAATTGCTCTGAAAAATAATTGAGTGTGTGCCCCACATGCCTGCCGAGTTTCAAAAGCCTAGCTGGCTTGCTTTTCAAGTTGTGCACGTTTAAACTTTGCCATGACTTCAGGGTATCACATTTGCCCACATGGTGCAAACCATATGTTGGCCAGCAGGTGGAGCTGTATCCTGCCCACTCAGTCTATGCAGTGGGAAAACATATGTTCCTTGGCAAGCAGAGCCTCACCCTAACAGTTCCCTGCTTTGGCCAGCAGGGGGGGAAATCTGCTGTTCCAGCTTCATGCACCCTATCAGGCTGAAATTCAAAGCTTCTGGCCAGCAGAGAAGGCTCCAAATCGCCACACATCATCTTCAGGGTGCCTTTGACGCATTCTGCCACCTTGAAAGGGCTCGCTGCTCTACCTTTCGAGTGAGATTTTTTGCAAAGTGTGCACCTTCCGCGGCCGCTAGCGGGCGCTACAGTGGGCCCACGATTCCGAAATTGCTCTGAAAAATAATTGAGTGTGTGCCCCACATGCCTGCCGAGTTTCAAAAACCTAGCTGGCTTGCTTTTCAAGTTGTGCACGTTTAAACTTTGCCATGCTTTGAAAGTGTCCCATTTGTTAAAAAGGTGCAACGCATGTCTTTGGTCAGCAGGTGGAGCTGTCTATCTCGTTTAAACAGTTCCCTGCTGTGGCCAGCAGATGGAGCTGGCTCTCTCCTTTAAACAGTTCCCTGCTGTGGCCAGCAGGTGGAGCTGTCTATCTCGTTTAAACAGTTCGCTGCTGTGGCCAGCAGGTGGAGCTCTTCTGTGGCACTCAGT
The DNA here is from genome assembly GCA_037039145.1 of Fundulus diaphanus. Classification (NCBI taxonomy): domain Eukaryota; kingdom Metazoa; phylum Chordata; class Actinopteri; order Cyprinodontiformes; family Fundulidae; genus Fundulus; species Fundulus diaphanus. The sequence continues at coordinate 57,579,427 of CM073132.1, read as the reverse complement.
CTATGCAGCAGGAAGGCATATGTTCCTTGGCAAGCAGAGCCTCACCCTAACAGTTCCCTGCTTTGGCCAGCAGGGGGGGAAGTCTGCTGTTCCAGCTTCATGCACCCTATCAGGCTGAAATTCAAAGCTTCTGGCCAGCAGAGAAGGCTCAAATTGGGCACACATCATCTTCAGGGTGCCTCTGACTCATCCAGCCAGTTTTAAAACACCTGGCTGCTTTACTTTAGCAGTGCCAACAGCAGAGATTCAACTCTGTGCACTCAGACCAGGCCGCAGAGCGACTCGTCTGCTCTTTGGGAAGCGTGGGGAATAAAAGCAGGCCTCAGATCCAAGCCAGGCTCTATTGAATTTGTTGCAATTGATTTTTATTTCAACATTGAACCACTGTGTCAGACTCCTAAACCCAACCGCCCCCAGCACCTCTCACCTTGAGCCTTCCTTTAATGCCCCTGCCCAACTGCTCTCCACTAACCTCAACCTTTCAGGGGCTCTTGCCTGAACCTAACCACCTAGGGAGTTCTTGCCCGATCACACGAAGGTGCTGCCAACAGCAGAGATTCACCTCTATCCACTCAGACCAGGCTGCAGAGCGACACGTCTGCAGCTCTTTGGGAAGCGTGGGAAATAAAAGCAGGCCTCAGATCCGAGCCAGGCTGCACAGTGACCCGCTTGCTCTTTGGAAAGCGTGGGGAATGAAAGCAGGCCTCAGATCCAAGCCAGGCTGCAGAGCGACACGTCTGCAGCTCTTTGGAAAGCGTGGGAAATAAAAGCAGGCCTCAAATCCAAGCCAGGCTGCACAGTGACCCCCTTGCTCTTTGCAGAGCGATGGAAATAAAAGCAGGCCTCAGATCCAAGCCAGGCTGCACAGTAACCCCCTTTGCTCTTTGCAGAGCGTTGGAAATGAAAGCAGGCCTCAAATCCAAGACGGGCTGCAGAGCGACACGTCTGCAGCTCTTTGGGAAGCGTGGGGAATGAAAGCAGGCCTCAGATCCAAGCCAGGCTGCACAGTGACCCGCCTGCTCTTTGCAGAGCGATGGAAATGAAAGCAGGCCTCAAACCAGAGCCAGGCTCAGTCGAATTGGCCTCCAAATCCATCGTCTTTCAGTACTGAACCACTTCCTCAGACACCTCACATCTCCAGGGCAGGTGTAACCACCGGAGACACCGGGAAATGCATCCCGCACACGTCTGGTAAGGCTCCTAACAGGCACATGCAACCAAAACACTTGGAGCAGTTTGCCATCGTTTTGGGCAAGTTCCTGAAGCCAGACAAACGAGGTGTCTGAGGACTCAGGGGGAACCCCTGAGCATGCACGACCGACTCCAAGCTCCGTCGGACGCTTCCCGGCCCGCCCTCCGCCCCAAACGCCCGCCGCTGAGGATGGGACATTTCTCAAACGTCGCCCCAGACGTGTCGTGTGGGGCGTCTGGCGAAGCGGCACGAGCCCCCGAGCGCAACGGCGGGCCTCCTTTCCCCGTGCCGGGCTCCCCTCTTCGATTTCGACCGTTTTGTCCGATCCTTTTTGCGCCGTTTCGGCCTACCGCCAGAACCGTCCGTCGCAGAGAGACGCCGACGCCTCAGGCGCGTCCGCAGCCCCCCCAAACATGGGGGAGGAGCCCGCTTTCAGCTCCCTACCGCCTTTACTTTACCCCCAAATCCACTTTTGTCCGATCCTCAGGTGGTGTTTACCCTCTAACCTAAGACGGATTAGTGCAACGCCTCTTTTGGCCAGCAGATGGAGCTGTGTCCCTCATATGACAGTTCCCTGCTCTGGCCAGCAGATGGAGGTATCTGTTTCAACCCAACACTTCCCTGCTTTGGCCAGCAGGGGGGGAAATCTGCTGTTCCAGCTTCATGCACCCTATCAGGCTGAAATTCAAAGCTTCTGGCCAGCAGAGAAGGCTCAAATTGGGCACAGATCATCTTCAGGGTGCCTCTGACGCGTTCTGCCACTTTGAAAGGGCTCGCTGCTCTACCTTTCGAGTGAGATTTTTTACAAAGTGTGCACCTTCCGCGGCCGCTAGCGGGCGCTACAGTGGGCCCACGATGCTGACATTGCTCTGAAAAATACTTTACTGTGTGGCCCACATGCCTGCCGAGTTTCACATGCCTAGCTGTCTCTGTGTTGAAGTTGTGAACGTTTTAACTTTGCCATGCTTTGAAAGTGTCCCATTTGTTAAAAAGGTGCAACGCATGTCTTTGCTCAGCAGGTGGAGCTGTCTATCTCCTTTAAACAGTTCCCTGCTGTGGCCAGCAGATGGAGCTGGCTCTCTCCTTTAAACAGTTCCCTGCTGTGGCCAGCAGATGGAGCTGGCTCTCTCCTTTAAACAGTTCCCTGCTGTGGCCAGCAGGTGGAGCTCTTCTGTGGCACTCAGTCTATGCAGCGGGAAGGCATATGTACCTTGGCAAGCAGAGCCTCACCCTAACAGTTCCCTGCTTTGGCCAGCAGGGGGGGAAGTCTGCTGTTCCAGCTTCATGCACCCTATCAGGCTGAAATTCAAAGCTTCTGGCCAGCAGAGAAGGCTCAAATTGGGCACAGATCATCTTCAGGGTGCCTCTGACTCATCCAGCCAGTTTTAAAACACCTGGCTGCTTTACTTTAGCAGTGCCAACAGCAGAGATTCACCTCTGTGCACTCAGACCAGGCCGCAGAGCGACACGTCTGCTCTTTGGGAAGCGTGGGGAATAAAAGCAGGCCTCAGATCCAAGCCAGGCTCTATTGAATTTGTTGCAATTGATTTTTATTTCAACATTGAACCACTGTGTCAGACTCCTAAACCCAACCAACCCCCCCCCCCCCCCTCTAAAAGCAGGCCTCAACTTGAAGCCAAAGTCATTTGAATTTGTTCCAAAATCCATTTTATTTCAGTACTGAAGCACTTCCTCAAACACCAGTCTGGTAAGGTTCCCACAGGGGCCTGCAACCAAACACTTGGAGCCATCTCCAAGAGGTTGGGTTTAGGCAAGAATCCCCTAGGAGGTTAGAATTAGTTAAGACCGTTGGGCAGGGGCAATAGATAAGGGGTCAAGGTAACACCTGCTGGGGTTGGGTTTAGGCATTCTACCACAGAAATCCTTACACAGGCTGGAGGAACCCACATCAAGAGGTTGAAAAGTGTGGGAAATAAAAGCAGGCCTCAAATCCAAGCCAGGCTGCACAGTGACCCCCTTGCTCTTTGCAGAGCGATGGAAATGAAAGCAGGCCTCAAATCCAAGCCAAGCTGCAGAGCGACACGTCTGCAGCTCTTTGGAAAGCGTGGGAAATAAAAGCAGGCCTCAGATCCAAGCGAGGCTGCACAGTGACCCGCTTGCTCTTTGGAAAGCGTGGGGAATAAAAGCAGGCCTCAGATCCAAGCCAGGCTGCACAGTGACCCGCTTGCTCTTTGGAAAGCGTGGGGAATAAAAGCAGGCCTCAGATCCAAGCCAGGCTGCACAGTGACCCCCTTGCTCTTTGGGAAGCGTGGGAAATAAAAGCAGGCCTCAAATCCAAGACGGGCTGCAGAGCGACACGTCTGCAGCTCTTTGGGAAGCGTGGGGAATAAAAGCAGGCCTCAGATCCAAGCCAGGCTGCACAGTGACCCGCCGGCTCTTTGCAGAGCGTTAGAAATGAAAGCAGGCCTCAAATCCAAGACGGGCTGCAGAGCGACACGTCTGCAGCTCTTTGGAAAGCGTGGGAAATAAAAGCAGGCCTCAGATCCAAGCCAGGCTGCACAGTGACCCCCTTGCTCTTTGCAGAGCGTTGGAAATGAAAGCAGGCCTCAAATCCAAGACGGGCTGCAGAGCGACACGTCTGCAGCTCTTTGGGAAGCGTGGGGAATAAAAGCAGGCCTCAGATCCAAGCCAGGCTGCACAGTGACCCCCCTGCTCTTTGCAGAGCGATGGAAACGAAAGCAGGCCTCAAACCAGAGCCAGGCTCAGTCCAATTGGCCTCCAAATCCATCGTCTTTCAGTACTGAACCACTTCCTCAGACACCTCACATCTCCAGGGCAGGTGTAACCACCGGAGACACCGGGAAATGCATCCCGCACACGTCTGGTAAGGCTCCTAACAGGCACATGCAACCAAAACACTTGGAGCAGTTTGCCATCGTTTTGGGCAAGTTCCTGAAGCCAGACAAACGAGGTGTCTGCGGACTCAGGGGGAACCCCTGAGCATGCACGACCGACTCCAAGCTCCGTCGGACGCTTCCCGGCCCGCCCTCCGCCCCAAACGCCCGCCGCTGAGGATGGGACATTTCTCAAACGTCGCCCCAGACGTGTCGTGTGGGGCGTCTGGCGAAGCGGCACGAGCCCCCGAGCGCAACGGCGGGCCTCCTTTCCCCGTGCCGGGCTCCCCTCTTCGATTTCGACCGTTTTGTCCGATCCTTTTTGCGCCGTTTCGGCCTACCGCCAGAACCGTCCGTCGCAGAGAGACGCCGACGCCTCAGGCGCGTCCGCAGCCCCCCCAAACATGGGGGAGGAGCCCGCTTTCAGCTCCCTACCGCCTTTACTTTACCCCCAAATCCACTTTTGTCCGATCCTCAGGTGGTGTTTACCCTCTAACCTAAGACGGATTAGGGCAACGCCTCTTTTGGCCAGCAGATGGAGCTGTGTCCCTCATATGACAGTTCCCTGCTCTGGCCAGCAGATGGAGGTATCTGTTTCAACCCAACACTTCCCTGCTTTGGCCAGCAGGGGGGGAAATCTGCTGTTCCAGCTTCATGCACCCTATCAGGCTGAAATTCAAAGCTTCTGGCCAGCAGAGAAGGCTCCAAATCGCCACACATCATCTTCAGGGTGCCTTTGACGCATTCTGCCACTTTGAAAGGGCTCGCTGCTGTACATTTCGAGTGAGATTTTTTGCAAAGTGTGCACCTTCCGCGGCCGCTAGCGGGCGCTACAGTGGGCCCACGATGCCGAAATTGCTCTGAAAAATAATTGAGTGTGTGCCCCACATGCCTGCCGAGTTTCAAAAGCCTAGTTGGCTTGCTTTTCAAGTTGTGCACGTTTAAACTTTGCCATGACTTCAGGGTATCACATTTGCCCACATGGTGCAAACCATATGTTGGCCAGCAGGTGGAGCTGTATCCTGCCCACTCAGTCTATGCAGTGGGAAAACATATGTTCCTTGGCAAGCAGAGCCTCACCCTAACAGTTCCCTGCTTTGGCCAGCAGGGGGGGAAATCTGCTGTTCCAGCTTCATGCACCCTATCAGGCTGAAATTCAAAGCTTCTGGCCAGCAGAGAAGGCTCCAAATCGCCACACATCATCTTCAGGGTGCCTTTGACGCATTCTGCCACCTTGAAAGGGCTCGCTGCTCTACCTTTCGAGTGAGATTTTTTGCAAAGTGTGCACCTTCCGCGGCCGCTAGCGGGCGCTACAGTGGGCCCACGATTCCGAAATTGCTCTGAAAAATAATTGAGTGTGTGCCCCACATGCCTGCCGAGTTTCAAAAGCCTAGCTGGCTTGCTTTTCAAGTTGTGCACGTTTAAACTTTGCCATGACTTCAGGGTATCACATTTGCCCACATGGTGCAAAGCATATGTTGGCCAGCAGGTGGAGCTGTATCCTGCCCACTCAGTCTATGCAGTGGGAAAACATATGTTCCTTGGCAAGCAGAGCCTCACCCTAACAGTTCCCTGCTTTGGCCAGCAGGGGGGGAAATCTGCTGTTCCAGCTTCATGCACCCTATCAGGCTGAAATTCAAAGCTTCTGGCCAGCAGAGAAGGCTCAAATTGGGCACACATCATCTTCAGGGTGCCTCTGACGCGTTCTGCCACTTTGAAAGGGCTCGCTGCTCTACGTTTTGAGTGAGATTTTTTGCAAAGTGTGCACCTTCCGCGGCCGCTAGCGGGCGCTACAGTGGGCCCACGATGCTGACATTGCTCTGAAAAATACTTTACTGTGTGGCCCACATGCCTGCCGAGTTTCACAGGCCTAGCTGTCTCCGTGTTGAAGTTGTGAACGTTTTAACTTTGGGTCTCATTTGGCAAAATGGTGCAATGCACGTGTTGGCCAGCAGGTGGCTGGACACTCACGCTATGCTGTGCTCCCACACATATGTCTTTCCATACACTCCACTATCACAGCCTCACCCCAACGCTTGCCAACAGCAGAGATTCGACTTTATCCACTCAGGGCAGGCTGCAGAGTGACACGGCTGCTCTTTGGAGAGCCTGGGAAATTACAGCAGCCCTCAAACTAATCTGTATAATAGGATTGAACTTGACTTTGTAAAGTGCCTTGAGATGACATGTTTCACGCATTGGCGCTATATAAATAAAATTGACTTCGATTGAATTGAATTCAGATCCCAGCCAGACTCATTTCCATTCCTTCCCATTCAACTTTATTTCCATATCCAACCACTGGTCACTTACCTAAACCCAACCCAGCAGGTCTAACCTTGATCCTTTGTTTAATGCCCCTGCCCAGCTGCTCTCCACAAACCCTAACATCTTAGGGGCTCTTGCCTGAACATAACAGTTCAGGGGCTCTTGCCCGAACATAACATTTTAGCGGCTCTTGCACCATCGCGCGCAGCTGTAGCCACTGCAACGGCTCAACCTTTCGGAGCCACGCCTGGCTGCGGAGCAACGCTGCGTGTGCTCTCCGGCCTGGGAAAAACGGGACCTTGTTGTCACGCAAGCAAAGCCTTTTTCACTCTGTAAACATACTCTCCAGCCTGCCTGCAGCACTCCCCCCTCCGCTCAGCCAGCCCTACTTCCAGCTGCCAGCCAGGCCGGGCCACGCTCTCACACAAGCCTGGGCCCTGGCTCAGCCACATCCAGAGCCTGCACCTCCAGGCAAACCCGGGGAACCCACTCTTAAGCCCCCCTCCGCGATCCCAACCCAAGCGGCGAGCCTGCAAGGCCTCCGCGCCCCTGGTAAGGTTGCAAAGCCTGACGCTTCTACCCTCTGGCCAGCAGGTGGAGCTGTTCTGGCCCACTCAGTCTATGCTGCGGGAAAACACATGTTCCTTGGCAAGCAGAGCCTCACCCTAACAGTTCCCTGCTTTGGCCAGCAGGGGTGGGGAAATCTGCGGTTCCAGCTTCATGCACCCTATCAGGCTGAAATTCAAAGCTTCTGGCCAGCAGAGAAGGCTCAAATTGGGCACACATCCTCTTCAGGGTGCCTCTGACTCATCCAGCCAGTTTTAAAACACCTGGCTGCTTTACTTTAGCAGTGCCAACAGCAGAGATTCAACTCTGTGCACTCAGACCAGGCCGCAGAGCGACACGTCTGCAGCTCTCTGGGAAGCGTGGGGAATAAAAGCAGGCCTCAGATCCAAGCCAGGCTCTATTGAATTTGTTGCAATTGATTTTTATTTCAACATTGAACCACTGTGTCAGACTCCTAAACCCAACCAACCCCCCCCCCCCCTCTAAAAGCAGGCCTCAACTTGAAGCCAAAGTCATTTGAATTTGTTCCAAAATCCATTTTATTTCAGTACTGAAGCACTTCCTCAAACACCAGTCTGGTAAGGTTCCCACAGGGGCCTGCAACCAAACACTTGGAGCCATCTCCAAGAGGTTGGGTTTAGGCAAGAATCCCCTAGGAGGTTAGAATTAGTTAAGACCGTTGGGCAGGGGCAATAGATAAGGGGTCAAGGTAACACCTGCTGGGGTTGGGTTTAGGCATTCTACCACAGAAATCCTTACACAGGCTGGAGGAACCCACATCAAGAGGTTGAAAAGTGTGGGAAATAAAAGCAGGCCTCAAATCCAAGCCAGGCTGCACAGTGACCCGCCTGCTCTTTGCAGAGCGATGGAAATGAAAGCAGGCCTCAAACCAGAGCCAGGCTCAGTCGAATTGGCCTCCAAATCCATCGTCTTTCAGTACTGAACCACTTCCTCAGACACCTCACATCTCCAGGGCAGGTGTAACCACCGGAGACACCGGGAAATGCATCCCGCACACGTCTGGTAAGGCTCCTAACAGGCACATGCAACCAAAACACTTGGAGCAGTTTGCCATCGTTTTGGGCAAGTTCCTGAAGCCAGACAAACGAGGTGTCTGCGGACTCAGGGGGAACCCCTGAGCATGCACGACCGACTCCAAGCTCCGTCGGACGCTTCCCGGCCCGCCCTCCGCCCCAAACGCCCGCCGCTGAGGATGGGACATTTCTCAAACGTCGCCCCAGACGTGTCGTGTGGGGCGTCTGGCGAAGCGGCACGAGCCCCCGAGCGCAACGGCGGGCCTCCTTTCCCCGTGCCGGGCTCCCCTCTTCGATTTCGACCGTTTTGTCCGATCCTTTTTGCGCCGTTTCGGCCTACCGCCAGAACCGTCCGTCGCAGAGAGACGCCGACGCCTCAGGCGCGTCCGCAGCCCCCCCAAACATGGGGGAGGAGCCCGCTTTCAGCTCCCTACCGCCTTTACTTTACACCCAAATCCACTTTTGTCCGATCCTCAGGTGGTGTTTACCCTCTAACCTAAGACGGATTAGTGCAACGCCTCTTTTGGCCAGCAGATGGAGCTGTGTCCCTCATATGACAGTTCCCTGCTCTGGCCAGCAGATGGAGCTGGCTCTCTCCTTTAAACAGTTCCCTGCTGTGGCCAGCAGATGGAGCTGGCTCTCTCCTTTAAACAGTTCCCTGCTGTGGCCAGCAGATGGAGCTGGCTCTCTCCTTTAAACAGTTCCCTGCTCTGGCCAGCAGATGGAGCTGGCTCTCTCCTTTAAACAGTTCCCTGCTGTGGCCAGCAGATGGAGCTGGCTCTCTCCTTTAAACAGTTCCCTGCTGTGGCCAGCAGATGGAGCTGGCTCTCTCCTTTAAACAGTTCCCTGCTGTGGCCAGCAGATGGAGCTGGCTCTCTCCTTTAAACAGTTCCCTGCTGTGGCCAGCAGGTGGAGCTCTTCTGTGGCACTCAGTCTATGCAGCAGGAAGGCATATGTTCCTTGGCAAGCAGAGCCTCACCCTAACAGTTCCCTGCTTTGGCCAGCAGGGGGGGGAAGTCTGCTGTTCCAGCTTCATGCACCCTATCAGGCTGAAATTCAAAGCTTCTGGCCAGCAGAGAAGGCCCAAAATCGCCACACATCATCTTCAGGGTGCCTCTGACGCATCCAGCCAGTTTTAAAACACCTGGCTGCTTTACTTTAGCAGTGCCAACAGCAGAGATTCAACTCTGTGCACTCAGACCAGGCCGCAGAGCGACCCGTCTGCTCTTTGGGAAGCGTGGGGAATAAAAGCAGGCCTCAAATCCAAGACGGGCTGCAGAGCGACACGTCTGCAGCTCTTTGGGAAGCGTGGGGAATAAAAGCAGGCCTCAGATCCAAGCCAGGCTGCACAGTGACCCCCTTGCTCTTTGGGAAGCGTGGGAAATAAAAGCAGGCCTCAAATCCAAGACGGGCTGCAGAGCGACACGTCTGCAGCTCTTTGGGAAGCGTGGGGAATAAAAGCAGGCCTCAAACCAGAGCCAGGCTCAGTCGAATTCGCCTCCAAATCCATCGTCTTTCAGTACTGAACCACTTCCTCAGACACCTCACATCTCCAGGGCAGGTGTAACCACCGGAGACACCGGGAAATGCATCCCGCACACGTCTGGTAAGGCTCCTAACAGGCACATGCAACCAAAAGACTTGGAGCAGTTTGCCATCGTTTTGGGCAAGTTCCTGAAGCCAGACAAACGAGGTGTCTGCGGACTCAGGGGGAACCCCTGAGCATGCACGACCGACTCCAAGCTCCGTCGGACGCTTCCCGGCCCGCCCTCCGCCCCAAACGCCCGCCGCTGAGGATGGGACATTTCTCAAACGTCGCCCCAGACGTGTCGTGTGGGGCGTCTGGCGAAGCGGCACGAGCCCCCGAGCGCAACGGCGGGCCTCCTTTCCCCGTGCCGGGCTCCCCTCTTCGATTTCGACCGTTTTGTCCGATCCTTTTTGCGCCGTTTCGGCCTACCGCCAGAACCGTCCGTCGCAGAGAGACGCCGACGCCTCAGGCGCGTCCGCAGCCCCCCCAAACATGGGGGAGGAGCCCGCTTTCAGCTCCCTACCGCCTTTACTTTACCCCCAAATCCACTTTTGTCCGATCCTCAGGTGGTGTTTACCCCCTAACCTAACCCTAAGACGGATTAGTGCAACGCCTCTTTTGGCCAGCAGATGGAGCTGTGTCCCTCATATGACAGTTCCCTGCTCTGGCCAGCAGATGGAGGTATCTGTTTCAACCCAACACTTCCCTGCTTTGGCCAGCAGGGGGGGAAATCTGCTGTTCCAGCTTCATGCACCCTATCAGGCTGAAATTCAAAGCTTCTGGCCAGCAGAGAAGGCTCCAAATCGCCACACATCATCTTCAGGGTGCCTTTGACGCATTCTGCCACTTTGAAAGGGCTCGCTGCTGTACATTTCGAGTGAGATTTTTTGCAAAGTGTGCACCTTCCGCGGCCGCTAGCGGGCGCTACAGTGGGCCCACGATGCCGAAATTGCTCTGAAAAATAATTGAGTGTGTGCCCCACATGCCTGCCGAGTTTCAAAAGCCTAGCTGGCTTGCTTTTCAAGTTGTGCACGTTTAAACTTTGCCATGACTTCAGGGTATCACATTTGCCCACATGGTGCAAACCATATGTTGGCCAGCAGGTGGAGCTGTATCCTGCCCACTCAGTCTATGCAGTGGGAAAACATATGTTCCTTGGCAAGCAGAGCCTCACCCTAACAGTTCCCTGCTTTGGCCAGCAGGGGGGGAAATCTGCTGTTCCAGCTTCATGCACCCTATCAGGCTGAAATTCAAAGCTTCTGGCCAGCAGAGAAGGCTCCAAATCGCCACACATCATCTTCAGGGTGCCTTTGACGCATTCTGCCACCTTGAAAGGGCTCGCTGCTCTACCTTTCGAGTGAGATTTTTTGCAAAGTGTGCACCTTCCGCGGCCGCTAGCGGGCGCTACAGTGGGCCCACGATTCCGAAATTGCTCTGAAAAATAATTGAGTGTGTGCCCCACATGCCTGCCGAGTTTCAAAAACCTAGCTGGCTTGCTTTTCAAGTTGTGCACGTTTAAACTTTGCCATGCTTTGAAAGTGTCCCATTTGTTAAAAAGGTGCAACGCATGTCTTTGGTCAGCAGGTGGAGCTGTCTATCTCGTTTAAACAGTTCCCTGCTGTGGCCAGCAGATGGAGCTGGCTCTCTCCTTTAAACAGTTCCCTGCTGTGGCCAGCAGGTGGAGCTGTCTATCTCGTTTAAACAGTTCGCTGCTGTGGCCAGCAGGTGGAGCTCTTCTGTGGCACTCAGTCTATGCAGCAGGAAGGCATATGTTCCTTGGCAAGCAGAGCCTCACCCTAACAGTTCCCTGCTTTGGCCAGCAGGGGGGGAAGTCTGCTGTTCCAGCTTCATGCACCCTATCAGGCTGAAATTCAAAGCTTCTGGCCAGCAGAGAAGGCTCAAATTGGGCACACATCATCTTCAGGGTGCCTCTGACTCATCCAGCCAGTTTTAAAACACCTGGCTGCTTTACTTTAGCAGTGCCAACAGCAGAGATTCAACTCTGTGCACTCAGACCAGGCCGCAGAGCGACTCGTCTGCTCTTTGGGAAGCGTGGGGAATAAAAGCAGGCCTCAGATCCAAGCCAGGCTCTATTGAATTTGTTGCAATTGATTTTTATTTCAACATTGAACCACTGTGTCAGACTCCTAAACCCAACCGCCCCCAGCACCTCTCACCTTGAGCCTTCCTTTAATGCCCCTGCCCAACTGCTCTCCACTAACCTCAACCTTTCAGGGGCTCTTGCCTGAACCTAACCACCTAGGGAGTTCTTGCCCGATCACACGAAGGTGCTGCCAACAGCAGAGATTCACCTCTATCCACTCAGACCAGGCTGCAGAGCGACACGTCTGCAGCTCTTTGGGAAGCGTGGGAAATAAAAGCAGGCCTCAGATCCGAGCCAGGCTGCACAGTGACCCGCTTGCTCTTTGGAAAGCGTGGGGAATGAAAGCAGGCCTCAGATCCAAGCCAGGCTGCAGAGCGACACGTCTGCAGCTCTTTGGAAAGCGTGGGAAATAAAAGCAGGCCTCAAATCCAAGCCAGGCTGCACAGTGACCCCCTTGCTCTTTGCAGAGCGATGGAAATAAAAGCAGGCCTCAGATCCAAGCCAGGCTGCACAGTAACCCCCTTTGCTCTTTGCAGAGCGTTGGAAATGAAAGCAGGCCTCAAATCCAAGACGGGCTGCAGAGCGACACGTCTGCAGCTCTTTGGGAAGCGTGGGGAATGAAAGCAGGCCTCAGATCCAAGCCAGGCTGCACAGTGACCCGCCTGCTCTTTGCAGAGCGATGGAAATGAAAGCAGGCCTCAAACCAGAGCCAGGCTCAGTCGAATTGGCCTCCAAATCCATCGTCTTTCAGTACTGAACCACTTCCTCAGACACCTCACATCTCCAGGGCAGGTGTAACCACCGGAGACACCGGGAAATGCATCCCGCACACGTCTGGTAAGGCTCCTAACAGGCACATGCAACCAAAACACTTGGAGCAGTTTGCCATCGTTTTGGGCAAGTTCCTGAAGCCAGACAAACGAGGTGTCTGAGGACTCAGGGGGAACCCCTGAGCATGCACGACCGACTCCAAGCTCCGTCGGACGCTTCCCGGCCCGCCCTCCGCCCCAAACGCCCGCCGCTGAGGATGGGACATTTCTCAAACGTCGCCCCAGACGTGTCGTGTGGGGCGTCTGCCGAAGCGGCACGAGCCCCCGAGCGCAACGGCGGGCCTCCTTTCCCCGTGCCGGGCTCCCCTCTTCGATTTCGACCGTTTTGTCCGATCCTTTTTGCGCCGTTTCGGCCTACCGCCAGAACCGTCCGTCGCAGAGAGACGCCGACGCCTCAGGCGCGTCCGCAGCCCCCCCAAACATGGGGGAGGAGCCCGCTTTCAGCTCCCTACCGCCTTTACTTTACCCCCAAATCCACTTTTGTCCGATCCTCAGGTGGTGTTTACCCTCTAACCTAAGACGGATTAGTGCAACGCCTCTTTTGGCCAGCAGATGGAGCTGTGTCCCTCATATGACAGTTCCCTGCTCTGGCCAGCAGATGGAGGTATCTGTTTCAACCCAACACTTCCCTGCTTTGGCCAGCAGGGGGGGAAATCTGCTGTTCCAGCTTCATGCACCCTATCAGGCTGAAATTCAAAGCTTCTGGCCAGCAGAGAAGGCTCAAATTGGGCACAGATCATCTTCAGGGTGCCTCTGACGCGTTCTGCCACTTTGAAAGGGCTCGCTGCTCTACCTTTCGAGTGAGATTTTTTGCAAAGTGTGCACCTTCCGCGGCCGCTAGCGGGCGCTACAGTGGGCCCACGATGCTGACATTGCTCTGAAAAATACTTTACTGTGTGGCCCACATGCCTGCCGAGTTTCACATGCCTAGCTGTCTCTGTGTTGAAGTTGTGAACGTTTTAACTTTGCCATGCTTTGAAAGTGTCCCATTTGTTAAAAAGGTGCAACGCATGTCTTTGCTCAGCAGGTGGAGCTGTCTATCTCCTTTAAACAGTTCCCTGCTGTGGCCAGCAGATGGAGCTGGCTCTCTCCTTTAAACAGTTCCCTGCTGTGGCCAGCAGATGGAGCTGGCTCTCTCCTTTAAACAGTTCCCTGCTGTGGCCAGCAGGTGGAGCTCTTCTGTGGCACTCAGTCTATGCAGCGGGAAGGCATATGTACCTTGGCAAGCAGAGCCTCACCCTAACAGTTCCCTGCTTTGGCCAGCAGGGGGGGAAATCTGCTGTTCCAGCTTCATGCACCCTATCAGGCTGAAATTCAAAGCTTCTGGCCAGCAGAGAAGGCTCCAAATCGCCACACATCATCTTCAGGGTGCCTTTGACGCATTCTGCCACTTTGAAAGGGCTCGCTGCTGTACATTTCGAGTGAGATTTTTTGCAAAGTGTGCACCTTCCGCGGCCGCTAGCGGGCGCTACAGTGGGCCCACGATGCCGAAATTGCTCTGAAAAATAATTGAGTGTGTGCCCCACATGCCTGCCGAGTTTCAAAAGCCTAGCTGGCTTGCTTTTCAAGTTGTGCACGTTTAAACTTTGCCATGACTTCAGGGTATCACATTTGCCCACATGGTGCAAACCATATGTTGGCCAGCAGGTGGAGCTGTATCCTGCCCACTCAGTCTATGCAGTGGGAAAACATATGTTCCTTGGCAAGCAGAGCCTCACCCTAACAGTTCCCTGCTTTGGCCAGCAGGGGGGGAAATCTGCTGTTCCAGCTTCATGCACCCTATCAGGCTGAAATTCAAAGCTTCTGGCCAGCAGAGAAGGCTCCAAATCGCCACACATCATCTTCAGGGTGCCTTTGACGCATTCTGCCACCTTGAAAGGGCTCGCTGCTCTACCTTTCGAGTGAGATTTTTTGCAAAGTGTGCACCTTCCGCGGCCGCTAGCGGGCGCTACAGTGGGCCCACGATTCCGAAATTGCTCTGAAAAATAATTGAGTGTGTGCCCCACATGCCTGCCGAGTTTCAAAAACCTAGCTGGCTTGCTTTTCAAGTTGTGCACGTTTAAACTTTGCCATGCTTTGAAAGTGTCCCATTTGTTAAAAAGGTGCAACGCATGTCTTTGGTCAGCAGGTGGAGCTGTCTATCTCGTTTAAACAGTTCCCTGCTGTGGCCAGCAGATGGAGCTGGCTCTCTCCTTTAAACAGTTCCCTGCTGTGGCCAGCAGGTGGAGCTGTCTATCTCGTTTAAACAGTTCGCTGCTGTGGCCAGCAGGTGGAGCTCTTCTGTGGCACTCAGTCTATGCAGCAGGAAGGCATATGTTCCTTGGCAAGCAGAGCCTCACCCTAACAGTTCCCTGCTTTGGCCAGCAGGGGGGGAAGTCTGCTGTTCCAGCTTCATGCACCCTATCAGGCTGAAATTCAAAGCTTCTGGCCAGCAGAGAAGGCTCAAATTGGGCACACATCATCTTCAGGGTGCCTCTGACTCATCCAGCCAGTTTTAAAACACCTGGCTGCTTTACTTTAGCAGTGCCAACAGCAGAGATTCAACTCTGTGCACTCAGACCAGGCCGCAGAGCGACTCGTCTGCTCTTTGGGAAGCGTGGGGAATAAAAGCAGGCCTCAGATCCAAGCCAGGCTCTATTGAATTTGTTGCAATTGATTTTTATTTCAACATTGAACCACTGTGTCAGACTCCTAAACCCAACCGCCCCCAGCACCTCTCACCTTGAGCCTTCCTTTAATGCCCCTGCCCAACTGCTCTCCACTAACCTCAACCTTTCAGGGGCTCTTGCCTGAACCTAACCACCTAGGGAGTTCTTGCCCGATCACACGAAGGTGCTGCCAACAGCAGAGATTCACCTCTATCCACTCAGACCAGGCTGCAGAGCGACACGTCTGCAGCTCTTTGGGAAGCGTGGGAAATAAAAGCAGGCCTCAGATCCGAGCCAGGCTGCACAGTGACCCGCTTGCTCTTTGGAAAGCGTGGGGAATGAAAGCAGGCCTCAGATCCAAGCCAGGCTGCAGAGCGACACGTCTGCAGCTCTTTGGAAAGCGTGGGAAATAAAAGCAGGCCTCAAATCCAAGCCAGGCTGCACAGTGACCCCCTTGCTCTTTGCAGAGCGATGGAAATAAAAGCAGGCCTCAGATCCAAGCCAGGCTGCACAGTAACCCCCTTTGCTCTTTGCAGAGCGTTGGAAATGAAAGCAGGCCTCAAATCCAAGACGGGCTGCAGAGCGACACGTCTGCAGCTCTTTGGGAAGCGTGGGGAATGAAAGCAGGCCTCAGATCCAAGCCAGGCTGCACAGTGACCCGCCTGCTCTTTGCAGAGCGATGGAAATGAAAGCAGGCCTCAAACCAGAGCCAGGCTCAGTCGAATTGGCCTCCAAATCCATCGTCTTTCAGTACTGAACCACTTCCTCAGACACCTCACATCTCCAGGGCAGGTGTAACCACCGGAGACACCGGGAAATGCATCCCGCACACGTCTGGTAAGGCTCCTAACAGGCACATGCAACCAAAACACTTGGAGCAGTTTGCCATCGTTTTGGGCAAGTTCCTGAAGCCAGACAAACGAGGTGTCTGAGGACTCAGGGGGAACCCCTGAGCATGCACGACCGACTCCAAGCTCCGTCGGACGCTTCCCGGCCCGCCCTCCGCCCCAAACGCCCGCCGCTGAGGATGGGACATTTCTCAAACGTCGCCCCAGACGTGTCGTGTGGGGCGTCTGGCGAAGCGGCACGAGCCCCCGAGCGCAACGGCGGGCCTCCTTTCCCCGTGCCGGGCTCCCCTCTTCGATTTCGACCGTTTTGTCCGATCCTTTTTGCGCCGTTTCGGCCTACCGCCAGAACCGTCCGTCGCAGAGAGACGCCGACGCCTCAGGCGCGTCCGCAGCCCCCCCAAACATGGGGGAGGAGCCCGCTTTCAGCTCCCTACCGCCTTTACTTTACCCCCAAATCCACTTTTGTCCGATCCTCAGGTGGTGTTTACCCTCTAACCTAAGACGGATTAGTGCAACGCCTCTTTTGGCCAGCAGATGGAGCTGTGTCCCTCATATGACAGTTCCCTGCTCTGGCCAGCAGATGGAGGTATCTGTTTCAACCCAACACTTCCCTGCTTTGGCCAGCAGGGGGGGAAATCTGCTGTTCCAGCTTCATGCACCCTATCAGGCTGAAATTCAAAGCTTCTGGCCAGCAGAGAAGGCTCAAATTGGGCACAGATCATCTTCAGGGTGCCTCTGACGCGTTCTGCCACTTTGAAAGGGCTCGCTGCTCTACCTTTCGAGTGAGATTTTTTGCAAAGTGTGCACCTTCCGCGGCCGCTAGCGGGCGCTACAGTGGGCCCACGATGCTGACATTGCTCTGAAAAATACTTTACTGTGTGGCCCACATGCCTGCCGAGTTTCACATGCCTAGCTGTCTCTGTGTTGAAGTTGTGAACGTTTTAACTTTGCCATGCTTTGAAAGTGTCCCATTTGTTAAAAAGGTGCAACGCATGTCTTTGCTCAGCAGGTGGAGCTGTCTATCTCCTTTAAACAGTTCCCTGCTGTGGCCAGCAGATGGAGCTGGCTCTCTCCTTTAAACAGTTCCCTGCTGTGGCCAGCAGATGGAGCTGGCTCTCTCCTTTAAACAGTTCCCTGCTGTGGCCAGCAGGTGGAGCTCTTCTGTGGCACTCAGTCTATGCAGCGGGAAGGCATATGTACCTTGGCAAGCAGAGCCTCACCCTAACAGTTCCCTGCTTTGGCCAGCAGGGGGGGAAGTCTGCTGTTCCAGCTTCATGCACCCTATCAGGCTGAAATTCAAAGCTTCTGGCCAGCAGAGAAGGCTCAAATTGGGCACAGATCATCTTCAGGGTGCCTCTGACTCATCCAGCCAGTTTTAAAACACCTGGCTGCTTTACTTTAGCAGTGCCAACAGCAGAGATTCACCTCTGTGCACTCAGACCAGGCCGCAGAGCGACACGTCTGCTCTTTGGGAAGCGTGGGGAATAAAAGCAGGCCTCAGATCCAAGCCAGGCTCTATTGAATTTGTTGCAATTGATTTTTATTTCAACATTGAACCACTGTGTCAGACTCCTAAACCCAACCAACCCCCCCCCCCCCTCTAAAAGCAGGCCTCAACTTGAAGCCAAAGTCATTTGAATTTGTTCCAAAATCCATTTTATTTCAGTACTGAAGCACTTCCTCAAACACCAGTCTGGTAAGGTTCCCACAGGGGCCTGCAACCAAACACTTGGAGCCATCTCCAAGAGGTTGGGTTTAGGCAAGAATCCCCTAGGAGGTTAGAATTAGTTAAGACCGTTGGGCAGGGGCAATAGATAAGGGGTCAAGGTAACACCTGCTGGGGTTGGGTTTAGGCATTCTACCACAGAAATCCTTACACAGGCTGGAGGAACCCACATCAAGAGGTTGAAAAGTGTGGGAAATAAAAGCAGGCCTCAAATCCAAGCCAGGCTGCACAGTGACCCCCTTGCTCTTTGCAGAGCGATGGAAATGAAAGCAGGCCTCAAATCCAAGCCAAGCTGCAGAGCGACACGTCTGCAGCTCTTTGGAAAGCGTGGGAAATAAAAGCAGGCCTCAGATCCAAGCGAGGCTGCACAGTGACCCGCTTGCTCTTTGGAAAGCGTGGGGAATAAAAGCAGGCCTCAGATCCAAGCCAGGCTGCACAGTGACCCGCTTGCTCTTTGGAAAGCGTGGGGAATAAAAGCAGGCCTCAGATCCAAGCCAGGCTGCACAGTGACCCCCTTGCTCTTTGGGAAGCGTGGGAAATAAAAGCAGGCCTCAAATCCAAGACGGGCTGCAGAGCGACACGTCTGCAGCTCTTTGGGAAGCGTGGGGAATAAAAGCAGGCCTCAGATCCAAGCCAGGCTGCACAGTGACCCGCCGGCTCTTTGCAGAGCGTTAGAAATGAAAGCAGGCCTCAAATCCAAGACGGGCTGCAGAGCGACACGTCTGCAGCTCTTTGGAAAGCGTGGGAAATAAAAGCAGGCCTCAGATCCAAGCCAGGCTGCACAGTGACCCCCTTGCTCTTTGCAGAGCGTTGGAAATGAAAGCAGGCCTCAAATCCAAGACGGGCTGCAGAGCGACACGTCTGCAGCTCTTTGGGAAGCGTGGGGAATAAAAGCAGGCCTCAGATCCAAGCCAGGCTGCACAGTGACCCCCCTGCTCTTTGCAGAGCGATGGAAACGAAAGCAGGCCTCAAACCAGAGCCAGGCTCAGTCCAATTGGCCTCCAAATCCATCGTCTTTCAGTACTGAACCACTTCCTCAGACACCTCACATCTCCAGGGCAGGTGTAACCACCGGAGACACCGGGAAATGCATCCCGCACACGTCTGGTAAGGCTCCTAACAGGCACATGCAACCAAAACACTTGGAGCAGTTTGCCATCGTTTTGGGCAAGTTCCTGAAGCCAGACAAACGAGGTGTCTGCGGACTCAGGGGGAACCCCTGAGCATGCACGACCGACTCCAAGCTCCGTCGGACGCTTCCCGGCCCGCCCTCCGCCCCAAACGCCCGCCGCTGAGGATGGGACATTTCTCAAACGTCGCCCCAGACGTGTCGTGTGGGGCGTCTGGCGAAGCGGCACGAGCCCCCGAGCGCAACGGCGGGCCTCCTTTCCCCGTGCCGGGCTCCCCTCTTCGATTTCGACCGTTTTGTCCGATCCTTTTTGCGCCGTTTCGGCCTACCGCCAGAACCGTCCGTCGCAGAGAGACGCCGACGCCTCAGGCGCGTCCGCAGCCCCCCCAAACATGGGGGAGGAGCCCGCTTTCAGCTCCCTACCGCCTTTACTTTACCCCCAAATCCACTTTTGTCCGATCCTCAGGTGGTGTTTACCCTCTAACCTAAGACGGATTAGTGCAACGCCTCTTTTGGCCAGCAGATGGAGCTGTGTCCCTCATATGACAGTTCCCTGCTCTGGCCAGCAGATGGAGCTGGCTCTCTCCTTTAAACAGTTCCCTGCTGTGGCCAGCAGATGGAGCTGGCTCTCTCCTTTAAACAGTTCCCTGCTGTGGCCAGCAGGTGGAGCTCTTCTGTGGCACTCAGTCTATGCAGCAGGAAGGCATATGTTCCTTGGCAAGCAGAGCCTCACCCTAACAGTTCCCTGCTTTGGCCAGCAGGGGGGGAAGTCTGCTGTTCCAGCTTCATGCACCCTATCAGGCTGAAATTCAAAGCTTCTGGCCAGCAGAGAAGGCTCAAATTGGGCACACATCATCTTCAGGGTGCCTCTGACTCATCCAGCCAGTTTTAAAACACCTGGCTGCTTTACTTTAGCAGTGCCAACAGCAGAGATTCAACTCTGTGCACTCAGACCAGGCCGCAGAGCGACTCGTCTGCTCTTTGGGAAGCGTGGGGAATAAAAGCAGGCCTCAGATCCAAGCCAGGCTCTATTGAATTTGTTGCAATTGATTTTTATTTCAACATTGAACCACTGTGTCAGACTCCTAAACCCAACCGCCCCCAGCACCTCTCACCTTGAGCCTTCCTTTAATGCCCCTGCCCAACTGCTCTCCACTAACCTCAACCTTTCAGGGGCTCTTGCCTGAACCTAACCACCTAGGGAGTTCTTGCCCGATCACACGAAGGTGCTGCCAACAGCAGAGATTCACCTCTATCCACTCAGACCAGGCTGCAGAGCGACACGTCTGCAGCTCTTTGGGAAGCGTGGGAAATAAAAGCAGGCCTCAGATCCGAGCCAGGCTGCACAGTGACCCGCTTGCTCTTTGGAAAGCGTGGGGAATGAAAGCAGGCCTCAGATCCAAGCCAGGCTGCAGAGCGACACGTCTGCAGCTCTTTGGAAAGCGTGGGAAATAAAAGCAGGCCTCAGATCCAAGCCAGGCTGCACAGTGACCCCCTTGCTCTTTGCAGAGCGTTGGAAATGAAAGCAGGCCTCAAATCCAAGACGGGCTGCAGAGCGACACGTCTGCAGCTCTTTGGGAAGCGTGGGGAATAAAAGCAGGCCTCAGATCCAAGCCAGGCTGCACAGTGACCCCCCTGCTCTTTGCAGAGCGATGGAAACGAAAGCAGGCCTCAAACCAGAGCCAGGCTCAGTCCAATTGGCCTCCAAATCCATCGTCTTTCAGTACTGAACCACTTCCTCAGACACCTCACATCTCCAGGGCAGGTGTAACCACCGGAGACACCGGGAAATGCATCCCGCACACGTCTGGTAAGGCTCCTAACAGGCACATGCAACCAAAACACTTGGAGCAGTTTGCCATCGTTTTGGGCAAGTTCCTGAAGCCAGACAAACGAGGTGTCTGAGGACTCAGGGGGAACCCCTGAGCATGCACGACCGACTCCAAGCTCCGTCGGACGCTTCCCGGCCCGCCCTCCGCCCCAAACGCCCGCCGCTGAGGATGGGACATTTCTCAAACGTCGCCCCAGACGTGTCGTGTGGGGCGTCTGGCGAAGCGGCACGAGCCCCCGAGCGCAACGGCGGGCCTCCTTTCCCCGTGCCGGGCTCCCCTCTTCGATTTCGACCGTTTTGTCCGATCCTTTTTGCGCCGTTTCGGCCTACCGCCAGAACCGTCCGTCGCAGAGAGACGCCGACGCCTCAGGCGCGTCCGCAGCCCCCCCAAACATGGGGGAGGAGCCCGCTTTCAGCTCCCTACCGCCTTTACTTTACCCCCAAATCCACTTTTGTCCGATCCTCAGGTGGTGTTTACCCCCTAACCTAAGACGGATTAGTGCAACGCCTCTTTTGGCCAGCAGATGGAGCTGTGTCCCTCATATGACAGTTCCCTTCTCTGGCCAGCAGATGGAGGTATCTGTTTCAACCCAACACTTCCCTGCTTTGGCCAGCAGGGGGGGAAATCTGATTTTCCAGCTTCATGCACCCTATCAGGCTGAAATTCAAAGCTTCTGGCCAGCAGAGAAGGCTCCAAATCGCCACACATCATCTTCAGGGTGCCTTTGACGCATTCTGCCACTTTGAAAGGGCTCGCTGCTGTACATTTCGAGTGAGATTTTTTGCAAAGTGTGCACCTTCCGCGGCCGCTAGCGGGCGCTACAGTGGGCCCACGATGCCGAAATTGCTCTGAAAAATAATTGAGTGTGTGCCCCACATGCCTGCCGAGTTTCAAAAGCCTAGCTGGCTTGCTTTTCAAGTTGTGCACGTTTAAACTTTGCCATGACTTCAGGGTATCACATTTGCCCACATGGTGCAAACCATATGTTGGCCAGCAGGTGGAGCTGTATCCTGCCCACTCAGTCTATGCAGTGGGAAAACATATGTTCCTTGGCAAGCAGAGCCTCACCCTAACAGTTCCCTGCTTTGGCCAGCAGGGGGGGAAATCTGCTGTTCCAGCTTCATGCACCCTATCAGGCTGAAATTCAAAGCTTCTGGCCAGCAGAGAAGGCTCCAAATCGCCACACATCATCTTCAGGGTGCCTTTGACGCATTCTGCCACCTTGAAAGGGCTCGCTGCTCTACCTTTCGAGTGAGATTTTTTGCAAAGTGTGCACCTTCCGCGGCCGCTAGCGGGCGCTACAGTGGGCCCACGATTCCGAAATTGCTCTGAAAAATAATTGAGTGTGTGCCCCACATGCCTGCCGAGTTTCAAAAGCCTAGCTGGCTTGCTTTTCAAGTTGTGCACGTTTAAACTTTGCCATGACTTCAGGGTATCACATTTGCCCACATGGTGCAAAGCATATGTTGGCCAGCAGGTGGAGCTGTATCCTGCCCACTCAGTCTATGCAGTGGGAAAACATATGTTCCTTGGCAAGCAGAGCCTCACCCTAACAGTTCCCTGCTTTGGCCAGCAGGGGGGGAAATCTGCTGTTCCAGCTTCATGCACCCTATCAGGCTGAAATTCAAAGCTTCTGGCCAGCAGAGAAGGCTCAAATTGGGCACACATCATCTTCAGGGTGCCTCTGACGCGTTCTGCCACTTTGAAAGGGCTCGCTGCTCTACGTTTTGAGTGAGATTTTTTGCAAAGTGTGCACCTTCCGCGGCCGCTAGCGGGCGCTACAGTGGGCCCACGATGCTGACATTGCTCTGAAAAATACTTTACTGTGTGGCCCACATGCCTGCCGAGTTTCACAGGCCTAGCTGTCTCCGTGTTGAAGTTGTGAACGTTTTAACTTTGGGTCTCATTTGGCAAAATGGTGCAATGCACGTGTTGGCCAGCAGGTGGCTGGACACTCACGCTATGCTGTGCTCCCACACATATGTCTTTCCATACACTCCACTATCACAGCCTCACCCCAACGCTTGCCAACAGCAGAGATTCGACTTTATCCACTCAGGGCAGGCTGCAGAGTGACACGGCTGCTCTTTGGAGAGCCTGGGAAATTACAGCAGCCCTCAAACTAATCTGTATAATAGGATTGAACTTGACTTTGTAAAGTGCCTTGAGATGACATGTTTCACGCATTGGCGCTATATAAATAAAATTGACTTCGATTGAATTGAATTCAGATCCCAGCCAGACTCATTTCCATTCCTTCCCATTCAACTTTATTTCCATATCCAACCACTGGTCACTTACCTAAACCCAACCCAGCAGGTCTAACCTTGATCCTTTGTTTAATGCCCCTGCCCAGCTGCTCTCCACAAACCCTAACATCTTAGGGGCTCTTGCCTGAACATAACAGTTCAGGGGCTCTTGCCCGAACATAACATTTTAGCGGCTCTTGCACCATCGCGCGCAGCTGTAGCCACTGCAACGGCTCAACCTTTCGGAGCCACGCCTGGCTGCGGAGCAACGCTGCGTGTGCTCTCCGGCCTGGGAAAAACGGGACCTTGTTGTCACGCAAGCAAAGCCTTTTTCACTCTGTAAACATACTCTCCAGCCTGCCTGCAGCACTCCCCCCTCCGCTCAGCCAGCCCTACTTCCAGCTGCCAGCCAGGCCGGGCCACGCTCTCACACAAGCCTGGGCCCTGGCTCAGCCACATCCACAGCCTGCACCTCCAGGCAAACCCGGGGAACCCACTCTTAAGCCCCCCTCCGCGATCCCAACCCAAGCGGCGAGCCTGCAAGGCCTCCGCGCCCCTGGTAAGGTTGCAAAGCCTGACGCTTCTACCCTCTGGCCAGCAGGTGGAGCTGTTCTGGCCCACTCAGTCTATGCTGCGGGAAAACACATGTTCCTTGGCAAGCAGAGCCTCACCCTAACAGTTCCCTGCTTTGGCCAGCAGGGGTGGGGAAATCTGCGGTTCCAGCTTCATGCACCCTATCAGGCTGAAATTCAAAGCTTCTGGCCAGCAGAGAAGGCTCAAATTGGGCACACATCATCTTCAGGGTGCCTCTGACTCATCCAGCCAGTTTTAAAACACCTGGCTGCTTTACTTTAGCAGTGCCAACAGCAGAGATTCAACTCTGTGCACTCAGACCAGGCCGCAGAGCGACACGTCTGCAGCTCTCTGGGAAGCGTGGGGAATAAAAGCAGGCCTCAGATCCAAGCCAGGCTCTATTGAATTTGTTGCAATTGATTTTTATTTCAACATTGAACCACTGTGTCAGACTCCTAAACCCAACCAACCCCCCCCCCCCCCCTCTAAAAGCAGGCCTCAACTTGAAGCCAAAGTCATTTGAATTTGTTCCAAAATCCATTTTATTTCAGTACTGAAGCACTTCCTCAAACACCAGTCTGGTAAGGTTCCCACAGGGGCCTGCAACCAAACACTTGGAGCCATCTCCAAGAGGTTGGGTTTAGGCAAGAATCCCCTAGGAGGTTAGAATTAGTTAAGACCGTTGGGCAGGGGCAATAGATAAGGGGTCAAGGTAACACCTGCTGGGGTTGGGTTTAGGCATTCTACCACAGAAATCCTTACACAGGCTGGAGGAACCCACATCAAGAGGTTGAAAAGTGTGGGAAATAAAAGCAGGCCTCAAATCCAAGCCAGGCTGCACAGTGACCCGCCTGCTCTTTGCAGAGCGATGGAAATGAAAGCAGGCCTCAAACCAGAGCCAGGCTCAGTCGAATTGGCCTCCAAATCCATCGTCTTTCAGTACTGAACCACTTCCTCAGACACCTCACATCTCCAGGGCAGGTGTAACCACCGGAGACACCGGGAAATGCATCCCGCACACGTCTGGTAAGGCTCCTAACAGGCACATGCAACCAAAACACTTGGAGCAGTTTGCCATCGTTTTGGGCAAGTTCCTGAAGCCAGACAAACGAGGTGTCTGCGGACTCAGGGGGAACCCCTGAGCATGCACGACCGACTCCAAGCTCCGTCGGACGCTTCCCGGCCCGCCCTCCGCCCCAAACGCCCGCCGCTGAGGATGGGACATTTCTCAAACGTCGCCCCAGACGTGTCGTGTGGGGCGTCTGGCGAAGCGGCACGAGCCCCCGAGCGCAACGGCGGGCCTCCTTTCCCCGTGCCGGGCTCCCCTCTTCGATTTCGACCGTTTTGTCCGATCCTTTTTGCGCCGTTTCGGCCTACCGCCAGAACCGTCCGTCGCAGAGAGACGCCGACGCCTCAGGCGCGTCCGCAGCCCCCCCAAACATGGGGGAGGAGCCCGCTTTCAGCTCCCTACCGCCTTTACTTTACACCCAAATCCACTTTTGTCCGATCCTCAGGTGGTGTTTACCCTCTAACCTAAGACGGATTAGTGCAACGCCTCTTTTGGCCAGCAGATGGAGCTGTGTCCCTCATATGACAGTTCCCTGCTCTGGCCAGCAGATGGAGCTGGCTCTCTCCTTTAAACAGTTCCCTGCTGTGGCCAGCAGATGGAGCTGGCTCTCTCCTTTAAACAGTTCCCTGCTGTGGCCAGCAGATGGAGCTGGCTCTCTCCTTTAAACAGTTCCCTGCTCTGGCCAGCAGATGGAGCTGGCTCTCTCCTTTAAACAGTTCCCTGCTGTGGCCAGCAGATGGAGCTGGCTCTCTCCTTTAAACAGTTCCCTGCTGTGGCCAGCAGATGGAGCTGGCTCTCTCCTTTAAACAGTTCCCTGCTGTGGCCAGCAGATGGAGCTGGCTCTCTCCTTTAAACAGTTCCCTGCTGTGGCCAGCAGGTGGAGCTCTTCTGTGGCACTCAGTCTATGCAGCAGGAAGGCATATGTTCCTTGGCAAGCAGAGCCTCACCCTAACAGTTCCCTGCTTTGGCCAGCAGGGGGGGGAAGTCTGCTGTTCCAGCTTCATGCACCCTATCAGGCTGAAATTCAAAGCTTCTGGCCAGCAGAGAAGGCCCAAAATCGCCACACATCATCTTCAGGGTGCCTCTGACGCATCCAGCCAGTTTTAAAACACCTGGCTGCTTTACTTTAGCAGTGCCAACAGCAGAGATTCAACTCTGTGCACTCAGACCAGGCCGCAGAGCGACCCGTCTGCTCTTTGGGAAGCGTGGGGAATAAAAGCAGGCCTCAAATCCAAGACGGGCTGCAGAGCGACACGTCTGCAGCTCTTTGGGAAGCGTGGGGAATAAAAGCAGGCCTCAGATCCAAGCCAGGCTGCACAGTGACCCCCTTGCTCTTTGGGAAGCGTGGGAAATAAAAGCAGGCCTCAAATCCAAGACGGGCTGCAGAGCGACACGTCTGCAGCTCTTTGGGAAGCGTGGGGAATAAAAGCAGGCCTCAAACCAGAGCCAGGCTCAGTCGAATTCGCCTCCAAATCCATCGTCTTTCAGTACTGAACCACTTCCTCAGACACCTCACATCTCCAGGGCAGGTGTAACCACCGGAGACACCGGGAAATGCATCCCGCACACGTCTGGTAAGGCTCCTAACAGGCACATGCAACCAAAAGACTTGGAGCAGTTTGCCATCGTTTTGGGCAAGTTCCTGAAGCCAGACAAACGAGGTGTCTGCGGACTCAGGGGGAACCCCTGAGCATGCACGACCGACTCCAAGCTCCGTCGGACGCTTCCCGGCCCGCCCTCCGCCCCAAACGCCCGCCGCTGAGGATGGGACATTTCTCAAACGTCGCCCCAGACGTGTCGTGTGGGGCGTCTGGCGAAGCGGCACGAGCCCCCGAGCGCAACGGCGGGCCTCCTTTCCCCGTGCCGGGCTCCCCTCTTCGATTTCGACCGTTTTGTCCGATCCTTTTTGCGCCGTTTCGGCCTACCGCCAGAACCGTCCGTCGCAGAGAGACGCCGACGCCTCAGGCGCGTCCGCAGCCCCCCCAAACATGGGGAGGAGCCCGCTTTCAGCTCCCTACCGCCTTTACTTTACCCCCAAATCCACTTTTGTCCGATCCTCAGGTGGTGTTTACCCCCTAACCTAACCCTAAGACGGATTAGTGCAACGCCTCTTTTGGCCAGCAGATGGAGCTGTGTCCCTCATATGACAGTTCCCTGCTCTGGCCAGCAGATGGAGGTATCTGTTTCAACCCAACACTTCCCTGCTTTGGCCAGCAGGGGGGGAAATCTGCTGTTCCAGCTTCATGCACCCTATCAGGCTGAAATTCAAAGCTTCTGGCCAGCAGAGAAGGCTCCAAATCGCCACACATCATCTTCAGGGTGCCTTTGACGCATTCTGCCACTTTGAAAGGGCTCGCTGCTGTACATTTCGAGTGAGATTTTTTGCAAAGTGTGCACCTTCCGCGGCCGCTAGCGGGCGCTACAGTGGGCCCACGATGCCGAAATTGCTCTGAAAAATAATTGAGTGTGTGCCCCACATGCCTGCCGAGTTTCAAAAGCCTAGCTGGCTTGCTTTTCAAGTTGTGCACGTTTAAACTTTGCCATGACTTCAGGGTATCACATTTGCCCACATGGTGCAAACCATATGTTGGCCAGCAGGTGGAGCTGTATCCTGCCCACTCAGTCTATGCAGTGGGAAAACATATGTTCCTTGGCAAGCAGAGCCTCACCCTAACAGTTCCCTGCTTTGGCCAGCAGGGGGGGAAATCTGCTGTTCCAGCTTCATGCACCCTATCAGGCTGAAATTCAAAGCTTCTGGCCAGCAGAGAAGGCTCCAAATCGCCACACATCATCTTCAGGGTGCCTTTGACGCATTCTGCCACCTTGAAAGGGCTCGCTGCTCTACCTTTCGAGTGAGATTTTTTGCAAAGTGTGCACCTTCCGCGGCCGCTAGCGGGCGCTACAGTGGGCCCACGATTCCGAAATTGCTCTGAAAATAATTGAGTGTGTGCCCCACATGCCTGCCGAGTTTCAAAAACCATAGCTGGCTTGCTTTTCAAGTTGTGCACGTTTAAACTTTGCCATGCTTTGAAAGTGTCCCATTTGTTAAAAAGGTGCAACGCATGTCTTTGGTCAGCAGGTGGAGCTGTCTATCTCGTTTAAACAGTTCCCTGCTGTGGCCAGCAGATGGAGCTGGCTCTCTCCTTTAAACAGTTCCCTGCTGTGGCCAGCAGGTGGAGCTGTCTATCTCGTTTAAACAGTTCGCTGCTGTGGCCAGCAGGTGGAGCTCTTCTGTGGCACTCAGTCTATGCAGCAGGAAGGCATATGTTCCTTGGCAAGCAGAGCCTCACCCTAACAGTTCCCTGCTTTGGCCAGCAGGGGGGGAAGTCTGCTGTTCCAGCTTCATGCACCCTATCAGGCTGAAATTCAAAGCTTCTGGCCAGCAGAGAAGGCTCAAATTGGGCACACATCATCTTCAGGGTGCCTCTGACTCATCCAGCCAGTTTTAAAACACCTGGCTGCTTTACTTTAGCAGTGCCAACAGCAGAGATTCAACTCTGTGCACTCAGACCAGGCCGCAGAGCGACTCGTCTGCTCTTTGGGAAGCGTGGGGAATAAAAGCAGGCCTCAGATCCAAGCCAGGCTCTATTGAATTTGTTGCAATTGATTTTTATTTCAACATTGAACCACTGTGTCAGACTCCTAAACCCAACCGCCCCCAGCACCTCTCACCTTGAGCCTTCCTTTAATGCCCCTGCCCAACTGCTCTCCACTAACCTCAACCTTTCAGGGGCTCTTGCCTGAACCTAACCACCTAGGGAGTTCTTGCCCGATCACACGAAGGTGCTGCCAACAGCAGAGATTCACCTCTATCCACTCAGACCAGGCTGCAGAGCGACACGTCTGCAGCTCTTTGGGAAGCGTGGGAAATAAAAGCAGGCCTCAGATCCGAGCCAGGCTGCACAGTGACCCGCTTGCTCTTTGGAAAGCGTGGGGAATGAAAGCAGGCCTCAGATCCAAGCCAGGCTGCAGAGCGACACGTCTGCAGCTCTTTGGAAAGCGTGGGAAATAAAAGCAGGCCTCAAATCCAAGCCAGGCTGCACAGTGACCCCCTTGCTCTTTGCAGAGCGATGGAAATAAAAGCAGGCCTCAGATCCAAGCCAGGCTGCACAGTAACCCCCTTTGCTCTTTGCAGAGCGTTGGAAATGAAAGCAGGCCTCAAATCCAAGACGGGCTGCAGAGCGACACGTCTGCAGCTCTTTGGGAAGCGTGGGGAATGAAAGCAGGCCTCAGATCCAAGCCAGGCTGCACAGTGACCCGCCTGCTCTTTGCAGAGCGATGGAAATGAAAGCAGGCCTCAAACCAGAGCCAGGCTCAGTCGAATTGGCCTCCAAATCCATCGTCTTTCAGTACTGAACCACTTCCTCAGACACCTCACATTTCCAGGGCAGGTGTAACCACCGGAGACACCGGGAAATGCATCCCGCACACGTCTGGTAAGGCTCCTAACAGGCACATGCAACCAAAACACTTGGAGCAGTTTGCCATCGTTTTGGGCAAGTTCCTGAAGCCAGACAAACGAGGTGTCTGAGGACTCAGGGGGAACCCCTGAGCATGCACGACCGACTCCAAGCTCCGTCGGACGCTTCCCGGCCCGCCCTCCGCCCCAAACGCCCGCCGCTGAGGATGGGACATTTCTCAAACGTCGCCCCAGACGTGTCGTGTGGGGCGTCTGCCGAAGCGGCACGAGCCCCCGAGCGCAACGGCGGGCCTCCTTTCCCCGTGCCGGGCTCCCCTCTTCGATTTCGACCGTTTTGTCCGATCCTTTTTGCGCCGTTTCGGCCTACCGCCAGAACCGTCCGTCGCAGAGAGACGCCGACGCCTCAGGCGCGTCCGCAGCCCCCCCAAACATGGGGGAGGAGCCCGCTTTCAGCTCCCTACCGCCTTTACTTTACCCCCAAATCCACTTTTGTCCGATCCTCAGGTGGTGTTTACCCTCTAACCTAAGACGGATTAGTGCAACGCCTCTTTTGGCCAGCAGATGGAGCTGTGTCCCTCATATGACAGTTCCCTGCTCTGGCCAGCAGATGGAGGTATCTGTTTCAACCCAACACTTCCCTGCTTTGGCCAGCAGGGGGGGAAATCTGCTGTTCCAGCTTCATGCACCCTATCAGGCTGAAATTCAAAGCTTCTGGCCAGCAGAGAAGGCTCAAATTGGGCACAGATCATCTTCAGGGTGCCTCTGACGCGTTCTGCCACTTTGAAAGGGCTCGCTGCTCTACCTTTCGAGTGAGATTTTTTGCAAAGTGTGCACCTTCCGCGGCCGCTAGCGGGCGCTACAGTGGGCCCACGATGCTGACATTGCTCTGAAAAATACTTTACTGTGTGGCCCACATGCCTGCCGAGTTTCACATGCCTAGCTGTCTCTGTGTTGAAGTTGTGAACGTTTTAACTTTGCCATGCTTTGAAAGTGTCCCATTTGTTAAAAAGGTGCAACGCATGTCTTTGCTCAGCAGGTGGAGCTGTCTATCTCCTTTAAACAGTTCCCTGCTGTGGCCAGCAGATGGAGCTGGCTCTCTCCTTTAAACAGTTCCCTGCTGTGGCCAGCAGATGGAGCTGGCTCTCTCCTTTAAACAGTTCCCTGCTGTGGCCAGCAGGTGGAGCTCTTCTGTGGCACTCAGTCTATGCAGCGGGAAGGCATATGTACCTTGGCAAGCAGAGCCTCACCCTAACAGTTCCCTGCTTTGGCCAGCAGGGGGGGAAATCTGCTGTTCCAGCTTCATGCACCCTATCAGGCTGAAATTCAAAGCTTCTGGCCAGCAGAGAAGGCTCCAAATCGCCACACATCATCTTCAGGGTGCCTTTGACGCATTCTGCCACTTTGAAAGGGCTCGCTGCTGTACATTTCGAGTGAGATTTTTTGCAAAGTGTGCACCTTCCGCGGCCGCTAGCGGGCGCTACAGTGGGCCCACGATGCCGAAATTGCTCTGAAAAATAATTGAGTGTGTGCCCCACATGCCTGCCGAGTTTCAAAAGCCTAGCTGGCTTGCTTTTCAAGTTGTGCACGTTTAAACTTTGCCATGACTTCAGGGTATCACATTTGCCCACATGGTGCAAACCATATGTTGGCCAGCAGGTGGAGCTGTATCCTGCCCACTCAGTCTATGCAGTGGGAAAACATATGTTCCTTGGCAAGCAGAGCCTCACCCTAACAGTTCCCTGCTTTGGCCAGCAGGGGGGGAAATCTGCTGTTCCAGCTTCATGCACCCTATCAGGCTGAAATTCAAAGCTTCTGGCCAGCAGAGAAGGCTCCAAATCGCCACACATCATCTTCAGGGTGCCTTTGACGCATTCTGCCACCTTGAAAGGGCTCGCTGCTCTACCTTTCGAGTGAGATTTTTTGCAAAGTGTGCACCTTCCGCGGCCGCTAGCGGGCGCTACAGTGGGCCCACGATTCCGAAATTGCTCTGAAAAATAATTGAGTGTGTGCCCCACATGCCTGCCGAGTTTCAAAAACCTAGCTGGCTTGCTTTTCAAGTTGTGCACGTTTAAACTTTGCCATGCTTTGAAAGTGTCCCATTTGTTAAAAAGGTGCAACGCATGTCTTTGGTCAGCAGGTGGAGCTGTCTATCTCCTTTAAACAGTTCCCTGCTGTGGCCAGCAGATGGAGCTGGCTCTCTCCTTTAAACAGTTCCCTGCTGTGGCCAGCAGGTGGAGCTGTCTATCTCGTTTAAACAGTTCGCTGCTGTGGCCAGCAGGTGGAGCTCTTCTGTGGCACTCAGTCTATGCAGCAGGAAGGCATATGTTCCTTGGCAAGCAGAGCCTCACCCTAACAGTTCCCTGCTTTGGCCAGCAGGGGGGGAAGTCTGCTGTTCCAGCTTCATGCACCCTATCAGGCTGAAATTCAAAGCTTCTGGCCAGCAGAGAAGGCTCAAATTGGGCACACATCATCTTCAGGGTGCCTCTGACTCATCCAGCCAGTTTTAAAACACCTGGCTGCTTTACTTTAGCAGTGCCAACAGCAGAGATTCAACTCTGTGCACTCAGACCAGGCCGCAGAGCGACTCGTCTGCTCTTTGGGAAGCGTGGGGAATAAAAGCAGGCCTCAGATCCAAGCCAGGCTCTATTGAATTTGTTGCAATTGATTTTTATTTCAACATTGAACCACTGTGTCAGACTCCTAAACCCAACCGCCCCCAGCACCTCTCACCTTGAGCCTTCCTTTAATGCCCCTGCCCAACTGCTCTCCACTAACCTCAACCTTTCAGGGGCTCTTGCCTGAACCTAACCACCTAGGGAGTTCTTGCCCGATCACACGAAGGTGCTGCCAACAGCAGGGATTCACCTCTATCCACTCAGACCAGGCTGCAGAGCGACACGTCTGCAGCTCTTTGGGAAGCGTGGGAAATAAAAGCAGGCCTCAGATCCGAGCCAGGCTGCACAGTGACCCGCTTGCTCTTTGGAAAGCGTGGGGAATGAAAGCAGGCCTCAGATCCAAGCCAGGCTGCAGAGCGACACGTCTGCAGCTCTTTGGAAAGCGTGGGAAATAAAAGCAGGCCTCAAATCCAAGCCAGGCTGCACAGTGACCCCCTTGCTCTTTGCAGAGCGATGGAAATAAAAGCAGGCCTCAGATCCAAGCCAGGCTGCACAGTAACCCCCTTTGCTCTTTGCAGAGCGTTGGAAATGAAAGCAGGCCTCAAATCCAAGACGGGCTGCAGAGCGACACGTCTGCAGCTCTTTGGGAAGCGTGGGGAATGAAAGCAGGCCTCAGATCCAAGCCAGGCTGCACAGTGACCCGCCTGCTCTTTGCAGAGCGATGGAAATGAAAGCAGGCCTCAAACCAGAGCCAGGCTCAGTCGAATTGGCCTCCAAATCCATCGTCTTTCAGTACTGAACCACTTCCTCAGACACCTCACATCTCCAGGGCAGGTGTAACCACCGGAGACACCGGGAAATGCATCCCGCACACGTCTGGTAAGGCTCCTAACAGGCACATGCAACCAAAACACTTGGAGCAGTTTGCCATCGTTTTGGGCAAGTTCCTGAAGCCAGACAAACGAGGTGTCTGAGGACTCAGGGGGAACCCCTGAGCATGCACGACCGACTCCAAGCTCCGTCGGACGCTTCCCGGCCCGCCCTCCGCCCCAAACGCCCGCCGCTGAGGATGGGACATTTCTCAAACGTCGCCCCAGACGTGTCGTGTGGGGCGTCTGGCGAAGCGGCACGAGCCCCCGAGCGCAACGGCGGGCCTCCTTTCCCCGTGCCGGGCTCCCCTCTTCGATTTCGACCGTTTTGTCCGATCCTTTTTGCGCCGTTTCGGCCTACCGCCAGAACCGTCCGTCGCAGAGAGACGCCGACGCCTCAGGCGCGTCCGCAGCCCCCCCAAACATGGGGGAGGAGCCCGCTTTCAGCTCCCTACCGCCTTTACTTTACCCCCAAATCCACTTTTGTCCGATCCTCAGGTGGTGTTTACCCTCTAACCTAAGACGGATTAGTGCAACGCCTCTTTTGGCCAGCAGATGGAGCTGTGTCCCTCATATGACAGTTCCCTGCTCTGGCCAGCAGATGGAGGTATCTGTTTCAACCCAACACTTCCCTGCTTTGGCCAGCAGGGGGGGAAATCTGCTGTTCCAGCTTCATGCACCCTATCAGGCTGAAATTCAAAGCTTCTGGCCAGCAGAGAAGGCTCAAATTGGGCACAGATCATCTTCAGGGTGCCTCTGACGCGTTCTGCCACTTTGAAAGGGCTCGCTGCTCTACCTTTCGAGTGAGATTTTTTGCAAAGTGTGCACCTTCCGCGGCCGCTAGCGGGCGCTACAGTGGGCCCACGATGCTGACATTGCTCTGAAAAATACTTTACTGTGTGGCCCACATGCCTGCCGAGTTTCACATGCCTAGCTGTCTCTGTGTTGAAGTTGTGAACGTTTTAACTTTGCCATGCTTTGAAAGTGTCCCATTTGTTAAAAAGGTGCAACGCATGTCTTTGCTCAGCAGGTGGAGCTGTCTATCTCCTTTAAACAGTTCCCTGCTGTGGCCAGCAGATGGAGCTGGCTCTCTCCTTTAAACAGTTCCCTGCTGTGGCCAGCAGATGGAGCTGGCTCTCTCCTTTAAACAGTTCCCTGCTGTGGCCAGCAGGTGGAGCTCTTCTGTGGCACTCAGTCTATGCAGCGGGAAGGCATATGTACCTTGGCAAGCAGAGCCTCACCCTAACAGTTCCCTGCTTTGGCCAGCAGGGGGGGAAGTCTGCTGTTCCAGCTTCATGCACCCTATCAGGCTGAAATTCAAAGCTTCTGGCCAGCAGAGAAGGCTCAAATTGGGCACAGATCATCTTCAGGGTGCCTCTGACTCATCCAGCCAGTTTTAAAACACCTGGCTGCTTTACTTTAGCAGTGCCAACAGCAGAGATTCACCTCTGTGCACTCAGACCAGGCCGCAGAGCGACACGTCTGCTCTTTGGGAAGCGTGGGGAATAAAAGCAGGCCTCAGATCCAAGCCAGGCTCTATTGAATTTGTTGCAATTGATTTTTATTTCAACATTGAACCACTGTGTCAGACTCCTAAACCCAACCAACCCCCCCCCCCCCCTCTAAAAGCAGGCCTCAACTTGAAGCCAAAGTCATTTGAATTTGTTCCAAAATCCATTTTATTTCAGTACTGAAGCACTTCCTCAAACACCAGTCTGGTAAGGTTCCCACAGGGGCCTGCAACCAAACACTTGGAGCCATCTCCAAGAGGTTGGGTTTAGGCAAGAATCCCCTAGGAGGTTAGAATTAGTTAAGACCGTTGGGCAGGGGCAATAGATAAGGGGTCAAGGTAACACCTGCTGGGGTTGGGTTTAGGCATTCTACCACAGAAATCCTTACACAGGCTGGAGGAACCCACATCAAGAGGTTGAAAAGTGTGGGAAATAAAAGCAGGCCTCAAATCCAAGCCAGGCTGCACAGTGACCCCCTTGCTCTTTGCAGAGCGATGGAAATGAAAGCAGGCCTCAAATCCAAGCCAAGCTGCAGAGCGACACGTCTGCAGCTCTTTGGAAAGCGTGGGAAATAAAAGCAGGCCTCAGATCCAAGCGAGGCTGCACAGTGACCCGCTTGCTCTTTGGAAAGCGTGGGGAATAAAAGCAGGCCTCAGATCCAAGCCAGGCTGCACAGTGACCCGCTTGCTCTTTGGAAAGCGTGGGGAATAAAAGCAGGCCTCAGATCCAAGCCAGGCTGCACAGTGACCCCCTTGCTCTTTGGGAAGCGTGGGAAATAAAAGCAGGCCTCAAATCCAAGACGGGCTGCAGAGCGACACGTCTGCAGCTCTTTGGGAAGCGTGGGGAATAAAAGCAGGCCTCAGATCCAAGCCAGGCTGCACAGTGACCCGCCGGCTCTTTGCAGAGCGTTAGAAATGAAAGCAGGCCTCAAATCCAAGACGGGCTGCAGAGCGACACGTCTGCAGCTCTTTGGAAAGCGTGGGAAATAAAAGCAGGCCTCAGATCCAAGCCAGGCTGCACAGTGACCCCCTTGCTCTTTGCAGAGCGTTGGAAATGAAAGCAGGCCTCAAATCCAAGACGGGCTGCAGAGCGACACGTCTGCAGCTCTTTGGGAAGCGTGGGGAATAAAAGCAGGCCTCAGATCCAAGCCAGGCTGCACAGTGACCCCCCTGCTCTTTGCAGAGCGATGGAAACGAAAGCAGGCCTCAAACCAGAGCCAGGCTCAGTCCAATTGGCCTCCAAATCCATCGTCTTTCAGTACTGAACCACTTCCTCAGACACCTCACATCTCCAGGGCAGGTGTAACCACCGGAGACACCGGGAAATGCATCCCGCACACGTCTGGTAAGGCTCCTAACAGGCACATGCAACCAAAACACTTGGAGCAGTTTGCCATCGTTTTGGGCAAGTTCCTGAAGCCAGACAAACGAGGTGTCTGCGGACTCAGGGGGAACCCCTGAGCATGCACGACCGACTCCAAGCTCCGTCGGACGCTTCCCGGCCCGCCCTCCGCCCCAAACGCCCGCCGCTGAGGATGGGACATTTCTCAAACGTCGCCCCAGACGTGTCGTGTGGGGCGTCTGGCGAAGCGGCACGAGCCCCCGAGCGCAACGGCGGGCCTCCTTTCCCCGTGCCGGGCTCCCCTCTTCGATTTCGACCGTTTTGTCCGATCCTTTTTGCGCCGTTTCGGCCTACCGCCAGAACCGTCCGTCGCAGAGAGACGCCGACGCCTCAGGCGCGTCCGCAGCCCCCCCAAACATGGGGGAGGAGCCCGCTTTCAGCTCCCTACCGCCTTTACTTTACCCCCAAATCCACTTTTGTCCGATCCTCAGGTGGTGTTTACCCTCTAACCTAAGACGGATTAGGGCAACGCCTCTTTTGGCCAGCAGATGGAGCTGTGTCCCTCATATGACAGTTCCCTGCTCTGGCCAGCAGATGGAGGTATCTGTTTCAACCCAACACTTCCCTGCTTTGGCCAGCAGGGGGGGAAATCTGCTGTTCCAGCTTCATGCACCCTATCAGGCTGAAATTCAAAGCTTCTGGCCAGCAGAGAAGGCTCCAAATCGCCACACATCATCTTCAGGGTGCCTTTGACGCATTCTGCCACTTTGAAAGGGCTCGCTGCTGTACATTTCGAGTGAGATTTTTTGCAAAGTGTGCACCTTCCGCGGCCGCTAGCGGGCGCTACAGTGGGCCCACGATGCCGAAATTGCTCTGAAAAATAATTGAGTGTGTGCCCCACATGCCTGCCGAGTTTCAAAAGCCTAGTTGGCTTGCTTTTCAAGTTGTGCACGTTTAAACTTTGCCATGACTTCAGGGTATCACATTTGCCCACATGGTGCAAACCATATGTTGGCCAGCAGGTGGAGCTGTATCCTGCCCACTCAGTCTATGCAGTGGGAAAACATATGTTCCTTGGCAAGCAGAGCCTCACCCTAACAGTTCCCTGCTTTGGCCAGCAGGGGGGGAAATCTGCTGTTCCAGCTTCATGCACCCTATCAGGCTGAAATTCAAAGCTTCTGGCCAGCAGAGAAGGCTCCAAATCGCCACACATCATCTTCAGGGTGCCTTTGACGCATTCTGCCACCTTGAAAGGGCTCGCTGCTCTACCTTTCGAGTGAGATTTTTTGCAAAGTGTGCACCTTCCGCGGCCGCTAGCGGGCGCTACAGTGGGCCCACGATTCCGAAATTGCTCTGAAAAATAATTGAGTGTGTGCCCCACATGCCTGCCGAGTTTCAAAAGCCTAGCTGGCTTGCTTTTCAAGTTGTGCACGTTTAAACTTTGCCATGACTTCAGGGTATCACATTTGCCCACATGGTGCAAAGCATATGTTGGCCAGCAGGTGGAGCTGTATCCTGCCCACTCAGTCTATGCAGTGGGAAAACATATGTTCCTTGGCAAGCAGAGCCTCACCCTAACAGTTCCCTGCTTTGGCCAGCAGGGGGGGAAATCTGCTGTTCCAGCTTCATGCACCCTATCAGGCTGAAATTCAAAGCTTCTGGCCAGCAGAGAAGGCTCAAATTGGGCACACATCATCTTCAGGGTGCCTCTGACGCGTTCTGCCACTTTGAAAGGGCTCGCTGCTCTACGTTTTGAGTGAGATTTTTTGCAAAGTGTGCACCTTCCGCGGCCGCTAGCGGGCGCTACAGTGGGCCCACGATGCTGACATTGCTCTGAAAAATACTTTACTGTGTGGCCCACATGCCTGCCGAGTTTCACAGGCCTAGCTGTCTCCGTGTTGAAGTTGTGAACGTTTTAACTTTGGGTCTCATTTGGCAAAATGGTGCAATGCACGTGTTGGCCAGCAGGTGGCTGGACACTCACGCTATGCTGTGCTCCCACACATATGTCTTTCCATACACTCCACTATCACAGCCTCACCCCAACGCTTGCCAACAGCAGAGATTCGACTTTATCCACTCAGGGCAGGCTGCAGAGTGACACGGCTGCTCTTTGGAGAGCCTGGGAAATTACAGCAGCCCTCAAACTAATCTGTATAATAGGATTGAACTTGACTTTGTAAAGTGCCTTGAGATGACATGTTTCACGCATTGGCGCTATATAAATAAAATTGACTTCGATTGAATTGAATTCAGATCCCAGCCAGACTCATTTCCATTCCTTCCCATTCAACTTTATTTCCATATCCAACCACTGGTCACTTACCTAAACCCAACCCAGCAGGTCTAACCTTGATCCTTTGTTTAATGCCCCTGCCCAGCTGCTCTCCACAAACCCTAACATCTTAGGGGCTCTTGCCTGAACATAACAGTTCAGGGGCTCTTGCCCGAACATAACATTTTAGCGGCTCTTGCACCATCGCGCGCAGCTGTAGCCACTGCAACGGCTCAACCTTTCGGAGCCACGCCTGGCTGCGGAGCAACGCTGCGTGTGCTCTCCGGCCTGGGAAAAACGGGACCTTGTTGTCACGCAAGCAAAGCCTTTTTCACTCTGTAAACATACTCTCCAGCCTGCCTGCAGCACTCCCCCCTCCGCTCAGCCAGCCCTACTTCCAGCTGCCAGCCAGGCCGGGCCACGCTCTCACACAAGCCTGGGCCCTGGCTCAGCCACATCCAGAGCCTGCACCTCCAGGCAAACCCGGGGAACCCACTCTTAAGCCCCCCTCCGCGATCCCAACCCAAGCGGCGAGCCTGCAAGGCCTCCGCGCCCCTGGTAAGGTTGCAAAGCCTGACGCTTCTACCCTCTGGCCAGCAGGTGGAGCTGTTCTGGCCCACTCAGTCTATGCTGCGGGAAAACACATGTTCCTTGGCAAGCAGAGCCTCACCCTAACAGTTCCCTGCTTTGGCCAGCAGGGGTGGGGAAATCTGCGGTTCCAGCTTCATGCACCCTATCAGGCTGAAATTCAAAGCTTCTGGCCAGCAGAGAAGGCTCAAATTGGGCACACATCCTCTTCAGGGTGCCTCTGACTCATCCAGCCAGTTTTAAAACACCTGGCTGCTTTACTTTAGCAGTGCCAACAGCAGAGATTCAACTCTGTGCACTCAGACCAGGCCGCAGAGCGACACGTCTGCAGCTCTCTGGGAAGCGTGGGGAATAAAAGCAGGCCTCAGATCCAAGCCAGGCTCTATTGAATTTGTTGCAATTGATTTTTATTTCAACATTGAACCACTGTGTCAGACTCCTAAACCCAACCAACCCCCCCCCCCCCCCTCTAAAAGCAGGCCTCAACTTGAAGCCAAAGTCATTTGAATTTGTTCCAAAATCCATTTTATTTCAGTACTGAAGCACTTCCTCAAACACCAGTCTGGTAAGGTTCCCACAGGGGCCTGCAACCAAACACTTGGAGCCATCTCCAAGAGGTTGGGTTTAGGCAAGAATCCCCTAGGAGGTTAGAATTAGTTAAGACCGTTGGGCAGGGGCAATAGATAAGGGGTCAAGGTAACACCTGCTGGGGTTGGGTTTAGGCATTCTACCACAGAAATCCTTACACAGGCTGGAGGAACCCACATCAAGAGGTTGAAAAGTGTGGGAAATAAAAGCAGGCCTCAAATCCAAGCCAGGCTGCACAGTGACCCGCCTGCTCTTTGCAGAGCGATGGAAATGAAAGCAGGCCTCAAACCAGAGCCAGGCTCAGTCGAATTGGCCTCCAAATCCATCGTCTTTCAGTACTGAACCACTTCCTCAGACACCTCACATCTCCAGGGCAGGTGTAACCACCGGAGACACCGGGAAATGCATCCCGCACACGTCTGGTAAGGCTCCTAACAGGCACATGCAACCAAAACACTTGGAGCAGTTTGCCATCGTTTTGGGCAAGTTCCTGAAGCCAGACAAACGAGGTGTCTGCGGACTCAGGGGGAACCCCTGAGCATGCACGACCGACTCCAAGCTCCGTCGGACGCTTCCCGGCCCGCCCTCCGCCCCAAACGCCCGCCGCTGAGGATGGGACATTTCTCAAACGTCGCCCCAGACGTGTCGTGTGGGGCGTCTGGCGAAGCGGCACGAGCCCCCGAGCGCAACGGCGGGCCTCCTTTCCCCGTGCCGGGCTCCCCTCTTCGATTTCGACCGTTTTGTCCGATCCTTTTTGCGCAGTTTCGGCCTACCGCCAGAACCGTCCGTCGCAGAGAGACGCCGACGCCTCAGGCGCGTCCGCAGCCCCCCCAAACATGGGGGAGGAGCCCGCTTTCAGCTCCCTACCGCCTTTACTTTACACCCAAATCCACTTTTGTCCGATCCTCAGGTGGTGTTTACCCTCTAACCTAAGACGGATTAGTGCAACGCCTCTTTTGGCCAGCAGATGGAGCTGTGTCCCTCATATGACAGTTCCCTGCTCTGGCCAGCAGATGGAGCTGGCTCTCTCCTTTAAACAGTTCCCTGCTGTGGCCAGCAGATGGAGCTGGCTCTCTCCTTTAAACAGTTCCCTGCTGTGGCCAGCAGATGGAGCTGGCTCTCTCCTTTAAACAGTTCCCTGCTCTGGCCAGCAGATGGAGCTGGCTCTCTCCTTTAAACAGTTCCCTGCTGTGGCCAGCAGATGGAGCTGGCTCTCTCCTTTAAACAGTTCCCTGCTGTGGCCAGCAGATGGAGCTGGCTCTCTCCTTTAAACAGTTCCCTGCTGTGGCCAGCAGATGGAGCTGGCTCTCTCCTTTAAACAGTTCCCTGCTGTGGCCAGCAGGTGGAGCTCTTCTGTGGCACTCAGTCTATGCAGCAGGAAGGCATATGTTCCTTGGCAAGCAGAGCCTCACCCTAACAGTTCCCTGCTTTGGCCAGCAGGGGGGGGAAGTCTGCTGTTCCAGCTTCATGCACCCTATCAGGCTGAAATTCAAAGCTTCTGGCCAGCAGAGAAGGCCCAAAATCGCCACACATCATCTTCAGGGTGCCTCTGACGCATCCAGCCAGTTTTAAAACACCTGGCTGCTTTACTTTAGCAGTGCCAACAGCAGAGATTCAACTCTGTGCACTCAGACCAGGCCGCAGAGCGACCCGTCTGCTCTTTGGGAAGCGTGGGGAATAAAAGCAGGCCTCAAATCCAAGACGGGCTGCAGAGCGACACGTCTGCAGCTCTTTGGGAAGCGTGGGGAATAAAAGCAGGCCTCAGATCCAAGCCAGGCTGCACAGTGACCCCCTTGCTCTTTGGGAAGCGTGGGAAATAAAAGCAGGCCTCAAATCCAAGACGGGCTGCAGAGCGACACGTCTGCAGCTCTTTGGGAAGCGTGGGGAATAAAAGCAGGCCTCAAACCAGAGCCAGGCTCAGTCGAATTCGCCTCCAAATCCATCGTCTTTCAGTACTGAACCACTTCCTCAGACACCTCACATCTCCAGGGCAGGTGTAACCACCGGAGACACCGGGAAATGCATCCCGCACACGTCTGGTAAGGCTCCTAACAGGCACATGCAACCAAAAGACTTGGAGCAGTTTGCCATCGTTTTGGGCAAGTTCCTGAAGCCAGACAAACGAGGTGTCTGCGGACTCAGGGGGAACCCCTGAGCATGCACGACCGACTCCAAGCTCCGTCGGACGCTTCCCGGCCCGCCCTCCGCCCCAAACGCCCGCCGCTGAGGATGGGACATTTCTCAAACGTCGCCCCAGACGTGTCGTGTGGGGCGTCTGGCGAAGCGGCACGAGCCCCCGAGCGCAACGGCGGGCCTCCTTTCCCCGTGCCGGGCTCCCCTCTTCGATTTCGACCGTTTTGTCCGATCCTTTTTGCGCCGTTTCGGCCTACCGCCAGAACCGTCCGTCGCAGAGAGACGCCGACGCCTCAGGCGC
Organism: Fundulus diaphanus; assembly: GCA_037039145.1. Taxonomy (NCBI): domain Eukaryota; kingdom Metazoa; phylum Chordata; class Actinopteri; order Cyprinodontiformes; family Fundulidae; genus Fundulus; species Fundulus diaphanus. The sequence goes on along the minus strand of CM073132.1, from coordinate 57,538,334 downwards.
GTCCGCAGCCCCCCCAAACATGGGGGAGGAGCCCGCTTTCAGCTCCCTACCGCCTTTACTTTACCCCCAAATCCACTTTTGTCCGATCCTCAGGTGGTGTTTACCCCCTAACCTAACCCTAAGACGGATTAGTGCAACGCCTCTTTTGGCCAGCAGATGGAGCTGTGTCCCTCATATGACAGTTCCCTGCTCTGGCCAGCAGATGGAGGTATCTGTTTCAACCCAACACTTCCCTGCTTTGGCCAGCAGGGGGGGAAATCTGCTGTTCCAGCTTCATGCACCCTATCAGGCTGAAATTCAAAGCTTCTGGCCAGCAGAGAAGGCTCCAAATCGCCACACATCATCTTCAGGGTGCCTTTGACGCATTCTGCCACTTTGAAAGGGCTCGCTGCTGTACATTTCGAGTGAGATTTTTTGCAAAGTGTGCACCTTCCGCGGCCGCTAGCGGGCGCTACAGTGGGCCCACGATGCCGAAATTGCTCTGAAAAATAATTGAGTGTGTGCCCCACATGCCTGCCGAGTTTCAAAAGCCTAGCTGGCTTGCTTTTCAAGTTGTGCACGTTTAAACTTTGCCATGACTTCAGGGTATCACATTTGCCCACATGGTGCAAACCATATGTTGGCCAGCAGGTGGAGCTGTATCCTGCCCACTCAGTCTATGCAGTGGGAAAACATATGTTCCTTGGCAAGCAGAGCCTCACCCTAACAGTTCCCTGCTTTGGCCAGCAGGGGGGGAAATCTGCTGTTCCAGCTTCATGCACCCTATCAGGCTGAAATTCAAAGCTTCTGGCCAGCAGAGAAGGCTCCAAATCGCCACACATCATCTTCAGGGTGCCTTTGACGCATTCTGCCACCTTGAAAGGGCTCGCTGCTCTACCTTTCGAGTGAGATTTTTTGCAAAGTGTGCACCTTCCGCGGCCGCTAGCGGGCGCTACAGTGGGCCCACGATTCCGAAATTGCTCTGAAAAATAATTGAGTGTGTGCCCCACATGCCTGCCGAGTTTCAAAAACCTAGCTGGCTTGCTTTTCAAGTTGTGCACGTTTAAACTTTGCCATGCTTTGAAAGTGTCCCATTTGTTAAAAAGGTGCAACGCATGTCTTTGGTCAGCAGGTGGAGCTGTCTATCTCGTTTAAACAGTTCCCTGCTGTGGCCAGCAGATGGAGCTGGCTCTCTCCTTTAAACAGTTCCCTGCTGTGGCCAGCAGGTGGAGCTGTCTATCTCGTTTAAACAGTTCGCTGCTGTGGCCAGCAGGTGGAGCTCTTCTGTGGCACTCAGTCTATGCAGCAGGAAGGCATATGTTCCTTGGCAAGCAGAGCCTCACCCTAACAGTTCCCTGCTTTGGCCAGCAGGGGGGGAAGTCTGCTGTTCCAGCTTCATGCACCCTATCAGGCTGAAATTCAAAGCTTCTGGCCAGCAGAGAAGGCTCAAATTGGGCACACATCATCTTCAGGGTGCCTCTGACTCATCCAGCCAGTTTTAAAACACCTGGCTGCTTTACTTTAGCAGTGCCAACAGCAGAGATTCAACTCTGTGCACTCAGACCAGGCCGCAGAGCGACTCGTCTGCTCTTTGGGAAGCGTGGGGAATAAAAGCAGGCCTCAGATCCAAGCCAGGCTCTATTGAATTTGTTGCAATTGATTTTTATTTCAACATTGAACCACTGTGTCAGACTCCTAAACCCAACCGCCCCCAGCACCTCTCACCTTGAGCCTTCCTTTAATGCCCCTGCCCAACTGCTCTCCACTAACCTCAACCTTTCAGGGGCTCTTGCCTGAACCTAACCACCTAGGGAGTTCTTGCCCGATCACACGAAGGTGCTGCCAACAGCAGAGATTCACCTCTATCCACTCAGACCAGGCTGCAGAGCGACACGTCTGCAGCTCTTTGGGAAGCGTGGGAAATAAAAGCAGGCCTCAGATCCGAGCCAGGCTGCACAGTGACCCGCTTGCTCTTTGGAAAGCGTGGGGAATGAAAGCAGGCCTCAGATCCAAGCCAGGCTGCAGAGCGACACGTCTGCAGCTCTTTGGAAAGCGTGGGAAATAAAAGCAGGCCTCAAATCCAAGCCAGGCTGCACAGTGACCCCCTTGCTCTTTGCAGAGCGATGGAAATAAAAGCAGGCCTCAGATCCAAGCCAGGCTGCACAGTAACCCCCTTTGCTCTTTGCAGAGCGTTGGAAATGAAAGCAGGCCTCAAATCCAAGACGGGCTGCAGAGCGACACGTCTGCAGCTCTTTGGGAAGCGTGGGGAATGAAAGCAGGCCTCAGATCCAAGCCAGGCTGCACAGTGACCCGCCTGCTCTTTGCAGAGCGATGGAAATGAAAGCAGGCCTCAAACCAGAGCCAGGCTCAGTCGAATTGGCCTCCAAATCCATCGTCTTTCAGTACTGAACCACTTCCTCAGACACCTCACATCTCCAGGGCAGGTGTAACCACCGGAGACACCGGGAAATGCATCCCGCACACGTCTGGTAAGGCTCCTAACAGGCACATGCAACCAAAACACTTGGAGCAGTTTGCCATCGTTTTGGGCAAGTTCCTGAAGCCAGACAAACGAGGTGTCTGAGGACTCAGGGGGAACCCCTGAGCATGCACGACCGACTCCAAGCTCCGTCGGACGCTTCCCGGCCCGCCCTCCGCCCCAAACGCCCGCCGCTGAGGATGGGACATTTCTCAAACGTCGCCCCAGACGTGTCGTGTGGGGCGTCTGCCGAAGCGGCACGAGCCCCCGAGCGCAACGGCGGGCCTCCTTTCCCCGTGCCGGGCTCCCCTCTTCGATTTCGACCGTTTTGTCCGATCCTTTTTGCGCCGTTTCGGCCTACCGCCAGAACCGTCCGTCGCAGAGAGACGCCGACGCCTCAGGCGCGTCCGCAGCCCCCCCAAACATGGGGGAGGAGCCCGCTTTCAGCTCCCTACCGCCTTTACTTTACCCCCAAATCCACTTTTGTCCGATCCTCAGGTGGTGTTTACCCTCTAACCTAAGACGGATTAGTGCAACGCCTCTTTTGGCCAGCAGATGGAGCTGTGTCCCTCATATGACAGTTCCCTGCTCTGGCCAGCAGATGGAGGTATCTGTTTCAACCCAACACTTCCCTGCTTTGGCCAGCAGGGGGGGAAATCTGCTGTTCCAGCTTCATGCACCCTATCAGGCTGAAATTCAAAGCTTCTGGCCAGCAGAGAAGGCTCAAATTGGGCACAGATCATCTTCAGGGTGCCTCTGACGCGTTCTGCCACTTTGAAAGGGCTCGCTGCTCTACCTTTCGAGTGAGATTTTTTGCAAAGTGTGCACCTTCCGCGGCCGCTAGCGGGCGCTACAGTGGGCCCACGATGCTGACATTGCTCTGAAAAATACTTTACTGTGTGGCCCACATGCCTGCCGAGTTTCACATGCCTAGCTGTCTCTGTGTTGAAGTTGTGAACGTTTTAACTTTGCCATGCTTTGAAAGTGTCCCATTTGTTAAAAAGGTGCAACGCATGTCTTTGCTCAGCAGGTGGAGCTGTCTATCTCCTTTAAACAGTTCCCTGCTGTGGCCAGCAGATGGAGCTGGCTCTCTCCTTTAAACAGTTCCCTGCTGTGGCCAGCAGATGGAGCTGGCTCTCTCCTTTAAACAGTTCCCTGCTGTGGCCAGCAGGTGGAGCTCTTCTGTGGCACTCAGTCTATGCAGCGGGAAGGCATATGTACCTTGGCAAGCAGAGCCTCACCCTAACAGTTCCCTGCTTTGGCCAGCAGGGGGGGAAATCTGCTGTTCCAGCTTCATGCACCCTATCAGGCTGAAATTCAAAGCTTCTGGCCAGCAGAGAAGGCTCCAAATCGCCACACATCATCTTCAGGGTGCCTTTGACGCATTCTGCCACTTTGAAAGGGCTCGCTGCTGTACATTTCGAGTGAGATTTTTTGCAAAGTGTGCACCTTCCGCGGCCGCTAGCGGGCGCTACAGTGGGCCCACGATGCCGAAATTGCTCTGAAAAATAATTGAGTGTGTGCCCCACATGCCTGCCGAGTTTCAAAAGCCTAGCTGGCTTGCTTTTCAAGTTGTGCACGTTTAAACTTTGCCATGACTTCAGGGTATCACATTTGCCCACATGGTGCAAACCATATGTTGGCCAGCAGGTGGAGCTGTATCCTGCCCACTCAGTCTATGCAGTGGGAAAACATATGTTCCTTGGCAAGCAGAGCCTCACCCTAACAGTTCCCTGCTTTGGCCAGCAGGGGGGGAAATCTGCTGTTCCAGCTTCATGCACCCTATCAGGCTGAAATTCAAAGCTTCTGGCCAGCAGAGAAGGCTCCAAATCGCCACACATCATCTTCAGGGTGCCTTTGACGCATTCTGCCACCTTGAAAGGGCTCGCTGCTCTACCTTTCGAGTGAGATTTTTTGCAAAGTGTGCACCTTCCGCGGCCGCTAGCGGGCGCTACAGTGGGCCCACGATTCCGAAATTGCTCTGAAAAATAATTGAGTGTGTGCCCCACATGCCTGCCGAGTTTCAAAAACCTAGCTGGCTTGCTTTTCAAGTTGTGCACGTTTAAACTTTGCCATGCTTTGAAAGTGTCCCATTTGTTAAAAAGGTGCAACGCATGTCTTTGGTCAGCAGGTGGAGCTGTCTATCTCGTTTAAACAGTTCCCTGCTGTGGCCAGCAGATGGAGCTGGCTCTCTCCTTTAAACAGTTCCCTGCTGTGGCCAGCAGGTGGAGCTGTCTATCTCGTTTAAACAGTTCGCTGCTGTGGCCAGCAGGTGGAGCTCTTCTGTGGCACTCAGTCTATGCAGCAGGAAGGCATATGTTCCTTGGCAAGCAGAGCCTCACCCTAACAGTTCCCTGCTTTGGCCAGCAGGGGGGGAAGTCTGCTGTTCCAGCTTCATGCACCCTATCAGGCTGAAATTCAAAGCTTCTGGCCAGCAGAGAAGGCTCAAATTGGGCACACATCATCTTCAGGGTGCCTCTGACTCATCCAGCCAGTTTTAAAACACCTGGCTGCTTTACTTTAGCAGTGCCAACAGCAGAGATTCAACTCTGTGCACTCAGACCAGGCCGCAGAGCGACTCGTCTGCTCTTTGGGAAGCGTGGGGAATAAAAGCAGGCCTCAGATCCAAGCCAGGCTCTATTGAATTTGTTGCAATTGATTTTTATTTCAACATTGAACCACTGTGTCAGACTCCTAAACCCAACCGCCCCCAGCACCTCTCACCTTGAGCCTTCCTTTAATGCCCCTGCCCAACTGCTCTCCACTAACCTCAACCTTTCAGGGGCTCTTGCCTGAACCTAACCACCTAGGGAGTTCTTGCCCGATCACACGAAGGTGCTGCCAACAGCAGAGATTCACCTCTATCCACTCAGACCAGGCTGCAGAGCGACACGTCTGCAGCTCTTTGGGAAGCGTGGGAAATAAAAGCAGGCCTCAGATCCGAGCCAGGCTGCACAGTGACCCGCTTGCTCTTTGGAAAGCGTGGGGAATGAAAGCAGGCCTCAGATCCAAGCCAGGCTGCAGAGCGACACGTCTGCAGCTCTTTGGAAAGCGTGGGAAATAAAAGCAGGCCTCAAATCCAAGCCAGGCTGCACAGTGACCCCCTTGCTCTTTGCAGAGCGATGGAAATAAAAGCAGGCCTCAGATCCAAGCCAGGCTGCACAGTAACCCCCTTTGCTCTTTGCAGAGCGTTGGAAATGAAAGCAGGCCTCAAATCCAAGACGGGCTGCAGAGCGACACGTCTGCAGCTCTTTGGGAAGCGTGGGGAATGAAAGCAGGCCTCAGATCCAAGCCAGGCTGCACAGTGACCCGCCTGCTCTTTGCAGAGCGATGGAAATGAAAGCAGGCCTCAAACCAGAGCCAGGCTCAGTCGAATTGGCCTCCAAATCCATCGTCTTTCAGTACTGAACCACTTCCTCAGACACCTCACATCTCCAGGGCAGGTGTAACCACCGGAGACACCGGGAAATGCATCCCGCACACGTCTGGTAAGGCTCCTAACAGGCACATGCAACCAAAACACTTGGAGCAGTTTGCCATCGTTTTGGGCAAGTTCCTGAAGCCAGACAAACGAGGTGTCTGAGGACTCAGGGGGAACCCCTGAGCATGCACGACCGACTCCAAGCTCCGTCGGACGCTTCCCGGCCCGCCCTCCGCCCCAAACGCCCGCCGCTGAGGATGGGACATTTCTCAAACGTCGCCCCAGACGTGTCGTGTGGGGCGTCTGGCGAAGCGGCACGAGCCCCCGAGCGCAACGGCGGGCCTCCTTTCCCCGTGCCGGGCTCCCCTCTTCGATTTCGACCGTTTTGTCCGATCCTTTTTGCGCCGTTTCGGCCTACCGCCAGAACCGTCCGTCGCAGAGAGACGCCGACGCCTCAGGCGCGTCCGCAGCCCCCCCAAACATGGGGGAGGAGCCCGCTTTCAGCTCCCTACCGCCTTTACTTTACCCCCAAATCCACTTTTGTCCGATCCTCAGGTGGTGTTTACCCTCTAACCTAAGACGGATTAGTGCAACGCCTCTTTTGGCCAGCAGATGGAGCTGTGTCCCTCATATGACAGTTCCCTGCTCTGGCCAGCAGATGGAGGTATCTGTTTCAACCCAACACTTCCCTGCTTTGGCCAGCAGGGGGGGAAATCTGCTGTTCCAGCTTCATGCACCCTATCAGGCTGAAATTCAAAGCTTCTGGCCAGCAGAGAAGGCTCAAATTGGGCACAGATCATCTTCAGGGTGCCTCTGACGCGTTCTGCCACTTTGAAAGGGCTCGCTGCTCTACCTTTCGAGTGAGATTTTTTGCAAAGTGTGCACCTTCCGCGGCCGCTAGCGGGCGCTACAGTGGGCCCACGATGCTGACATTGCTCTGAAAAATACTTTACTGTGTGGCCCACATGCCTGCCGAGTTTCACATGCCTAGCTGTCTCTGTGTTGAAGTTGTGAACGTTTTAACTTTGCCATGCTTTGAAAGTGTCCCATTTGTTAAAAAGGTGCAACGCATGTCTTTGCTCAGCAGGTGGAGCTGTCTATCTCCTTTAAACAGTTCCCTGCTGTGGCCAGCAGATGGAGCTGGCTCTCTCCTTTAAACAGTTCCCTGCTGTGGCCAGCAGATGGAGCTGGCTCTCTCCTTTAAACAGTTCCCTGCTGTGGCCAGCAGGTGGAGCTCTTCTGTGGCACTCAGTCTATGCAGCGGGAAGGCATATGTACCTTGGCAAGCAGAGCCTCACCCTAACAGTTCCCTGCTTTGGCCAGCAGGGGGGGAAGTCTGCTGTTCCAGCTTCATGCACCCTATCAGGCTGAAATTCAAAGCTTCTGGCCAGCAGAGAAGGCTCAAATTGGGCACAGATCATCTTCAGGGTGCCTCTGACTCATCCAGCCAGTTTTAAAACACCTGGCTGCTTTACTTTAGCAGTGCCAACAGCAGAGATTCACCTCTGTGCACTCAGACCAGGCCGCAGAGCGACACGTCTGCTCTTTGGGAAGCGTGGGGAATAAAAGCAGGCCTCAGATCCAAGCCAGGCTCTATTGAATTTGTTGCAATTGATTTTTATTTCAACATTGAACCACTGTGTCAGACTCCTAAACCCAACCAACCCCCCCCCCCCCTCTAAAAGCAGGCCTCAACTTGAAGCCAAAGTCATTTGAATTTGTTCCAAAATCCATTTTATTTCAGTACTGAAGCACTTCCTCAAACACCAGTCTGGTAAGGTTCCCACAGGGGCCTGCAACCAAACACTTGGAGCCATCTCCAAGAGGTTGGGTTTAGGCAAGAATCCCCTAGGAGGTTAGAATTAGTTAAGACCGTTGGGCAGGGGCAATAGATAAGGGGTCAAGGTAACACCTGCTGGGGTTGGGTTTAGGCATTCTACCACAGAAATCCTTACACAGGCTGGAGGAACCCACATCAAGAGGTTGAAAAGTGTGGGAAATAAAAGCAGGCCTCAAATCCAAGCCAGGCTGCACAGTGACCCCCTTGCTCTTTGCAGAGCGATGGAAATGAAAGCAGGCCTCAAATCCAAGCCAAGCTGCAGAGCGACACGTCTGCAGCTCTTTGGAAAGCGTGGGAAATAAAAGCAGGCCTCAGATCCAAGCGAGGCTGCACAGTGACCCGCTTGCTCTTTGGAAAGCGTGGGGAATAAAAGCAGGCCTCAGATCCAAGCCAGGCTGCACAGTGACCCGCTTGCTCTTTGGAAAGCGTGGGGAATAAAAGCAGGCCTCAGATCCAAGCCAGGCTGCACAGTGACCCCCTTGCTCTTTGGGAAGCGTGGGAAATAAAAGCAGGCCTCAGATCCAAGCCAGGCTGCACAGTAACCCCCTTTGCTCTTTGCAGAGCGTTGGAAATGAAAGCAGGCCTCAAATCCAAGACGGGCTGCAGAGCGACACGTCTGCAGCTCTTTGGGAAGCGTGGGGAATGAAAGCAGGCCTCAGATCCAAGCCAGGCTGCACAGTGACCCGCCTGCTCTTTGCAGAGCGATGGAAATGAAAGCAGGCCTCAAACCAGAGCCAGGCTCAGTCGAATTGGCCTCCAAATCCATCGTCTTTCAGTACTGAACCACTTCCTCAGACACCTCACATCTCCAGGGCAGGTGTAACCACCGGAGACACCGGGAAATGCATCCCGCACACGTCTGGTAAGGCTCCTAACAGGCACATGCAACCAAAACACTTGGAGCAGTTTGCCATCGTTTTGGGCAAGTTCCTGAAGCCAGACAAACGAGGTGTCTGAGGACTCAGGGGGAACCCCTGAGCATGCACGACCGACTCCAAGCTCCGTCGGACGCTTCCCGGCCCGCCCTCCGCCCCAAACGCCCGCCGCTGAGGATGGGACATTTCTCAAACGTCGCCCCAGACGTGTCGTGTGGGGCGTCTGCCGAAGCGGCACGAGCCCCCGAGCGCAACGGCGGGCCTCCTTTCCCCGTGCCGGGCTCCCCTCTTCGATTTCGACCGTTTTGTCCGATCCTTTTTGCGCCGTTTCGGCCTACCGCCAGAACCGTCCGTCGCAGAGAGACGCCGACGCCTCAGGCGCGTCCGCAGCCCCCCCAAACATGGGGGAGGAGCCCGCTTTCAGCTCCCTACCGCCTTTACTTTACCCCCAAATCCACTTTTGTCCGATCCTCAGGTGGTGTTTACCCTCTAACCTAAGACGGATTAGTGCAACGCCTCTTTTGGCCAGCAGATGGAGCTGTGTCCCTCATATGACAGTTCCCTGCTCTGGCCAGCAGATGGAGGTATCTGTTTCAACCCAACACTTCCCTGCTTTGGCCAGCAGGGGGGGAAATCTGCTGTTCCAGCTTCATGCACCCTATCAGGCTGAAATTCAAAGCTTCTGGCCAGCAGAGAAGGCTCAAATTGGGCACAGATCATCTTCAGGGTGCCTCTGACGCGTTCTGCCACTTTGAAAGGGCTCGCTGCTCTACCTTTCGAGTGAGATTTTTTGCAAAGTGTGCACCTTCCGCGGCCGCTAGCGGGCGCTACAGTGGGCCCACGATGCTGACATTGCTCTGAAAAATACTTTACTGTGTGGCCCACATGCCTGCCGAGTTTCACATGCCTAGCTGTCTCTGTGTTGAAGTTGTGAACGTTTTAACTTTGCCATGCTTTGAAAGTGTCCCATTTGTTAAAAAGGTGCAACGCATGTCTTTGCTCAGCAGGTGGAGCTGTCTATCTCCTTTAAACAGTTCCCTGCTGTGGCCAGCAGATGGAGCTGGCTCTCTCCTTTAAACAGTTCCCTGCTGTGGCCAGCAGATGGAGCTGGCTCTCTCCTTTAAACAGTTCCCTGCTGTGGCCAGCAGGTGGAGCTCTTCTGTGGCACTCAGTCTATGCAGCGGGAAGGCATATGTACCTTGGCAAGCAGAGCCTCACCCTAACAGTTCCCTGCTTTGGCCAGCAGGGGGGGAAATCTGCTGTTCCAGCTTCATGCACCCTATCAGGCTGAAATTCAAAGCTTCTGGCCAGCAGAGAAGGCTCCAAATCGCCACACATCATCTTCAGGGTGCCTTTGACGCATTCTGCCACTTTGAAAGGGCTCGCTGCTGTACATTTCGAGTGAGATTTTTTGCAAAGTGTGCACCTTCCGCGGCCGCTAGCGGGCGCTACAGTGGGCCCACGATGCCGAAATTGCTCTGAAAAATAATTGAGTGTGTGCCCCACATGCCTGCCGAGTTTCAAAAGCCTAGCTGGCTTGCTTTTCAAGTTGTGCACGTTTAAACTTTGCCATGACTTCAGGGTATCACATTTGCCCACATGGTGCAAACCATATGTTGGCCAGCAGGTGGAGCTGTATCCTGCCCACTCAGTCTATGCAGTGGGAAAACATATGTTCCTTGGCAAGCAGAGCCTCACCCTAACAGTTCCCTGCTTTGGCCAGCAGGGGGGGAAATCTGCTGTTCCAGCTTCATGCACCCTATCAGGCTGAAATTCAAAGCTTCTGGCCAGCAGAGAAGGCTCCAAATCGCCACACATCATCTTCAGGGTGCCTTTGACGCATTCTGCCACCTTGAAAGGGCTCGCTGCTCTACCTTTCGAGTGAGATTTTTTGCAAAGTGTGCACCTTCCGCGGCCGCTAGCGGGCGCTACAGTGGGCCCACGATTCCGAAATTGCTCTGAAAAATAATTGAGTGTGTGCCCCACATGCCTGCCGAGTTTCAAAAACCTAGCTGGCTTGCTTTTCAAGTTGTGCACGTTTAAACTTTGCCATGCTTTGAAAGTGTCCCATTTGTTAAAAAGGTGCAACGCATGTCTTTGGTCAGCAGGTGGAGCTGTCTATCTCGTTTAAACAGTTCCCTGCTGTGGCCAGCAGATGGAGCTGGCTCTCTCCTTTAAACAGTTCCCTGCTGTGGCCAGCAGGTGGAGCTGTCTATCTCGTTTAAACAGTTCGCTGCTGTGGCCAGCAGGTGGAGCTCTTCTGTGGCACTCAGTCTATGCAGCAGGAAGGCATATGTTCCTTGGCAAGCAGAGCCTCACCCTAACAGTTCCCTGCTTTGGCCAGCAGGGGGGGAAGTCTGCTGTTCCAGCTTCATGCACCCTATCAGGCTGAAATTCAAAGCTTCTGGCCAGCAGAGAAGGCTCAAATTGGGCACACATCATCTTCAGGGTGCCTCTGACTCATCCAGCCAGTTTTAAAACACCTGGCTGCTTTACTTTAGCAGTGCCAACAGCAGAGATTCAACTCTGTGCACTCAGACCAGGCCGCAGAGCGACTCGTCTGCTCTTTGGGAAGCGTGGGGAATAAAAGCAGGCCTCAGATCCAAGCCAGGCTCTATTGAATTTGTTGCAATTGATTTTTATTTCAACATTGAACCACTGTGTCAGACTCCTAAACCCAACCGCCCCCAGCACCTCTCACCTTGAGCCTTCCTTTAATGCCCCTGCCCAACTGCTCTCCACTAACCTCAACCTTTCAGGGGCTCTTGCCTGAACCTAACCACCTAGGGAGTTCTTGCCCGATCACACGAAGGTGCTGCCAACAGCAGAGATTCACCTCTATCCACTCAGACCAGGCTGCAGAGCGACACGTCTGCAGCTCTTTGGGAAGCGTGGGAAATAAAAGCAGGCCTCAGATCCGAGCCAGGCTGCACAGTGACCCGCTTGCTCTTTGGAAAGCGTGGGGAATGAAAGCAGGCCTCAGATCCAAGCCAGGCTGCAGAGCGACACGTCTGCAGCTCTTTGGAAAGCGTGGGAAATAAAAGCAGGCCTCAAATCCAAGCCAGGCTGCACAGTGACCCCCTTGCTCTTTGCAGAGCGATGGAAATAAAAGCAGGCCTCAGATCCAAGCCAGGCTGCACAGTAACCCCCTTTGCTCTTTGCAGAGCGTTGGAAATGAAAGCAGGCCTCAAATCCAAGACGGGCTGCAGAGCGACACGTCTGCAGCTCTTTGGGAAGCGTGGGGAATGAAAGCAGGCCTCAGATCCAAGCCAGGCTGCACAGTGACCCGCCTGCTCTTTGCAGAGCGATGGAAATGAAAGCAGGCCTCAAACCAGAGCCAGGCTCAGTCGAATTGGCCTCCAAATCCATCGTCTTTCAGTACTGAACCACTTCCTCAGACACCTCACATCTCCAGGGCAGGTGTAACCACCGGAGACACCGGGAAATGCATCCCGCACACGTCTGGTAAGGCTCCTAACAGGCACATGCAACCAAAACACTTGGAGCAGTTTGCCATCGTTTTGGGCAAGTTCCTGAAGCCAGACAAACGAGGTGTCTGAGGACTCAGGGGGAACCCCTGAGCATGCACGACCGACTCCAAGCTCCGTCGGACGCTTCCCGGCCCGCCCTCCGCCCCAAACGCCCGCCGCTGAGGATGGGACATTTCTCAAACGTCGCCCCAGACGTGTCGTGTGGGGCGTCTGGCGAAGCGGCACGAGCCCCCGAGCGCAACGGCGGGCCTCCTTTCCCCGTGCCGGGCTCCCCTCTTCGATTTCGACCGTTTTGTCCGATCCTTTTTGCGCCGTTTCGGCCTACCGCCAGAACCGTCCGTCGCAGAGAGACGCCGACGCCTCAGGCGCGTCCGCAGCCCCCCCAAACATGGGGGAGGAGCCCGCTTTCAGCTCCCTACCGCCTTTACTTTACCCCCAAATCCACTTTTGTCCGATCCTCAGGTGGTGTTTACCCTCTAACCTAAGACGGATTAGTGCAACGCCTCTTTTGGCCAGCAGATGGAGCTGTGTCCCTCATATGACAGTTCCCTGCTCTGGCCAGCAGATGGAGGTATCTGTTTCAACCCAACACTTCCCTGCTTTGGCCAGCAGGGGGGGAAATCTGCTGTTCCAGCTTCATGCACCCTATCAGGCTGAAATTCAAAGCTTCTGGCCAGCAGAGAAGGCTCAAATTGGGCACAGATCATCTTCAGGGTGCCTCTGACGCGTTCTGCCACTTTGAAAGGGCTCGCTGCTCTACCTTTCGAGTGAGATTTTTTGCAAAGTGTGCACCTTCCGCGGCCGCTAGCGGGCGCTACAGTGGGCCCACGATGCTGACATTGCTCTGAAAAATACTTTACTGTGTGGCCCACATGCCTGCCGAGTTTCACATGCCTAGCTGTCTCTGTGTTGAAGTTGTGAACGTTTTAACTTTGCCATGCTTTGAAAGTGTCCCATTTGTTAAAAAGGTGCAACGCATGTCTTTGCTCAGCAGGTGGAGCTGTCTATCTCCTTTAAACAGTTCCCTGCTGTGGCCAGCAGATGGAGCTGGCTCTCTCCTTTAAACAGTTCCCTGCTGTGGCCAGCAGATGGAGCTGGCTCTCTCCTTTAAACAGTTCCCTGCTGTGGCCAGCAGGTGGAGCTCTTCTGTGGCACTCAGTCTATGCAGCGGGAAGGCATATGTACCTTGGCAAGCAGAGCCTCACCCTAACAGTTCCCTGCTTTGGCCAGCAGGGGGGGAAGTCTGCTGTTCCAGCTTCATGCACCCTATCAGGCTGAAATTCAAAGCTTCTGGCCAGCAGAGAAGGCTCAAATTGGGCACAGATCATCTTCAGGGTGCCTCTGACTCATCCAGCCAGTTTTAAAACACCTGGCTGCTTTACTTTAGCAGTGCCAACAGCAGAGATTCACCTCTGTGCACTCAGACCAGGCCGCAGAGCGACACGTCTGCTCTTTGGGAAGCGTGGGGAATAAAAGCAGGCCTCAGATCCAAGCCAGGCTCTATTGAATTTGTTGCAATTGATTTTTATTTCAACATTGAACCACTGTGTCAGACTCCTAAACCCAACCAACCCCCCCCCCCCCTCTAAAAGCAGGCCTCAACTTGAAGCCAAAGTCATTTGAATTTGTTCCAAAATCCATTTTATTTCAGTACTGAAGCACTTCCTCAAACACCAGTCTGGTAAGGTTCCCACAGGGGCCTGCAACCAAACACTTGGAGCCATCTCCAAGAGGTTGGGTTTAGGCAAGAATCCCCTAGGAGGTTAGAATTAGTTAAGACCGTTGGGCAGGGGCAATAGATAAGGGGTCAAGGTAACACCTGCTGGGGTTGGGTTTAGGCATTCTACCACAGAAATCCTTACACAGGCTGGAGGAACCCACATCAAGAGGTTGAAAAGTGTGGGAAATAAAAGCAGGCCTCAAATCCAAGCCAGGCTGCACAGTGACCCCCTTGCTCTTTGCAGAGCGATGGAAATGAAAGCAGGCCTCAAATCCAAGCCAAGCTGCAGAGCGACACGTCTGCAGCTCTTTGGAAAGCGTGGGAAATAAAAGCAGGCCTCAGATCCAAGCGAGGCTGCACAGTGACCCGCTTGCTCTTTGGAAAGCGTGGGGAATAAAAGCAGGCCTCAGATCCAAGCCAGGCTGCACAGTGACCCGCTTGCTCTTTGGAAAGCGTGGGGAATAAAAGCAGGCCTCAGATCCAAGCCAGGCTGCACAGTGACCCCCTTGCTCTTTGGGAAGCGTGGGAAATAAAAGCAGGCCTCAAATCCAAGACGGGCTGCAGAGCGACACGTCTGCAGCTCTTTGGGAAGCGTGGGGAATAAAAGCAGGCCTCAGATCCAAGCCAGGCTGCACAGTGACCCGCCGGCTCTTTGCAGAGCGTTAGAAATGAAAGCAGGCCTCAAATCCAAGACGGGCTGCAGAGCGACACGTCTGCAGCTCTTTGGAAAGCGTGGGAAATAAAAGCAGGCCTCAGATCCAAGCCAGGCTGCACAGTGACCCCCTTGCTCTTTGCAGAGCGTTGGAAATGAAAGCAGGCCTCAAATCCAAGACGGGCTGCAGAGCGACACGTCTGCAGCTCTTTGGGAAGCGTGGGGAATAAAAGCAGGCCTCAGATCCAAGCCAGGCTGCACAGTGACCCCCCTGCTCTTTGCAGAGCGATGGAAACGAAAGCAGGCCTCAAACCAGAGCCAGGCTCAGTCCAATTGGCCTCCAAATCCATCGTCTTTCAGTACTGAACCACTTCCTCAGACACCTCACATCTCCAGGGCAGGTGTAACCACCGGAGACACCGGGAAATGCATCCCGCACACGTCTGGTAAGGCTCCTAACAGGCACATGCAACCAAAACACTTGGAGCAGTTTGCCATCGTTTTGGGCAAGTTCCTGAAGCCAGACAAACGAGGTGTCTGCGGACTCAGGGGGAACCCCTGAGCATGCACGACCGACTCCAAGCTCCGTCGGACGCTTCCCGGCCCGCCCTCCGCCCCAAACGCCCGCCGCTGAGGATGGGACATTTCTCAAACGTCGCCCCAGACGTGTCGTGTGGGGCGTCTGGCGAAGCGGCACGAGCCCCCGAGCGCAACGGCGGGCCTCCTTTCCCCGTGCCGGGCTCCCCTCTTCGATTTCGACCGTTTTGTCCGATCCTTTTTGCGCCGTTTCGGCCTACCGCCAGAACCGTCCGTCGCAGAGAGACGCCGACGCCTCAGGCGCGTCCGCAGCCCCCCCAAACATGGGGGAGGAGCCCGCTTTCAGCTCCCTACCGCCTTTACTTTACCCCCAAATCCACTTTTGTCCGATCCTCAGGTGGTGTTTACCCTCTAACCTAAGACGGATTAGGGCAACGCCTCTTTTGGCCAGCAGATGGAGCTGTGTCCCTCATATGACAGTTCCCTGCTCTGGCCAGCAGATGGAGGTATCTGTTTCAACCCAACACTTCCCTGCTTTGGCCAGCAGGGGGGGAAATCTGCTGTTCCAGCTTCATGCACCCTATCAGGCTGAAATTCAAAGCTTCTGGCCAGCAGAGAAGGCTCCAAATCGCCACACATCATCTTCAGGGTGCCTTTGACGCATTCTGCCACTTTGAAAGGGCTCGCTGCTGTACATTTCGAGTGAGATTTTTTGCAAAGTGTGCACCTTCCGCGGCCGCTAGCGGGCGCTACAGTGGGCCCACGATGCCGAAATTGCTCTGAAAAATAATTGAGTGTGTGCCCCACATGCCTGCCGAGTTTCAAAAGCCTAGTTGGCTTGCTTTTCAAGTTGTGCACGTTTAAACTTTGCCATGACTTCAGGGTATCACATTTGCCCACATGGTGCAAACCATATGTTGGCCAGCAGGTGGAGCTGTATCCTGCCCACTCAGTCTATGCAGTGGGAAAACATATGTTCCTTGGCAAGCAGAGCCTCACCCTAACAGTTCCCTGCTTTGGCCAGCAGGGGGGGAAATCTGCTGTTCCAGCTTCATGCACCCTATCAGGCTGAAATTCAAAGCTTCTGGCCAGCAGAGAAGGCTCCAAATCGCCACACATCATCTTCAGGGTGCCTTTGACGCATTCTGCCACCTTGAAAGGGCTCGCTGCTCTACCTTTCGAGTGAGATTTTTTGCAAAGTGTGCACCTTCCGCGGCCGCTAGCGGGCGCTACAGTGGGCCCACGATTCCGAAATTGCTCTGAAAAATAATTGAGTGTGTGCCCCACATGCCTGCCGAGTTTCAAAAGCCTAGCTGGCTTGCTTTTCAAGTTGTGCACGTTTAAACTTTGCCATGACTTCAGGGTATCACATTTGCCCACATGGTGCAAAGCATATGTTGGCCAGCAGGTGGAGCTGTATCCTGCCCACTCAGTCTATGCAGTGGGAAAACATATGTTCCTTGGCAAGCAGAGCCTCACCCTAACAGTTCCCTGCTTTGGCCAGCAGGGGGGGAAATCTGCTGTTCCAGCTTCATGCACCCTATCAGGCTGAAATTCAAAGCTTCTGGCCAGCAGAGAAGGCTCAAATTGGGCACACATCATCTTCAGGGTGCCTCTGACGCGTTCTGCCACTTTGAAAGGGCTCGCTGCTCTACGTTTTGAGTGAGATTTTTTGCAAAGTGTGCACCTTCCGCGGCCGCTAGCGGGCGCTACAGTGGGCCCACGATGCTGACATTGCTCTGAAAAATACTTTACTGTGTGGCCCACATGCCTGCCGAGTTTCACAGGCCTAGCTGTCTCCGTGTTGAAGTTGTGAACGTTTTAACTTTGGGTCTCATTTGGCAAAATGGTGCAATGCACGTGTTGGCCAGCAGGTGGCTGGACACTCACGCTATGCTGTGCTCCCACACATATGTCTTTCCATACACTCCACTATCACAGCCTCACCCCAACGCTTGCCAACAGCAGAGATTCGACTTTATCCACTCAGGGCAGGCTGCAGAGTGACACGGCTGCTCTTTGGAGAGCCTGGGAAATTACAGCAGCCCTCAAACTAATCTGTATAATAGGATTGAACTTGACTTTGTAAAGTGCCTTGAGATGACATGTTTCACGCATTGGCGCTATATAAATAAAATTGACTTCGATTGAATTGAATTCAGATCCCAGCCAGACTCATTTCCATTCCTTCCCATTCAACTTTATTTCCATATCCAACCACTGGTCACTTACCTAAACCCAACCCAGCAGGTCTAACCTTGATCCTTTGTTTAATGCCCCTGCCCAGCTGCTCTCCACAAACCCTAACATCTTAGGGGCTCTTGCCTGAACATAACAGTTCAGGGGCTCTTGCCCGAACATAACATTTTAGCGGCTCTTGCACCATCGCGCGCAGCTGTAGCCACTGCAACGGCTCAACCTTTCGGAGCCACGCCTGGCTGCGGAGCAACGCTGCGTGTGCTCTCCGGCCTGGGAAAAACGGGACCTTGTTGTCACGCAAGCAAAGCCTTTTTCACTCTGTAAACATACTCTCCAGCCTGCCTGCAGCACTCCCCCCTCCGCTCAGCCAGCCCTACTTCCAGCTGCCAGCCAGGCCGGGCCACGCTCTCACACAAGCCTGGGCCCTGGCTCAGCCACATCCACAGCCTGCACCTCCAGGCAAACCCGGGGAACCCACTCTTAAGCCCCCCTCAGCGATCCCAACCCAAGCGGCGAGCCTGCAAGGCCTCCGCGCCCCTGGTAAGGTTGCAAAGCCTGACGCTTCTACCCTCTGGCCAGCAGGTGGAGCTGTTCTGGCCCACTCAGTCTATGCTGCGGGAAGGCATATGTACCTTGGCAAGCAGAGCCTCACCCTAACAGTTCCCTGCTTTGGCCAGCAGGGGGGGAAGTCTGCTGTTCCAGCTTCATGCACCCTATCAGGCTGAAATTCAAAGCTTCTGGCCAGCAGAGAAGGCTCAAATTGGGCACAGATCATCTTCAGGGTGCCTCTGACTCATCCAGCCAGTTTTAAAACACCTGGCTGCTTTACTTTAGCAGTGCCAACAGCAGAGATTCACCTCTGTGCACTCAGACCAGGCCGCAGAGCGACACGTCTGCTCTTTGGGAAGCGTGGGGAATAAAAGCAGGCCTCAGATCCAAGCCAGGCTGCACAGTGACCCGCCGGCTCTTTGCAGAGCGTTAGAAATGAAAGCAGGCCTCAAATCCAAGACGGGCTGCAGAGCGACACGTCTGCAGCTCTTTGGAAAGCGTGGGGAATGAAAGCAGGCCTCAGATCCAAGCCAGGCTGCACAGTGACCCGCCTGCTCTTTGCAGAGCGATGGAAATGAAAGCAGGCCTCAAACCAGAGCCAGGCTCAGTCGAATTGGCCTCCAAATCCATCGTCTTTCAGTACTGAACCACTTCCTCAGACACCTCACATCTCCAGGGCAGGTGTAACCACCGGAGACACCGGGAAATGCATCCCGCACACGTCTGGTAAGGCTCCTAACAGGCACATGCAACCAAAACACTTGGAGCAGTTTGCCATCGTTTTGGGCAAGTTCCTGAAGCCAGACAAACGAGGTGTCTGCGGACTCAGGGGGAACCCCTGAGCATGCACGACCGACTCCAAGCTCCGTCGGACGCTTCCCGGCCCGCCCTCCGCCCCAAACGCCCGCCGCTGAGGATGGGACATTTCTCAAACGTCGCCCCAGACGTGTCGTGTGGGGCGTCTGGCGAAGCGGCACGAGCCCCCGAGCGCAACGGCGGGCCTCCTTTCCCCGTGCCGGGCTCCCCTCTTCGATTTCGACCGTTTTGTCCGATCCTTTTTGCGCCGTTTCGGCCTACCGCCAGAACCGTCCGTCGCAGAGAGACGCCGACGCCTCAGGCGCGTCCGCAGCCCCCCCAAACATGGGGGAGGAGCCCGCTTTCAGCTCCCTACCGACTTTACTTTACCCCCAAATCCACTTTTGTCCGATCCTCAGGTGGTGTTTACCCCCTAACCTAAGACGGATTAGTGCAACGCCTCTTTTGGCCAGCAGATGGAGCTGTGTCCCTCATATGACAGTTCCCTGCTCTGGCCAGCAGATGGAGGTATCTGTTTCAACCCAACACTTCCCTGCTTTGGCCAGCAGGGGGGGAAATCTGATTTTCCAGCTTCATGCACCCTATCAGGCTGAAATTCAAAGCTTCTGGCCAGCAGAGAAGGCTCCAAATCGCCACACATCATCTTCAGGGTGCCTTTGACGCATTCTGCCACTTTGAAAGGGCTCGCTGCTGTACATTTCGAGTGAGATTTTTTGCAAAGTGTGCACCTTCCGCGGCCGCTAGCGGGCGCTACAGTGGGCCCACGATGCCGAAATTGCTCTGAAAAATAATTGAGTGTGTGCCCCACATGCCTGCCGAGTTTCAAAAGCCTAGCTGGCTTGCTTTTCAAGTTGTGCACGTTTAAACTTTGCCATGACTTCAGGGTATCACATTTGCCCACATGGTGCAAACCATATGTTGGCCAGCAGGTGGAGCTGTATCCTGCCCACTCAGTCTATGCAGTGGGAAAACATATGTTCCTTGGCAAGCAGAGCCTCACCCTAACAGTTCCCTGCTTTGGCCAGCAGGGGGGGAAATCTGCTGTTCCAGCTTCATGCACCCTATCAGGCTGAAATTCAAAGCTTCTGGCCAGCAGAGAAGGCTCAAATTGGGCACAGATCATCTTCAGGGTGCCTCTGACTCATCCAGCCAGTTTTAAAACACCTGGCTGCTTTACTTTAGCAGTGCCAACAGCAGAGATTCACCTCTGTGCACTCAGACCAGGCCGCAGAGCGACACGTCTGCTCTTTGGGAAGCGTGGGGAATAAAAGCAGGCCTCAGATCCAAGCCAGGCTGCACAGTGACCCGCCGGCTCTTTGCAGAGCGTTAGAAATGAAAGCAGGCCTCAAATCCAAGACGGGCTGCAGAGCGACACGTCTGCAGCTCTTTGGAAAGCGTGGGGAATGAAAGCAGGCCTCAGATCCAAGCCAGGCTGCACAGTGACCCGCCTGCTCTTTGCAGAGCGATGGAAATGAAAGCAGGCCTCAAACCAGAGCCAGGCTCAGTCGAATTGGCCTCCAAATCCATCGTCTTTCAGTACTGAACCACTTCCTCAGACACCTCACATCTCCAGGGCAGGTGTAACCACCGGAGACACCGGGAAATGCATCCCGCACACGTCTGGTAAGGCTCCTAACAGGCACATGCAACCAAAAGACTTGGAGCAGTTTGCCATCGTTTTGGGCAAGTTCCTGAAGCCAGACAAACGAGGTGTCTGCGGACTCAGGGGGAACCCCTGAGCATGCACGACCGACTCCAAGCTCCGTCGGACGCTTCCCGGCCCGCCCTCCGCCCCAAACGCCCGCCGCTGAGGATGGGACATTTCTCAAACGTCGCCCCAGACGTGTCGTGTGGGGCGTCTGGCGAAGCGGCACGAGCCCCCGAGCGCAACGGCGGGCCTCCTTTCCCCGTGCCGGGCTCCCCTCTTCGATTTCGACCGTTTTGTCCGATCCTTTTTGCGCCGTTTCGGCCTACCGCCAGAACCGTCCGTCGCAGAGAGACGCCGACGCCTCAGGCGCGTCCGCAGCCCCCCCAAACATGGGGGAGGAGCCCGCTTTCAGCTCCCTACCGCCTTTACTTTACCCCCAAATCCACTTTTGTCCGATCCTCAGGTGGTGTTTACCCTCTAACCTAAGACGGATTAGTGCAACGCCTCTTTTGGCCAGCAGATGGAGCTGTGTCCCTCATATGACAGTTCCCTGCTCTGGCCAGCAGATGGAGCTGGCTCTCTCCTTTAAACAGTTCCCTGCTGTGGCCAGCAGATGGAGCTGGCTCTCTCCTTTAAACAGTTCCCTGCTGTGGCCAGCAGGTGGAGCTCTTCTGTGGCACTCAGTCTATGCAGCAGGAAGGCATATGTACCTTCGCCCAGATCCTGGTAACATAGACTCAACTCAACACTTCCCTGCTTTGGCCAGCAGGGGAGACCTGGTGCTAAACTGCAGCTGCATGCACACACACCGGCCTTTAATCAACGCCTGTGTTGGCCAGAGAAGGCCCAAAATCGCCACACATCATCTTCAGGGTGCCTCTGACTCATCCAGCCAGTTTTAAAACACCTGGCTGCTTTACTTTAGCAGTGCCAACAGCAGAGATTCACCTCTGTGCACTCAGACCAGGCCGCAGAGCGACACGTCTGCTCTTTGGGAAGCGTGGGGAATAAAAGCAGGCCTCAGATCCAAGCCAGGCTGCAGAGCGACACGTTTGCAGCTCTTTGGGAAGCGTGGGAAATAAAAGCAGGCCTCAGATCCAAGCCAGGCTGCACAGTGACCCCCTTGCTCTTTGCAGAGCGTTGGAAATAAAAGCAGGCCTCAGATCCAAGCCAGGCTGCAGAGCGACACGTCTGCAGCTCTTTGGGAAGCGTGGGGAATAAAAGCAGGCCTCAGATCCAAGCCAGGCTGCACAGTGACCCGCCTGCTCTTTGCAGAGCGATGGAAACGAAAGCAGGCCTCAAACCAGAGCCAGGCTCAGTCCAATTGGCCTCCAAATCCATCGTCTTTCAGTACTGAACCACTTCCTCAGACACCTCACATCTCCAGGGCAGGTGTAACCACCGGAGACACCGGGAAATGCATCCCGCACACGTCTGGTAAGGCTCCTAACAGGCACATGCAACCAAAACACTTGGAGCAGTTTGCCATCGTTTTGGGCAAGTTCCTGAAGCCAGACAAACGAGGTGTCTGCGGACTCAGGGGGAACCCCTGAGCATGCACGACCGACTCCAAGCTCCGTCGGACGCTTCCCGGCCCGCCCTCCGCCCCAAACGCCCGCCGCTGAGGATGGGACATTTCTCAAACGTCGCCCCAGACGTGTCGTGTGGGGCGTCTGGCGAAGCGGCACGAGCCCCCGAGCGCAACGGCGGGCCTCCTTTCCCCGTGCCGGGCTCCCCTCTTCGATTTCGACCGTTTTGTCCGATCCTTTTTGCGCCGTTTCGGCCTACCGCCAGAACCGTCCGTCGCAGAGAGACGCCGACGCCTCAGGCGCGTCCGCAGCCCCCCCAAACATGGGGGAGGAGCCCGCTTTCAGCTCCCTACCGCCTTTACTTTACCCCCAAATCCACTTTTGTCCGATCCTCAGGTGGTGTTTACCCTCTAACCTAACCTAAGACGGATTAGTGCAACGCCTCTTTTGGCCAGCAGATGGAGCTGTGTCCCTCATATGACAGTTCCCTGCTCTGGCCAGCAGATGGAGCTGGCTCTCTCCTTTAAACAGTTCCCTGCTGTGGCCAGCAGATGGAGCTGGCTCTCTCCTTTAAACAGTTCCCTGCTGTGGCCAGCAGGTGGAGCTCTTCTGTGGCACTCAGTCTATGCAGCAGGAAGGCATATGTTCCTTGGCAAGCAGAGCCTCACCCTAACAGTTCCCTGCTTTGGCCAGCAGGGGGGGAAGTCTGCTGTTCCAGCTTCATGCACCCTATCAGGCTGAAATTCAAAGCTTCTGGCCAGCAGAGAAGGCTCAAATTGGGCACACATCATCTTCAGGGTGCCTCTGACTCATCCAGCCAGTTTTAAAACACCTGGCTGCTTTACTTTAGCAGTGCCAACAGCAGAGATTCAACTCTGTGCACTCAGACCAGGCCGCAGAGCGACACGTCTGCTCTTTGGGAAGCGTGGGGAATAAAAGCAGGCCTCAGATCCAAGCCAGGCTGCAGAGCGACACGTTTGCAGCTCTTTGGGAAGCGTGGGAAATAAAAGCAGGCCTCAGATCCAAGCCAGGCTGCACAGTGACCCCCTTGCTCTTTGCAGAGCGTTGGAAATGAAAGCAGGCCTCAAATCCAAGACGGGCTGCAGAGCGACACGTCTGCAGCTCTTTGGGAAGCGTGGGGAATAAAAGCAGGCCTCAGATCCAAGCCAGGCTGCACAGTGACCCCCCTGCTCTTTGCAGAGCGATGGAAACGAAAGCAGGCCTCAAACCAGAGCCAGGCTCAGTCCAATTGGCCTCCAAATCCATCGTCTTTCAGTACTGAACCACTTCCTCAGACACCTCACATCTCCAGGGCAGGTGTAACCACCGGAGACACCGGGAAATGCATCCCGCACACGTCTGGTAAGGCTCCTAACAGGCACATGCAACCAAAACACTTGGAGCAGTTTGCCATCGTTTTGGGCAAGTTCCTGAAGCCAGACAAACGAGGTGTCTGAGGACTCAGGGGGAACCCCTGAGCATGCACGACCGACTCCAAGCTCCGTCGGACGCTTCCCGGCCCGCCCTCCGCCCCAAACGCCCGCCGCTGAGGATGGGACATTTCTCAAACGTCGCCCCAGACGTGTCGTGTGGGGCGTCTGGCGAAGCGGCACGAGCCCCCGAGCGCAACGGCGGGCCTCCTTTCCCCGTGCCGGGCTCCCCTCTTCGATTTCGACCGTTTTGTCCGATCCTTTTTGCGCCGTTTCGGCCTACCGCCAGAACCGTCCGTCGCAGAGAGACGCCGACGCCTCAGGCGCGTCCGCAGCCCCCCCAAACATGGGGGAGGAGCCCGCTTTCAGCTCCCTACCGCCTTTACTTTACCCCCAAATCCACTTTTGTCCGATCCTCAGGTGGTGTTTACCCCCTAACCTAAGACGGATTAGTGCAACGCCTCTTTTGGCCAGCAGATGGAGCTGTGTCCCTCATATGACAGTTCCCTTCTCTGGCCAGCAGATGGAGGTATCTGTTTCAACCCAACACTTCCCTGCTTTGGCCAGCAGGGGGGGAAATCTGATTTTCCAGCTTCATGCACCCTATCAGGCTGAAATTCAAAGCTTCTGGCCAGCAGAGAAGGCTCCAAATCGCCACACATCATCTTCAGGGTGCCTTTGACGCATTCTGCCACTTTGAAAGGGCTCGCTGCTGTACATTTCGAGTGAGATTTTTTGCAAAGTGTGCACCTTCCGCGGCCGCTAGCGGGCGCTACAGTGGGCCCACGATGCCGAAATTGCTCTGAAAAATAATTGAGTGTGTGCCCCACATGCCTGCCGAGTTTCAAAAGCCTAGCTGGCTTGCTTTTCAAGTTGTGCACGTTTAAACTTTGCCATGACTTCAGGGTATCACATTTGCCCACATGGTGCAAACCATATGTTGGCCAGCAGGTGGAGCTGTATCCTGCCCACTCAGTCTATGCAGTGGGAAAACATATGTTCCTTGGCAAGCAGAGCCTCACCCTAACAGTTCCCTGCTTTGGCCAGCAGGGGGGGAAATCTGCTGTTCCAGCTTCATGCACCCTATCAGGCTGAAATTCAAAGCTTCTGGCCAGCAGAGAAGGCTCCAAATCGCCACACATCATCTTCAGGGTGCCTTTGACGCATTCTGCCACCTTGAAAGGGCTCGCTGCTCTACCTTTCGAGTGAGATTTTTTGCAAAGTGTGCACCTTCCGCGGCCGCTAGCGGGCGCTACAGTGGGCCCACGATTCCGAAATTGCTCTGAAAAATAATTGAGTGTGTGCCCCACATGCCTGCCGAGTTTCAAAAGCCTAGCTGGCTTGCTTTTCAAGTTGTGCACGTTTAAACTTTGCCATGACTTCAGGGTATCACATTTGCCCACATGGTGCAAAGCATATGTTGGCCAGCAGGTGGAGCTGTATCCTGCCCACTCAGTCTATGCAGTGGGAAAACATATGTTCCTTGGCAAGCAGAGCCTCACCCTAACAGTTCCCTGCTTTGGCCAGCAGGGGGGGAAATCTGCTGTTCCAGCTTCATGCACCCTATCAGGCTGAAATTCAAAGCTTCTGGCCAGCAGAGAAGGCTCAAATTGGGCACACATCATCTTCAGGGTGCCTCTGACGCGTTCTGCCACTTT
Source organism: Fundulus diaphanus (assembly GCA_037039145.1). Taxonomy (NCBI): domain Eukaryota; kingdom Metazoa; phylum Chordata; class Actinopteri; order Cyprinodontiformes; family Fundulidae; genus Fundulus; species Fundulus diaphanus. Next base: position 57,513,511 of record CM073132.1, on the reverse strand, counting down.
GAAAGGGCTCGCTGCTCTACGTTTTGAGTGAGATTTTTTGCAAAGTGTGCACCTTCCGCGGCCGCTAGCGGGCGCTACAGTGGGCCCACGATGCTGACATTGCTCTGAAAAATACTTTACTGTGTGGCCCACATGCCTGCCGAGTTTCACAGGCCTAGCTGTCTCCGTGTTGAAGTTGTGAACGTTTTAACTTTGGGTCTCATTTGGCAAAATGGTGCAATGCACGTGTTGGCCAGCAGGTGGCTGGACACTCACGCTATGCTGTGCTCCCACACATATGTCTTTCCATACACTCCACTATCACAGCCTCACCCCAACGCTTGCCAACAGCAGAGATTCGACTTTATCCACTCAGGGCAGGCTGCAGAGTGACACGGCTGCTCTTTGGAGAGCCTGGGAAATTACAGCAGCCCTCAAACTAATCTGTATAATAGGATTGAACTTGACTTTGTAAAGTGCCTTGAGATGACATGTTTCACGCATTGGCGCTATATAAATAAAATTGACTTCGATTGAATTGAATTCAGATCCCAGCCAGACTCATTTCCATTCCTTCCCATTCAACTTTATTTCCATATCCAACCACTGGTCACTTACCTAAACCCAACCCAGCAGGTCTAACCTTGATCCTTTGTTTAATGCCCCTGCCCAGCTGCTCTCCACAAACCCTAACATCTTAGGGGCTCTTGCCTGAACATAACAGTTCAGGGGCTCTTGCCCGAACATAACATTTTAGCGGCTCTTGCACCATCGCGCGCAGCTGTAGCCACTGCAACGGCTCAACCTTTCGGAGCCACGCCTGGCTGCGGAGCAACGCTGCGTGTGCTCTCCGGCCTGGGAAAAACGGGACCTTGTTGTCACGCAAGCAAAGCCTTTTTCACTCTGTAAACATACTCTCCAGCCTGCCTGCAGCACTCCCCCCTCCGCTCAGCCAGCCCTACTTCCAGCTGCCAGCCAGGCCGGGCCACGCTCTCACACAAGCCTGGGCCCTGGCTCAGCCACATCCACAGCCTGCACCTCCAGGCAAACCCGGGGAACCCACTCTTAAGCCCCCCTCCGCGATCCCAACCCAAGCGGCGAGCCTGCAAGGCCTCCGCGCCCCTGGTAAGGTTGCAAAGCCTGACGCTTCTACCCTCTGGCCAGCAGGTGGAGCTGTTCTGGCCCACTCAGTCTATGCTGCGGGAAAACACATGTTCCTTGGCAAGCAGAGCCTCACCCTAACAGTTCCCTGCTTTGGCCAGCAGGGGTGGGGAAATCTGCGGTTCCAGCTTCATGCACCCTATCAGGCTGAAATTCAAAGCTTCTGGCCAGCAGAGAAGGCTCAAATTGGGCACACATCATCTTCAGGGTGCCTCTGACTCATCCAGCCAGTTTTAAAACACCTGGCTGCTTTACTTTAGCAGTGCCAACAGCAGAGATTCAACTCTGTGCACTCAGACCAGGCCGCAGAGAGACACGTCTGCTCTTTGGGAAGCGTGGGGAATAAAAGCAGGCCTCAGATCCAAGCCAGGCTCTATTGAATTTGTTGCAATTGATTTTTATTTCAACATTGAACCACTGTGTCAGACTCCTAAACCCAACCAACCCCCCCCCCCCCTCTAAAAGCAGGCCTCAACTTGAAGCCAAAGTCATTTGAATTTGTTCCAAAATCCATTTTATTTCAGTACTGAAGCACTTCCTCAAACACCAGTCTGGTAAGGTTCCCACAGGGGCCTGCAACCAAACACTTGGAGCCATCTCCAAGAGGTTGGGTTTAGGCAAGAATCCCCTAGGAGGTTAGAATTAGTTAAGACCGTTGGGCAGGGGCAATAGATAAGGGGTCAAGGTAACACCTGCTGGGGTTGGGTTTAGGCATTCTACCACAGAAATCCTTACACAGGCTGGAGGAACCCACATCAAGAGGTTGAAAAGTGTGGGAAATAAAAGCAGGCCTCAAATCCAAGCCAGGCTGCACAGTGACCCCCTTGCTCTTTGCAGAGCGATGGAAATGAAAGCAGGCCTCAAATCCAAGCCAAGCTGCAGAGCGACACGTCTGCAGCTCTTTGGAAAGCGTGGGAAATAAAAGCAGGCCTCAGATCCGAGCCAGGCTGCACAGTGACCCGCTTTCTCTTTGGAAAGCGTGGGGAATGAAAGCAGGCCTCAGATCCAAGCCAGGCTGCAGAGCGACACGTCTGCAGCTCTTTGGAAAGCGTGGGGAATAAAAGCAGGCCTCAGATCCAAGCCAGGCTGCACAGTGACCCGCTGGCTCTTTGCAGAGCGATGGAAATAAAAGCAGGCCTCAAACCAGAGCCAGGCTCAGTCCAATTCGCCTCCAAATCCATCGTCTTTCAGTACTGAACCACTTCCTCAGACACCTCACATCTCCAGGGCAGGTGTAACCACCGGAGACACCGGGAAATGCATCCCGCACACGTCTGGTAAGGCTCCTAACAGGCACATGCAACCAAAACACTTGGAGCAGTTTGCCATCGTTTTGGGCAAGTTCCTGAAGCCAGACAAACGAGGTGTCTGCGGACTCAGGGGGAACCCCTGAGCATGCACGACCGACTCCAAGCTCCGTCGGACGCTTCCCGGCCCGCCCTCCGCCCCAAACGCCCGCCGCTGAGGATGGGACATTTCTCAAACGTCGCCCCAGACGTGTCGTGTGGGGCGTCTGGCGAAGCGGCACGAGCCCCCGAGCGCAACGGCGGGCCTCCTTTCCCCGTGCCGGGCTCCCCTCTTCGATTTCGACCGTTTTGTCCGATCCTTTTTGCGCCGTTTCGGCCTACCGCCAGAACCGTCCGTCGCAGAGAGACGCCGACGCCTCAGGCGCGTCCGCAGCCCCCCCAAACATGGGGGAGGAGCCCGCTTTCAGCTCCCTACCGCCTTTACTTTACCCCCAAATCCACTTTTGTCCGATCCTCAGGTGGTGTTTACCCTCTAACCTAAGACGGATTAGTGCAACGCCTCTTTTGGCCAGCAGATGGAGCTGTGTCCCTCATATGACAGTTCCCTGCTCTGGCCAGCAGATGGAGCTGGCTCTCTCCTTTAAACAGTTCCCTGCTGTGGCCAGCAGATGGAGCTGGCTCTCTCCTTTAAACAGTTCCCTGCTGTGGCCAGCAGGTGGAGCTCTTCTGTGGCACTCAGTCTATGCAGCAGGAAGGCATATGTTCCTTGGCAAGCAGAGCCTCACCCTAACAGTTCCCTGCTTTGGCCAGCAGGGGGGGAAGTCTGCTGTTCCAGCTTCATGCACCCTATCAGGCTGAAATTCAAAGCTTCTGGCCAGCAGAGAAGGCTCAAATTGGGCACACATCATCTTCAGGGTGCCTCTGACTCATCCAGCCAGTTTTAAAACACCTGGCTGCTTTACTTTAGCAGTGCCAACAGCAGAGATTCAACTCTGTGCACTCAGACCAGGCCGCAGAGCGACTCGTCTGCTCTTTGGGAAGCGTGGGGAATAAAAGCAGGCCTCAGATCCAAGCCAGGCTGCAGAGCGACACGTTTGCAGCTCTTTGGGAAGCGTGGGAAATAAAAGCAGGCCTCAGATCCAAGCCAGGCTGCACAGTGACCCCCTTGCTCTTTGCAGAGCGTTGGAAATAAAAGCAGGCCTCAGATCCAAGCCAGGCTGCAGAGCGACACGTCTGCAGCTCTTTGGGAAGCGTGGGGAATAAAAGCAGGCCTCAGATCCAAGCCAGGCTGCAGAGCGACACGTCTGCAGCTCTTTGGGAAGCGTGGGGAATAAAAGCAGGCCTCAGATCCAAGCCAGGCTGCACAGTGACCCGCTGGCTCTTTGCAGAGCGATGGAAATAAAAGCAGGCCTCAAACCAGAGCCAGGCTCAGTCCAATTCGCCTCCAAATCCATCGTCTTTCAGTACTGAACCACTTCCTCAGACACCTCACATCTCCAGGGCAGGTGTAACCACCGGAGACACCGGGAAATGCATCCCGCACACGTCTGGTAAGGCTCCTAACAGGCACATGCAACCAAAAGACTTGGAGCAGTTTGCCATCGTTTTGGGCAAGTTCCTGAAGCCAGACAAACGAGGTGTCTGCGGACTCAGGGGGAACCCCTGAGCATGCACGACCGACTCCAAGCTCCGTCGGACGCTTCCCGGCCCGCCCTCCGCCCCAAACGCCCGCCGCTGAGGATGGGACATTTCTCAAACGTCGCCCCAGACGTGTCGTGTGGGGCGTCTGGCGAAGCGGCACGAGCCCCCGAGCGCAACGGCGGGCCTCCTTTCCCCGTGCCGGGCTCCCCTCTTCGATTTCGACCGTTTTGTCCGATCCTTTTTGCGCCGTTTCGGCCTACCGCCAGAACCGTCCGTCGCAGAGAGACGCCGACGCCTCAGGCGCGTCCGCAGCCCCCCCAAACATGGGGGAGGAGCCCGCTTTCAGCTCCCTACCGCCTTTACTTTACCCCCAAATCCACTTTTGTCCGATCCTCAGGTGGTGTTTACCCTCTAACCTAAGACGGATTAGTGCAACGCCTCTTTTGGCCAGCAGATGGAGCTGTGTCCCTCATATGACAGTTCCCTGCTCTGGCCAGCAGATGGAGCTGGCTCTCTCCTTTAAACAGTTCCCTGCTGTGGCCAGCAGATGGAGCTGGCTCTCTCCTTTAAACAGTTCCCTGCTGTGGCCAGCAGGTGGAGCTCTTCTGTGGCACTCAGTCTATGCAGCAGGAAGGCATATGTTCCTTGGCAAGCAGAGCCTCACCCTAACAGTTCCCTGCTTTGGCCAGCAGGGGGGGAAGTCTGCTGTTCCAGCTTCATGCACCCTATCAGGCTGAAATTCAAAGCTTCTGGCCAGCAGAGAAGGCTCAAATTGGGCACACATCATCTTCAGGGTGCCTCTGACTCATCCAGCCAGTTTTAAAACACCTGGCTGCTTTACTTTAGCAGTGCCAACAGCAGAGATTCAACTCTGTGCACTCAGACCAGGCCGCAGAGCGACTCGTCTGCTCTTTGGGAAGCGTGGGGAATAAAAGCAGGCCTCAGATCCAAGCCAGGCTCTATTGAATTTGTTGCAATTGATTTTTATTTCAACATTGAACCACTGTGTCAGACTCCTAAACCCAACCGCCCCCAGCACCTCTCACCTTGAGCCTTCCTTTAATGCCCCTGCCCAACTGCTCTCCACTAACCTCAACCTTTCAGGGGCTCTTGCCTGAACCTAACCACCTAGGGAGTTCTTGCCCGATCACACGAAGGTGCTGCCAACAGCAGAGATTCACCTCTATCCACTCAGACCAGGCTGCAGAGCGACACGTCTGCAGCTCTTTGGGAAGCGTGGGAAATAAAAGCAGGCCTCAGATCCGAGCCAGGCTGCACAGTGACCCGCTTGCTCTTTGGAAAGCGTGGGGAATGAAAGCAGGCCTCAGATCCAAGCCAGGCTGCAGAGCGACACGTCTGCAGCTCTTTGGAAAGCGTGGGAAATAAAAGCAGGCCTCAGATCCAAGCCAGGCTGCACAGTGACCCCCTTGCTCTTTGCAGAGCGTTGGAAATGAAAGCAGGCCTCAAATCCAAGACGGGCTGCAGAGCGACACGTCTGCAGCTCTTTGGGAAGCGTGGGGAATAAAAGCAGGCCTCAGATCCAAGCCAGGCTGCACAGTGACCCCCCTGCTCTTTGCAGAGCGATGGAAACGAAAGCAGGCCTCAAACCAGAGCCAGGCTCAGTCCAATTGGCCTCCAAATCCATCGTCTTTCAGTACTGAACCACTTCCTCAGACACCTCACATCTCCAGGGCAGGTGTAACCACCGGAGACACCGGGAAATGCATCCCGCACACGTCTGGTAAGGCTCCTAACAGGCACATGCAACCAAAACACTTGGAGCAGTTTGCCATCGTTTTGGGCAAGTTCCTGAAGCCAGACAAACGAGGTGTCTGAGGACTCAGGGGGAACCCCTGAGCATGCACGACCGACTCCAAGCTCCGTCGGACGCTTCCCGGCCCGCCCTCCGCCCCAAACGCCCGCCGCTGAGGATGGGACATTTCTCAAACGTCGCCCCAGACGTGTCGTGTGGGGCGTCTGGCGAAGCGGCACGAGCCCCCGAGCGCAACGGCGGGCCTCCTTTCCCCGTGCCGGGCTCCCCTCTTCGATTTCGACCGTTTTGTCCGATCCTTTTTGCGCCGTTTCGGCCTACCGCCAGAACCGTCCGTCGCAGAGAGACGCCGACGCCTCAGGCGCGTCCGCAGCCCCCCCAAACATGGGGGAGGAGCCCGCTTTCAGCTCCCTACCGCCTTTACTTTACCCCCAAATCCACTTTTGTCCGATCCTCAGGTGGTGTTTACCCCCTAACCTAAGACGGATTAGTGCAACGCCTCTTTTGGCCAGCAGATGGAGCTGTGTCCCTCATATGACAGTTCCCTTCTCTGGCCAGCAGATGGAGGTATCTGTTTCAACCCAACACTTCCCTGCTTTGGCCAGCAGGGGGGGAAATCTGATTTTCCAGCTTCATGCACCCTATCAGGCTGAAATTCAAAGCTTCTGGCCAGCAGAGAAGGCTCCAAATCGCCACACATCATCTTCAGGGTGCCTTTGACGCATTCTGCCACTTTGAAAGGGCTCGCTGCTGTACATTTCGAGTGAGATTTTTTGCAAAGTGTGCACCTTCCGCGGCCGCTAGCGGGCGCTACAGTGGGCCCACGATGCCGAAATTGCTCTGAAAAATAATTGAGTGTGTGCCCCACATGCCTGCCGAGTTTCAAAAGCCTAGCTGGCTTGCTTTTCAAGTTGTGCACGTTTAAACTTTGCCATGACTTCAGGGTATCACATTTGCCCACATGGTGCAAACCATATGTTGGCCAGCAGGTGGAGCTGTATCCTGCCCACTCAGTCTATGCAGTGGGAAAACATATGTTCCTTGGCAAGCAGAGCCTCACCCTAACAGTTCCCTGCTTTGGCCAGCAGGGGGGGAAATCTGCTGTTCCAGCTTCATGCACCCTATCAGGCTGAAATTCAAAGCTTCTGGCCAGCAGAGAAGGCTCCAAATCGCCACACATCATCTTCAGGGTGCCTTTGACGCATTCTGCCACCTTGAAAGGGCTCGCTGCTCTACCTTTCGAGTGAGATTTTTTGCAAAGTGTGCACCTTCCGCGGCCGCTAGCGGGCGCTACAGTGGGCCCACGATTCCGAAATTGCTCTGAAAAATAATTGAGTGTGTGCCCCACATGCCTGCCGAGTTTCAAAAGCCTAGCTGGCTTGCTTTTCAAGTTGTGCACGTTTAAACTTTGCCATGACTTCAGGGTATCACATTTGCCCACATGGTGCAAAGCATATGTTGGCCAGCAGGTGGAGCTGTATCCTGCCCACTCAGTCTATGCAGTGGGAAAACATATGTTCCTTGGCAAGCAGAGCCTCACCCTAACAGTTCCCTGCTTTGGCCAGCAGGGGGGGAAATCTGCTGTTCCAGCTTCATGCACCCTATCAGGCTGAAATTCAAAGCTTCTGGCCAGCAGAGAAGGCTCAAATTGGGCACACATCATCTTCAGGGTGCCTCTGACGCGTTCTGCCACTTTGAAAGGGCTCGCTGCTCTACGTTTTGAGTGAGATTTTTTGCAAAGTGTGCACCTTCCGCGGCCGCTAGCGGGCGCTACAGTGGGCCCACGATGCTGACATTGCTCTGAAAAATACTTTACTGTGTGGCCCACATGCCTGCCGAGTTTCACAGGCCTAGCTGTCTCCGTGTTGAAGTTGTGAACGTTTTAACTTTGGGTCTCATTTGGCAAAATGGTGCAATGCACGTGTTGGCCAGCAGGTGGCTGGACACTCACGCTATGCTGTGCTCCCACACATATGTCTTTCCATACACTCCACTATCACAGCCTCACCCCAACGCTTGCCAACAGCAGAGATTCGACTTTATCCACTCAGGGCAGGCTGCAGAGTGACACGGCTGCTCTTTGGAGAGCCTGGGAAATTACAGCAGCCCTCAAACTAATCTGTATAATAGGATTGAACTTGACTTTGTAAAGTGCCTTGAGATGACATGTTTCACGCATTGGCGCTATATAAATAAAATTGACTTCGATTGAATTGAATTCAGATCCCAGCCAGACTCATTTCCATTCCTTCCCATTCAACTTTATTTCCATATCCAACCACTGGTCACTTACCTAAACCCAACCCAGCAGGTCTAACCTTGATCCTTTGTTTAATGCCCCTGCCCAGCTGCTCTCCACAAACCCTAACATCTTAGGGGCTCTTGCCTGAACATAACAGTTCAGGGGCTCTTGCCCGAACATAACATTTTAGCGGCTCTTGCACCATCGCGCGCAGCTGTAGCCACTGCAACGGCTCAACCTTTCGGAGCCACGCCTGGCTGCGGAGCAACGCTGCGTGTGCTCTCCGGCCTGGGAAAAACGGGACCTTGTTGTCACGCAAGCAAAGCCTTTTTCACTCTGTAAACATACTCTCCAGCCTGCCTGCAGCACTCCCCCCTCCGCTCAGCCAGCCCTACTTCCAGCTGCCAGCCAGGCCGGGCCACGCTCTCACACAAGCCTGGGCCCTGGCTCAGCCACATCCACAGCCTGCACCTCCAGGCAAACCCGGGGAACCCACTCTTAAGCCCCCCTCCGCGATCCCAACCCAAGCGGCGAGCCTGCAAGGCCTCCGCGCCCCTGGTAAGGTTGCAAAGCCTGACGCTTCTACCCTCTGGCCAGCAGGTGGAGCTGTTCTGGCCCACTCAGTCTATGCTGCGGGAAAACACATGTTCCTTGGCAAGCAGAGCCTCACCCTAACAGTTCCCTGCTTTGGCCAGCAGGGGTGGGGAAATCTGCGGTTCCAGCTTCATGCACCCTATCAGGCTGAAATTCAAAGCTTCTGGCCAGCAGAGAAGGCTCAAATTGGGCACACATCATCTTCAGGGTGCCTCTGACTCATCCAGCCAGTTTTAAAACACCTGGCTGCTTTACTTTAGCAGTGCCAACAGCAGAGATTCAACTCTGTGCACTCAGACCAGGCCGCAGAGAGACACGTCTGCTCTTTGGGAAGCGTGGGGAATAAAAGCAGGCCTCAGATCCAAGCCAGGCTCTATTGAATTTGTTGCAATTGATTTTTATTTCAACATTGAACCACTGTGTCAGACTCCTAAACCCAACCAACCCCCCCCCCCCCCCTCTAAAAGCAGGCCTCAACTTGAAGCCAAAGTCATTTGAATTTGTTCCAAAATCCATTTTATTTCAGTACTGAAGCACTTCCTCAAACACCAGTCTGGTAAGGTTCCCACAGGGGCCTGCAACCAAACACTTGGAGCCATCTCCAAGAGGTTGGGTTTAGGCAAGAATCCCCTAGGAGGTTAGAATTAGTTAAGACCGTTGGGCAGGGGCAATAGATAAGGGGTCAAGGTAACACCTGCTGGGGTTGGGTTTAGGCATTCTACCACAGAAATCCTTACACAGGCTGGAGGAACCCACATCAAGAGGTTGAAAAGTGTGGGAAATAAAAGCAGGCCTCAAATCCAAGCCAGGCTGCACAGTGACCCCCTTGCTCTTTGCAGAGCGATGGAAATGAAAGCAGGCCTCAAATCCAAGCCAAGCTGCAGAGCGACACGTCTGCAGCTCTTTGGAAAGCGTGGGAAATAAAAGCAGGCCTCAGATCCGAGCCAGGCTGCACAGTGACCCGCTTTCTCTTTGGAAAGCGTGGGGAATGAAAGCAGGCCTCAGATCCAAGCCAGGCTGCAGAGCGACACGTCTGCAGCTCTTTGGAAAGCGTGGGGAATAAAAGCAGGCCTCAGATCCAAGCCAGGCTGCACAGTGACCCGCTGGCTCTTTGCAGAGCGATGGAAATAAAAGCAGGCCTCAAACCAGAGCCAGGCTCAGTCCAATTCGCCTCCAAATCCATCGTCTTTCAGTACTGAACCACTTCCTCAGACACCTCACATCTCCAGGGCAGGTGTAACCACCGGAGACACCGGGAAATGCATCCCGCACACGTCTGGTAAGGCTCCTAACAGGCACATGCAACCAAAACACTTGGAGCAGTTTGCCATCGTTTTGGGCAAGTTCCTGAAGCCAGACAAACGAGGTGTCTGAGGACTCAGGGGGAACCCCTGAGCATGCACGACCGACTCCAAGCTCCGTCGGACGCTTCCCGGCCCGCCCTCCGCCCCAAACGCCCGCCGCTGAGGATGGGACATTTCTCAAACGTCGCCCCAGACGTGTCGTGTGGGGCGTCTGGCGAAGCGGCACGAGCCCCCGAGCGCAACGGCGGGCCTCCTTTCCCCGTGCCGGGCTCCCCTCTTCGATTTCGACCGTTTTGTCCGATCCTTTTTGCGCCGTTTCGGCCTACCGCCAGAACCGTCCGTCGCAGAGAGACGCCGACGCCTCAGGCGCGTCCGCAGCCCCCCCAAACATGGGGGAGGAGCCCGCTTTCAGCTCCCTACCGCCTTTACTTTACCCCCAAATCCACTTTTGTCCGATCCTCAGGTGGTGTTTACCCTCTAACCTAAGACGGATTAGTGCAACGCCTCTTTTGGCCAGCAGATGGAGCTGTGTCCCTCATATGACAGTTCCCTGCTCTGGCCAGCAGATGGAGCTGGCTCTCTCCTTTAAACAGTTCCCTGCTGTGGCCAGCAGATGGAGCTGGCTCTCTCCTTTAAACAGTTCCCTGCTGTGGCCAGCAGGTGGAGCTCTTCTGTGGCACTCAGTCTATGCAGCAGGAAGGCATATGTTCCTTGGCAAGCAGAGCCTCACCCTAACAGTTCCCTGCTTTGGCCAGCAGGGGGGGAAGTCTGCTGTTCCAGCTTCATGCACCCTATCAGGCTGAAATTCAAAGCTTCTGGCCAGCAGAGAAGGCTCAAATTGGGCACACATCATCTTCAGGGTGCCTCTGACTCATCCAGCCAGTTTTAAAACACCTGGCTGCTTTACTTTAGCAGTGCCAACAGCAGAGATTCAACTCTGTGCACTCAGACCAGGCCGCAGAGCGACACGTCTGCTCTTTGGGAAGCGTGGGGAATAAAAGCAGGCCTCAGATCCAAGCCAGGCTGCAGAGCGACACGTTTGCAGCTCTTTGGGAAGCGTGGGAAATAAAAGCAGGCCTCAGATCCAAGCCAGGCTGCACAGTGACCCCCTTGCTCTTTGCAGAGCGTTGGAAATGAAAGCAGGCCTCAAATCCAAGACGGGCTGCAGAGCGACACGTCTGCAGCTCTTTGGGAAGCGTGGGGAATAAAAGCAGGCCTCAGATCCAAGCCAGGCTGCACAGTGACCCCCCTGCTCTTTGCAGAGCGATGGAAACGAAAGCAGGCCTCAAACCAGAGCCAGGCTCAGTCCAATTGGCCTCCAAATCCATCGTCTTTCAGTACTGAACCACTTCCTCAGACACCTCACATCTCCAGGGCAGGTGTAACCACCGGAGACACCGGGAAATGCATCCCGCACACGTCTGGTAAGGCTCCTAACAGGCACATGCAACCAAAACACTTGGAGCAGTTTGCCATCGTTTTGGGCAAGTTCCTGAAGCCAGACAAACGAGGTGTCTGAGGACTCAGGGGGAACCCCTGAGCATGCACGACCGACTCCAAGCTCCGTCGGACGCTTCCCGGCCCGCCCTCCGCCCCAAACGCCCGCCGCTGAGGATGGGACATTTCTCAAACGTCGCCCCAGACGTGTCGTGTGGGGCGTCTGGCGAAGCGGCACGAGCCCCCGAGCGCAACGGCGGGCCTCCTTTCCCCGTGCCGGGCTCCCCTCTTCGATTTCGACCGTTTTGTCCGATCCTTTTTGCGCCGTTTCGGCCTACCGCCAGAACCGTCCGTCGCAGAGAGACGCCGACGCCTCAGGCGCGTCCGCAGCCCCCCCAAACATGGGGGAGGAGCCCGCTTTCAGCTCCCTACCGCCTTTACTTTACCCCCAAATCCACTTTTGTCCGATCCTCAGGTGGTGTTTACCCCCTAACCTAAGACGGATTAGTGCAACGCCTCTTTTGGCCAGCAGATGGAGCTGTGTCCCTCATATGACAGTTCCCTTCTCTGGCCAGCAGATGGAGGTATCTGTTTCAACCCAACACTTCCCTGCTTTGGCCAGCAGGGGGGGAAATCTGATTTTCCAGCTTCATGCACCCTATCAGGCTGAAATTCAAAGCTTCTGGCCAGCAGAGAAGGCTCCAAATCGCCACACATCATCTTCAGGGTGCCTTTGACACATTCTGCCACTTTGAAAGGGCTCGCTGCTGTACATTTCGAGTGAGATTTTTTGCAAAGTGTGCACCTTCCGCGGCCGCTAGCGGGCGCTACAGTGGGCCCACGATGCCGAAATTGCTCTGAAAAATAATTGAGTGTGTGCCCCACATGCCTGCCGAGTTTCAAAAGCCTAGCTGGCTTGCTTTTCAAGTTGTGCACGTTTAAACTTTGCCATGACTTCAGGGTATCACATTTGCCCACATGGTGCAAACCATATGTTGGCCAGCAGGTGGAGCTGTATCCTGCCCACTCAGTCTATGCAGTGGGAAAACATATGTTCCTTGGCAAGCAGAGCCTCACCCTAACAGTTCCCTGCTTTGGCCAGCAGGGGGGGAAATCTGCTGTTCCAGCTTCATGCACCCTATCAGGCTGAAATTCAAAGCTTCTGGCCAGCAGAGAAGGCTCCAAATCGCCACACATCATCTTCAGGGTGCCTTTGACGCATTCTGCCACCTTGAAAGGGCTCGCTGCTCTACCTTTCGAGTGAGATTTTTTGCAAAGTGTGCACCTTCCGCGGCCGCTAGCGGGCGCTACAGTGGGCCCACGATTCCGAAATTGCTCTGAAAAATAATTGAGTGTGTGCCCCACATGCCTGCCGAGTTTCAAAAGCCTAGCTGGCTTGCTTTTCAAGTTGTGCACGTTTAAACTTTGCCATGACTTCAGGGTATCACATTTGCCCACATGGTGCAAAGCATATGTTGGCCAGCAGGTGGAGCTGTATCCTGCCCACTCAGTCTATGCAGTGGGAAAACATATGTTCCTTGGCAAGCAGAGCCTCACCCTAACAGTTCCCTGCTTTGGCCAGCAGGGGGGGAAATCTGCTGTTCCAGCTTCATGCACCCTATCAGGCTGAAATTCAAAGCTTCTGGCCAGCAGAGAAGGCTCAAATTGGGCACACATCATCTTCAGGGTGCCTCTGACGCGTTCTGCCACTTTGAAAGGGCTCGCTGCTCTACGTTTTGAGTGAGATTTTTTGCAAAGTGTGCACCTTCCGCGGCCGCTAGCGGGCGCTACAGTGGGCCCACGATGCTGACATTGCTCTGAAAAATACTTTACTGTGTGGCCCACATGCCTGCCGAGTTTCACAGGCCTAGCTGTCTCCGTGTTGAAGTTGTGAACGTTTTAACTTTGGGTCTCATTTGGCAAAATGGTGCAATGCACGTGTTGGCCAGCAGGTGGCTGGACACTCACGCTATGCTGTGCTCCCACACATATGTCTTTCCATACACTCCACTATCACAGCCTCACCCCAACGCTTGCCAACAGCAGAGATTCGACTTTATCCACTCAGGGCAGGCTGCAGAGTGACACGGCTGCTCTTTGGAGAGCCTGGGAAATTACAGCAGCCCTCAAACTAATCTGTATAATAGGATTGAACTTGACTTTGTAAAGTGCCTTGAGATGACATGTTTCACGCATTGGCGCTATATAAATAAAATTGACTTCGATTGAATTGAATTCAGATCCCAGCCAGACTCATTTCCATTCCTTCCCATTCAACTTTATTTCCATATCCAACCACTGGTCACTTACCTAAACCCAACCCAGCAGGTCTAACCTTGATCCTTTGTTTAATGCCCCTGCCCAGCTGCTCTCCACAAACCCTAACATCTTAGGGGCTCTTGCCTGAACATAACAGTTCAGGGGCTCTTGCCCGAACATAACATTTTAGCGGCTCTTGCACCATCGCGCGCAGCTGTAGCCACTGCAACGGCTCAACCTTTCGGAGCCACGCCTGGCTGCGGAGCAACGCTGCGTGTGCTCTCCGGCCTGGGAAAAACGGGACCTTGTTGTCACGCAAGCAAAGCCTTTTTCACTCTGTAAACATACTCTCCAGCCTGCCTGCAGCACTCCCCCCTCCGCTCAGCCAGCCCTACTTCCAGCTGCCAGCCAGGCCGGGCCACGCTCTCACACAAGCCTGGGCCCTGGCTCAGCCACATCCACAGCCTGCACCTCCAGGCAAACCCGGGGAACCCACTCTTAAGCCCCCCTCCGCGATCCCAACCCAAGCGGCGAGCCTGCAAGGCCTCCGCGCCCCTGGTAAGGTTGCAAAGCCTGACGCTTCTACCCTCTGGCCAGCAGGTGGAGCTGTTCTGGCCCACTCAGTCTATGCTGCGGGAAAACACATGTTCCTTGGCAAGCAGAGCCTCACCCTAACAGTTCCCTGCTTTGGCCAGCAGGGGTGGGGAAATCTGCGGTTCCAGCTTCATGCACCCTATCAGGCTGAAATTCAAAGCTTCTGGCCAGCAGAGAAGGCTCAAATTGGGCACACATCATCTTCAGGGTGCCTCTGACTCATCCAGCCAGTTTTAAAACACCTGGCTGCTTTACTTTAGCAGTGCCAACAGCAGAGATTCAACTCTGTGCACTCAGACCAGGCCGCAGAGAGACACGTCTGCTCTTTGGGAAGCGTGGGGAATAAAAGCAGGCCTCAGATCCAAGCCAGGCTCTATTGAATTTGTTGCAATTGATTTTTATTTCAACATTGAACCACTGTGTCAGACTCCTAAACCCAACCAACCCCCCCCCCCCCCTCTAAAAGCAGGCCTCAACTTGAAGCCAAAGTCATTTGAATTTGTTCCAAAATCCATTTTATTTCAGTACTGAAGCACTTCCTCAAACACCAGTCTGGTAAGGTTCCCACAGGGGCCTGCAACCAAACACTTGGAGCCATCTCCAAGAGGTTGGGTTTAGGCAAGAATCCCCTAGGAGGTTAGAATTAGTTAAGACCGTTGGGCAGGGGCAATAGATAAGGGGTCAAGGTAACACCTGCTGGGGTTGGGTTTAGGCATTCTACCACAGAAATCCTTACACAGGCTGGAGGAACCCACATCAAGAGGTTGAAAAGTGTGGGAAATAAAAGCAGGCCTCAAATCCAAGCCAGGCTGCACAGTGACCCCCTTGCTCTTTGCAGAGCGATGGAAATGAAAGCAGGCCTCAAATCCAAGCCAAGCTGCAGAGCGACACGTCTGCAGCTCTTTGGAAAGCGTGGGAAATAAAAGCAGGCCTCAGATCCAAGCGAGGCTGCACAGTGACCCGCTTGCTCTTTGGAAAGCGTGGGGAATAAAAGCAGGCCTCAGATCCAAGCCAGGCTGCACAGTGACCCGCTTGCTCTTTGGAAAGCGTGGGGAATAAAAGCAGGCCTCAGATCCAAGCCAGGCTGCACAGTGACCCCCTTGCTCTTTGGGAAGCGTGGGAAATAAAAGCAGGCCTCAAATCCAAGACGGGCTGCAGAGCGACACGTCTGCAGCTCTTTGGGAAGCGTGGGGAATAAAAGCAGGCCTCAGATCCAAGCCAGGCTGCACAGTGACCCGCCGGCTCTTTGCAGAGCGTTAGAAATGAAAGCAGGCCTCAAATCCAAGACGGGCTGCAGAGCGACACGTCTGCAGCTCTTTGGAAAGCGTGGGAAATAAAAGCAGGCCTCAGATCCAAGCCAGGCTGCACAGTGACCCCCTTGCTCTTTGCAGAGCGTTGGAAATGAAAGCAGGCCTCAAATCCAAGACGGGCTGCAGAGCGACACGTCTGCAGCTCTTTGGGAAGCGTGGGGAATAAAAGCAGGCCTCAGATCCAAGCCAGGCTGCACAGTGACCCCCCTGCTCTTTGCAGAGCGATGGAAACGAAAGCAGGCCTCAAACCAGAGCCAGGCTCAGTCCAATTGGCCTCCAAATCCATCGTCTTTCAGTACTGAACCACTTCCTCAGACACCTCACATCTCCAGGGCAGGTGTAACCACCGGAGACACCGGGAAATGCATCCCGCACACGTCTGGTAAGGCTCCTAACAGGCACATGCAACCAAAACACTTGGAGCAGTTTGCCATCGTTTTGGGCAAGTTCCTGAAGCCAGACAAACGAGGTGTCTGCGGACTCAGGGGGAACCCCTGAGCATGCACGACCGACTCCAAGCTCCGTCGGACGCTTCCCGGCCCGCCCTCCGCCCCAAACGCCCGCCGCTGAGGATGGGACATTTCTCAAACGTCGCCCCAGACGTGTCGTGTGGGGCGTCTGGCGAAGCGGCACGAGCCCCCGAGCGCAACGGCGGGCCTCCTTTCCCCGTGCCGGGCTCCCCTCTTCGATTTCGACCGTTTTGTCCGATCCTTTTTGCGCCGTTTCGGCCTACCGCCAGAACCGTCCGTCGCAGAGAGACGCCGACGCCTCAGGCGCGTCCGCAGCCCCCCCAAACATGGGGGAGGAGCCCGCTTTCAGCTCCCTACCGCCTTTACTTTACCCCCAAATCCACTTTTGTCCGATCCTCAGGTGGTGTTTACCCTCTAACCTAAGACGGATTAGTGCAACGCCTCTTTTGGCCAGCAGATGGAGCTGTGTCCCTCATATGACAGTTCCCTGCTCTGGCCAGCAGATGGAGGTATCTGTTTCAACCCAACACTTCCCTGCTTTGGCCAGCAGGGGGGGAAATCTGCTGTTCCAGCTTCATGCACCCTATCAGGCTGAAATTCAAAGCTTCTGGCCAGCAGAGAAGGCTCCAAATCGCCACACATCATCTTCAGGGTGCCTTTGACGCATTCTGCCACTTTGAAAGGGCTCGCTGCTGTACATTTCGAGTGAGATTTTTTGCAAAGTGTGCACCTTCCGCGGCCGCTAGCGGGCGCTACAGTGGGCCCACGATGCCGAAATTGCTCTGAAAAATAATTGAGTGTGTGCCCCACATGCCTGCCGAGTTTCAAAAGCCTAGCTGGCTTGCTTTTCAAGTTGTGCACGTTTAAACTTTGCCATGACTTCAAGGTGGCACTTTTGTCAAAATAATGCAACACATATTTTGGTCAGCAGATGGAGCTGTCTCTCTCGTTTAAACAGTTCCCTGCTGTGGCCAGCAGGTGGAGCTGGCTCTCTCGTTTAAACAGTTCCCTGCTGTGGCCAGCAGGTGGAGCTCTTCTGTGGCACTCAGTCTATGCAGCAGGAAGGCATATGTACCTTGGCCCAGATCCTGCTAACATAGGCTCAACTCAACACTTCCCTGCTTTGGCCAGCAGGGGAGACCTGGTGTTACTGCAGCTCCATGCACACACAGGCCTTTAATCAACGCTCGTGTTGGCCAGAGAAGGCCCAAAATCGCCACACATCATCCTCAGGGTGCCTCTGACGCATTCTGCGCCTTCGAAAGGGATCGCCGCTCTACATTTCGAGTCAGATTTTTTCAAAGTTTGCACCTTCCCCGGGCGTTGGCGGGCGCTAGGGTGAGCCCACAATGCTGACATTGCTCTGAAAAATACTTTACTATGTGCTTTACTAGCTCACCCAGTTTCAAAAGCCTAGCTGGCTTTCTTTTCCCGGAGAAAAAAAGATAGATCATAGCTTTCCTGTACAATTAGAACCAAGGGGTGGGGGTCCAATGGATTTCCCTGTTGGCAAAGTGGTCGAGGCAAATGACTCCCAAGTGGGAGATCCGGGTTTGATTCTCGCTATGCCTCACGATCCAGTCCAGCATTGGATGTCCTTGTAAGGACATCTTTTGTCACATCAGTGGCTATTTTTCATGAGTTGGATGGGCAAAAGGTGAATTGAGGTCTATGGCTCCGGTAGTCCAGTGCTCCTTATGGATGCAAGGATGCAAGCAGAACCAGGGGGCCACATGGACCTTTTCTACCCAGGAAAGGAGCAGCCTCGGCCTGCAAGAACTTCCATGGAGCAGCCCCTGGTTATCCAGAACAAACATCCATGACTGGGCTTGAGTAGTGGATATTTTTTAAAAGAAAGTTAGAACCTAACAAGAAATCCATGTTGTTAGGTTCTAACATTCTAACTTTACATAACACATAGATATGTTTTTGTATATTGTTATTTATTTAGCTCAGTGGTTGCATCCCGATCCACACTGCACTCCAGTAGATGGCAGTAATCAATAAATTGCTTACCAACCGCCATAAAAAAAGAAGAAGAGTCTTCCAGAAGTAGGTGGAGCCATCCCGTCAAGTACGGGGTCTCCTGGCACGTGGAAGGACCTCAGAGCACAGTAGCAGTAGTAGTAGGAACGACATCAAAATTGCTCCCTATTTCTGCTATTTCTACACGGTAAAAAATGGACCCAACAGCACCAAAGCCCAGCCATATACTTGCAAGAAGGGAAATAGGTAAGATGGTTGCAAAATGTAAAAGGTTTTTACCTTAAGGGTATTATAGAATAGGCTAGCAACACACTTAGCCACAGATAGCATCTGCATTAACAGATATAATTTACAACCCACAATGGGTTTTGCAGGTAAAACACGCCTTGATATATATATATATATATATATATATATATATATATATATATATATATATATATATATATATATATGTACAGCATTTAGACTGGATGCTTTTAAACTTGGCCTTAAAACCCACCTTTTTAGGAGAGCTTTTAATTGAACTCTTTCTTTTGCTTAGTTTTTACTTTATTTTTTTATTTTATTTTTTTAGCACTTACCCGTTTTACTATGTAGCACTTTGGGATTTATTTTAAATATAAAGTGCATTACAAGTCCAAAGTATTATTATTATTATTATTACTATTATTATTATTATTATATACACATATATATATATATATATATGGTCTCATTGTTATGAAGTAATTTTTCTTCTTATGTAATAACACATTTGTTTTACATAGATGTTTTTCACAATACTTTTTTTTTAACGAGGTGATTGTTATTTTTAGTTCCTGAACACAGATTGTACCGATAGGTTGGTTAACTGTTAGTATTTCACTATTTGACATGCCAGAGGCCTCCGGTTTTGGTCCAGTTCTGATTGTGCCGTGGTTCTGTCCTTCAGCCAAGGTCATCAGTCCACGGTACCGCTGCGGAACTTCGCTCGGCAGAGGCGGCTTTAGTTGGGTGATTTCGGGGGAGCGGCTGTCAGATGGGCTCCCGGTCGCCATCAAGGTGATCTCCAGGGGGCTGGTCAAGGAGTGGGTCCACCTGGTAAGTACGCTTCTTTCCTCCGGAAGCAGTCCGCTGCACAGGCGGCGGAACCACAGCTGCAGGGGGATGGGGATGATGTCATTGTCATTGGATTTCCCCGTAGTGATCTGCCCCAGTAGGAGAGTTAAACAAACACCTGCAGACAATACACCAGGCCAAAGTTTTCTCAGGGAAAGCACAGAGAAGCTGAAATGAGCTCGTTTGCTCGCCACATCACATCCTACTGCTCTAGCTTCTTCTTTCTTTTGTTTCGATGATTTATGAATCAATGACTCAGTGCAACTCTTTCCCTGCAGCCCGAAACGCTGCGGCCTGTACCCTTGGAGATCGCTCTGTTGCAGCGGCTCTCTGAAGTTGAGGGTGAAAGCGGCGTGATCCGGATGCTAGACTGGTTGGAGGTGGAGGGGCTGGGCTTCCTGTTGATCACGGAGCGGCTGGCCCAGTGCCAGGATCTCTTCGATTTCATCACAGAGCGAGGCGCGCTTCCTGAACGTCTCGCGCTCAGGTGTGCCTCTTGCAGCTACCGTGGTAACGTGTGCCTGCGGGTCCTCTGCCGGCCTCTTGTTAACGCCCCGTCTTTGCTCCGCCCCCTCAGGTTCTTCAGGCAGGTGGTCCAGGCGCTGAGGTTCGTGCATCAGCACGGCATCGTGCACCGGGACGTCAAGGACGAGAACATTGTGGTGAACACGGAGACGATGGAGGTAAAGCTCATCGACTTTGGATCCGGGGCGCTGCTGAAAGACGGTCCGTACGACGAGCTCGAAGGTGCGGAGCTCAGCCGACGAACCTCACGACGACGGTGAAAGCGGAAGGGTTACTGATGTTTTTCGCTCTGTGCAGGTACGCGTGTCTACAGCCCTCCGGAATGGATCCAGCACAGGACCTACCACGCCATCCCGCTCACCGTCTGGTCGCTCGGCGTGCTCCTCTTCGACATGGTCTGTGGGAACACCCCGTTCGAGCTCGACCAGGAGATCGTCCGGGCCACGCCCTTGTTCACGCATCCCGTCTCCGAAGGTGAGCACTGGACCCGCCCCCGCAGACGCACCATTTATTGACATTTGTGCATTTGCTGAGTCGGTTCCCCCCCTCTGCAGAATGCCAGGCTCTCATTCGCTGGTGTCTGTCCTTTCGGCCCGAGGACCGCCCTTCTCTGGAGGCAATCCTCTCCCATCCATGGATGGTTGGAGGAGAGAAAAGTGGGGAGGAGGAGGAGGAGGAGGAGGAGGAGGAGAAGGAGAAAAAAGACCACGAGGAGAAGAAAGACCACGGGTCGCTGTGATCCCTGTCCCATCACATCCAGAGACTGACTTTTTCTATTTCTTTTATTTTATTGATGTAAAATTTTTCTTTTGATTTGTTTTATTAAAGAAAAAAAACAACTTTGCCTGCACTGACATTTTATTATTCATTGGTTTCTCTATGGTTCAGTGTTATGCAGTTATACCTGTTTGATTATGAAGAGTATAATATTTATTATTATTAATATTATTATTATTTATACCAGTGGTGAAGATTCTCAGTCATCCAGGTGATGGTCATTCAAAAGAAAAAAAGGCAAAACAACTGGACTTTGTTCCGAAGGTTTGAAGACGTCTTCAAACCTTCGGAACAAAGTCCAGTTGTTTTGCTATTTACACCGCATAGGTGTTATGGTTTGGTTAGACTTGTCCGGAAAACGTGCACCGAGAAGGAGTAATTGAGAGGTAGCAATGCTTAATTCACCATGCTAAGCTTGTCGTGTCGGGGAAACCCTAAACGCAATGAGAGTGAGATTTTCACAGAATGAACATATTTGACAGAAAAAGAAGAGCCAGACCTGGTTTGTGAAGCATTTTATTATACATGCATAGAATGCTGTATTGTGCATTGGAAACCAACATACTTACTTACCTGGTAATCGTACGGAGTATTTATGGCTGCTTACCTGTTACCTAGAGGTAACAGGTAAGCAGCCATCGAATGCACCTAAACTACCATAGAACATATGCTATAAATACTTTTTATAAGATAAAAAAAAAAAAAAAACAATATCAACTTAGACAGTCAAAACAGTTTTTTCTTTTTTAATTACATTCGGCCGCAATTTAAGTTGGCAGTCATCATTTGTTAACAAGGTTTGTACCTTGTTGGTAGGACATTTAGTAGACTTATCCTGATGTTAGTTTTAATATGTAATGCTTATACGATTTAATCACGGCGTGTCTGGCTGTTGTTGGAGCGCTCTTCTGCAAAGGTTCATAGAGGAAGCATCAACCCACTCATCAAAATACAACACAGCTGCAACAGCAGAGGAGGAGAATGTGGCCTTGTTGAGGGGCGATTCGGTGATGCGGTCTGCTGTATGTCGCCGGTCTGACATTCTATTGTGTGTTGTAATAGTAGACTCAATAAATACTTATTGAACTAGATGGTTCAATAAGTATTTTGCACCACGACCTTCATCCAGGTTTGATGACCGACTTGCACATGAGGACAACAGCGGGCCTGCACCACAGTTTATCATCGTCAACTTGAAGTGCTTCATCAAAATAAGACATGACGGGAACACTGGATGAGGAGCGGACATGAAATGTGCTCCACAAATATTTTGATTAAAAATTGTATAAAGTAAATACACTTTTCAAGATAAAGTGAAAAATCCAGTATGCTTATGTGTTAATATGAACATCCTCTGCGGGACGTTATTACCAGGCTCCTTGCTCCTTATCGGCTTCCTCTGTCTTCCGGACCCTGCCTGGAAAGGCACAGACATGGACCTCAAAGCATCTGTGGCTCAAAACCACCCTCTCTGGAGTGTCTAGTGTCAGTGTTGGGCAGAGATTCCAGGCATCCAGTCAGTAAGATTTATGTGTCCGTGTAACACTGTTTTATATTAGTAGCTGAACAACCAGATCACATAAATGCATTAAATATGAACCTTGTAAACATATTTCCCCTTTCATCTTAGATATCGGATTATGTGTATATGTGCTTGGTCATGAGGTCTTTGACTTTAGCTTAAGGCATAAATATCAAGGGGTGGGCCTAAGATTTAGTTTAAAATTAGCCAGATTTTTGTATGTTTTATCTTAAAAATAAGGAAACTTTATTTGTCATTGCAATTGTACATTCCAACGACATGTGCCTTCTGCATTTAACCCATCCCTGGGGAGCAGCGGGCAGCTACCTGGGGCTGCTCCGTAGCGGCATCCGTGTCAACTGTTTTGGCTGAGGGCTTCTCAGGGGCTGGACATCACTCAACCTGTAAAACCCGTCCACGCAGGCCTGTGACTGGTCAGGGAACGAGGTTCTCAAAGGGGGCTGTACCACGCTGAGGTTTGCTGTATAGCGGAGCTGAGAATGGCAGGGCAGGGTAATGTTCAAACACAAGCTAGGAGAAACAAACTGTAAGGACTGAAAACGTTTTATTTCTTATACTATTAAATAAAAAAATATAACATCACTGCAAACTCTGTAGAACAAAAAAAAAAACACACACACGCACGCAAAACACACACAACCCAGCAAAACCAGCAAAACCCCACCACGACCACGGTGAGAGCGGAGGGGTCGCTGATGTCTTTCGCTCTGTGCAGGCACGCGGGGGGAACAGCCCTCCGGAACGGGTCCGGCATCAGACCTACCGTGCCATCCCCGCTCACCGGCTAATTGTCCAGCCACGAAAGACCCTGAGCCTCCCCACCAAATGACCTTTGGGTCACCCCGTAGTCAATCAAGAGCTCCTCGCCGGCCTTAATGTCCCGTGCGGCTTTAATGAGAAAAACGGGGTGGTCCTCCCCCGGGACTTGGAAAACCACCCCTTTCACATTTAGCCGTTTGGTGGAGTGATTAATCATCCTCCCAAAGGTGGCTTTGTCCGGGTGGCACTGGCAAGGCGCTACTTGTGAATTAACACAGAGCCTCTGCTCCCCAGCCTTGAAAAAGAAAACGTAGCTCCCCTCGCCAGGTTGCAGGGCCTCGAGCACGCGCATGCCCTCTTCGGCGCTGACTACCGAGCCATGGTAGTCGCAGACGACGGTGCCTCTGGCAAAGTCCTTGGTGGCAAAGACACCTATGCATGGAGGAGGGAAACACGGTCACTTTTGTAAAACGCACACTGATTAAATGCATCACAGAATTGTAACGCCCCTCGAGATGGGCGACCAAACTGCCGTGGAACATCGACCCACCGTTGCCTGCTCTGGGGATTTTGCTCTCTGCGATGGTGAGCCCGGGCCAGCTCTGGTTCCTGATGTGCCCGATCAGGTCCGGGTCATTGGTAAGACCCACTTTGGGTGGCGGAGCCCAGCCCTCCACAACCTCCCGGGCAGAGACGCAGTTGGACCTCCAGCCAGACCTCTTGATGTAGCCCTGGACCGTCACAACGGAGGGCTTCTTTCGGGTCCAGTAGGCTAGGAGAAAACATGGGAAACCACGCACGTTCGCTGTTACAATGAGAATCAGAAAAGAAAAAACCCCCCAGCCAAAAACAACGTTCCACCACAGTGCCCTCATTTACATCAGGCTTGATATTTGGACATTTCTCCTCCCTCACGCGTTAGTGAGTGCGACTGGGCTATTTTGAGCGCTCTGACTACTTACCGAGTAGATGTGTGCGCCGGAGGTTTCGCTGGTACGACCTCCACGAGTCATACAGCGCCCTGTCCACGGCGAAGCCCTTGTCCCGCCTCTGCTTCTTGGTGGGCGCCTGGCCGTCCAGGGTCACAGGAAACTCCTGGAAAAAAGCGCCCACATCCGTGCTCTCCTCGGGGCTGGTTTCCCGCGGCCGCTTGCGCGCTGGATGGCGGCCAGAGGGGCTGAGGGAGGAAGGATCGGGGATGTGGACAGAAAGGGAGCAAGCGAGAAAGAAAGACAGAGGGGATGTGTAAACACGCAACTGAAGGCTTGGCCCCCAGACCCCCCCCTCCTGATCCACCCACCTGCCGGCCAAACTGTTCAGGTTGGTGGCCACCAACACCAACTGATGAGGGGTTGGACGTGAGAGGGGGGGATCCTGCTCGTCCTGGCCAACTCCCAGGTAGGCCCTGAGTGCTCCCATTTCTGCCTGGGGAAGGAGACTGGCATCCCGCGCGGCAATGAGGCACGCTTCCTGGCTGGAGACGGCCGGCAGGTTGTAGCTGTGAAAGTAAACCAAAACATTAGTGGTTTTCCGTGGAGGGGGGAACTGCAGCCTCTTTTACGTGTTTGTAATTGATCTAGGTGTTTAGACAAAAAAAAAAAAGCACAAAAAATAAAAATCACTAAATGAAAAACACATCAGGGGTAATTTGTTCAACTGTTGTTAATAGAGAGGCTGTTATGCTGCCATCGGCTGTGTCATCGGCTGTCTGTAAAAACAGTGGAGATGGTTGTGGACTTCAGGAAGAACTCAGCCCCAGCTACCTCCATCACCCTCTGTGACTCCGCCATGGACACTGTGGAGTCTTTCTGCTTCCTGGGAACTATCATCTCCCAGGACCTAAAGTGGGAGCTGAACATCAACTCCCTCATCAAGAAAGCCCAGCAGAGGATGTACTTCCTGCTGAAGGCAGCTGAAGAAATTCAACCTGCCAAGGACAATGATGGTGCAGTTCTACTCCTCCATCATTGAGTCCATCCTCACCTCCTCCATCACCATCTGGTACGCTGGTGCCACCGCTAAGGACCAGGGCAGACTGCAGCGTGTCATCAGGTCTGCAGAGAAGGTGATTGGCTGCAATCTTCCACCTCTCCAGGACCTGTACGCCTCCAGGACTCTGAGGCGTGCAGGAAGATTGTGGCTGATCCCTTCACCCCAGTCACAGACTATTTCAGTCACTTCCCTCTGGCAGGAGGCTGCGCTCCATCAGGACCAGAACCTCACGCCACAACAACAGTTTTTTCCCATCTGCTACCGGCCTTATGAACAAGGCCAAGAGCCGCCTGTGACCTTTGACACTGCCTCTCCCCCCGTTCAGGACTTACAAGCTTCTGCGTTACATTAACGCACAGTTTACTGAGTGTATATAGCTTCTGTATATATATCCATTTTACTTTATTGTATTTTATTTACTTTAATTTTAATTTTTTGTCAGCACCATCAACACCAAGTCAAATTCCTTTTAAGTGCAAACCTACTTGGCGATTAAACTTGATTCTGATTCTGATTCTTCCGAGTACCGCAGTTGTATTGAACTGTTGTGAAAAAAATAAGATAAACATGGCCACACGTCTATCAGACATGACAGTTTCCGGCGTCTGCTGGGGTCTTTTGCCGGAGATTATGGAATACATGTGAGGATACGTGGCACGAATAATAAATACAAAAGGATGACAAACAGGAACAAATGCTTAAAAGTCATAAACTGTCAGATTCAACCTGTCACAGAGACATGGTCAACCACTGAGTCATATAAACTGGGTTTATTAAACATTAGATCTCTGTCAGGAAAATCCCTTTTAATGAAGGACTTCATTATTGACAATAATGCTGATGTAATGTTTGTAACAGAAACATGGTTTATGACATAAATTTAATGAATCGGCTATTCTGAGGGAGTCCACTCCACCCAACTACACTTTTCTTCGTGAAAGGCAGACAGCAAAGGAAAGGTGGAGGAGTGGCTGCACTGTTTAATGCTTGACTAAATATGGCATTTGGCATTGGTTGTGAAAAACTAACAGTATTTCCTCGCAACCCTGTCCTATCTGACTATTTTCTTTTAAGCTTTGAGTTTAATTTAACCGAGTTTTCCACCCCCGAAAGACGGGTTTCGTCACAGAAACCCTGTATGATCTGATTGAACTTGACTTTGTAAAGTTTTATTACACCCCCCCACCGCCTCGAAAAACAACTTCACTCACTGGCGATGAAGGCGGCTCAACTCCACGTGAGCGCTGGCGATGACGGCTCCGGAGCGGTAGAGGAAGAGATGGGTCTCGACCGTCTTGGTGTCCCTCACAACGCCTGACCTGACTTTGGTGAAGTAAGTCTCAATGAGCTGCATAGGAAGAGAGGAAAGCGTTGGCCATGGCAGTTGGGAAAATGTAACTGCTGTATGAGTCAACGTTACAACTGAATTTACGATAAAGGATTTGTTTTTCACACTCCTAAACAAGGCTGGGCAGACTGCCTTGCTTTGGAAAAAAAGCACACTTACAGAGGCGTCGTCCTCCTCCAGGGCAAAGGAGGACTCATGTCCATCCTGCCGACGGCAAGTGACCGCCACAAAGCCGCCGTAGCTGGTGCGCTCCAGCCACTGTCTCGTCTGTGGAAAGAAAATAGCAAGACTTAGAGCCATCCCTAAGGGTTAAATTGGATCATGTTTATGTTTCTCATCGGTATTAGTTATTAAATGTGCAACAATGATCAATCCGTTGCTTGGACGGATTGATCACGTGTAATGCTATAGTGAAAGGGGTGCCAGGTGGCCGAGAAGAGACATGGCCATCCATCCATCCATCCATCTATCTATATATATATATATATATATATATATATACATATATATATATATATATATATATATATATATATACATATATATGTATATATATATATATATATATATATATATATATATATATAGATAGATAGATAGATAGATAGATAGATAGATAGATAGATAGATAGATATATTGATATAAATATGTGTGTGTGTGTGTGTGTGTGGCCTTGTTGTTTCCGTTTGCTCTCAGTGTTCCAAAATCAAAAATCAAACAAACAAACAAAAAAAAAGCGCACACAGATTGAGCTGAGCGTCACAACGGCTGTGCCCAAACCACAGGGAGATGCCTTCTCACCTGCAGCTTTTCCACCACCCACGGCTTGACGCACGCCTTGAGCAGGAGCAGGGCCACGCAGTACTGCCGGAGTCGCGTCTTGTTCTCCTCCGTGACGTGGCGCTCCTGGTCCAAATTGGTCTGGACAGTGGTCACGTCCTCCTGTGCCCTGCGGAGGATCGTCTGGCAGTGGTACAGGGTGGTTTGTGGTCCGATCACTAGCTTGGCGCTGCAATGACAAGGACACAAATGTCGGCGGGAGGGTGGGGGAAAAGCTGGGATGGGAGGAGGAGTCTGGGAGTTATTAACCGGCTTGCCTTTTGGCGGGCACCCCCTCGCGCCTGATGCCCCGCATTGCCGACTTGAGGGCCGCGGCAAAGGTGTCGCATTCGGCGTCGTACTCCGGGCCCGACTGCTCCCTGACAAATGCCACGAACCGCAGGAGATTGTCCAGGTGCATGCAGATGGTGGCCCTGTTTAGCCGTGCCTCCGTCAAGTTGTCCACATACGCCCGTACCTTGTCCGGGGAGCGCACAAACTCGACGGAGGCCCCGTCTGCGTCCGGCAGGAGGAAGCGTAGCCATCTGCACACGTTGGAGATCTGGGGACACAGAGTTGTGGCGCCGAAGCCTGTGTTAGCCTGCCGTGACATCACGCCCGGTAGACCAAACTTGACTGACACTTTCATGAACTACTCGCCTGCTTTTCGGCGTTGCGGATTTTCGCCACCTCCTTCAGATGAAGCCTGTAGCTCTGGATCAGCGGGTCGTCTGAGGACACCCGCTGATACATGCCCAGGCGCTTCAAGGTCCTGCGGGACCCTTTCGACACCCTGGCTGTGCTGCGGGGACAATTACAAGCCACACCAAAAAACATCACAAAAACAGAGGGCGATAACAAAAGCTGGAAATGAAGCCACTAGCCGTTCTCTCTTACGGGGTCTCCGGGGCCTCTTCCTCGCTGCTCGCAGGGGAGGGTGGCTCAGTAACAGCAGCGCCCTCGACCGACGGCAGGGCCGCAGGCCGGCTCTGCCTCGCGTGGTCCGACGCGACAGCCGCCGCCTTCATCCGTCCACGCTCCTCCTCCCCGGGTGGGTTAATGACTAAAAAGTCATTCTCCTCCAGGTGCTCCAGCAGTCTGTACCTGTCGGCGGGGTCCTTACAGCACTTCTGCAGGAGACTGTAGTCCCACCGCCTACCCAACAATGTCCAGCGCTTCATCGAGCGCTTCGCTCGGACCACCTCGGCCTGCCGCTGCTCCGGCGTCTCCTGTGCCATGCAGCGCTTGGCCAGGTGCCAGGATATGGCTGTCTGTGGCTTATTGCAGATAAGGCAATAAACCACACGACGGTCTGGCAGTCTGCGGAGAAGAAAAAAAAAAAAAAAGGGATTATCTTAAACCGGTACAGTGTGCGTAGCCGGAAGGAAGAACTGACATAAACGCACGTTGTCTACAGTTTGGCAAAAATCATGTGTCGCTACCAGCCGACTGTTGTGGTGGGAGCAATTGATAATAATGATGATGTTTATTGAATGTGCTGAGTAATATAGTGTATATATCTGCATCTATTTTGTTTTTATAAAGCCTATGGGCTTTTTTGTCTCAGTTTGTCCTCTTGTGTTTATGAAATGACATTGTTATAATGGCAGCTACTTACTTCCAAAAGGGGAAAAATGTCATGCATTTGAATGTTTTCATTTCATTGAGTTAAACGACCACTGAGGCCATGTAAACGGCACTGATAATCCTTATTTTGTTGTTTTTAGTTTTATAAATTGTAAGCTCTTTCTGTCAGTGTGTCCACTCCAGAAATAGTAATATTTGTGTCCAGTTACAGTAATATTTGTTTTCATGGCAATACTGTACCTCCAAAAGTCATTTCAATAAATACAGCAATGATCTGGTGGCCATGTTATGTCATGTCTTTATTCTAATTGACTTTTAGTTATCCCCATATGAACCTGTTTGGGGTACATCTCCTCACCGAGCCACGGCACAGCGTACAAAAGAAGTGGATACTCACTTGCGACTTTTAGGCATTTTTTTGCTCCACCTGTCCTGCAAACATAAGCGGAGATGTATTAAATTTCAGACAGTGAAATCAGCAGACAACATAAGAATACTAACAAAAACAAATCCTTTAATGCCCCACGTTGGGGTAATTGGTAGTATAATAACTGTATTACATGTTTTATTACCTTGAAATCTTCTGAAAAGTTATTCAACAAAAGAGCTAAAAAATGTTTTTTAATAGCCTGGTCTTGGAAGAAATACACAACACCCAAAGTTTTAAAAAACTTCAGCTCCCATTTCTCATTCCAGAAACTCATGATGTGCTAAAATATTTTGCGTGTTATTATTACTATTATTGGCACCCCTTCATGTTTTACATAGCCGAGTGAATATCTTCAGAAATAATTGACAATGTTCAAAACTTATTTCAGCAGGATCTTTCAATCTGAGGTCCAAAGTAATTTAAGAAAGACAGTTACCGTTTCAACATAAATATTTTGATTCCAAAGGACAAAACAAAAACCAGCATGTCCAACAATATGGACACCCCTCCTTAATATTTAGTTGCAAAGCCTTTTGGCAGCAATGACAGCCTCCAAACGTTTCTGACATTCATCTGTAGGCTTTTTGCACTTCTCGGGTGGCATTTTCTCACACTATTCTTTTGCAATATGCTCAAGCTCTTGTACATCTTCAGTAGATTTTCATTTGAATTGATCGGGAGGTGAGGTCAATGTGATCGCTGTCTATACATATCTATATCTTTCTAAATATCTTTCTAAATATATATATATATATATATATATATAGCCTACTGTATGTATATATATACATATATATATATATATATATATATATATATATATATATATATATATATATATATATATATATATATATATATATGTATATATATACATATATATATATATATGTGTATGTGTTATGAATATAAGGATCAATTTGTTAAATCTAAACATTGTGGTCTTCATTATTTCATAAAACCGCGTCACATGTGAACCTTTTGAACAGACTTTTTGTGGGAGTATTAAAGAGGAAAGTTTACTAATATGAGAAAAAACACCTAGGACAATAAAGTAATAATAAAAAAGTG
Organism: Fundulus diaphanus; assembly: GCA_037039145.1. Lineage (NCBI taxonomy): Eukaryota > Metazoa > Chordata > Actinopteri > Cyprinodontiformes > Fundulidae > Fundulus > Fundulus diaphanus. Next base: position 57,483,563 of record CM073132.1, on the reverse strand, counting down.
GTGATGCTATGAGAAAAACGTCCTATTATGAGAATTAAGGGGGAACATTTCCAGAATAGTCACAGTTTGCAGAGTTATTTCACTCCGGGAGTGATGGGGCCAGGTTAGATTATGACATGCCCGGACAAGTCCACATAGGAGTCAAAACACTTGACGCCCGTTTCTCTCTCGCTGTCTCTTTTTTGTAACGAGTAACTAAACCACACATTGAAAATGTATTGGAGTAAAAGTATGCAATTAAGTTCAGAAATATAGTTATATGCTTATATGATGTCTATGGAAAAAAACAATGTAAGTTGTGTGGAAAATGTCCTACATAACCACTGATTACTTGTTGTTAATCGGCAATATTTACTGTGCGTGCTACAAAACATCCCACATTTTGCTTCTTTATTTCAGTTAAATTCTCTGAAAACCAACAAACTATCACTCTGCTCATTGACTTTCAATTAAACCCTCGATGTGCGCCGCGCTGAGTTCCGTGCGTCGTTACACTACTTAGCATTGCAATAAAAACATAAACGTCACCAGCAGACGGTGTCCATAAATGTCAATTTGCTACAGGCGTTAGAGACGGTGTTGTAACATCTGGACACTGTGCGCGTTGCGCACGCAATGGACTTAGAACGCTGTAATTACAGCGTTAAGTTACAACTCACCCTCACAGACGCACTTGGTTCGCGCAAGGTACCTAGGCCCTTTTCAAAGGTACCTGCGATTTAGCGTAGCATTCAAGTAAACCACCTCAATGGCGTATAGGTACTTCAAAGAAATACCTACTTAGTCACTACTGATTATAACCAACCAGTTGAACGCTCCAGACCGCAAGTCAAATTCTGGAACAGACCGTTAAATGCAGGATCAACTTCAAAGGAAACTCTTGTCTCTTTCGTGACCATGGGACGAACTGGACGCAAAATGGCTGCAAAGGTGGTATTTAACTAAGGGGGGGGGGGGATTAAGATTTTTCTTAAGGTCGCAAGCAATCTCACTTACATTGCGTCATTTATCACTTCAAAATCAATACCATTTATTGCTCCTTTTTTTCCTGAACAGATGCTTATTATTCCAGATGAAACTGTAATGACTCTGGTTAGTTTTTATTTATTTATTTATTTATTTTTATGGCATTTGGTGTATATAACATTTTTTTTGTTAACAATATTCTTCTGGAAATTGAAATGTTCTTTTGGACCAAATTATTAAAGTTTTGTTGATTTTTATGTAAAATGTCTGTTCTTCCGTTTATACCCAAATATTCAACCTCATTGTTTGATTTCATATTATGAATTAAAGTGTATTGATTATCTTTAATTGTTCCTTATTATTATTATTATTATTATTATTATTATTATTATTATTATTATTATTATTATTATTATTATTATTATTATTATTAATATTGTTGTTGTACGTAAGTTTATGTGCCGCATTTATTCAGCTAAAATGGTCACTTTAATCATTTTCCGTTTGTTTACACGGCTGCGCGGGTCATCCGACCACTAGGGGACAGTACAGACAGATGGTGCTGTACCGTCGAAGTAGTCCGGTCCGGTCCCGTGTATGAAAATGATACTTTTATAATGAATAGGAGAGAGGAAATATGGATTAACAGGTTGAGCAGTGGACATGATAGTTTAAATATGGGTTTTAAAATAACAAGGAGACAGCCATCAGATGATTGTTCTTATTGGAAAATATTGAACATAAAACTTCCACAATTCTACAAAACTGTTGGGGATATTCCTCTGGAAGTTCCAGAGTTATTTATTTGGAAGGGATATGAGCAAATTGATTAAAGAGTTTGGATTAGAGCATAAGAAAATGTAGACATGAGACTTCTTAAAATGAAAAAGGATTGGAATTTAAACGAAATAGGGATAGAGACTGATGTGTATTTAAGAAAATAACATTATAATTACCTTAAAATATATTCAGACGGTTCTGAGAATTTAAAAGGGTGTGTGGGAATATATATATATATATATATATATATATATATATATATATATATATATATATATATATATATATACCAGAGTCTAAAATACACTTTTATACAGTAAATAATAAGAAAAATTTTGTATTAGACATTCAGCACACTTTATGTAGATTATACAGGGGTCGCACTGATATTTGGTTTTGTTGGGTACCAGCGCATGAAGGGATAAAAGGCAATGAGAAGGCAGATATAATAGCAAAAGGGGCTTTAGAAGAGGCAATAGCGATTACAGTTATTGTGTTTTTTTGCTGGGGTATCTTGTCCCGGAAGTATGGCACCACTCTTGCCCATATATGGAAGACGCTGTGCCAGAGCGCAGCTGGTTTGTAAGCGAGACAGGTGATCAGCATTTACGTTTACAAGGAGGTAGATCGCCGAGGACATCACATCCCAGGCTGATGAACATTGAGCGTGAGTTGGCTTTTATTGTTTCTGATTCCTCCTCTTTATTATTGCAGGTAACGCACAGGTGCTGGTGTAAGTGATCTATTTTGTGTGAACGCTGGCCTGCTATTGTTTTAATTTCATTTCTAGTTTGAAACGTATTTTCTGCTTTTGCTGGTTTTGTTGAAGGAATGGGAATTTTTATTGTTTTGCCCTCCCCCCCCCTTTTTTTTTTAAATAAAATGAGGGTTTTTTATTTATATTGAGACTAGTGGGAGGGGAGTTTTTATTTTCTCTGTTTTCACCAGGGCTGGTGGTGTGTATATTTGTTGGGGGACACTTAGGTGCATTTAGTTGTATTTGTGTTGATTTATTGTTACTACTACTACTACTTCCCCAAACAGTCCAACTTACATAATTGGATTTTAACTATGTCTCTCAGCTGCAAGGTTTCCAGGGCCAGCATAGGCTCCTATAGTTAATGTGGTCATTTTTTGTACAATAAAATAAACGGACAATTTTTATCCATAGGAATTTGTGAATTTAATAAACTTTTTTATTTAATTTGCAACAATGTTTTTTATCTCATCAGGAAACGGCAAGACAATGGCTGCCTGCTCCAAGACTCCGAGGGAAAGTCACATCTTGCTTTTCCTTACCAGCCTCTTGACCTAGCTGGGACGCTTTGGAAAAAATCCTCTGTGTTGGCAAATTGACACTAGAAGAATTTCGGCTCTCGGTTGTATGCATATGTAATTGCATTCTTTGGAAGCATGAAGGTTATGGATGTTGTTGCTGCTGTTATCCAAATGTTGGATTGAAGTTTTGGGTTTCTGCCACACCATCCACAGAATGCTCAGCAGAAAATGACTTTGAGTGTTTCTGAATGACTTTATTCACCACATTGTCACACTCCATGATAACTGTATGTTGAGGAACTTTTATTGCAAGAGTGGTGAATGAATGGCATTTTGCTGACTCATCCAGCCACTCGAGGTTTAGTCCTTCACCCAGAGAAGACGTGCGCTTGATGGCATAGATTTAACAGCAGCTCTTGCTGCAGCTCACGGTGGGCCTCAGGTTTGCCCTCCGGCCCACCGTGTTTTCTGTTGGCTGACACTCGCACGGGAAAGTCTGAGCGTCCATGCAGAGGTCCCTACCACCACCTGACAGTCGGGGTCTTGCTAACTGGGCTGTAAAAGACAAATGTTAAATTAATATTATTGTCCAAAATTGGAATTGTTACTTTCAGTTTAGAAATATTGTTAGCTTAATGTCCAGAACGCGTGTATTAATTTTTTTGATAATGAAGTGCATCAACTTACAAGAGGTGCGCCTTCTGCTTGGCCAACTGGCCAGACCTCCAACGATCAAAAGACACGCAAGCGAGGTGGAAACCCTGCAGCTGTTTGTCTCTTCTTTCGTGGGCGGGGTGCTACTCGCTGGGAATTGTTGGAGAAACGCTCAAAAGACCCCGTCATCTTGGTCAGCTGGGCCTCTCTTTCGTTTCCCACCTCTCTTTGGCATGCGCTTATGACGGAGAGCTGAAAACTTGAGAACATTTCACAGTCAAACTCTGACAAAAAGCTCAACAGACCTGATGCTGGCCTCACCATGACTGGATCTTTAAAGAGAGTCAGACGTAAGAAAAGACAATACGAGTTGCATAACACCATTTATGACATGCACATCAGTGCAGAAACTGTGAACAAACTGTAACTTTGCTTTGAGTTTTTTTTTTCTTTTCTTTTAAAGAGATCAAGCGCAGTGGAGCAAGAGTTTTCGTGTCAACATCTCGAAGATGGGGTGCACTATGAAACGTTCCCTGCAGGAGAGGCCATGTTGACTGACTTCAAGGTCTACTTGGTTAATACCTTGCAGGTCCCCGACTTCCGGCAGGAGGTAAGCTGTATCCCACGTTTCTCTTTTTTAGTCTGAAGGTGTCACACTCGGACACTCAGCCTGTGGACAGATGGCAAAAAAATAAAAAAAAAAACATAAATAAATGCATAAAAAAAGTTGAATTCTAACTTTCAGTTTAACTTTCTTCAGAAAAAAAGTCATCTGCAGCTAACTGCACCTGGAAGATCAGCGGGGGAGCCTCCAGCATACATCCAAAAGTATGTTTCTGTCCGCACACAGCCTGTCCAGTTCACACTGCTTTAGGGACATGTAAATAGCAGGGCAGTCAAAAGTAGCCGGTCAGCGGCGGCAAATCGCCGTCTATAGCAGCTCTTGCCGCCGCCTACATTTCCCCGATTATACATCCCCAAAATCACCTTTGCATCTGTCTCCACTGCGGGCAACATTAACGAATGATTGGGTTCCTTGTTCCAACCGAGATGCTACTTTTCCGATCAAAACACAGACCGGTGCTATGCCGAAAAGAGCATGCCTGCCGAGATATGCATCCCCCGTCGCGGGAGCACGCCTCGCTCTGTACAACTGTATATCGACGAAGAAAACGGATTAAAGTGTGACCAACGCAGTTACTTGTTCTAAAATTAATGATATCAAAACGTTTTCTTGTGGGGAAAAAAACTGTTATTTGGCAGATTCGTTTACAAGATTATGGGTGTTATGAACAACATTAAATCCAAAGTTTTTATCCGCGGTACGGCTGACTTATTTGTTGTAGTCTCTTACAAAGGTTGTTTTTGAAGAATCGATGATTCACTTCTTTTTTGCCTTTTATTCAATCTGAAACATGCACTCTGACTCTATTGTTTAAATAATCGCCTGTTTTGAAAGCTTCCAAAATACATCACGAAGACTCCATTTTTCAAAATTCTCCCCTCCGGGGCTCGGGCAGCAGCACAAGTGCACCCTCCTACCTGATAGTGTGTGGCCTGCTACTGTAAAAAAGTTTGACTGCCCTGAAATAGGTCTGATATGTCATTGCGTGCTTCATTAGCAACCACTCATGGGTTGGAATGTGGCTCTATTATACTCTGAACAGTAATGTCAGAGCAAAGGAGGAGAGACTTGGACACACTCTTTAGTTTTGCACACAACCTGTCTCCCTTTGAAAGTTTTAGATCGTCACACATGGTAAAACGTTAAGGCTCTGTCCTACTAGTCCAGGCTCAAACAAATCAGACCACCCTTTTTTTTTTTTTCACAGCGTGGACCCGGTGCCTTTGGTTGAGGGAGACCTGTGATGATCACATGACACAGAATAAATGTGTTCTTGTAATCACAACAGCCAAATAAACAAGGCCCTTCATAGCTATGAAAAAATTGCACATTTTAAATGGGAACCAGAACATTTCTGAAGAAATTCAGAAAAGGGAATTCAACATGCTGGAGCATCCGGGCTTCAGCACACCCCTTCGAAACTGGCTGCTAGACTTCCTCACCAACAGACCTCAGTCGGTCCGGGTCGGACAGAACACCTCTGATGTCATCACCCTCAGCACAGGCTCCCCTCAGGGCTGCGTCCTGAGCCCCCTGCTGTTCACCCTGATGACGCACGACTGCGTCCCCAGGTTCACCACCAATCACATTGTGAAGTTCGCAGACGACACAACGGTGGAGGGCCTGATCAGGGATGAAAACGACTACAGAGAGGAGGTGGAGCAGCTGGTGGGCTGGTGCAGAGACAACAGCCTGATCCTGAACGTGGAGAAGACGAAGGAGATCATCGTCGACTTCAGGAAGAACCGGCCTCACCACGCTCCACTGCTCATCACCAGCTCAGCTGTGGAGGTGGTCAGCAGCACCAAGTTCCTGGGGGTGCACATCACGGACAACGTCACCTGGACTGTAAACACCATGTCACTGGTGAAGAGGGCACAAAAGCGACTGTACTTTCTGCGTAGGATGAGGAGAGCCCGCCTGCCGCCGCCCATCCTCAAGACCTTCTACAGAAGCACCATAGAGAGCATTCTGACCAGCGCTCTCTCTGTGTGGGGTGGAGGCTGCAGTGCCTCCGACTGGAAGAACGTGAGGAGAGTGGTGAGGACAGCAGAAGGGATCATCGGGACTCCTCTTCCCTCCATTAAAGACATTTCGTCGCAGCGCTGTGTGTCCCGAGCCCGAAACGTCATCAGGGACCCCTCACACCCCCACCATGGACTGTTCTCCCTGCTGCCCTCTGGGAAGAGGTTCCGCAGCATCCGCCGCAGGACCACCAGGTTCTGCAAAAGCTTTTTCCCTGCTGCCATCAGACTGTTGAACTGCTGAAGTATAAAATGGACTGTGTACCACACTCGCTGATTTGCACATTTGTATCGTGTCCTTATCCAGCATTATAAATGCTGCCCAACTCTTAGTGTCCAATATCACTGCTGCACTTTATCCGGAAACTTACTGCACAATTGTTTACATTGCAACTGTCTACTGTTAAATCACTGCTGCACTTTATTGAAAACTTACTGCATATTTGTTTACATTTCAACTGCCTACTGTTCACTGCTGCACTTTATCCGGAAGTCAATTGAAACTTATCCTGTAACTGACTGCAATTTGTTGCTGCATTTTTTTATCCTGTACTGTAATTCACTGCAAGGTATCCTGTAGAGTTACTGCAATTTTTCTGAGCTGTATGAAAGCGAAATTTTGTTCTGTATGCACTCTGTGCATACAAAATGACAATAAAGTCTAAGTCAACATAAAGTGAATCTTCTTTTTCAAGCCCTCTGTGAAAGTAACACTGTGTCAAACTGCAACCCATCCTCGTGATAAGAATGAAAAAGGTCGGAGCCGTGCATGCGGGGAGGACTCAGAGGAGGACTCAGAGTAGAGCCGCTGCTCCTCCACGTCCAGAGGAGCCAGTTGAGGTGGCTCGGGCATCTGGTCAGGACGCCTCCCTGGTGAGGTGTTCCGGGCATGTCCCACCAGGAGGAGGCCCAGGGGAAGACCCAGGACACGCTGGAGGGACTATGTCTCTCGGCTGGCCTGGGAGCGCCTTGGGATTCCTCCTGAGGAGCTGGCCCAAGTGGCTGGGGAGAGGGACGTCCGGGCCTCCCTACTGAAGCTGCCACCCCCGCGACCCGACCCCGGATAAGCGGAAGAAGACGGACGGACTGACGGACGGATGGATGTTTATAATCGGAAATGTCCTAGGAGTCAGGGCTGGAGTATTTCTGTTTATTAGTGGGGAGTGTGCATGCAATTTACCTGGCTGCTCTCTGTCTTCTCAGGCAGCGTCCACTCCTCCTGGAACACGTCTGGGTGCAATTCACTTGCACCCGGCAGCCCACAGCAGCTGGAAGCAAGTGACAAGCCAGTCACACGCGCGTTTCTCCACAGCGTGGACTGGGTGCGTTTCGGTTGAGGGAGCTCTGTGCTGAACCTAGAACAAAGAAACTGGCCACACGTTAATCTTTTCAACATAAATAATTAAACCAGAAAGTTTTAACCGTGACCCTTACCCTTTGGTTGCGTCCTTTAACGAACACGTAAGCCCCCACGCCACGACAAGGCAGGGTAAGTGTGAGGGTTTTTTTTTTTATTTATTTATTTATTTTTTTTATTTTTTATTTATTTTTTTCTTTGGGATGCAGAAAACAAATAACACCTGTTTCAGGTCTGCGATGAAAACAATGTACACCAACATTATTTACAATAATCTCTCCAATGTGGAAAATTAAAAGTTCTCCAAACGTATGTTTTTTTTTTTTTTGTAGTTTTTACTAAATTTTTATATTTTTTTAACCTTTTTTTTTTACGTTACTTGCACAAAAACAAAACAGAATTAAGAATTTTTTTCCCCCTAGCCTTCAAGGAGCTGGTTCCGCTTATTCAGGAACGCCTTGTACAACCTAGCAGGAATGCCAGCTTCCCTGCACCGTCCCAGGTACTCTTTGTACGCCTGCCCTGTCTTTATTTGCGCATTGACGTTAATGAAGCTTAGCTCCTGCTGATCCCACCTTCTGCTTGTGCCCGCAGGCATGAAGAGTGCCTTTGATTGAGGCACGTCCGGCCGATCCTCCTCATCAAGCAGGGGGGCGTCCAGTTCTTCCGTGGAAGGCCTTTCTCTCGGTGGCCCCCATTTGCGCTTCAGGCCTGTTGTTGCGACCATTCGGTAGGGGACGTCCATGTGCAGTTTCCACAGGTTGAAGCCAAAAGCCTTGGGGAACAGGGATGGCGAGAGAATCTTGAGTCCCTGAAGTTCAGCCTGCGTCACCTGCATGTCCATGATCAATGACTTCAGCTTCTCGTATGAGATGAAGTCATTGTTCATCAACATGCCGACGCAACTGGTGAAGAGCAGGACTTTGAACCTCGTCGCCTTCCCGAGTCTGGGCGGAAGCCGCCTCAGGATGGCGGCGAGCCAAGGCATCCCGTGCTCCCTGTACCGCTCCACGGTCTTGGCGTAGCACAGCCCACGGCGCTCCATTTCCATGGCTATGTCCCCCACCAAAGCCATGGCCTGTGACTCCGTGGACGGCTCTTGCTCACCGCCGTGCACCTCCAAGAAGTGGGAGTGGTTCCACGTGGCCTTCCTGTGCCCAGAGAAGTCCCTGTACTTGATGTCGGGGAAATACCTGAGGCCCAGCTCGGCAAATCCCGCCTTCAGCATCGACGCAGGGTCCAGGCCTTTGTTCTCCACGAGTTGCCTGGCCCTGGCGAAGGTGAAGGGCCTGGGAAAGGACTGCCTCGTGGCCAAGTTCTCTGTGAGCACGTCGAGGCTCACGTGTCCCCTCAAGGTCCCAGGACAGGACGTCTTCATTTCTTCCAGAGGAATGCTGTCGTTCCTCTGGAACAGGTCCTTGAGCAGGACAATGAGCAGCTGGGCTCCCAGGAGCGCTGGCTGTGCCTCCAGGTAGCAGGTGAAGGGAAACAGCCTCGCTATGCGCAGAGTCTGTGTCTCGTCCCTGGTCCAGTGGACGAGCGGCGGTGGCGTTTCCTCCAGGGCCGCTGCGTTAGGGGGCCCGAGACCCATGAATCCCCTCATATGCGTGAGGCTGAACTCATGGGTGGCGTTGGTCCCTAACGCGCGCGACCACTTCAGGTCCATTATGGACAGAGGATGTCCGTAAAAGGCCTCCTCCAGCGCCAGCTCCAACTCGAACGCCTGCCAGGTTGGTAGAAACCCTCCCTGGTCCCGGTTTCTCATGGACACCTTCCTGAGCTGGTTCACCATGGACGTCAGGCATCGGGAGAGGATGTCGTTGATGCCTGGCTCCCCGGGTTGCCACTTGAACGGAACCAGCATGGGGTGCTCTCTCAGCAGGGTCCACAGGGCGGGAACGCTGAAGAAATAGCTGGCCTGCACGTTGCTGGGGATGAGCAGATCCGCGACCGCCACAAACTCTATCCGGAGGTTGTAGGCGCACCTGGCTTTACGAGCCATGTCCTCCATCTGGAGTAGGTAGTGCTGCGCCCGGGTCGCCATTGCCCCCTGGTAGTTGGGGTGTGACAGGCCGCAGTTCACGATCAGCCCGCTCACTGGGTGGCGAAAGGTGGACAGGTGGTGTGTGTGGGGGCTGTCCACGTACACCTGCCAGAAGGTCACCTCGTGGTGTGTGCTGAGGTTCCTGAGGTCAGGCGCAAGGTCCAACGGCCTGCGGTCCAAGGCGGACTGCATGTTTGCACACTCGTGCATGGACATGCAGGTGTACAACTTGGACCGGGAGCCCACCAGCTCCTGGAGCCCAGCCCTCGACCAAAACACCGTCATGTTGGTGTCCAACGGCGAGAGGTTGAGGGCCACGTGCAGGGAGATGCGCTCCACGCTCAGGGGCGAGCAGACCTCCTCCAACTGAAACCTCTCCTGGGACTTCTGGCCGAAGCGGTGCAGGAAGGCTCGGATGCAGAAGTCGTCGTGCTTCACAGCGGCCACGGCCTCGTCCAACACCGACAGTACGAACTCCTGGTCCTGGCGGAGCACGTTCATCCAGCCCTTGTTCATCAGAACAGTTTTTTTGAGGGTGTCCCTTGCCATCTCCTCAGGACCGAGGTCACGGAGCAGGTCGACAAAGTTTGTGAGGACCTTATTCAACTGCTCCAGTGAAAGGGCTGGCAGAATATGCTCATAAACCTGGATCAGAGGATGGACAGTGCTCAGTCTGGAAGGCAGGACCACCAGGTCCAGGCTGTGACCGCCGTCAAAAAGGGCAACGGTTACCCCTCTAACTTTTTTAAGGATCTCAAATCCTTTGGGGGACACCTTTTTCAGGTCCATGTGTTTCTTCACCAGGTGCCAGGAATGGTGCAGGCCCCCCAGGTTGAAATGGCCAAGACTGATCCTGGACAAAGCCACCTTAATGTTCCGCAGCTCCCTCAGCTCCACTACCAAACCGTCGTAGTCGAAGGTGAGGCGCAGTGCCTCATCTGGCTCCTCTAAGGTAGTTGCCTGGGCAGAGAGAAAAAAGTCCGTGTCGCACAGGAATGCTTCTGCGCTCCCCGCATCAGCGAAAGCTGCTGACAAGGCGGACATGTTTTCTGCGCCTAACTCTTCCATGGCAAATGTACGCAAATGAGCCTCTTCTTACTCTGTCGTCCAGGAGTTCAGCACGCCGACTTCCACCTGGCACTCCTTGGCACTTTGTGGCACTGCAAACAAAAGCAGAGATGTATTGGATTTCAGCCAGTGGAATCAGCCCACAACATAATAACACTAACAACAACAAATCCTTTTGAAAAAATTAAGAGCTAAAGGAAAGCTCTGAGCTCAGCTCACATTTCTCACTCCAGAAAGTCATGTCACAAATTATTTGGCATGGTGTTGTTGTTGTGACTGGCACCCCTTCGTGTTTTACATAGCTGAGTGAATATATTCAGACAAGGAATGGAAATGTCCAAAAATTATATCAGCAGGATCTTTCTGAGGTCCAGCGCGATTTAAGAAAGACAGTTACCATTTCATCACCAATATTTTGATTCCATAGGACACGACAGAAAACCAGCATGTGCAACAATATGGACACCCCTCCTTAATTTTAAGGAGACTAATCTTAAAACTTTCCTCTTTGACAAAGCTTATAGTGAGAGTGGCTCATGTTATGCTGAGCTACCTCTATAGTTATGCTGCTATGGGCTTAGGCTGCTGGAGGACATCAGGGCCTATATTTCTCCCTCTACTGAGTTCTACTGTTCTCCAGTCCACTGATCTTCAGTTTTGCATGACTGTCGTCATTTCAGCTTATAACTTTTTGTTCTCTCTCTTTGTCTGTATTTGTTTTTTTTTCTGGCCAATCTTTTCCCTGCTTCTTGTTGCCAGTAAGAACGAAATGAACAATTAGGATTTGAAAGAAGATATATGTAATCACTATATTGCTCTATTTTAAAGGGCCAGTGTATAGGATTTTGTTCTATCTTTCCTTCTCCTTTTATGCTCCCTCCCCTTTTCCTGTTGCAGACACTTGGCTCTCTCACTTAAATCTTGTATCCTTGTCTTTGTGCCTTTCTCTATATCCCTTTTCCATCTCTCTCGCTCACATTCTAAATGCTTTTGCCTCCTTTCAGGATCAGCATTACGACGTGCTCGACAATAATTCTGTCTTTTTTCTGCACTTAATGGACTCATTTTCATCCTCCAATATCATCATAATAACCCAGAACAAACTGTTGATGCTGTGTGAAAGACATTTAAATATTTTATACTAATTCAATATGAAGAACAGTGATTCCATAACACATTTCCTATTAAGAGGAAAGTATTTCTAACCATAACGACAATAAATATTTGAGATTTATGTGATATTTTTTACATTACATGAATGAGAAAAGTGGTCATAGCGGACATGAGAAAATGATTGCAGTTTAACACAAAAAGTTATAAATGTGCAAAATGTATATTAATTTTATCTTACCTCATGCTAGCAACTAAACTTTAATCAATGGCTTCAGACACTTCAACTATTACTGAGAGTTTTATTATGAATCCTATTCCTCTTTGAATTTTAAAGACCCAAACTTAACAGTTTTCATGGAATGACATATATATATCTATATATATATATATAGATATATATATATATATATATATATATATATATATGTATATATATATATATATATATATATATATATGTATGTATATGTGTGTGTGTATATAATATGTGTGTGTATATATGTGTGTGTGTGTGTGTGTGTTATTTGGAGCGTTTAACAACAGTAATTTCCCTCTGGGATTATTACAGTATGTCTGCTTCTGTAATATTTAATGTGCTACAAAACATCCCACGTTTTGCTTCTTTATTTCAGTTAAATTATAGGGAAACCAACAAGATATGAATGCGCCTGACCCCATTACCTTGCAACCCACAAGGGCGCCGCTGGGCTCATGTCCGAACATGTGCTATGAGGAGCTAAGTCTCCCGTTCAACTACTTAGCATTGTGTAAAAAGATAGAACGTCACGAGAATGGCTCGTTACATATCAGTTTTCTACGGTGCGCGCCAGAGACGGTGAACTCATATCTGGACATGTGAGATTATGCGCGTGTCGGACTTAAAACGCAGTAATAACGTGTTCACACTCACCTCAACAGAAGCACCTTGCGTGGGTGTTTAATGGCGCTGGGGGCCTATACTGAAAACTACCTGCTAATTAGCGTAGCGTTCAAGCAAACCACGCCACTCGCGCGAAAGTTTGTTAATGTTAAGTAGGTACCTTGTCACTACTGATAATAGCTTTGCCGTGGGATATACAAGCCAAACACTTAGAACAGACCGTTAAATACCAGGGCTCCACTTCAAAGACCGCTATCTCAATGGCTTGGTCGCTGACCATCTGAATTCTGGTCCGTAAGATGACCGCAAAGGTGTGAATATTAGTCACATGTTCGTGGGTGGGACAATAAAATGGGTTTCTTAAAGGCGATGGCAAAAAAAAAAAAAAAAAACAGTGGGAAGAATAAAGAACTGGAAGATGTTTTTATAATATTCAAAGAAAAGTAGGATTAATGAGGAAAACGTCAACAAATAGAACGGAGGAAACAGTATATTCAAGATTACGATTTGGTCATACAGGGTTAAATAGGACATTATCTAACGTGTGTTTTTTGTTTTGAATAAGAAACAGTGGAGCACGTTATATTATTTTGCAGTAAATATGATATTGAGAGGAATGAATTGATAAAGACAATTACAAAACAGTACATCAAAGTTAAACAAAAATATCTTTTAGACATGGAGACCAAATCAGAGGGTTATTCTTTATTATTGAGATTTCTTAAAAAGACCAATTTCATAAAAATGATTTCGTTTATTTATTTATTTTGGTGTTAATAATAGGAGGATATTAGGTTATGACGTCAATCCCGATCCGCACTCCATTTCAGTTGGTGGCGGTAATGCACCAAAAGTTGATTGCCAACCGCCATAAAACAGCATAATAATAATAATAATAAGAAGAAGAAGAAGCAGAAGAAGACACGTGAGCCGAGGGGGGGGGGGGGCAATGAACACGCGGACCACGCATTCGGGAGCAGTTGCAAAAGGTAACACGTGTGCTCTAACTGTAAAGTTGTGGATATTATTTAGATGGGAGAAGTGCGGTCGACAAGGAAAAGTCTGTGGATTATTAGCTACATCTAAAACTAATGTTTGTGGTGATTTAATGAATTTAGCGTTAGTAAGAAAATAAAAGCGTGAATTGTCTCAATCATATACATAAGAGTAGACCCCGCATTGACTGTCACGGCCGCCATCTTGGGGCGGTCGACCTGCTACCCTAACCTGCTGATTCAAGTTGAACACACTAATGATACCTCAGAACTGTGCGGCGTATTTTTGTTTAGATCGACGGACTATTGACGTCAGGGCTCGACGGATAATTTTTCACAAGTAAGATTAAAAGATATTGTTTATATTAGAAGGTGATTTTTCTAATATTAGAGAGATACAGGTCTACACGTCCAAGTTTTTGTGACTTAGTCTCTCCAAAATTGCATCTACCCCGTGAAGGCATCAGAGCTTTAGACATTGGTGAAAAAAATAAAATAAATATATATATATATATATATATATATATATATATATATATATATATATATATATCATTCATGTAAGGTAAAACTTAAAAAATATCGAATAAATCTCAAACAGTTATTGTTTTTATGGTTAGAAATAGTTTCCTCTTAATAGGAAATGTTTATTATATTAAAATGTCATATTTCTTTATTAAAATAGCATGATTTTTCTGTGTCCATCACTTTCACATTCCACCCCGTCACAACAATGTAATTTTGTGCCAAAATGCAATACACTTCCTGCAAGTCACATCAATAACAGGCAGTGACAACATTCAAGAGTTTGAAGAAGAGAAGCACAAATAATGGTGATTTCTCATTTTTCTTTAAGAACATTTTTGTTACATTTTTCCTTCAAAATCCTTTCTGTTAAGCATAGCATATCCACCCCGTCACTCACAAAAAGTGGGGAAAACAATTTGTTAATAATATTTTCAAATTATATTTGTGTTAATCATTCACAGACACATTTGTCACTGATGGTTGAAGGTACAGATTGTAGGATTTATAAGGATATATGGACAGAAATGAAATGTAATCTTTAGCTAGTTATTTAGTATAATTACTGGAAACTAATAATGGCTGTGGCTTTTAGGAAATAGGTTAGGGGGAAACCTTTGGAGGGTTACCTTGAAAAAGGAGGGGTGAAGGGAGTGTAACCCTATACACTGGCCCTTTAAAATAGAGCAATACAGTCATTACATATATCTTCTTTCAAATTCTTCTTGTTCATTTTGTTCCTATAGGCAAAAAAGCAGGGAAAAGATTGGCCAGATAAAAACAAAGACGGACTACCTGCCTCTGCAAGATTCATGAAAATCTTAAATTTGTAGCTGAGAAATTACACACTATTTGAAGGTTATTGAACCATAATATGTGGAGACCCTGACAAAAAAAATATCATGCAACATCTTGAGCGCTATGAAACTGAAATTGTGCAGTTCTTAAATTTGTCCATTCCACCCCGTCACAGTGTTCCACTCCGTCACACTATATTCCACCCTGTCACAGTGTGATGTTTTTTTTTAAGACAAAAAGGGTAATTTAGTGGTCAAAGCAATTATACACATAGTTTATATTTGCAATAATGTACATAATGTGTAAGTTTCACTGTAGATTTTGAAGTCAGACTGTAAATTTTAGCAAAGAAAGTATGATCACTTGCATATTAAATTTATTAATGCTGTACATAAAATAAAAACATAAAAAAAACACTTTAAACTAACTATTGGTATTTTTGAACTAAAAGACACTTTCTGAAGTGAATAACATTTTGTTTGTCTTACTTTTATCTAAAATTACTGTTGAATTTGTTCACCTTTTGTCCTGTGACGGGGTGTAAAAAAGAAACTGTGATCTCTGCATATAATGTGCTAAAATACTAAAATTAGTTACTGGTAGTGATGTTGAAGCGTGAGTTAAGACTGACACCTGCTGGACCTTAAAAATCCCTACAGGCAACTGACACTGATTTGATGATACTAAATAATCCAGTTTAAGACATTGTATTTTTTCATATTTTGATTTAAATTTAAACTGTTTTTGACATTTTTAGATACGCATCAAAAGATAATGTGAATATAAGTACTTTACTATTTTTCTTTTTTTTTTCTTTTATTGTAACCCACTTTCTGTTTGTTGCCGCAGAATCTACAGCCGCCCACAGCGAGCACCGGAACGATGTCTGAGGAGACCTATGTGCTGGCGGTGAAAGGACGGAGGAGCTTCAGAATCCTTAAAATGCTAAATGAAGCACTTGAGATCATGGATTGGGTGAAGAAGGGAGGTCCGTTTCCGAGCGACCAGCCCGGTCAGGATGTAAGATCACATGGAAAGAACATTTTCGATCTGTCCAGAATGTTGTTGTTGTTGTTGTTTTGTTTTTTTGAAGAATAAGAAATCCTTTAAAGCAGGGGTCACTAATTAAAAATCAGCGGGGTCCGCATAAAGAAAGTCAACAACCAGTAAAGGTCCGGACACCTTTTTTAATTACAATCCGTTAAACAGTATTTAACACCGAAATAAAATGTTTATGCATCCACCTTATACATTGACTTTTTAAACAAAAAAATAACATAAAAATAGAACGTTTTTCTATTTTAAAATCCAAAGTGCTTTTTGAAATAGAGAACTACAATCTTTCACAGTTTGGTATATAGACAATTTCTTGACTTTCACATCTTTTATAAAACAACTGAACTTTTTTAAATTTCTTTTTTATATCTTAATGATAGAAGTGAGCTTTAGGCTGCCCTGCATGGATTTTAAACCTGGGTTTGATTGGCAACAAAGCCAACCTCAAGCACATATCAAGGTGCTCATTCGTTCTGCGCCTTTAAATCAGCTATTTTCTCCGAATGTATGAGCAAGCGGATATGTTTGGGAACGCTCCGGAGGGCTTTGCCATATTAACAAGTGAAGTTAGCACAGGGGTTGAAGCAAAAATGTTTGACTGAAAACATTTTCTCGCAAGCCCATATATTCCCGGGCCGTGGACATCATGCCGCATTTAGTTGGCTCGCTTGCTTAGTGTGCAAAGTCAACTAAATCTGGTACTTTTAAAATATCCATTGAAAATTCCTGTATCTCTGCCACCTTTCAGCTTTAGAGCCTTTGTGTCATCCTGGACAGCCTCTCCATCACTTTCCACATCCACATCATCATCTGGGTTACTTTCATCTCTGCAGCATCAAGTTCTTCCTTCACACTGTTGACAAACTGGTCCACAGTCCACTTTACAATCCCAGCTCCCTTTCCTCCCTGTCCTCCAGAAACCCTCCAGAAACTGCAGCTGATTCAGAGGACAGCAGCTTCATCATTACATCATCTACTTCACACCTGTACATCAACTCCACTGGCTCCCTGTCACATTCAATATAAACCAATTTTATGATCATACAAGGCAAACACAGCCTTGGAAATGCAGGACACATCACCAACACTATCATGACATAATACATTTTAATTTGACACAGATTGCACATGACAATAATCAGTCTCTGCTTTGCCCGTAATTGTTCACCAATTAATCATTACAGTTTATAAAAAGGCATGATTTAACTTTTTTGAAGTTTAATAAAATGGTTATATTTTAGCCCAGTCACTGGAGACCTGTCCAGGATGAACTCTGTGTCCGCGCTCCACTTTAACTTCATAAAAAAACTCTCTGAGAATCGCCTTTCTCTGGCCTCACCCAGTTAGAACCCGTTCTCCAGTCCATGTTGTAGCTGCAGTCTATTTGTTTTATCTTTTTGATGTAGTTTTCTTAACAATCTGCAAGCATCAAAATCCTTGTCATTTTATTTAGTGTCCTGGAGCGCAGCTGCTCAGGTGATCACTGCTGCAAACCGACAGCCGATGCAGCTTTGCCTTCTTTGTTTCAGAACAGCGCAGGTTTTTTTTTTTTTTTTTTACTTTTTCGGAATCGAACCCAGTCAAATGCGGCACATTGTTTCACAGTCCGACTGTTCTTCTTCAAGGGTCATGCTAAATTAGCCTGAGGTAGCGCGTTACTCTTCTTTGTGTTTAAATAAAACATAACAGCGAATCACGAGGAGATCCCTGGTTGGTCGCCGCGTTTGTCAGCGAGGGAATAAACGCTGACAGACGACATGGCAACAGGTGGAAATAATTCATTAATTAACAGCCGGAGCAGATTGACGCTTACCGAGGGAAGTTGTTGTCAGCTGCTGAACTTTCTGACCTGCTGGTTCGCATAAATCCAAAGAAAACCTTTGACCACCGCTACTTTCATTCATACCATCTGTGGCCAGTTTAAAATGCTCTCCCAAAGGTTAAAATGATGAACACCGATAAACCTCTGGCTGACAATGTCCGCTTTGGAAAGAGTCGCCCTGCTCTCATTCTGATTGGCTAATGTCCCGACTCTGCCAGGTTTGATTGGTTGAGAGCAGCTTCAGATTATAACCTTGAATAAAAAGTCTAGACGGAACTTTTTGCGCTCAATTTCCAAATGACGGAAATCCGTTGCAGCGACGGAGAACTTTAACCCCTGAGTTAGACAATGTCGTCAGACAACATGCAGTAATTTATAAATGTTTCAAATCAGGTTGGGTCCGGATCCGGACCGTGGTCCGCTAATCCTTGACCTCTGCTTTAAAGGATTACATTTATTTAATCCTTTAAAGGATTTGTTATGCTCTACAAATCCATGACATCAAATAAGACATTTCATGGTCTCCTCTTTTTTTGTCCACACGTCCAGGGTAACAACCAGTCTGACGTTGATGACGACGACGATCATGATGATGATGATCCTCATCATGATGATGATCATGACGATGACGAGGATGTAAGTTCACACATGAGAACACAACCGCAAACACAGGGGTTGGACAATGAAACTGAAACACCTGGTTTTAGACCACAATCATTTATTAGTATGGTGTAGGGCCTCCTTTTGCGGCCAATACATCGTCAATTCGTCTTGGGAATGACATCTACAAGTCCTGCACAGTGGTCAGAGGGATTTTAAGCCATTCTTCTTGCAGGATCGTGGCCAGGCCACGACGTGATGCTGGTGGAGGAAAATGTTTCCTGACTCGCTCCTCCAAAACACCCCAAAGTGGCTCAATAATATTTAGATCTGGTGACCGTGCAGGCCATGGGAGATGTTCAACTTCACTTTCATGTTCATCAAACCAATCTTTCACCAGTCTTGCTGTGTGTATTGGTGCATTGTCATCCTGATACACGGCACCTCCTTCAGGATACAATGTTTGAACCATTGGATGCTCATGGTCCTCCAGAATGGTTCGGTAGTCCTTGGCAGTGACGCGCCCGTCTAGCAGAAGTATGGGGCCAAGGGAATGCCATGATATGGCAGCCCAAACCATCACTGATCCACCCCCATGCTTCACTTTGGGCATGCAACAGTCTGGGTGGTACGCTTCTTTGGGGCTTTTCCACACCGTAACTCTCCCGGATGTGGGGAAAACAGTAAAGGTGGACTCATCAGAGAACAATACATGTTTCAAATTGTCCACAGCCCAAGATTTGCGCTCCTTGCACCATTGAAACCGACGTTTGGCATTGGCACGAGTGACCAAAGGTTTGGCTATAGCAGCCCGGCCGTGGATATCGACCCTGTGGAGCTCCCGACGGACAGTTTTGGTGGAAACAGAAGAGTTGAGGTGCACATTTAATTCTGCCGTGATTTGGGGAGCCGTGGTTTTATGTTTTTTGGATACAATCCGGGTTAGCACCCAAACATCCCTTTCAAACAGCTTCCTCTTGCGTCCACAGTTAATCCTGTTGGATGTGGTTCGTCCTTCTTGGTGGTATGCTGACATTACCCTGGATACCGTGGCTCTTGATACATCACAAAGACTTGCTGTCTTGGTCACAGATGCGCCAGCAAGACGTGCACCAACAATTTGTCCTCTTTTGAACTCTGTTATGTCACCCATAATGTTGTGTGCATTGCAATATTTTGAGCAAAACTGTGCTCGTACACTGCTAATTGGACCTTCACACTCTGCTCTTATTGGTTCAATGTGCAATTAATGAAGAGTGGCCACCAGGCTGGTCCAATTTAGCCATGAAACCTCCCACACTAAAAAGAGAGTTGTTTCAGTTTCATTGTCCAACCCCTGTACATTACACCAGAATGCATGCTTCAAATGGAAAAAAGTAATAAATGTAAGTTACCTTTTTCGGTTTTCACAGGCTGAGCCCAAGCCTCAGGGAGGCTAGAGGTCCGCCATCGTTCCTGTATATGTAAGATCTCTTCAGAACAACGAGGAATATCAGCAGTCTCCACGGCCTGAAGTACTGACATTGACCTTTTTGTCGTTGTCTTTGCAGGCACACCAGTGAAAGGAAGATGAAGAACCCCCCCCCCCCCCCCCCCCCAGGCAAAGAAAAATAAAGAAAATGTAAAGAATAATTTTGTTAATCCAACCGTGCTGTGTCAATATTTTCAAATTTGGGTTATTATTGAGCTTTCCATCCGCTTTCCATTCATGTAGCCTGTACAAGTAGGCAGGCAGCATTAAACAAATGACAATTAATTCCCATTTAACTGATACATCCAGTGAGAGAAGTTGTCCTGCATCCAGCACAAAGTACTTTAAAGTGTTTTTGGGAAATGCAGAAGAGGACCAAAATAAGCTTTGGGCTGGGCAGTTAAACACAAGGCAATGTAGTTAGAATTGATTTACAGTTCAGTCCAACAGCAGTAAGGTTTTATGAAGGAGGAAAAGTCTTATGATATTAAGTTGTTTTGCATCAAGGGCACTGTGAGGATTTTCACCTCGCCATCTGCTGGACCTCCTTTCTCTGATAACCCAATACTTGTTTTTCTTGTCTAATACTGTAAGATTCAGGTAGTATAAAAGGTGGCTCTCTCATACCTAAAACCTTTTTTAATAGTAATGAGTAAATGCACGAGAAATAAAATAAGAATGGAAAATAAAATAAAACATATAGAGAATAGTATAAATAATTCTAGGAGAGTTATACGAACACCTGCAGACATTCCTCCGACTTTGAAAGGGCTCGCTGCTCTATGTTTTGAGTGAGATTTTTTGCAAAGTGTGCACCTTCCGCGGCCGCTAGCGGGCGCTACAGTGGGCCCACGATGCTGAAATTGCTCTGAAAAATAATTGAGTGTGTGCCCCACATGCCTGCCGAGTTTCAAAAACCTAGCTGGCTTGCTTTTCAAGTTGTGCACGTTTAAACTTTGCCATGACTTCAAGGTGTCACATTTGCCCACATGGTGCAAAGCATATGTTGGCCAGCAGGTGGAGCTGTATCGTGCCCACTCAGTCTATGCTGTGGGAAAACATATGTTCCTTGGCAAGCAGAGCCTCACCCTAACAGTTCCCTGCTTTGGCCAGCAGGGGGGGAAATCTGCTGTTCCAGCTTCATGCACCCTATCAGGCTGAAATTCAAAGCTTCTGGCCAGCAGAGAAGGCTCAAATTGGGCACAGATCATCTTCAGGGTGCCTCTGACGCGTTCTGCCACTTTGAAAGGGCTCGCCGCTCTACATTTCAGGTCAGATTTTTTCAAAGTGTGCACCTTCCCCGGGCGTTGGCGGGCGCTAGAGTGAGCCCACAATGCTGACATTGCTCTGAAAAATACTTTACTATGTGCTTCACTAGCTCACCCAGTTTCAAAAGCCTAGCTGGCTTGCTTTTCAAGTTGTGCAGGTTTAAACTTTGCCATGACTTCAAGGTGGCACTTTTGCCCACATGGTGCAAAGCATATGTTGGCCAGCAGGTGGAGCTGTATCCTGCCCACTCAGTCTATGCTGTGGGAAAACATATGTTCCTTGGCAAGCAGAGCCTCACCCTAACAGTTCCCTGCTTTGGCCAGCAGGGGGGGAAATCTGCTGTTCCAGCTTCCTGCACCCTATCAGGCTGAAATTCAAAGCTTCTGGCCAGCAGAGAAGGCTCAAATTGGGCACAGATCATCTTCAGGGTGCCTCTGACGCGTTCTGCCACTTTGAAAGGGCTCGCTGCTCTACGTTTCGAGTGAGATTTTTTGCAAAGTGTGCACCTTCCGCGGCCGCTAGCGGGCGCTACAGTGGGCCCACGATGCTGACATTGCTCTGAAAAATACTTTACTGTGTGGCCCACATGCCTGCCGAGTTTCACAGGCCTAGCTGTCTCCGTGTTGAAGTTGTGAACGTTTTAACTTTGCCATGCTTTGAAAGTGTCCCATTTGTTAAAAAGGTGCAACGCATGTCTTTGGTCAGCAGGTGGAGCTGTCTATCTCGTTTAAACAGTTCCCTGCTGTGGCCAGCAGGTGGAGCTGTCTATCTCGTTTAAACAGTTCCCTGCTGTGGCCAGCAGATGGAGCTGGCTCTCTCCTTTAAACAGTTCCCTGCTGTGGCCAGCAGATGGAGCTGGCTCTCTCCTTTAAACAGTTCCCTGCTGTGGCCAGCAGGTGGAGCTCTTCTGTGGCACTCAGTCTATGCAGCAGGAAGGCATATGTACCTTGGCCCAGATCCTGCTAACATAGACTCAACTCAACACTTCCCTGCTTTGGCCAGCAGGGGAGACCTGGTGCTAAACTGCAGCTGCATGCACACACACCGGCCTTTAATCAACGCCTGTGTTGGCCAGAGAAGGCCCAAAATCGCCACACATCATCTTCAGGGTGCCTCTGACGCATCCAGCCAGTTTTAAAACACCTGGCTGCTTTACTTTAGCAGTGCCAACAGCAGAGATTCACCTCTGTGCACTCAGACCAGGCCGCAGAGCGACACGTCTGCTCTTTGGGAAGCGTGGGGAATAAAAGCAGGCCTCAGATCCAAGCCAGGCTCTATTGAATTTGTTGCAATTGATTTTTATTTCAACATTGAACCACTGTGTCAGACTCCTAAACCCAACCAACCCCCCCCCCCCTCTAAAAGCAGGCCTCAACTTGAAGCCAAAGTCATTTGAATTTGTTCCAAAATCCATTTTATTTCAGTACTGAAGCACTTCCTCAAACACCAGTCTGGTAAGGTTCCCACAGGGGCCTGCAACCAAACACTTGGAGCCATCTCCAAGAGGTTGGGTTTAGGCAAGAATCCCCTAGGAGGTTAGAATTAGTTAAGACCGTTGGGCAGGGGCAATAGATAAGGGGTCAAGGTAACACCTGCTGGGGTTGGGTTTAGGCATTCTACCACAGAAATCCTTACACAGGCTGGAGGAACCCACATCAAGAGGTTGAAAAGTGTGGGAAATAAAAGCAGGCCTCAAATCCAAGCCAGGCTGCACAGTGACCCCCCTGCTCTTTGCAGAGCGATGGAAATGAAAGCAGGCCTCAAACCAGAGCCAGGCTCAGTCCAATTGGCCTCCAAATCCATCGTCTTTCAGTACTGAACCACTTCCTCAGACACCTCACATCTCCAGGGCAGGTGTAACCACCGGAGACACCGGGAAATGCATCCCGCACACGTCTGGTAAGGCTCCTAACAGGCACATGCAACCAAAACACTTGGAGCAGTTTGCCATCGTTTTGGGCAAGTTCCTGAAGCCAGACAAACGAGGTGTCTGCGGACTCAGGGGGAACCCCTGAGCATGCACGACCGACTCCAAGCTCCGTCGGACGCTTCCCGGCCCGCCCTCCGCCCCAAACGCCCGCCGCTGAGGATGGGACATTTCTCAAACGTCGCCCCAGACGTGTCGTGTGGGGCGTCTGGCGAAGCGGCACGAGCCCCCGAGCGCAACGGCGGGCCTCCTTTCCCCGTGCCGGGCTCCCCTCTTCGATTTCGACCGTTTTGTCCGATCCTTTTTGCGCCGTTTCGGCCTACCGCCAGAACCGTCCGTCGCAGAGAGACGCCGACGCCTCAGGCGCGTCCGCAGCCCCCCCAAACATGGGGGAGGAGCCCGCTTTCAGCTCCCTACCGACTTTACTTTACCCCCAAATCCACTTTTGTCCGATCCTCAGGTGGTGTTTACCCCCTAACCTAAGACGGATTAGTGCAACGCCTCTTTTGGCCAGCAGATGGAGCTGTGTCCCTCATATGACAGTTCCCTGCTCTGGCCAGCAGATGGAGGTATCTGTTTCAACCCAACACTTCCCTGCTTTGGCCAGCAGGGGGGGAAATCTGATTTTCCAGCTTCATGCACCCTATCAGGCTGAAATTCAAAGCTTCTGGCCAGCAGAGAAGGCTCCAAATCGCCACACATCATCTTCAGGGTGCCTTTGACGCATTCTGCCACTTTGAAAGGGCTCGCTGCTGTACATTTCGAGTGAGATTTTTTGCAAAGTGTGCACCTTCCGCGGCCGCTAGCGGGCGCTACAGTGGGCCCACGATGCCGAAATTGCTCTGAAAAATAATTGAGTGTGTGCCCCACATGCCTGCCGAGTTTCAAAAGCCTAGCTGGCTTGCTTTTCAAGTTGTGCACGTTTAAACTTTGCCATGACTTCAGGGTATCACATTTGCCCACATGGTGCAAAGCATATGTTGGCCAGCAGGTGGAGCTGTATCCTGCCCACTCAGTCTATGCTGTGGGAAAACATATGTTCCTTGGCAAGCAGAGCCTCACCCTAACAGTTCCCTGCTTTGGCCAGCAGGGGGGGAAATCTGCTGTTCCAGCTTCATGCACCCTATCAGGCTGAAATTCAAAGCTTCTGGCCAGCAGAGAAGGCTCCAAATCGCCACACATCATCTTCAGGGTGCCTTTGACGCATTCTGCCACCTTGAAAGGGCTCGCTGCTCTACCTTTCGAGTGAGATTTTTTGCAAAGTGTGCACCTTCCGCGGCCGCTAGCGGGCGCTACAGTGGGCCCACGATTCCGAAATTGCTCTGAAAAATAATTGAGTGTGTGCCCCACATGCCTGCCGAGTTTCAAAAGCCTAGCTGGCTTGCTTTTCAAGTTGTGCACGTTTAAACTTTGCCATGACTTCAGGGTATCACATTTGCCCACATGGTGCAAAGCATATGTTGGCCAGCAGGTGGAGCTGTATCCTGCCCACTCAGTCTATGCAGTGGGAAAACATATGTTCCTTGGCAAGCAGAGCCTCACCCTAACAGTTCCCTGCTTTGGCCAGCAGGGGGGGAAATCTGCTGTTCCAGCTTCATGCACCCTATCAGGCTGAAATTCAAAGCTTCTGGCCAGCAGAGAAGGCTCAAATTGGGCACACATCAACTTCAGGGTGCCTCTGACGCGTTCTGCCACTTTGAAAGGGCTCCCTGCTCTACGTTTTGAGTGAGATTTTTTGCAAAGTGTGCACCTTCCGCGGCCGCTAGCGGGCGCTACAGTGGGCCCACGATGCTGACATTGCTCTGAAAAATACTTTACTGTGTGGCCCACATGCCTGCCGAGTTTCACAGGCCTAGCTGTCTCCGTGTTGAAGTTGTGAACGTTTTAACTTTGGGTCTCATTTGGCAAAATGGTGCAATGCACGTGTTGGCCAGCAGGTGGCTGGACACTCACGCTATGCTGTGCTCCCACACATATGTCTTTCCATACACTCCACTATCACAGCCTCACCCCAACGCTTGCCAACAGCAGAGATTCGACTTTATCCACTCAGAGCAGGCTGCAGAGTGACACGGCTGCTCTTTGGAGAGCCTGGGAAATTACAGCAGCCCTCAAACTAATCTGTATAATAGGATTGAACTTGACTTTGTAAAGTGCCTTGAGATGACATGTTTCACGCATTGGCGCTATATAAATAAAATTGACTTCGATTGAATTGAATTCAGATCCCAGCCAGACTCATTTCCATTCCTTCCCATTCAACTTTATTTCCATATCCAACCACTGGTCACTTACCTAAACCCAACCCAGCAGGTCTAACCTTGATCCTTTGTTTAATGCCCCTGCCCAGCTGCTCTCCACAAACCCTAACATCTTAGGGGCTCTTGCCTGAACATAACAGTTCAGGGGCTCTTGCCCGAACATAACATTTTAGCGGCTCTTGCACCATCGCGCGCAGCTGTAGCCACTGCAACGGCTCAACCTTTCGGAGCCACGCCTGGCTGCGGAGCAACGCTGCGTGTGCTCTCCGGCCTGGGAAAAACGGGACCTTGTTGTCACGCAAGCAAAGCCTTTTTCACTCTGTAAACATACTCTCCAGCCTGCCTGCAGCACTCCCCCCTCCGCTCAGCCAGCCCTACTTCCAGCTGCCAGCCAGGCCGGGCCACGCTCTCACACAAGCCTGGGCCCTGGCTCAGCCACATCCAGAGCCTGCACCTCCAGGCAAACCCGGGGAACCCACTCTTAAGCCCCCCTCCGCGATCCCAACCCAAGCGGCGAGCCTGCAAGGCCTCCGCGCCCCTGGTAAGGTTGCAAAGCCTGACGCTTCTACCCTCTGGCCAGCAGGTGGAGCTGTTCTGGCCCACTCAGTCTATGCTGCGGGAAAACACATGTTCCTTGGCAAGCAGAGCCTCACCCTAACAGTTCCCTGCTTTGGCCAGCAGGGGTGGGGAAATCTGCGGTTCCAGCTTCATGCACCCTATCAGGCTGAAATTCAAAGCTTCTGGCCAGCAGAGAAGGCTCAAATTGGGCACACATCCTCTTCAGGGTGCCTCTGACTCATCCAGCCAGTTTTAAAACACCTGGCTGCTTTACTTTAGCAGTGCCAACAGCAGAGATTCAACTCTGTGCACTCAGACCAGGCCGCAGAGCGACACGTCTGCAGCTCTCTGGGAAGCGTGGGGAATAAAAGCAGGCCTCAGATCCAAGCCAGGCTCTATTGAATTTGTTGCAATTGATTTTTATTTCAACATTGAACCACTGTGTCAGACTCCTAAACCCAACCAACCCCCCCCCCCCCCTCTAAAAGCAGGCCTCAACTTGAAGCCAAAGTCATTTGAATTTGTTCCAAAATCCATTTTATTTCAGTACTGAAGCACTTCCTCAAACACCAGTCTGGTAAGGTTCCCACAGGGGCCTGCAACCAAACACTTGGAGCCATCTCCAAGAGGTTGGGTTTAGGCAAGAATCCCCTAGGAGGTTAGAATTAGTTAAGACCGTTGGGCAGGGGCAATAGATAAGGGGTCAAGGTAACACCTGCTGGGGTTGGGTTTAGGCATTCTACCACAGAAATCCTTACACAGGCTGGAGGAACCCACATCAAGAGGTTGAAAAGTGTGGGAAATAAAAGCAGGCCTCAAATCCAAGCCAGGCTGCACAGTGACCCGCCTGCTCTTTGCAGAGCGATGGAAATGAAAGCAGGCCTCAAACCAGAGCCAGGCTCAGTCGAATTGGCCTCCAAATCCATCGTCTTTCAGTACTGAACCACTTCCTCAGACACCTCACATCTCCAGGGCAGGTGTAACCACCGGAGACACCGGGAAATGCATCCCGCACACGTCTGGTAAGGCTCCTAACAGGCACATGCAACCAAAACACTTGGAGCAGTTTGCCATCGTTTTGGGCAAGTTCCTGAAGCCAGACAAACGAGGTGTCTGCGGACTCAGGGGGAACCCCTGAGCATGCACGACCGACTCCAAGCTCCGTCGGACGCTTCCCGGCCCGCCCTCCGCCCCAAACGCCCGCCGCTGAGGATGGGACATTTCTCAAACGTCGCCCCAGACGTGTCGTGTGGGGCGTCTGGCGAAGCGGCACGAGCCCCCGAGCGCAACGGCGGGCCTCCTTTCCCCGTGCCGGGCTCCCCTCTTCGATTTCGACCGTTTTGTCCGATCCTTTTTGCGCCGTTTCGGCCTACCGCCAGAACCGTCCGTCGCAGAGAGACGCCGACGCCTCAGGCGCGTCCGCAGCCCCCCCAAACATGGGGGAGGAGCCCGCTTTCAGCTCCCTACCGCCTTTACTTTACACCCAAATCCACTTTTGTCCGATCCTCAGGTGGTGTTTACCCTCTAACCTAAGACGGATTAGTGCAACGCCTCTTTTGGCCAGCAGATGGAGCTGTGTCCCTCATATGACAGTTCCCTGCTCTGGCCAGCAGATGGAGCTGGCTCTCTCCTTTAAACAGTTCCCTGCTGTGGCCAGCAGATGGAGCTGGCTCTCTCCTTTAAACAGTTCCCTGCTGTGGCCAGCAGATGGAGCTGGCTCTCTCCTTTAAACAGTTCCCTGCTCTGGCCAGCAGATGGAGCTGGCTCTCTCCTTTAAACAGTTCCCTGCTGTGGCCAGCAGATGGAGCTGGCTCTCTCCTTTAAACAGTTCCCTGCTGTGGCCAGCAGATGGAGCTGGCTCTCTCCTTTAAACAGTTCCCTGCTGTGGCCAGCAGATGGAGCTGGCTCTCTCCTTTAAACAGTTCCCTGCTGTGGCCAGCAGGTGGAGCTCTTCTGTGGCACTCAGTCTATGCAGCAGGAAGGCATATGTTCCTTGGCAAGCAGAGCCTCACCCTAACAGTTCCCTGCTTTGGCCAGCAGGGGGGGGAAGTCTGCTGTTCCAGCTTCATGCACCCTATCAGGCTGAAATTCAAAGCTTCTGGCCAGCAGAGAAGGCCCAAAATCGCCACACATCATCTTCAGGGTGCCTCTGACGCATCCAGCCAGTTTTAAAACACCTGGCTGCTTTACTTTAGCAGTGCCAACAGCAGAGATTCAACTCTGTGCACTCAGACCAGGCCGCAGAGCGACCCGTCTGCTCTTTGGGAAGCGTGGGGAATAAAAGCAGGCCTCAAATCCAAGACGGGCTGCAGAGCGACACGTCTGCAGCTCTTTGGGAAGCGTGGGGAATAAAAGCAGGCCTCAGATCCAAGCCAGGCTGCACAGTGACCCCCTTGCTCTTTGGGAAGCGTGGGAAATAAAAGCAGGCCTCAAATCCAAGACGGGCTGCAGAGCGACACGTCTGCAGCTCTTTGGGAAGCGTGGGGAATAAAAGCAGGCCTCAAACCAGAGCCAGGCTCAGTCGAATTCGCCTCCAAATCCATCGTCTTTCAGTACTGAACCACTTCCTCAGACACCTCACATCTCCAGGGCAGGTGTAACCACCGGAGACACCGGGAAATGCATCCCGCACACGTCTGGTAAGGCTCCTAACAGGCACATGCAACCAAAAGACTTGGAGCAGTTTGCCATCGTTTTGGGCAAGTTCCTGAAGCCAGACAAACGAGGTGTCTGCGGACTCAGGGGGAACCCCTGAGCATGCACGACCGACTCCAAGCTCCGTCGGACGCTTCCCGGCCCGCCCTCCGCCCCAAACGCCCGCCGCTGAGGATGGGACATTTCTCAAACGTCGCCCCAGACGTGTCGTGTGGGGCGTCTGGCGAAGCGGCACGAGCCCCCGAGCGCAACGGCGGGCCTCCTTTCCCCGTGCCGGGCTCCCCTCTTCGATTTCGACCGTTTTGTCCGATCCTTTTTGCGCCGTTTCGGCCTACCGCCAGAACCGTCCGTCGCAGAGAGACGCCGACGCCTCAGGCGCGTCCGCAGCCCCCCCAAACATGGGGGAGGAGCCCGCTTTCAGCTCCCTACCGCCTTTACTTTACCCCCAAATCCACTTTTGTCCGATCCTCAGGTGGTGTTTACCCCCTAACCTAACCCTAAGACGGATTAGTGCAACGCCTCTTTTGGCCAGCAGATGGAGCTGTGTCCCTCATATGACAGTTCCCTGCTCTGGCCAGCAGATGGAGGTATCTGTTTCAACCCAACACTTCCCTGCTTTGGCCAGCAGGGGGGGAAATCTGCTGTTCCAGCTTCATGCACCCTATCAGGCTGAAATTCAAAGCTTCTGGCCAGCAGAGAAGGCTCAAATTGGGCACAGATCATCTTCAGGGTGCCTCTGACGCGTTCTGCCACTTTGAAAGGGCTCGCTGCTCTACCTTTCGAGTGAGATTTTTTGCAAAGTGTGCACCTTCCGCGGCCGCTAGCGGGCGCTACAGTGGGCCCACGATGCTGACATTGCTCTGAAAAATACTTTACTGTGTGGCCCACATGCCTGCCGAGTTTCACATGCCTAGCTGTCTCTGTGTTGAAGTTGTGAACGTTTTAACTTTGCCATGCTTTGAAAGTGTCCCATTTGTTAAAAAGGTGCAACGCATGTCTTTGCTCAGCAGGTGGAGCTGTCTATCTCCTTTAAACAGTTCCCTGCTGTGGCCAGCAGATGGAGCTGGCTCTCTCCTTTAAACAGTTCCCTGCTGTGGCCAGCAGATGGAGCTGGCTCTCTCCTTTAAACAGTTCCCTGCTGTGGCCAGCAGGTGGAGCTCTTCTGTGGCACTCAGTCTATGCAGCGGGAAGGCATATGTACCTTGGCAAGCAGAGCCTCACCCTAACAGTTCCCTGCTTTGGCCAGCAGGGGGGGAAGTCTGCTGTTCCAGCTTCATGCACCCTATCAGGCTGAAATTCAAAGCTTCTGGCCAGCAGAGAAGGCTCAAATTGGGCACAGATCATCTTCAGGGTGCCTCTGACTCATCCAGCCAGTTTTAAAACACCTGGCTGCTTTACTTTAGCAGTGCCAACAGCAGAGATTCACCTCTGTGCACTCAGACCAGGCCGCAGAGCGACACGTCTGCTCTTTGGGAAGCGTGGGGAATAAAAGCAGGCCTCAGATCCAAGCCAGGCTCTATTGAATTTGTTGCAATTGATTTTTATTTCAACATTGAACCACTGTGTCAGACTCCTAAACCCAACCAACCCCCCCCCCCCCCTCTAAAAGCAGGCCTCAACTTGAAGCCAAAGTCATTTGAATTTGTTCCAAAATCCATTTTATTTCAGTACTGAAGCACTTCCTCAAACACCAGTCTGGTAAGGTTCCCACAGGGGCCTGCAACCAAACACTTGGAGCCATCTCCAAGAGGTTGGGTTTAGGCAAGAATCCCCTAGGAGGTTAGAATTAGTTAAGACCGTTGGGCAGGGGCAATAGATAAGGGGTCAAGGTAACACCTGCTGGGGTTGGGTTTAGGCATTCTACCACAGAAATCCTTACACAGGCTGGAGGAACCCACATCAAGAGGTTGAAAAGTGTGGGAAATAAAAGCAGGCCTCAAATCCAAGCCAGGCTGCACAGTGACCCCCTTGCTCTTTGCAGAGCGATGGAAATGAAAGCAGGCCTCAAATCCAAGCCAAGCTGCAGAGCGACACGTCTGCAGCTCTTTGGAAAGCGTGGGAAATAAAAGCAGGCCTCAGATCCAAGCGAGGCTGCACAGTGACCCGCTTGCTCTTTGGAAAGCGTGGGGAATAAAAGCAGGCCTCAGATCCAAGCCAGGCTGCACAGTGACCCGCTTGCTCTTTGGAAAGCGTGGGGAATAAAAGCAGGCCTCAGATCCAAGCCAGGCTGCACAGTGACCCCCTTGCTCTTTGGGAAGCGTGGGAAATAAAAGCAGGCCTCAAATCCAAGACGGGCTGCAGAGCGACACGTCTGCAGCTCTTTGGGAAGCGTGGGGAATAAAAGCAGGCCTCAGATCCAAGCCAGGCTGCACAGTGACCCGCCGGCTCTTTGCAGAGCGTTAGAAATGAAAGCAGGCCTCAAATCCAAGACGGGCTGCAGAGCGACACGTCTGCAGCTCTTTGGAAAGCGTGGGAAATAAAAGCAGGCCTCAGATCCAAGCCAGGCTGCACAGTGACCCCCTTGCTCTTTGCAGAGCGTTGGAAATGAAAGCAGGCCTCAAATCCAAGACGGGCTGCAGAGCGACACGTCTGCAGCTCTTTGGGAAGCGTGGGGAATAAAAGCAGGCCTCAGATCCAAGCCAGGCTGCACAGTGACCCCCCTGCTCTTTGCAGAGCGATGGAAACGAAAGCAGGCCTCAAACCAGAGCCAGGCTCAGTCCAATTGGCCTCCAAATCCATCGTCTTTCAGTACTGAACCACTTCCTCAGACACCTCACATCTCCAGGGCAGGTGTAACCACCGGAGACACCGGGAAATGCATCCCGCACACGTCTGGTAAGGCTCCTAACAGGCACATGCAACCAAAACACTTGGAGCAGTTTGCCATCGTTTTGGGCAAGTTCCTGAAGCCAGACAAACGAGGTGTCTGCGGACTCAGGGGGAACCCCTGAGCATGCACGACCGACTCCAAGCTCCGTCGGACGCTTCCCGGCCCGCCCTCCGCCCCAAACGCCCGCCGCTGAGGATGGGACATTTCTCAAACGTCGCCCCAGACGTGTCGTGTGGGGCGTCTGGCGAAGCGGCACGAGCCCCCGAGCGCAACGGCGGGCCTCCTTTCCCCGTGCCGGGCTCCCCTCTTCGATTTCGACCGTTTTGTCCGATCCTTTTTGCGCCGTTTCGGCCTACCGCCAGAACCGTCCGTCGCAGAGAGACGCCGACGCCTCAGGCGCGTCCGCAGCCCCCCCAAACATGGGGGAGGAGCCCGCTTTCAGCTCCCTACCGCCTTTACTTTACCCCCAAATCCACTTTTGTCCGATCCTCAGGTGGTGTTTACCCTCTAACCTAAGACGGATTAGTGCAACGCCTCTTTTGGCCAGCAGATGGAGCTGTGTCCCTCATATGACAGTTCCCTGCTCTGGCCAGCAGATGGAGGTATCTGTTTCAACCCAACACTTCCCTGCTTTGGCCAGCAGGGGGGGAAATCTGCTGTTCCAGCTTCATGCACCCTATCAGGCTGAAATTCAAAGCTTCTGGCCAGCAGAGAAGGCTCCAAATCGCCACACATCATCTTCAGGGTGCCTTTGACGCATTCTGCCACTTTGAAAGGGCTCGCTGCTGTACATTTCGAGTGAGATTTTTTGCAAAGTGTGCACCTTCCGCGGCCGCTAGCGGGCGCTACAGTGGGCCCACGATGCCGAAATTGCTCTGAAAAATAATTGAGTGTGTGCCCCACATGCCTGCCGAGTTTCAAAAGCCTAGTTGGCTTGCTTTTCAAGTTGTGCACGTTTAAACTTTGCCATGACTTCAGGGTATCACATTTGCCCACATGGTGCAAACCATATGTTGGCCAGCAGGTGGAGCTGTATCCTGCCCACTCAGTCTATGCAGTGGGAAAACATATGTTCCTTGGCAAGCAGAGCCTCACCCTAACAGTTCCCTGCTTTGGCCAGCAGGGGGGGAAATCTGCTGTTCCAGCTTCATGCACCCTATCAGGCTGAAATTCAAAGCTTCTGGCCAGCAGAGAAGGCTCCAAATCGCCACACATCATCTTCAGGGTGCCTTTGACGCATTCTGCCACCTTGAAAGGGCTCGCTGCTCTACCTTTCGAGTGAGATTTTTTGCAAAGTGTGCACCTTCCGCGGCCGCTAGCGGGCGCTACAGTGGGCCCACGATTCCGAAATTGCTCTGAAAAATAATTGAGTGTGTGCCCCACATGCCTGCCGAGTTTCAAAAGCCTAGCTGGCTTGCTTTTCAAGTTGTGCACGTTTAAACTTTGCCATGACTTCAGGGTATCACATTTGCCCACATGGTGCAAACCATATGTTGGCCAGCAGGTGGAGCTGTATCCTGCCCACTCAGTCTATGCAGTGGGAAAACATATGTTCCTTGGCAAGCAGAGCCTCACCCTAACAGTTCCCTGCTTTGGCCAGCAGGGGGGGAAATCTGCTGTTCCAGCTTCATGCACCCTATCAGGCTGAAATTCAAAGCTTCTGGCCAGCAGAGAAGGCTCAAATTGGGCACACATCATCTTCAGGGTGCCTCTGACGCGTTCTGCCACTTTGAAAGGGCTCGCTGCTCTACGTTTTGAGTGAGATTTTTTGCAAAGTGTGCACCTTCCGCGGCCGCTAGCGGGCGCTACAGTGGGCCCACGATGCTGACATTGCTCTGAAAAATACTTTACTGTGTGGCCCACATGCCTGCCGAGTTTCACAGGCCTAGCTGTCTCCGTGTTGAAGTTGTGAACGTTTTAACTTTGGGTCTCATTTGGCAAAATGGTGCAATGCACGTGTTGGCCAGCAGGTGGCTGGACACTCACGCTATGCTGTGCTCCCACACATATGTCTTTCCATACACTCCACTATCACAGCCTCACCCCAACGCTTGCCAACAGCAGAGATTCGACTTTATCCACTCAGGGCAGGCTGCAGAGTGACACGGCTGCTCTTTGGAGAGCCTGGGAAATTACAGCAGCCCTCAAACTAATCTGTATAATAGGATTGAACTTGACTTTGTAAAGTGCCTTGAGATGACATGTTTCACGCATTGGCGCTATATAAATAAAATTGACTTCGATTGAATTGAATTCAGATCCCAGCCAGACTCATTTCCATTCCTTCCCATTCAACTTTATTTCCATATCCAACCACTGGTCACTTACCTAAACCTAACCCAGCAGGTCTAACCTTGATCCTTTGTTTAATGCCCCTGCCCAGCTGCTCTCCACAAACCCTAACATCTTAGGGGCTCTTGCCTGAACATAACAGTTCAGGGGCTCTTGCCCGAACATAACATTTTAGCGGCTCTTGCACCATCGCGCGCAGCTGTAGCCACTGCAACGGCTCAACCTTTCGGAGCCACGCCTGGCTGCGGAGCAACGCTGCGTGTGCTCTCCGGCCTGGGAAAAACGGGACCTTGTTGTCACGCAAGCAAAGCCTTTTTCACTCTGTAAACATACTCTCCAGCCTGCCTGCAGCACTCCCCCCTCCGCTCAGCCAGCCCTACTTCCAGCTGCCAGCCAGGCCGGGCCACGCTCTCACACAAGCCTGGGCCCTGGCTCAGCCACATCCACAGCCTGCACCTCCAGGCAAACCCGGGGAACCCACTCTTAAGCCCCCCTCCGCGATCCCAACCCAAGCGGCGAGCCTGCAAGGCCTCCGCGCCCCTGGTAAGGTTGCAAAGCCTGACGCTTCTACCCTCTGGCCAGCAGGTGGAGCTGTTCTGGCCCACTCAGTCTATGCTGCGGGAAAACACATGTTCCTTGGCAAGCAGAGCCTCACCCTAACAGTTCCCTGCTTTGGCCAGCAGGGGTGGGGAAATCTGCGGTTCCAGCTTCATGCACCCTATCAGGCTGAAATTCAAAGCTTCTGGCCAGCAGAGAAGGCTCAAATTGGGCACACATCATCTTCAGGGTGCCTCTGACTCATCCAGCCAGTTTTAAAACACCTGGCTGCTTTACTTTAGCAGTGCCAACAGCAGAGATTCAACTCTGTGCACTCAGACCAGGCCGCAGAGAGACACGTCTGCTCTTTGGGAAGCGTGGGGAATAAAAGCAGGCCTCAGATCCAAGCCAGGCTCTATTGAATTTGTTGCAATTGATTTTTATTTCAACATTGAACCACTGTGTCAGACTCCTAAACCCAACCAACCCCCCCCCCCCCCTCTAAAAGCAGGCCTCAACTTGAAGCCAAAGTCATTTGAATTTGTTCCAAAATCCATTTTATTTCAGTACTGAAGCACTTCCTCAAACACCAGTCTGGTAAGGTTCCCACAGGGGCCTGCAACCAAACACTTGGAGCCATCTCCAAGAGGTTGGGTTTAGGCAAGAATCCCCTAGGAGGTTAGAATTAGTTAAGACCGTTGGGCAGGGGCAATAGATAAGGGGTCAAGGTAACACCTGCTGGGGTTGGGTTTAGGCATTCTACCACAGAAATCCTTACACAGGCTGGAGGAACCCACATCAAGAGGTTGAAAAGTGTGGGAAATAAAAGCAGGCCTCAAATCCAAGCCAGGCTGCACAGTGACCCCCTTGCTCTTTGCAGAGCGATGGAAATGAAAGCAGGCCTCAAATCCAAGCCAAGCTGCAGAGCGACACGTCTGCAGCTCTTTGGAAAGCGTGGGAAATAAAAGCAGGCCTCAGATCCGAGCCAGGCTGCACAGTGACCCGCTTTCTCTTTGGAAAGCGTGGGGAATGAAAGCAGGCCTCAGATCCAAGCCAGGCTGCAGAGCGACACGTCTGCAGCTCTTTGGAAAGCGTGGGGAATAAAAGCAGGCCTCAGATCCAAGCCAGGCTGCACAGTGACCCGCTGGCTCTTTGCAGAGCGATGGAAACAAAAGCAGGCCTCAAACCAGAGCCAGGCTCAGTCCAATTCGCCTCCAAATCCATCGTCTTTCAGTACTGAACCACTTCCTCAGACACCTCACATCTCCAGGGCAGGTGTAACCACCGGAGACACCGGGAAATGCATCCCGCACACGTCTGGTAAGGCTCCTAACAGGCACATGCAACCAAAACACTTGGAGCAGTTTGCCATCGTTTTGGGCAAGTTCCTGAAGCCAGACAAACGAGGTGTCTGAGGACTCAGGGGGAACCCCTGAGCATGCACGACCGACTCCAAGCTCCGTCGGACGCTTCCCGGCCCGCCCTCCGCCCCAAACGCCCGCCGCTGAGGATGGGACATTTCTCAAACGTCGCCCCAGACGTGTCGTGTGGGGCGTCTGGCGAAGCGGCACGAGCCCCCGAGCGCAACGGCGGGCCTCCTTTCCCCGTGCCGGGCTCCCCTCTTCGATTTCGACCGTTTTGTCCGATCCTTTTTGCGCCGTTTCGGCCTACCGCCAGAACCGTCCGTCGCAGAGAGACGCCGACGCCTCAGGCGCGTCCGCAGCCCCCCCAAACATGGGGGAGGAGCCCGCTTTCAGCTCCCTACCGCCTTTACTTTACCCCCAAATCCACTTTTGTCCGATCCTCAGGTGGTGTTTACCCTCTAACCTAAGACGGATTAGTGCAACGCCTCTTTTGGCCAGCAGATGGAGCTGTGTCCCTCATATGACAGTTCCCTGCTCTGGCCAGCAGATGGAGCTGGCTCTCTCCTTTAAACAGTTCCCTGCTGTGGCCAGCAGATGGAGCTGGCTCTCTCCTTTAAACAGTTCCCTGCTGTGGCCAGCAGGTGGAGCTCTTCTGTGGCACTCAGTCTATGCAGCAGGAAGGCATATGTTCCTTGGCAAGCAGAGCCTCACCCTAACAGTTCCCTGCTTTGGCCAGCAGGGGGGAAGTCTGCTGTTCCAGCTTCATGCACCCTATCAGGCTGAAATTCAAAGCTTCTGGCCAGCAGAGAAGGCTCAAATTGGGCACAGATCATCTTCAGGGTGCCTCTGACGCATTCTGCGACTTTGAAAGGGATCGCCGCTCTACATTTCAGGTCAGATTTTTTCAAAGTGTGCACCTTCCCCGGGCGTTGGCGGGCGCTAGAGTGAGCCCACAATGCTGACATTGCTCTGAAAAATACTTTACTATGTGCTTCACTAGCTCACCCTGTTTCAAAAGCCTAGCTGGCTTGCTTTTCAAGTTGTGCACGTTTAAACTTTGCCATGACTTCAAGGTGGCACTTTTGCCCACATGGTGCAAAGCATATGTTGGCCAGCAGGTGGAGCTGTATCCTGCCCACTCAGTCTATGCAGTGGGAAAACATATGTTCCTTGGCAAGCAGAGCCTCACCCTAACAGTTCCCTGCTTTGGCCAGCAGGGGGGGAAATCTGCTGTTCCAGCTTCATGCACCCTATCAGGCTGAAATTCAAAGCTTCTGGCCAGCAGAGAAGGCTCAAATTGGGCACACATCAACTTCAGGGTGCCTCTGACGCGTTCTGCCACTTTGAAAGGGCTCCCTGCTCTACGTTTTGAGTGAGATTTTTTGCAAAGTGTGCACCTTCCGCGGCCGCTAGCGGGCGCTACAGTGGGCCCACGATGCTGACATTGCTCTGAAAAATACTTTACTGTGTGGCCCACATGCCTGCCGAGTTTCACAGGCCTAGCTGTCTCCGTGTTGAAGTTGTGAACGTTTTAACTTTGGGTCTCATTTGGCAAAATGGTGCAATGCACGTGTTGGCCAGCAGGTGGCTGGACACTCACGCTATGCTGTGCTCCCACACATATGTCTTTCCATACACTCCACTATCACAGCCTCACCCCAACGCTTGCCAACAGCAGAGATTCGACTTTATCCACTCAGAGCAGGCTGCAGAGTGACACGGCTGCTCTTTGGAGAGCCTGGGAAATTACAGCAGCCCTCAAACTAATCTGTATAATAGGATTGAACTTGACTTTGTAAAGTGCCTTGAGATGACATGTTTCACGCATTGGCGCTATATAAATAAAATTGACTTCGATTGAATTGAATTCAGATCCCAGCCAGACTCATTTCCATTCCTTCCCATTCAACTTTATTTCCATATCCAACCACTGGTCACTTACCTAAACCCAACCCAGCAGGTCTAACCTTGATCCTTTGTTTAATGCCCCTGCCCAGCTGCTCTCCACAAACCCTAACATCTTAGGGGCTCTTGCCTGAACATAACAGTTCAGGGGCTCTTGCCCGAACATAACATTTTAGCGGCTCTTGCACCATCGCGCGCAGCTGTAGCCACTGCAACGGCTCAACCTTTCGGAGCCACGCCTGGCTGCGGAGCAACGCTGCGTGTGCTCTCCGGCCTGGGAAAAACGGGACCTTGTTGTCACGCAAGCAAAGCCTTTTTCACTCTGTAAACATACTCTCCAGCCTGCCTGCAGCACTCCCCCCTCCGCTCAGCCAGCCCTACTTCCAGCTGCCAGCCAGGCCGGGCCACGCTCTCACACAAGCCTGGGCCCTGGCTCAGCCACATCCAGAGCCTGCACCTCCAGGCAAACCCGGGGAACCCACTCTTAAGCCCCCCTCCGCGATCCCAACCCAAGCGGCGAGCCTGCAAGGCCTCCGCGCCCCTGGTAAGGTTGCAAAGCCTGACGCTTCTACCCTCTGGCCAGCAGGTGGAGCTGTTCTGGCCCACTCAGTCTATGCTGCGGGAAAACACATGTTCCTTGGCAAGCAGAGCCTCACCCTAACAGTTCCCTGCTTTGGCCAGCAGGGGTGGGGAAATCTGCGGTTCCAGCTTCATGCACCCTATCAGGCTGAAATTCAAAGCTTCTGGCCAGCAGAGAAGGCTCAAATTGGGCACACATCCTCTTCAGGGTGCCTCTGACTCATCCAGCCAGTTTTAAAACACCTGGCTGCTTTACTTTAGCAGTGCCAACAGCAGAGATTCAACTCTGTGCACTCAGACCAGGCCGCAGAGCGACACGTCTGCAGCTCTCTGGGAAGCGTGGGGAATAAAAGCAGGCCTCAGATCCAAGCCAGGCTCTATTGAATTTGTTGCAATTGATTTTTATTTCAACATTGAACCACTGTGTCAGACTCCTAAACCCAACCAACCCCCCCCCCCCCCCTCTAAAAGCAGGCCTCAACTTGAAGCCAAAGTCATTTGAATTTGTTCCAAAATCCATTTTATTTCAGTACTGAAGCACTTCCTCAAACACCAGTCTGGTAAGGTTCCCACAGGGGCCTGCAACCAAACACTTGGAGCCATCTCCAAGAGGTTGGGTTTAGGCAAGAATCCCCTAGGAGGTTAGAATTAGTTAAGACCGTTGGGCAGGGGCAATAGATAAGGGGTCAAG
The DNA here is from genome assembly GCA_037039145.1 of Fundulus diaphanus. Taxonomy (NCBI): domain Eukaryota; kingdom Metazoa; phylum Chordata; class Actinopteri; order Cyprinodontiformes; family Fundulidae; genus Fundulus; species Fundulus diaphanus. The sequence continues at coordinate 57,444,639 of CM073132.1, read as the reverse complement.
GTAACACCTGCTGGGGTTGGGTTTAGGCATTCTACCACAGAAATCCTTACACAGGCTGGAGGAACCCACATCAAGAGGTTGAAAAGTGTGGGAAATAAAAGCAGGCCTCAAATCCAAGCCAGGCTGCACAGTGACCCGCCTGCTCTTTGCAGAGCGATGGAAATGAAAGCAGGCCTCAAACCAGAGCCAGGCTCAGTCGAATTGGCCTCCAAATCCATCGTCTTTCAGTACTGAACCACTTCCTCAGACACCTCACATCTCCAGGGCAGGTGTAACCACCGGAGACACCGGGAAATGCATCCCGCACACGTCTGGTAAGGCTCCTAACAGGCACATGCAACCAAAACACTTGGAGCAGTTTGCCATCGTTTTGGGCAAGTTCCTGAAGCCAGACAAACGAGGTGTCTGCGGACTCAGGGGGAACCCCTGAGCATGCACGACCGACTCCAAGCTCCGTCGGACGCTTCCCGGCCCGCCCTCCGCCCCAAACGCCCGCCGCTGAGGATGGGACATTTCTCAAACGTCGCCCCAGACGTGTCGTGTGGGGCGTCTGGCGAAGCGGCACGAGCCCCCGAGCGCAACGGCGGGCCTCCTTTCCCCGTGCCGGGCTCCCCTCTTCGATTTCGACCGTTTTGTCCGATCCTTTTTGCGCCGTTTCGGCCTACCGCCAGAACCGTCCGTCGCAGAGAGACGCCGACGCCTCAGGCGCGTCCGCAGCCCCCCCAAACATGGGGGAGGAGCCCGCTTTCAGCTCCCTACCGCCTTTACTTTACACCCAAATCCACTTTTGTCCGATCCTCAGGTGGTGTTTACCCTCTAACCTAAACCTAACCCCAATCCCAACCCTAATTTGGTTAATATTGATAGCATGTACGCACATCATTGGCAGAAGGAATATATAACTAACCTAATATTGATAGCATGTACGCACATCATTGGCAGAAGGAATATATAACTAACCTAATATTGTAGAATGGAAGCTAATATCGGCAGAAGGAATATATAAAACCGAAAGAACGGAACAGAACAGGGGGTGCCTAAACTAAATTAAGCCATAAATTAACAGGTAGGGTAAAGAAAAGGTAAGAAAAAGGTAAGGTAAAGAAAATGAGAAGGGAAAATATATAAACAAAAGACCTGAAGAAGAGCGAACAGAACTCGAAACGTCGTCTAAGGGGAAACAAGGGAAACAAAGGAGCATGCAAAACTAATTTGAACCTAATTAACGGAAAGAGGAAAAGCAAAAGGACTATAAATTATCTAGGGCGAAAGGACCTATATAAGAGCCGAGCCCACTGATGAACAGCAGGATGGCCCGTGCCTTCAGTCTCCCTTAGGGGAGACTGTCTCAGCGCTCAACCCTACCTTGCCAGTGCCTCCTGTCCTATTAGTCAGTGGGCTCTGGTTAACCCTAATCCTCATCCCTGGCGACTGCCTACCCACCCTCCCCCCTCCCCACTCTCTAACCCTAAACCTAACCCCAATCCCAACCCTAATTTGGTTAATATTGATAGCATGTACGCACATCATTGGCAGAAGGAATATATAACTAACCTAATATTGATAGCATGTACGCACATCATTGGCAGAAGGAATATATAACTAACCTAATATTGTAGAATGGAAGCTAATATCGGCAGAAGGAATATATAAAACCGAAAGAACGGAACAGAACAGGGGGTGCCTAAACTAAATTAAGCCATAAATTAACAGGTAGGGTAAAGAAAAGGTAAGAAAAAGGTAAGGTAAAGAAAATGAGAAGGGAAAATATATAAACAAAAGACCTGAAGAAGAGCGAACAGAACTCGAAACGTCGTCTAAGGGGAAACAAGGGAAACAAAGGAGCATGCAAAACTAATTTGAACCTAATTAACGGAAAGAGGAAAAGCAAAAGGACTATAAATTATCTAGGGCGAAAGGACCTATATAAGAGCCGAGCCCACTGATGAACAGCAGGATGGCCCGTGCCTTCAGTCTCCCTTAGGGGAGACTGTCTCAGCGCTCAAACCTAACCCTAACCCTAACCCTAACCCTAACCCTAACCCTAACCCTAACCCACAAATGGACCATCAGAACTCTAACACTTAGAAAATGGACCTGATACCTAGGTGACACACAATAATCCTTCGTGACATGCTTAACATGTACATAATAGTCAAATGGCAAACACATAATCCCTTGTGGCATGCTCTCTGGAAAACAAGGGCATGTTTCAATTTATAGTACAGTAGCTCCCTCTAGTGGATTTTGCCTATATTGCAAATTTTACCGAAATGGCATTAGGGGATCCGGCATGGCTATATTCAAAATGATATGGAAATGGCACCGTTTGCGTTCCCTGAGATTTGGGAGCATTGACCGTCATGGCAACACCAAAATGAATATAAACGCTCTGCCATCTCGGACCCTCACCCTAACCCATACCCTAACCCTAACCCCTGAAAATCACCCAAAATTGGGTCACCCAGGAATACTTTCTACTGACTCAGGACACTCTGAAACGCACTCTGGTAAGGGTCCCACAAGCACCTCAAACCAAAACACTTAGTGCAATTTTCACTTTGCCCTGGTGGAGACCGTGACACAGATTGGCCCATGTGCATTGAATGGACACATTCTCACTTACAGACTGACCCAGACCCTATCCAGACCTTAACCTCTCCCACCTGTGACGTTACTCGGGACCTATTCCAAACCACTCGGGACACGCCAAAACACACCCTGGTCAGGTTCCCCTAGAGACCGCCCTCCACCACACTTGGAGCAATTTTTGGGGTTAGGGTAAGGTCAATCAAACATGGCAAGTCGCATGTCTACGCACTCAGGGCGACGTGCTGAGCACGGAAAACCAACTCCCAGCTCCATCCCACCATCCTAGCCAGACTTCCAAAATGAATGGCAGTCTATGGCAGCTACAGGAAGGGGAGGGGCCAGCACCACCAAACTTGACGGGAAGGTGGGGGGCCCCGGGGGGAGTGTACACACCAAGTCTGGTGACGGTACACCTTATGGTTCGGCAGTTATTGAGAGTGTACCTTTTTTTCCAATGAATGGCAGTCAATGGCAGCTATGTCAAGGAAAGGGGCCACACCCACAGAACTTGGAGGCTTTGTGGGTCCCCTCAGACACACTCTCTGGGCCAAGTATCGACCCTGTACCTCTTTCACTTTTCGAGTTATTGAGAGTGTACCATCGACTTTTCTGGTTTTCATCCTATATCCTAACCCTAACCCTAACCCTAACCCAGCCCCAATGGGACCCTCCTCCGAGAGAGCCTAGATGGATGGCCCGTGCTAGACCTCCTACCTTTGCTAGGGGGCTTCAGTCTTTTAACCCTAACCCTAACCCTAACCCTAACCCTTATTTTTTACATACACACCCATATCATCCCCTTAACCTAACCTAAGTTAATACTAATGCCTAAACCTAACTCCTGGAAACCCCTCTCTGTAAAACCACACCCCTGATTCATATTTCTCACTTCCCCACCCCATTCTTACATATCTGCACCCCCTCCCAAATCTATTCTCCCACTTCCTCATGATGTCGGACATGGTCGGGTGCAGCCCTTTGGTAAGAGGAGAAAAAAGGAAGGGAAATAAAAGAAAAAGAGAAAAATACCCCAAAAAAATGAATACAAAAAAGGAAAATAAACTTAAAAAAATAGGTCAACACTGTACATATTTACTTACCTGAGATCTTCTGTTATGCTTTCAATATACTATCCTGTGAAAAAAGAGAAAATCTTTCTTATAAAAATATATGTAAATACTATATATACTTACCTATTTACCCACTGTTTCCTGATGTTCTTTTGATGTTCTACCCTGTGGAAAAAAAGAAAAAAAAGAAAAAAAACATAAAAAAATGGGAAGATTGTGTCTACTTACCTTCTCACCTGTACTTTTCTGATGTTCTTTGAACCTCCAAACTGATGAAAAAAAGAAAAACCTGTATGAAAAAGGTGCCAATACTGTTGATACTCACCCACTTACCTGCTATTTCTTGATGTTCTCTGTATGATCTACCCTATAAAAAAAGAAAAAAAACCTTTGTTTTCTTAAAGAATGTAAATATTGTATATACTTACCTATGGTTTCCTGATGTCTTTTTGATGTCCTGCCCTGAAAAAAAGAGAAAAACCTGTAAAAAAATATAGAAAAAACAAAAAAAACAAAAAAAAGAAAATGTAAATACTGTACATACCTTAATAATTGTATGATTATGTATTTGTGTACTTTCACCATTGTGTACCCACTGTATGTGTCCATCCGACCTGTAGGGGGAGCACTGTATTGCCACCTACCATGTTACCATAGAAAGACGGACTTAGGTTATAAAGGGACCCCGGGGACATAGTGAGCCCTTTTTGACCCATGCCTTGTCCGAGCAACTTACTTAGAGCGAGTTTAATGCCTGATGAAGGTATATTAATACCGAAACGTTGCAACTGACTCGCTAGAATAGCTGGTTTGTTATTTTATTTTTTTAAATAAACAAGCCAAGCAGGCTGACGGTCTTTTTTGACTCCGGCTTCATTCTTTTCAACCGTCTTTTTAAAGACGAACGCACAACAGCTAGCCAGCTAACATACTAGCTAACACAATGCACCATCAAGACTGGGGCGGCCATTTTGATGATGACGGGGACTGGACCGTGGTCCGAAGCGGCAGAGGGAGGAGACGACGCTCCGAAACCCAACCATCCCGCTACAACCAAAGGTACGGCGATGCTCCCGGTCGTCCCGACCACCGAGCGCACCGCACCGAGACCTACGCTGACGTCACCCGCGGCCGTGGCCCCCCTTCGAGAACGCGAGCTCCACGCAACGGCAGCGCGGGCACGCGCACCAGAGACGAACCTGCACATCGACGCGTGCCAGGACGAGCGCAGACACGGTACCCACCACGTTTGAACAATAACGGGGGCTATTCTGACAGATCTATAAGTCACAGAAACACAACATATAAAGCCCCTATAAACAGACAATACAACAATGAACCAGAAAGGGCAGATGACCCGGATTTTAGACTTAAAATCCGCCATTGGTATAAAATAATCAAAGCACAACATCACCTGGAACAAATTGGGAACTATAAAACTCCACCTGCCATTGAAAACATGTGCAACGAACTTTCAGACTTTGTAAGACCAGCACACATCACAGCACGCACCAAAGACTTGATTAGAGGAAATGCACAGAACTGGTCATTCAACACTATGCTTATTTTAAAGCAACACTATGATGACATCATCCACACAGAAAGTGACTGTTTAATGAGGTGGCCGCAAGATGACTTGGCCGCACCACTGAACATTGCCATCAAATGGGCTAAGAGAAGCCTGGGGAGACGTTTAAAAGAGGAGACCCTAGAGCGAGCTCAACTAAGCTTTGTTTCCCACTCCTCAGACAAAAACAGAACAATTAGAGGGGACTCTGATGATACTAGTGGGGTTGAACTCTCAGACTCAACATTCTCACCTTCCACATCACAAGACTCCCCCACTTCCCCCTCCACATCCACAGACAGTGACAACACAGGACCCTCCTCTAACACAATCAGCCCTGTTCCAACACCGGCTCCAGAACCTGTGCCACGCAAACGTAAGGCGAAATCGGTGGGCACCATGACTTCACCTACTAAACCTGTGATCATCACCCCCCAGACTTTTCCACACACAGAACAGGCGACGAGATCTCCAACAATAGAGGTTCTGCCACCACAACGAGCCAGCACATCCTACGGAGAGACAATAACCTCACCTGATCTCTTCGATGAACCACCACAACAGCAGTCCTGGGACGCGGGAACATCACAGAACGACTGGGACCCTTTTCTTCAGTCCTCCCCCTCATCTGACCTACAGAGTGCCCAGCCCGGCCCATCCGACGCACCCCAGCAACCTCACACAGAGCACCTCATCGACCTCCTGACGGACTGCGAGGGTCTACAATCCGCCTCCTCTTCTTCTCCTCAACGTTGTGAGGCTGCAACCAACACCACAAGAAAGGTAAAAAGAACCTCTAGGGGACCTTTAACCATTCTCAACAGACCCCCTCGTAACCTCAGGAGCACCTTCTCCCTGCTCCCTATTGGGAGAACATCCCGACACCGCCAGGCCGAGGAGGCCTACTTACCTGCAATTCCAGAAGATGACATCAAGCAGGTAACACCATCTCTTACAATCCACCAGAGAACGGACCAGAAAATCAGAATTTGGTCTTTAAATCTGAACAAAAGATTTGTAATACTGGGTGACTCTAATGTAGCGAAGATGACCAACTTCAGTAGCCCAGACCTGCAGATCGACAGCTTCCCAGGAGCAAAATGGAAGCACATTAAACCACTTTTTCAGAAGGGGCTGAAGTTTCCAAAAGTTGAAAAACTCATTTTGTCATTTGGAGTGAACTGCAGAGCAGCCCCCAGCGCGAGAACCATCGGGAGGACCATCCGAGCCACGATCAGAACAGCAAAGACTGCATGTCCCAATGCAGAAGTGTTTGTTCCGATGATTAACTTCTCACCCTCCTTACCTTACAGACAGAGAAAGACTCTTCAGCAACTCAATGACTTTATTCTCAATCTACCTGTTCACTTACCTTTTCTTCCAGCGCAGGACTTCCATGTTGGTAAGGACATGATCCACTGGACCAAGGAGACGGCTGCCAGCCTTCTCAAACACTGGCTGAATAAATTAAACTAGAGTGCCCTCGGAGCCCTGTTATACGGGGAGGGCATAGTAGCATTATCAATGATAATGTTTGTAATCTTTCTAATTCATTTGTTCTCTCAAGTTCTCAGACGTCACTACTTTCAAAAGGTCTTACTTTTATCCCTTCCAGATTTACCAGCTCTTCCAACACTGACAAAATGTATGCTAGATTAGACATACAGAAATACCACAGGAGAATTAAGTTGGCAGTATACTTTAATAATGACAACCTGAATCCAGACCAGATGAATAATGGTGAGTGTGATGTGAATGATCCTACCTGTCTACTTACCGGTCCCGATGATGCGGCCTCCGAAACCGTTAATCCAAAAAAGACTCCACTAATTCCTTTCCTTCCCGAGTCCAGCTGGAGTCCGGCTGATGAGTCGATTCCGCTTGAGGTCCATCTGCTAATCAAAAAAGACTTAAAATACTTTGATTCTAAATTCAGAAACCATAATAACAAACCAAATTTAACTAGACCAGAAGCAGAATCCTTAATAGAACTTAAAAACAATTCCAATATCATCATTAAACCGGCGGATAAAGGCTCCTCAATTGTTATTATGGATAAAGAACAATATTTATATGAAGGCCATAGACAACTATTAGATACCACTTATTATAGAGCACTTAATGCCCCTATTTACCATGAAACTATCCCTATGATAAATAACATCCTAGAAGATTTATATAACAAAAAATTCATCTCTGCTAAACAGAGAAATTATCTCAGGGGCTCTAAAGAACCCAGACCCCGCAGATTCTACTTACTTCCTAAAATCCATAAAGACCCCGCTTCGTGGAGCAAACCATTCCAAATCCCGCCAGGACGTCCGATAATTTCGGACTGTGGAAGTGAATCGTACGAAACAGCTGAATATATAGACTATTTCCTTAATCCTCTCTCAATTGGACATGCAAGTTACATTAAGGACACATACCATTTTGTCGAAATCATTAAATCCATAATAATACCTCCTAATTCTTTTCTTTTTTCAATGGACATCGATAGCCTCTACACAAATATAGATATTGAAGAAGGTATAGACTGTATCCAAAAAACCTTTCAAAAAAACCCAGATCCTAAACGTCCCGATCAGCAACTTCTCAAACTATTAGACATCAATTTACGAAGAAATGATTTTGAATTCGGAGGAAAATACTTCTTACAAATTAAAGGAACAGCGATGGGCAAGAAGTTTGCACCTGCCTACGCTAACATTTTTATGGATAATTGGGAAACTGAAGCACTTCAAAAATGTACCTTAAAACCCTCATATTATTATAGATATTTAGATGATATATGGGGCATTTGGCCCCACTCAGAGTCTGAATTCAAAACATTCACAGACATTTTAAATACTCATAACCCATCTATTAAATTAAAATACAACCTAAACTATAACTCCATAGATTTTTTAGATACTACCACTTTCAAAGGCCCCACCTTCGATTCAACCAATAAATTAGATATTAAAGTCTTCTTCAAACCAACGGACACACATGCACTGTTATATAAAACAAGTTTCCACCCTAAACACACCTTTGCGGGCCTCATCAAATCACAACTACTTCGATTCCACCGTATCTGCACACGTGAGGAAGATTTCAAATTGGCTACTAAAACACTATTTAAAGCCCTAACACAAAGAGGCTACAGCCAAACATTTTTAAGAACATGCCTAAAAACATTTCGAGAACCCAAACCTAACTCAAATTCTAAATTAATTCCCTTTATAACTACATATTCCACTGCCGCAGGCCCCCTAATCTCTAAAATCAAAACCCACTTCTCCGGACTCCAGCTGGACTCGGGCCTCCTTCCCCAACATAAAATAATCGCTGCATACAGGAGGAACAAAAACCTCAGAGATATCCTAGTCAAAGCGCAATTTAAAACCCGCCCTGACCGACGTTTCCACGGCAACAACAGATTCTTTTTACAACTTAAACTAATCAAAAATAAATATAACAACAATGTTTTTCCCACGGAACAGTTGGGCAATTTCAACTCATACAACTGCGTTTACCTCATAACTTGTAATGTGTGCCAGGCCTATTATGTAGGAGAGACCCGTAACGCAATCAGAATAAGAATAGCACATCACAAACACAATATATTAAAGAAAAAGAAGACAGAAACCATGTTAGTTAAACATTTTATTGAACATGGATGGGAGGCTGCCAGATTCTCAGTTCTGGAAAGCAACACTTATTGGTCCACAGCTCAAAGAAAAAGAGCGGAGAGAATCTGGATAAACAAATTAGATACCAAATATCCCCTTGGTTTGAATGAAGCGTAGACCCATCTCGTGAGTTCCTACAGTAGGAACGCCCGTGCACGGACTGATGCGTCGGCCGCAGGCCGACGCACCAGTCCTCTTTTCATTTTCCCCTAACACAATTCACATTCGACGATACAAAACTTGGAGGACTATTACAATGGTCTGATTGAGGAGGCGAGTGGGACTATTGTATCCTTGCCTCACGTGGATTGGGATAGAACTTTGACGATCGCCAAGAAATGGGTCTCTAGGGACATTGCTAGATTGACACCCAGGACCTTGGAAGTAGCTCTAGGAAAATTGGAGGATCTGCGGAAGAATAGGGGTACGGAGGTCCCCAAGGAGAAGGGGCCGTGTCCTCATTCTTCCCAATTGAGCCGGGAACCAGAGGCTACCAATTTGGTTCAAGGGCAGGTTGCGGGTCGCGTGGGGGTTTCACCTGGGGCTTCACCGATGGACTTTGAGTTAAGTCCCTTGCCCGTCAAGAAGCCTAGAGTGGCAGTGGCTGAAATTGACGTGCCACCTGAAGCCACAGTAGTGGAGTTTCCGGATGAGGAAGACGATGTGGATGTTGTGTGGGACATAGCTGATGGGGATCTGTGGCTCACATCCGATGTACCCGCACAGCAACCTGCAGCGCCCTTGCCCCAGCAGGGCTTACAGCAGGGTAAAACACAATTTCCGGTTAAAAACACTGTTGGGGATTCTGAGGTTCAGTCGGATCAACTAAATCCGGGTGAGGGGTTGGATTGTTATATGCACCATCAACATGGTGGGAACAAATATAAGAACTGGACCTTAATAGCTAACAGGCCGATTTTGATTTTGGGAGATTCTAATTTATCGAGGTTGCCCCCGATTCAAGACCGGCGGGTTCAGGTTGATAGCTTCCCTGGAGCAACATTGGCTCAAGCTAGGCATTTGCTTAAGTACAACACGGCCACTTCTAGCTCGGTGCGTTCTGTTATATTGTCTTTTGGGATAAATAACAGGAACTGCAAGAGGCAAGTGCTTTTAAAGCAAGAGGTCAAAGGCCTTCGAGACGCTGCCGTTGCCACCTTCCCAGAGGCCGAGGTATTTTTTGTTTGCGTTAATATCCCGGATGGAATTACACCTAGGGAGAAGTCCACTTTAAGGACATTGAATTTTCTCATTAAAGACGGGGGTTTGCATATACCACGTTTAGCGAAACCTAAGTTCAATACCGTGGTGGCAAGTATTCACTGGACTCCGGAAACCGGCATGGCGATGTGGGACCATTGGAGGTCTTTTTTAAGCTCCAACCGCCTGCTGGGAGGAATCACAATGGAGGTTTAGGGGAGGTTGTTAACCTGTCTCGGTTTCTTTCTTTAAGCTCACATCAATTTTCGTTGCTTAGAAAAGGTTTATCATTTTCGCCTTATCCAACTTGTTTACATAATATCCGGGATTCTCTATTGGTTGATGTTTCTGAATACCACCGCCGTCTCAAGCTCAGAGTTTTTTTTGGGGCTGCAACAGCCACACCAGCAACCCCCTTTCTTTCACGGTCTGCTTGGGAACCCCCTGCCAGTAAAACACCACAGGTGTTACACCTTTTGTTTAAAAAGGACATCCAATCCATAAGGGGTTTATCTTATAACCGGGATAAACCGAATCTTACACCCTTAGAGGAAGAAGCTCTATCGCAACTTCAAAGGGATACAACTATTGTCATGAAGCCAGCAGACAAAGGCAATGCGGTGGTCATTATGGATAAGATCGATTATATACAGGAGGGTTTAAGACAATTACGGATACCACATACTATATATTATTGGAAAAACCACTGTTTCCAGAAACATCTAAAAAGATCCTTGGTATCTTTGAATCTTTACTACAACAAGGTTACATCTCACAAAAGCAATACAGCTACTTGGTGGGTCCTCAACCACCCCGTCCAAGGTACTTTTACTTGCTACCCAAAATACATAAGCCATTGGACAAATGGATTGTGCCGCACCGTATGCCTCCGGGTCGTCCGATAGTCTCGGACTGCGGAAGTGAGATCCCTTTTCGGAGTGTGGGGCTGGAGAATGACGTGCGACGGCCCGTGCATTGCCTTTAACTCTCTAGTCCAAACTGCCCCTGTCGTCGGACGGGGTGGGGAGAGTTATCGAGAAAGTGTTCTTCCTCCTAACCTAGCCAGAGCCTCGGACTAGCCAGTCCTCCTTGAAATCCAGTGGGGGATGCCCAATATGCCTAAGAGTTTAAACTTTAAAATCTTTAAATATTAAAATTCTAAAAAACTGTAAAATCTTTAAATACTAAATTTCAAAATTCTAAAAAACTGTAAAATCTTTAAATACTAAATTTAAAAAATTCTAAAAAATTGTAAAATCTTTAAATACTAAATTTTAAAACCTTAGGATCTTTAACAATTCAAGAAGCGTGGTTTTCTCCGCACTTCCCCTCCCTCCAGTCGATTGCCGGGAGGGAGGGTAGGGGAGCAGAGTCATCAGCCCTGTCAGGCAGGGGAGAAGGTAGCCCGGACAGGCAGTTCTCCTCAGACTCTGTGCCCCACCTTTGATTCGGGTGGCGTAGCCCTTATGGGTTGTGGGGACGCTGGACCTAATATATTCTCTTTTCTGTTCCTTAGAAACAATGGCAGATTCCAAAAATCTGACTAACTTCCAAAGCCTGGTGCGCGCCTTTTCCCGCTTTATTAAAGCACACCACCATTTGCGGTATGTTAACTGCCGACCGCGTAACCGCGTGCCGCTGGGCCTAGCCAAGCTCCAGGACCTGCTGGTCAGGGAGGTTTTTCCATCCTGCCCTTCCCCCTCTGCTGATCTTTTGAAGAAATATACGGCAGTTAACTGGACCTACTCCACACTACAGAACTTGGAGCAGCATTATGAGACAATTATCAGAGACTCCAGTGAGATTATTGTCTCTCTTCCCAAGGGGGACTGGGACAGGGCCCTGATAATAGCTAAAAAATGGGTGGCTAGGGACATCCCTAGATTGTCACCAGAGACCCTAACGACAGCTCTTAGGAAACTGCAAGATCTTAAGGGGTCAGGCCCCCAACTTGGGCATGAGGGAGCGGACCTTGGGCCCCCTCCCCAGGTGGAATTACAGGGACCGGATGAGGAGGTTCCCCCCTTTCAACTCCCGGTCGTGGACACGACAGGGGGTAATAACATTACGGCCTCAGGGCACGGGGTGTCCCCCTCCATGACCCCGATGTTGTTTGATACACATCCCGAGGATTCCCCACTTCCAGCAAAGAGATCCAGAGTACTGCTGCTGGACGACCAGGGGAGCCTCGGCTCAGTGTCTGGCCCTACAGATCTGTCCAAAGATAAAGGGTCCTCGGACAAAGTGGGTTTGGGTTTGACTGTGCCGGAGACGGTTCTTACTGGCACAACGCCGTCTTTGTTTTTGCGGCATGGGGAGGGTGTAGAGGACTATGGGAGTTGGACCCTGCGGGCAGTCCGGCCTATTTTGATTATGGGTGACTCCAATATTTCTAGGTTACCCCTTATTGATGATAGTAGGATTCAGGTTGATTGTTTTCCGGGAGCCGCTTTTAATCATGCACGTTATTTATTAAAATATAATACGGCTACCTCTAGTGAGGTCCGTTTAGTTATTCTTTCCTTTGGTTTGGAGGATAGGAAGTGTATAAGTTTATCACTTTTGAGGCGGAACCTGAGGAGCCTTAGAGACACTGCAGAGGCCACGTTTCCAGAGGCCAGGATTTTGATGCCCTGCGTTAATTCTCCGGAGGGACTTTGTCCTGGTGAAAAATCCACCATCAGATCACTTAATTCTCTGATCAAGAACGCTGGCTCATATATACCCCGTCTCCCTCAGCTCCGGTTCCAAACAAATCCGGGCTCGGTTCTTTGGACTCTGGAGGGGGCCAAGCTATGTGGGAACACTGGAGGTCCTTTTTAGTTTCTGGAAGCCAACCCGTGTTGAACCCTTAGTTTTTTCTAATTATGTTCACCTTAGCTATTATGGGAGTCCCCCCTAAAAAACAATACGATCCGTAGGGGCCATGCTGCTACTTCTCTGAGTATCCTTTCAAAATATTCTTTCTACATTTGTTGACTGGTTTCTGGGCTCGTTTTGGCGGCCCTTATTATAATTTACCTTAGGAAAGGATGGAGCATGATGACAATTAGGGCACTGTCTGGATCATCACAAAACCATGTTGGTGTTTGGGGATTGTGACAGTGGAACCCTGGAGCTGATCCGTTCCATATGGAACGGATCAGCTCCAGGGTTCACACTTGCTATGATGTGCACACTTGCTATGATGTGGTCTTAATATTGTCAGCTCCCATTGCGCAACAGTTTTCTAATAAAAAAAGAAATCCCAGCCGGTATCCACATTTTTTTTCAAGGTTTCTTTATTAAACAAAACTTTATTGAACACTTCTAGAAACCATTACATTCACCATTACTTCCGTAAACTGCGCTGCTGTGTGACGTTTCCTTATGTTATCTGCGCGAACCGTTCAGACAGAAGTCTGATGGCAGTCACATTTAATAGTAGTATGAATGGCCACCTCCAAAAGAATAACTGCCACGCCGTCTGGAAGTCACGCCTTTCTTATCCTACAACTCTTGGTAAAAAACAACAACAACTATATTTTAACTAACTCTGAAGGTAGCCATTTCTCTACAGATGGTACTAATATTTGTCCTGTCACCTGTACATGTCCTAACTAAGGTTCTTATAAACTATTATTTTAATAAATGATTATTCTAATGATTATCCGGACAATTGTGTAATCGATAAAAATGTACAAATTATGCTGATTGTTAACAATTACTTAAGCTTATCGTATGAGTAATAGAAATGAAAAAAAAAGCTAATTGGTGAATAATTCACTTTTAATAACAAGGATAAATCTCCAAGTAAAAAAGTTCTAGGATCAAAATGTTAAAAGTTCAGCCCTTTCTGGTTGACTTAACAGTGCAGATGCCTCTGTAGTGAAAATAGTCACAAAAAGTATCAAGTTCCACCTGTACATTACCTTCTGGATTTTTTCTTTTTTAGATTACAATAGATTTTATTCTATTTAAATAAAACAGATCCTTCTAGTGTACTGCAGAGCAAAGTTAAACTAGGGTTTTTTAGTTGACAAATGATAATATAATGATAATGACACATTTATCAAATAAGGTAAACATCTAGCTTAAATTAAGACATGATAAATACTACCTTTTTCATATCATTCTGACCCAGTTTTAACAGAATAGAAATAGCTGTACCGTCCCACGGTGGGGAGATTCAGGTTACAGCTGATTTACAGACAAGACTGATTAAAATGGAGCACAGCTCAACTTAAAGTTAAGCCGTACAGCATAAGAAAAAGAAAACAAACGGCAATTATTAATACATAAGGCCTAGTAAGATAAAAATCGAAAAAATAAAAACGAGTTCATTTGCACAGTAATGTAATATTTTAAACATATTTTGTTACACAAATTGACAAAAACTGCAAAGACTTCCTCCACAGAACAGAACCAGAACCAAAATTTCCTCTAAATATAATGCTCTGATAAGACTCTGCAGGTTTGCACTGGAATCTGCTCATGCTGCAGTGAAAGAGCTCCGTTTTGTCATCTCCATATTTAAACAGCAGCCGGGTAAGCAGGCCGGCTGGGTGACAGTTCGTAGGAAGCATAGCTCTAGATTTCAGCCCCCAGTTCACCACCAAACCGTCTGCGTTTCTAACAAATTTTCCCCACTCAGCGACACACCCGCTGAGAAGCCGACCCTGATTATTGGGAGCTCAATAGTCAGAAACGTGGCACTAGAGACACCAGGGACCATAGTTAAATGCCTGCCAGGGGCCAGAACGGGCGACATAGAATCTTACCTAAAACTGCTGGCTAAGGATAAGCGTAAATACAGTAAGATTTTTATTCACGCTGGCGGTAATGACACCCGGTCACGCCGATCGGAGGTCACTAAAGTTGGTGTTGCTTCGGTGTGTGAGTTTGCTAAAACAATGTCGGACTCCGTAATTTTCTCTGGTCCCCTGCCTGATCTGACCAGTGATGACATGTTTAGCCGCATGTCCTCATTCAACCGCTGGTTGTCTAGGTGGTGTCCTGAAAACGACGTGGGCTACATTGATAACTGGAGAACTTTCTGGGGAAAACCTGGTCTGATCCGGAGAGACGGCATCCATCCCACTTTGGATGGTGCAGCTCTTCTTTCTAGAAATCTGGCCGGATTTATTAGTTCTCCTAAATGCTGACAACCCAGGGTCCAGACCAGGAAGCAGAGCCGTAGTTCAACACACCTCTCTGGAGCTTCTGTACTGTTACCCACCCATTATCCTATTGAGACGGTGTCTTTCCCACGGCCAAAACTTAACAGATCAAAAACTTATCTAAAAGGAACAAATCATAAAAACCTAATAAAAATCAATACGGTTCACCTTGAACCTAAAAATAAAACAATTAAATGTGGTCTATTAAATATAAGGTCTCTCCCTCCAAAGACTTTGTTAGTTAACGAATTGATTTCTGATAAACAGATTGATTTGTTTTGTCTCACAGAAACCTGGCTACAAGAGGACTACGTTAGTATAAATGAGTCAACTCCCTCCAATTATTCAAATTTCCACATTCCCAGATCTGTGGGAAGAGGAGGAGGAGTGGCAGCCATCTTTCAGTCTGATTTATTAATTAGTCCCAGGCCAATTAATAACTACAGTTCTTTTGAACATTTAACCCTCAGTTTCCCTCATCCAAACTGCAAAGCAATAAAACCTCTTCTGTTTGTTGTTTTGTATCGTCCACCAGGCCCTTATACTCAGTTTTTGGATGAGTTGTCAGATTTCTTATCTGATTTGGTGTTAAATACTGATAAGGTTATTATAGTGGGTGATTTTAACATCCATGTTGACACAGAATGTGATAACCTTAGTGTAGCCTTTAAAACTATCCTAGATTCAATTGGTTTTGCTCAAAATGTGCATAAACCGACGCACTCTTGGCTCCATACTTTAGACCTTGTGCTGACATATGGCATTGATTGTGAAGAATTAACAGTATTTCCTCACAACCCTGTCCTATCTGATCATTTTTTAATAACATTTGAGTTTAATCTAACGGAGTTCTCCACCCCCAAAAGAGGGTTCCATTATAGTAGATCTTTATCGGATAATGCTGTATCAAAACTTAAAGAGTCTGTCCCCTTTTTAATATCCTCCGTATTGCAGAAATGCCCTGTAGATGGCAGCAATGTTGTTTCTTCCAATTCACAAATAGATGTCTTTGTAAACGGTATGACTTTGTCATTGCGTTCTGCATTAGACAATGTAGCTCCCTTGAAAAAGAAGGTGATTATTCACAGGAAGCTGGCTCCTTGGTTTAATTCAGAGCTGCATTCCTTGAAGCACAATGTTAGGAAATTGGAGAGAAAATGGCGCTCTACACACCAAGAGGAATCCTACCTAATCTGGAGGGACAGTCTATTGTTGTATAACAAGACCATTCGCAGAGTTAGAGCAGCATATTTTTCATCATTAATTGAGGAGAATAAGAATAATCCTAGATTTCTCTTCAATACAGTTGCCAAACTTACCCAGAGCCACAGCTCTGTTGATCCAGCCATCCCCTTAGCTCTTAGCAGTAATGATTTTATGGGATTCTTCATAAATAAAATTGATTCCATTAAAAATAAAATAATTGGCATCCTCCCAAACATGATTACCTCGTCCTCAGTAAGTGAGGCAGCATTGGAGGAATCCTTAGAACCTGCGCAGTGTCTGAACTGTTTAAAAGCAGTAGAGCTTTCTGAGCTATCTAAAATTTTAGCTTCATCTAAACCTTCTACCTGTATGTTAGACCCAATCCCAACCAAGTTGTTTAAGGAGGTATTCCCTCTGATCAGTGGTCCTATTTTAGACATGATTAATCTATCCTTAGTAAATGGATATGTACCACAGGCTTTTAAAGTAGCTGTTATTAAACCTTTACTTAAGAAACCTTCTCTTGATCAAGATGAGCTAGTAAACTACAGACCTATATCTAATCTTCTTTTCTTATCTAAAATTCTTGAGAAAGTAGTTGCTAATCAACTTTGTGAACATTTACAAAGTAATGACCTACTTGAGGAGTTTCAGTCAGGCTTTAGAGCTCATCATAGCACTGAAACAGCTCTGGTGAAGGTCACCAATGATATTCTCATGGCCTCAGATAATGGACTTGTGTCTATACTTGTCCTGTTAGATCTCAGTGCTGCATTTGATACAGTTGATCACAATATTCTCCTACAAAGACTTGAGCATACTGTAGGGATTAAGGGAAAAGCATTAGGCTGGTTTAAATCTTATCTGTCGGACAGATTCCAGTTTGTTCATGTTAATAATAAATCTTCTTCAAACTCTAGGGTCACCTGTGGAGTACCACAGGGTTCAGTCCTTGGACCAATTCTATTTACTATATATATGCTTCCGGTTGGCAAAATTATCAGACAGCATGGGATTAATTTCCACTGTTATGCTGATGACACTCAGCTATATTTATCCATAAATCCTGATGAATCCAATCAGTTACTTCGACTGCAGTCATGTCTTGATGACATCAAAAGCTGGATGACTTTAAATTTCCTGCATTTAAATTCTGACAAGACAGAAGTTGTAATCTTTGGGCCAGAGTCCTCAAAAAATAAACTTCTTAATCAATCACTTAATCTGGATGGCATTAACTTGGCCTCTGGTAATAAAGTTAAAAATCTTGGTGTTGTTTTCGACCAAGACATGTCATTTAAATCCCATATTAAACAGGTTTCCAGAGTTTCCTTTTTCACCTCCGGAATATCGCCAAAATTAGAAACATTCTGTCCAGGGGTGATGCTGAAAAACTAGTCCATGCATTTGTTACTTCAAGGCTGAACTATTGTAATTCTTTACTATCAGGAAGTCCACAAAATGCAGTTCGGAATCTTCAGCTGATCCAAAATGCTGCGGCAAGAGTTCTGATGAAAATCAACAAGAGGGATCATATTTCTCCAATTTTAGCTTCCCTTCATTGGCTTCCTGTTAAATCAAGAATAGAATTTAAAATTCTTCTTCTAACGTATAAAGCCCTTAATAACCAAGCTCCATCATATATCAGAGCTCTGATTACCCCGTATGTTCCTAACAGAGCACTTCGCTCTCAGACTGCAGGTCTGCTGGTGGTTCCTAGAGTCTCTAAAAGTAGAATGGGAGGCAGATCCTTTAGCTATCAGGCTCCTCTCCTGTGGAACCAACTCCCAGTTTTGGTCCGTGAGGCAGACACCCTATCTATTTTTAAGACTAATCTTAAAACTTTCCTTTTTGACAAAGCTTATAGTTAGAGTGGCTCATGTTACTCTGAGCTATCTCTATAGTTGTGCTGTGATAGGCCTAGGCTGCTGGAGGACATCAGGGTCTAATTTTCTCACTCTGATTTCTACTGTTCTTCATTCTACGGTTCTCCAGTTTTGCATTGTATTACATTGAAATGACTGTCGTCATTTCAGCTTTTAACTTTTTGCTCTCTCTCTTTTTCTTCATAGTAGGTACACCTGGTCTGGCGTTCTGTTAACTGTGACATCATCCAGAGAAGACGGCTCACCTGTTATTACCATCTAATGTAGAACAGATTACTAGATCAATGTGTGCTTCTGTGCTTTTTTGTCTCTCTTGTTGTGTCTCTGCTCTGTCTTCTGTAATCCCAGTCGGTCGAGGCAGATGACCGTTCATACTGAGCCCAGTTCTGCCGGAGGTTTTTTCTTTTCCCGTTAATGGGTGTTTTTTCTTCCCACTGTCGCTTCATGCTTGCTCAGTATGAGGGATTGCAGCAAAGCCATGTACAATGCAGACGACTCTCCCTGTGGCTCTACGGTTCCCCAGGAGTGAATGCTGCTTGTCGGGACTTTGATGCAATCAACTGGTTTCCTTATATAGGACATTTTGACCAATCTGTATAATCTGACCCAATCTGTATAATATGATTGAACTTGATTTTGTAAAGTGCCTTGAGATGACATGTTTCATGATTTGGCATTATATAAATAAAATTGAATTGAATTAAACTAAAAAACAGATGCTATGATTTCACCTGTCCCCCCATAGTTCATTTTATGGGACACAGGGTTTCCCCCCAGAACTTGGGCTAATCTTTGCAGTAGGTGTCTTGGTGGGTTGAGGGGTGTGTGCGGTTAATTGTGCCGGGGGGATTTTTACCAAAATATTGCTTTTTCACCATTAAAATCACCAGAACAGTATAGTGTTGTACCAGACAAGTAAAAGTTAAGGTAACCAGAGTAAGAAGAACATGATTTCTAATTGTGATGGCAGAAGTATCCAGTCAGTAGCTTTTCTAGTTTTACGGTTATAAACATTGATCCATTATTTGGTGAAATCAGCCGGCTTGGAAGTGGCTTTTTCTTGTTGAATAATGGAAGTAATTGTCTAAACTTCCTCTTTTACTCAACAAAACTGCTGACAAACACAAAATTTTGGGATTTTGCTTGAAAATCAGTGGCAACCACAGAACAACAGACTCTCTAACAGCCAAACCAGTGCTACAAATCCTCGTAGTTCAGAATTGTGAGGTCAAAGGGAAATTATACAGTTTTGGCCTTTTACAAATGAAAATCTGACATGAATATGCTTGCCACGTCCACGAGGGAATAATTTATAGAATCTCCTTCTGGTGTGATTAGAGCTGGAGGTCTTATGGATCTATAAAACTTTACAAATCTAGCTCACACTAAGAAAAGACCGATTTCTTTTACAATTTTCATCCATTCAACAATCGACGAAGTGATTCCAAGTCTGAACCTGCTTCTTAGTTTTGGAACAAAAGAAATAGCCTCAGGCTACAAATCTTAACCTGCAAGTTCAATGATCCTCGAGCTCTTTTGTGACTAGTTTGTGAGGATTTGGATTTTATGTGATAGACTAGCAGTGCATAATTGTCAAGCGGAAGAAAGATTCTAGTATATGGTAGTAAATAAATAGTTTTCAAATAGCTTTACAAATTAAAGTCTTAAAAGTGTTATGTGAATTTGAGTTCAGTCGGCATTTTCTCTAATAACCCCTAAATAAAACCCAGGGAAACCATATCAGCAGTAAATAAAGTCACTTCACAAGGCCTCAGAGGTTTGATAGAGAACATTAAAAAAAACACACATTGTTATGAAGACGAAGGAACACAGCGGATAGGTCAGGGATGAAGTTATCGACACATTTAGAGAGAAAAGCCATTGTTGAAAGACAAATAGAGGAAGTCCCATTTAAACTTTATCACTAGCCATGTAGGGCAGAAAGAAAACATGGAAGATGTTTTGGCCTTCATGACCAGTCTAACATAGGTAAAACCGCTCCATCATTGCTCTACCAGTATGCTTAGGCTCTAGCCTCAAGTCTTTAGTCAGATTTTCTTCAAGGATGGCGATGCATTTAGCTCAATCAAAGTTCCCTTTTTGACTCTGACCAGTTTCCCTGTATACCTTTTAGCCTGCAGTATGGATAAAACTAAATTCCATAATAATAAACAATTGTTTTTTATTATCAAAGTGCAGCATTTTCAGGATAAAAAATCTCTAAAACCATCATGTATGGTATATTATGTACGGTATTATATATCAACCAGCTGTTTGGGAGTCAGGGTAGGAAAAAAAAGCCTACTCTGTGCTACCATTACAAACTGAAAACGTAACTGTTCTGGGACTTAGACAGCAATTGTGTGCTACGGTCAGAAGAGACTAAGCTTTTAGCTTTTTGGAAACAAGCACTGTGGCTGGGTTTGAGGCCAAACAATGCATTGAAAGTTGTGTTTGTAACATGATAAAATGTGAAAAACCTCCAGAGGTTTTGAATACCATCTTACTATATTTATTAGTAAATTAAATCTACATGTGCATAATCTTGTTTCTTTGTTTTTTTTTGGGCCGAGGATTCCGGCATTTCTGTTTTAGAGAATGGTTTCTAAATCTGTCTTACTGAATAAAACATATAAAGTCTGCTTTTACCATCCTTAAAGCAAACAGTCGACTTTACCGTGATAACACGTTTAAATTCATTGCGTTTAAATAAAAATAAACAAAAGTAACAATATGGTTCTAATTCATCCTTGACTAATTTAACTTTTTACCCACTACGTTTCAAATATAGCCCTCCTTTGTTCAGGATTCCAAAGTGTGTATAATCAATAAATCTGTTTTTCTCACTAATCTCTTATTTTGTATCTTAAATGCAGTAACAATGTAAGAAACAAAAACAAATAAAACAAAATCCTGAAATATTTCTACAAAGGAGCAGCTAAAATGTTAGACCATTATTCTTCTGATAGGTTTCACGCTGTTATTTTTAATAGCTCACCTTTATTTATATATTTCGGTAAACCCATAGCCTCTTATGGAACAAAATGGATTTAACTATAGGATGTAAGATTGTATAACAGTTCATGTTTTTAGGTCTTATGTTTAGTTTGACTTCTATGTTATGCCGCTGCTGCTTAATAATTCCCCAATTGTCGGATCAATAAAGTATATCTTGTCTTTTTTATGTTAGCTACATTTTATTTTGTGTTTGCATGACATCGGAATGATCTTTTCCTCAATTCTGAACCACAAAAGACGCGAGGGACGGCGGGGGAAGCCAAAATTTCCTATTATGCATTGCTCCTCATAGATTTCATCCAACCTTTTTAAAAACTGATCTAAACTGTCGTTAAACATGGTTTATTTTGATAATACATTAGAACGACCTATATGAAAAAGTTATTGTGTGTTTTTATGGGGTTTTGAATGTTTTTTAATTCCTTCCGAGACCGTCATTCAGACTCGAGTGACACTGGACATACTCTCTACCACCCCAATCCAGGCCATGGACTGGTGTCACTTTTCAACTTATTGTAGGTTTCTGCTCATATGTGGAGAGGAATGCCAAGAATTAGTCAGACTCTGTAAGAACAGGGGCTGGCACTGTTAAGTAAAAAATTTGTTCAATATCTTGTTTCCTTGAAATTCATGGAAGGGCTAATGCTTCTCTATCGACAGAAACTTCAAGAGTTTGTCTGCCCTGTGAAAACAGGGCTATGGCTGATAAAAGACAACATATTAAGATTAAATCACGTTTTACTATTCGTAAATGCACTATTCACTTGAACGTCGACTGAAGTTGTTAAAAACTTGCAATGTTGACACTAATCAGAATAATGTGTCTTCGATTGCAAATTTTATGATTAGTTTATGTAATATTTCACATAAAGTAAAAGTTATACCATATTGTTTTAGGAATTCTTATTTGACTCAATTCTAATCTCAGTTTCAAATGAACAATCCTTCATCATTTTAGCACAGTCTCTTCCTAAACAAAAGAGACAATACTCTTTTGGATCTAGGTCTAAGTAATTCTATAAAATAAATAATTCGGGTGACAGTCGTAAACGTTGCTCATAAACAAAGCAGCGTGTTTTTAACCACTGACGTTAGACACCCTCAACTACTAGACAACTATTAGACAACTTCATACTAGCCATCCTAGTGTGAACCATACAACTTCGTACTAAAAAAAAAAATTTCCTGCAAGATTACCCAAAAGGAGTAATCCGTCATTTTCTTCATCTGCAAATAGTTGTTCTTGTCTATTCTACAGCTTTGATTCGCTTTGTTTTCTTCACACTACTTCTACGTTTACTTGCTATATTGCCAAAGCAATTCCTCGTACACGTAAAATACTAATTAACCACAAATCTCACTCTGACTCTGCTCTGTGACACAGGTGACCGGTGTCTCACTTACTAACCTTCAAAGTTAGTTCAAAGATAGTTTTTTAATAAGTTCAGATGTAGCTCAGCAGTAACTAAACATGATAAAATAGCTGAATAGCTTGTCACCTACACCAACCTGCATAGCAACACATGCTCAACACGTATTGTACTCTTTACATACAAATGTTTGCAAGGTGCAATACTTGATGATGATGGTAACTGGTCGTTCAAACTTGCTTAAAATAAGAGTATTGTAAAATACCATATATACAGTATACACAATAATTTCCTCGTTGTCCAAAAGACGCTTCTGTGCACGTTTCTTAAGTCAAGTTGTGTCCAGTTAAATTGGCTTTGAGTGTAGAGTTTATCATCTGTGTTAAAGTTGTTGTCATATATGTCTAGCTTTAAATTTCATTGATTCTTGCTTAGAAGGTGGTTTCATCATTTTTCTTTTACTTCATAAATATACTGTCATTTGCATACCTTAACTTTTTTTTTTGTAATTTGACAAAATGTGAAATAGCTGGAAATGTGGGAATACTTTGGAAGACACTGTACATTCAAAGTAATGGCTGCAGTTTCTCAGACCTATCAAGACGTTTTGAAGGCTAATGACAGAGCTTCCTCTTTGATTTAGCCACTTATGTCATGAACCAGAGACAGGGGGACCCAGTATTCAACCAGACAAGCAGAGGTTAGATTAAAGATAATTTATTAACAAAATGCAAAAGCCAAAAAACGGGGATCAAGACAAAAATGGGAAGACTGCATCCAATAACCAAAAATAACAAAAAGGCAGTCACAGACAAAACTATATGCAAAAACAGGGGACAGGCTAACTCAAGTATCCAGAGGCAAACAGGGGCAGAAGAACAGGTAAACAGAGAGCATTGAAAGCTGAACTTGACTCCCCAACTGGGCACAGAAAAAACAAACAATGATGTGGCAGATTGCAGGGGGCAGAGGCAGGTATAAGTAAGGGAGTGATCAGGTGAATGGAGTGAAACTAATTACTGACATGGGTGGAGCTAATCGGGAACAGGGAAGTGCTTGGGAGTAAACTGAAGCCGATTGGATGGTGACTGGTGAAGGGGAGTGACAGGAAGACAAAAGAATGCTTGCAGGTGAACTGAACTTAGACTGGTGACAGAAATGGTCTGAGCAGGCTGGATAAACTTATAACCTAAAACAAAATCAAACACTAAGACAGAACCTAAAATAGAAACTGAACTTAAGGCAGGAGAGTGAAGTAATTGATCAAATAATAAAACAAAAACCATAACCAAACCCAAATCATGACAACTTATATGAGCCGCCAGAGCTATTTGTCAATAACCATTTTGTATAGAGGGGGCACACTTTTTCAATAAGATTAGGCTTCCTTTGAACACATTTGAGCTGGAACAAAAATTGTTTATGGGCAGGTTGTAAAAATTTGGGAAGCTTTTCATAACATTTGTTGGGTTTTTAGAAAGATTTACTAACAAAATACATCAAAATAGTTGTCAATGTCTGGAAGAAAACTAAAGCCAATTTAATAAAAATGCCATCTCCTTGAACTCATTTTACCAATTTATTTTTTAAATGAGTCGAATCTGCCGAATCTGACATCATCAATGAATAATAGTTATAATGAATAATATTGATTGTTATAATAAAACAAGAAAACAATAATGGTTAATGTAAACGCCCCAAGAGGAGTTAAGTTCTACTGATCAACTTGAAAATATTTCATGGCTGTGTGAAAGAGAAATGTTTGGTTGAGCTCTGTTAGATAAATTACGATTATATTAAGGTAGATTTATAACTCATGTTGGGAAGGTATAAATAAAAAAAAAAAAATTCAGTTGATATTTTATGATTGTTTTTTTTTTATCATGAAGTTTTTTTTTTCTTTGCTTCTGCGCAGTTGTGCGCTAATGGCATGTTCTGATGTTTAATAGTTCTTTGCTTTTAACACGAGAGAGTTTGAGATTTAGGCTTGTTTTGTTTTTGTTTTTTAGATTGGGCAGGTTTTATGCTGGGTTTGGGCTAACAGTGAGATACAGCAGCCTGTCATAATTTGCAGCATTCACTCCTCCTGAAAGAGCATAGGCGCCTTGGCTTCTTCAACTTAAACTCACCTCATTGTGGACGGTGCCGCTTGTGTTTCATAATCTTCCACTCTATGATAATCTTGAGCCTTAGTGGTTTCCGGGTTGACTTTGGACTACATAATAAGTACAGTAGTGAAGTATTTTTACTTTGTTACTACACTCAAAAAAATAACTTTTTCCCAGAACGTAATAAAATTATGGAAATAATTTCCACCTAAATAAAACGCATTAATTTAGCGAGAAGCAATTTTGTTGAGTGAACAAAATGTATATATGTTGGGTCAACATGATGTATTTGCATTACTGTTAATTAATTAATACTACTCAGTCCAACTAGATTAGTATGGGTAAACGTAACATTCTAACTTAATTTTCTTATGCCATTTAAACTTGTATGATAGGGTTATGAGTTACTTAATTTAATAGGGTAGTTACAACTACTTTTTAAAATAGTACAGTACATGAATTTATTGTGCTGAGCCAACAAAACAAAGTTAAGTAAGAAACTACCTTCATCATATGAAAATTAATATAATAGTAATTATTCAAATATTAAATCATTTTTAACATATACATATTCAGCTATTTAAAATGTAAATGTCAGCCTATATACCCCCAGCTGGTGTAAAGTTTGGAAAAGAAAAACAGAAAGTAAATTGTATTTGTTGGAATCACTTTACTTTAAAACTATGAGTGTTGCTGTGAAAATACAACAAACAATACAGCCTGAAACTTCAGTTTCCAACATCATGTCATCTCTGTAAAAAAACAACAGATAGACAAGCAAAAGTTGTAACTCCCAAGTTAAGAAATTGGAGCCCACGGTCGAGCCAGCCCCCCGTTAACATCTTGTATGCAACATCAACATACTGTATAAAATGTATTCATGTCAGTAAAACAAATCTACAGAAAAATAACATTTCTGGATTCTTCTGGGTAGCCATAAAAGCTCAAGTGGCTTTTGAGAAATCAATCCGCAACATACATTCCTATACACAGCCAAAACCATTTAACAACTGACATTAGGTGTCTATATTTAGAGCTTTCTGCTTACCAAAAAAACAATCAAAGCTCAAAGCAGAAAGTGGTCCTGTCAACTGAGTAAGAAAGAAAAATATTTGAGAAAAACCAAAATACAGCATTGTGCATCCATATCAAAATAGTTTTCTTTTGAAAAGAACACTTTTTTTAAACCTTACCTTTGTTTGAAGAAACATTTCAAAACATTCCACTTTGTAAACCCAAAATAGCAATAGTTGGAAGTATTAAAACACAAACACAGCTTGCCATTTCAGTAAATACTCAAATGGCTTCAAATACCTTCCCATCAAAGTAACTCCTAACTGTATTTTACTCTATTGAGGGTGACTAACGCGCAAGTAGAGTTTTCAGTGTTTGATTTTTTTTTGAGAGTCTGTTTCCATCAAGCTCCATGATGATCTTCTGCAAAGCTTCAAAGGTGTATCTGAGCTCTGGTGGGTAGCTGAGGTTAAGAGCATATACTAGCGCAAACAACATGACCACAGCAAGTGGAACGCTTCCCAGCTCATCCAGAACTTGTACCCCCTCCAGAACAATAACTACATCTTCCGGTCCATCACCTGGCTCTGCACCTTCCTTGCGAATGACAAAGATTCCAAATGTCGTCTCCATCGCTGCAGCTTCACTGCTCCCACCATCTGTGTTCTTCACAGAAAAAAGGGGGAAATAAAGGATATACATGTAAAGATATGTTATACTGGTCCCATTTTTAAACACACGCACTAAATTACATACCATGTATTCTTTCACAAGGTTCTCGGGCTCTTCATTCAGGTACACACACAGGGCTTTGATGATGCACTCTCTTCTGACATCAATGACATCAGTCTGAGTGTGTAGGACAATAAATAAAAGATAAAACATTTTAATCAACAGGTAGAAGATTTTACAAACAAAACATTGAATTATACATTCTTCGAAATGTAACAATATTTGTCATTTTTTATGATATATGAACTTACAATATCCATGGGTGCATTGGTTTTATGTCCAAGCAAGACATTTAATCATAGAAAATTGTCAAATGTAAACATGTGGTCCCAGGAAACAGTACCTACCGTTGTAACATCAGTGGATATTGTAACATCTGCCCAAAGTTAATATTTTATCAGATCAGTCCGTCCGTCGTTTTCTGCATATCCGGGGTCGAGTCGCGGGGGTAGCAGCTTCAGTAGGGAGGCCCAGACGTCCCTCTCCCTGGCCACTTGGGCCAGCTCCTCCGGAGGAATCCCAAGGCGTTCCCAGGCCAGCCGAGAGACATAGTCCCTCCAGAGTGTCCTGGGTCTTCCCCTGGGCCTCCTCCCGGTGGGACGTGCCTGGAACACCTCACCAGGGACGCGTCCAGGAGGCATCCTAACCAGATGCCCGAGCCACCTCAACTGGCTCCTCTCGACGTGGAGGAGCAGCAGCTCTACTCTGAGTCCTCCCCAGATGACTGAGCTCCTCGCCCTATCTCTAAGGGAGAGCCCAGACACACTACGGAGAAAACTTATTTCAGCGGCTCGTATCCGGGATCTCGTTCTTTCGGTCACGACCCAAAGCTCGTGACCATAGATGAGGGTAGAAACATAGATCGACCGGTAAATCGAGAGCTTCGCCTTTTGGCTCAGCTCTCTCTTCACCACAACGGATCGGTACAGCGCCCGCTTCACAACAGACGCCGCACCAATCCGCCTGTCGATCTCCCGCTCCATCTTCCCCTCATTCGTGAACAAGACCCCAAGATACTTGAACTCCTCCACTAGGGGCAGCACATCTTCCCCAACCCGGAGAAGGCACTCTACCCTTTTCCGGTTCAAGACCATGGTCTCGGATTTGGAGGCACTGATTCTCATCCCGGCCGCTTCGCACTCGGTTGTGAACCGTTCTAGTGAGAGCTGTAGATCACGCCCTGATGAAGCCAATAGGACCACGTCATCCGCGAATAGCAGAGACGCAATCCTAAGGCCATGAGCTCAAAGGCTCTTTGATGCTCACTATACCACCCACTAAGTCTCTTTACCATAAACAACAGTCTCTCCTGAATAACAACAATGTGAACTATCTGTCCAAAATCAGGAAGTCCACTTGTAGACCCATGAGTTATAATCATGCCCTTTTTGAAACTTACACCTTTGGTTGACACAGATCTAGTTAAATGCACCTCTCTTGTACCAGGAAATCTTTGTTTAATATTCTCAACAATTTTGTCCTTTAACACATCGACAGAAACTGTTGACACACTTGTCATCTCAAGAACAGACTTCTCAAAACTGGATGCTCTCATGTGATATGAAATCATGAGCTGATGCTTAAAAGCTAGCGAGAGGGGCACGTTTTTGAAGCAGTTTGAGTGCCGAATGACATGCTTAAAAAAACTGTGCTTAGCCTCGAATCGCATCGTCCAGAGACCAACGAGAGGACCAAACTTCCTGATGAGAGCAGGATAGTGTTCCAAGTAATGATGTTTGGGTAGAAGCTGCACATTAGGAAAAAGTTCTTGGTATCTTTTGCGGTGCTCTGAAATTTTGCACTCAAGGTAAGCAATGGAGTCTTCTGTGTGTGTTGGAGCAACCACCAGCTCTACAATATCTTTTAAAACCATTAGAATTTGCCATGCCATTTCATCTTCCGGCACGAGATGTCCAATGATGAAAGGAAGAAATCTTATCAGTGCCCAGTTCTCATGAGCATTCCCTCCGATTGTTTTTGAGAATGTATGTGGGATTACATGAGGCCTGTTAGTCTTGTCTGACCACTTGAAGGGAAAACTAAGGATAGATTTGTTTAGAAGCTCAAGACTGAAATAATTCTTGGATATCAGCAGTGACAAACAATGCGCAAGCTCCACAGGCACAATGCCCTCAAACACATCATGCATGATATCTGGTGGATAATCTGTCAGAAACTGAAGTGGGAAAGGCTTTTGGTGATTGCACATGGCCTTTTCACCCCAAAACAGCTTGAACTGTTCTGCTGGGCTGAATTTACGTGAGAGTCATGTAGTTCTTTAGTCCTCAGATCAAATGAACCTGATCTCACATCGCTTGTTTGGATCTCTGCTCGTGTTGCTGTGCAGAATCTGCAGATGTTTCCACCAGAAAAACTTTCATTAAAACCTGCTATACTGTGAGCACCGAGGTTATCTGCAGCAACAACTTGAATTGTGCCTTTAACACATTTACCAAGCAATGGAACAAAAATTCCATCCTGCTCAAGGGTTTTTACATCTTGAAGAAGAGGATGCAAGACATTGTCATAACCATACTTTTTCACATCATCAGATTTGCACAAGATTGCCAGATAAATCGAGGAAAGTGCTGAATGTGAGCCCGGAGGCAAATTACTCAGAGTCCAGTAGATACCACAGAGCTTGTGTTTCCTGCGTGAAGTACCCAGAGGATTGCATACCTCGAAATCATCTATGTACAAAGTTAGCAAGATTCTCAAGTCACCCCCTGAAAGAAAACTGTTTTCCTTAAAGTTTGAGCCATCTTGAAATGATTTATAAGTACGCTGTTCTCCTGTTGTCCCATGACTCTGATGTACTCTGTGGTTTTCAACAACTTTATCCACAACATCTTTCCTATTGAAGAGCTGTTGCAAGCTTTTTAGTAAAGACACATACTGAAAGCTTCTCTTTTCCCTTTTATCAAGCATGTACTCAGTGGGCTCAATGACATCAAAGTTTTCCCTGTAAAACTTGTTTCGAAGATATGATGTACTCAAAGAGCCACCCTTCTCTATAGATTTTAGCAAGGGATGAGACGTTGTGAGGGCTGTGGCTACTTCTTTTATCACTGACTTGTCAGGTGTGGAACCATGTTTCTGAAACACAGCTTCAATAGTGTTAACAGAGAGAGGAAATGCAGCTGAGCATAACAAATAGTGTAATTCTTCAAGAAACTCATCAACTTTTGTTCCTGGCACATGTGTGAACTGTTCTAGTTTAAGCAAAGCTGCAGCAAAGTTCTGCTCAATTATGCCAGGCAGGATCTTGCTTATATCCACATCATTACGTGGAGATGCACTGTCTAATTCCACTTCAGAGTCATCTGGGTTAAGTGTATTTTCCTCTGCACCGTCAGATGATTCTTGTGAAATTCTGGTTGTTGTCACTATACCTGGTTTAAAATCATTTAATGTATGGGGGTTGTGTTTCCTGTTCTTGTGTGAGTGAAACGTTCCATAGATATTTGTTTTGAAGGTACAATCCCCAAACATACAGGTAACAGTTTCATGACTCTTAAAATGAATGGCAATATGTACGAAAAAATCCCTCTCCGTAGAAATATTGGTACAATTACACAAAGGACAACTAAATGTTTTAAATTCCAGGAGCTCCTGACAAGTTTGCTTAGGATGAACTCTACTTAAATGTATGCGCAAAGCATTTAGTGTCTTAAAATTGCATGGACAGTTTAGATGTGGACACGAGTAACGTTGTCTATGGCGGTGCTGTAGTCTTAAATGTTTAAGTAGATCATATCTACTAGAAAACGATACACTACACTCCTTGCACCTCCACATGTCAGTAACAGAACAGTAAAATCAGGCATATGTGGGCATAATATTTAAGATTTTTCATTTCCTATCTTTCCCTTTTCACCTTACTTGATCTTAAACAGCTTGTCACTACATTTATTTAAACACTTAGGTTTATCTAATTTAAATCATGAACCTGATACTAGCAGATGACTCCCTTTCCCCGCAGTCACTCTTGGTTGATGAAGCCGTAGAAGAGGACACTTTCACAGGAGTATGGTGAATGGTGATCTCTTGTAAGAGGACACTGGACACAAATTTCTGGGATAAATTGAGAGAACAGAGACACAGGATGAAGAAATATAATGACTTTAAACAATCTTAGAAAAGGAACTACAAATAAAAAAACAATAATTAATACAGTGTATGACTCTGATGCTTCTATTATTTTTGGTGGACATGGAATATATTTTTCCATGTGTTTGTGGAGCAACTGTGTTGACTGAAAAGCGTGTGAATGTGCCGCGTTGCGACATCCATAGAAGTTGCTGGGCGAGGTCGGTGGTTGGAAAAACGCGGGCTATGTGCTAATCCACACAAGCAGCGCAACAGTACACTCATGGTAGCACACATTCGTTCCCTCGTCAACAAAGTGAATAAAATCTGACTGTGGAAAGCTCCATTCATCGCCACTATTATTCGTGTAGCATATGTGACTGTAGCCTTTTAGCTGTAACTACATTCACCAAAGGAAGGCGATTATCCTCACCAGCCATGCCTGCATTAGCTCTGCGGTTATGTAGTCCGCGCGTGTTGTCAACGATGCCGTCAACCTCAGGATGCTAGCTCGTAAGCTTAGTTAACTATGCGCATGCCGACAGTCGGATATATTAATGCACTCTAATAAAACGCCCAGTAACAAAAAAAATCATCCAAAATGCAAAAGAGGACAATAACTAACTGTCTATAACATTTCTGCTGCCGTATTGTTTTCTGTTCGATGGATGGTAAAAGATTAAACTTACCTTTTCCACAAGTGATATTTCTTTTCAAAATGACGACTCCTCTTTGCCAGCCAGTCTGGGACTCACTCACCTTTGACCATGGCTTTCAAGAGAGGGGCACTACTAGGAATGTGCACATTACTGACACCTACTGCTTTGGAGTCGTATTGATTTGCAATCTTAACCCATTAGAATTAGGTTGTTTTAACATAAATTATTCAGGTAAATTTTAAATTGTGGCATTTTATGCTAAAACTACATGTTTTAAAACTGTTCGACAACAAAACATGATTTTATATAGTAGAAGCTACGTGTTAGACATAGGATAAGGTAACAGACACCCAGTTTGCTTTTTTTGAGTGTATACAACACTGCTGGTTTGTTCCCTGTTTCAGCCGCTGGATTTTCCTACCGTCCTGTGAGCTTCAATAGGCCTCTGTTAGCTGCTGGATTTCGTGCCTTCATCCGTACCTCAAGTTTTGCTCGCTGCTTCATTGCCTGGATCTCCTGCTACCCCTGTACTACAGCAACCCTGCATCTCATCTACATTTCTCTTCTCATTCTGATTTCCTCATCCACTAATAATCTCTCTTTCAATAAACTATCAGAAAATAACTCTGTTTTGTATGTGCATTCACCCAAAGACAAATTTATAACAGAAACAAGTTTGCTTTTAGTACGGTGAAAATATTTTAATTAAATGTTGTCAATGCCTAACAGATAAGATAATGAGCAAGGTGGGACAAAAGAAGGTGAGAAAGCATCCCTGCCATTTTTAACACCAGAAGTAATTCAATCATATATTAGTCATCCGTCTTGGTTTTTCTGTCTTTTTTTTTTTTTTGAAAGCTGAACTCCGCCGCTTTTACGAAAGCATTTCTAAATTTTATATCGATTAATTATTGTGTCATGTAAAGGTCAATTAAAAAATAAACCCCGCCCCTTTTTAATCGCCCCGCCCCTTTTTAATCCATCAAAATCGGATTAAAATTTGACATAAGGTGTCTCCTATGTCTCTCTGTTGTCATTTCAGCTTTTAACTTTTTGTTCTCTCTCTTTTTTCTTCATAGTAGGTACACATGGTCTGACGTTTTGTTGACTGTGAAATCATCCAGGGAGGACAGATCACCGACTATTACCATCTAATGTAGAACAGATTACTAGATCAATATGTGCTTCTGTGCTTTTTGTCTGTCTTGTTGTGTCTCTGCTCTGTCTTCTGTAACCCCCAGTCAGTCGAGGCAGATGACCGTTCATACTGAGCCCGGTTCTGCTAGAGGTTTTTCCTTCCCGCTAACGGGTGTTTTTTCTTTCCACTGTCGCTTCATGCTTGCTCAGTATGAGGGATTGCAGCAAAGCCATGTACAATGCAGACGACTCTGCCTGTGGCTCTACGCTTCTCCAGGAGTGAATGCTGCTTGTCGGGACTTTGAAGCAATCAACTGGTTTTCTTATATAGGAACATTTTTGACCAATCTGTATAATCTGACCCAATCTGTATAATATGATTGAATTTAACTTTGTAAAGTGCCTTGAGATTCAATTCAATTCAATTCAATTCAATTTTATTTATATAGCGCCAAATCATGAAACATGTCATCTCAAGCACAAATTTAAAGATGACATGTTTCATGAATTGGCGCTATATAAATAAAATTGAATTGAATTGAATATACATTTGCAATACCGTACTTTAACTGTAATATGCAATTACCTTCCACTGCACTTTCATTTAAATAGCTTCTGTCCAAACTTTATTTATTCATTTTATAGTAATAGCTACCTGTATATCATGCTCACAATTTTGCCTATAGTAATAGCTATCTGTACATATATTCACAGTACATGTAAACTCTGTTATAATAACAACCATCTGTATATTATGCTATTGTACATGTCTGTAAAACTCTATTTATAGTAATATCCACCTGTATATTATATTCGGTACATATCCAGCTGTAAATTTAGTTCACAATACTATTTATCTATATATTATATTCATAGGACAAATCTATCAGTAAAATTCTGTTTATAATAGTATCCATCTCTATATTTATTCAGTAAAAACCCATGTCCTGTACTTATGGAACCATTGTTTATCCTGCACTTGCTGCTATTGCACTTCTGGTTAGACCTAAACTGCATTTCGTTGCCTTGTACCTGTACCTGTGTAATGACAATAAAGTTGAATCTAATCTAATATTTAGGAAGTTCATGAGTGAGGTTTCCTTTGTTAAAGTCACCAAGGACAATAACTAAGGAGTCCGGATTGCTCTGCTCCACACTCAGTATCTGGTCTGCGAGCGTGCGCTGTGTGACCTGCACGTTTGCATGTGGCGCGATGTAAACACCGACCAGAATGAATTAAGCAAACTCGCGGGGTGAATAAAAAGGCTTACAGTTTATGATGAAGGATTCCAGGTCAGGAGAACAGTGCTGCTGGATCACTGCCACATCGTTGCACCAGCGATATACATTTGCAATACCGTACTTTAACTGTAATATGCAATTACCTTCCATGATGTAAAAACAGATACCTCCACCTTTCGCTTAACTAGAGAGTTCTGATTCTCGGTCCGCTCTGTGAAGTTGGAAGCCGTCCAGCTGCAGCGCGGAGTCCGGGATTAATCCACACAGCCACGTCTCCGTGAAGCAAAAAATAGCAGATGAAGAGAAGTCCCTGTTTTTACCCAGCATCAGTTGTAATTCGTGCAGTTTGTTGGACAGGGAACGCACGTTGGACAGGATTATGCCCGGTTGCAGTGAGCGGAGTCCGCGCTGGCGAAGACGCACCAGCACACCAGCGTGTTTCCCTCTCCTCCGGCGTTTCGCTGCATGAGCAAAGGTGAGCACACCTTTGACCAGAATTTCCAGCGTAGGGAGAAGAAAAGTGGGGAATAAATCCTCTGGTGATGTAGCCCTGATGTTCATGAGCTCTTCTCTGGTGAAAGAGTTCTGGGTATCATCGCAAAAACCAGAGTTAAATAGTAAAACAAAGCAAAAAGGTGCGCACCAACACACCGTGGCTGCCGTCCGCGGCACCATTTCTGATGATAAATAACCACTAAAGACTAAAACTAATAATATGCCAGGGTAAACTAAAACAATACACAAGCTATAATAAAAGACAGAACTCAAGACAGAAATAGAACCTAAGACAGGGAAGTAAACTGACTAATCAAATAACAAACATATAACAAAACAAAACCCAGAATATGACAGCTCCTGCGCTTTCTACTTCAAATAGGACAACAATGAGATGATATTTATATGATCCACGCTCACTGCACTGTGGAGTTGCATATGACAGCATAAAATTACAAAATCAACAGTATCTAAAAATGACTATAGAACTAGTGGACATATCAAAAACAGGCCAAAGTCAATCACCAAATCAACTACAAAATATGCATCTCAACAGATGACTGTGGCTTAATCAAGTAGAATATTCTAACATCAGAAACGAATTGCTGCATAAATTAGCAGTGAATGCTCTTTTAACCGACTCCATTTCAAAAGAGGGGCTGAGTACAAAACATTTGCCCCTAAACCAGTCCAAGACCAGAACTTATGGAGCTGAGGACCATCATCAAGTCTTGGTGAAACATCTTGTAGGTCTGGTAGTGGCTGGGGAGCTTCAACTTGAAGAAGCAGGTGAGAGCCACTGGATATGTTGAGGTTACAACCTCAACGTTGAGGTTTTTTGTCGGCAGTTCCCACCCGACCCAATCCTTCATCAGGTCACGCAGCATGTCTAATGATGCTATGGAAGACTAATTTTCATTTGTGACTCCTCAAAACTTAAAACTGGATAACACCTTTCAAAAATAGAAAGTAACAACTTTCCTAGGCAAAGGTAACAAATTAGCAGTGCTTGCTGTTTTAATAGGGTTTTAAAGTAGATGACAAATGTGACACATCAATGTGGTAAACTTCAAAATATCAGAGTCCTGCTGTCTTATGTACAAGCAACTGCACAGCTCTCTTAGTAAACGCTGGTGGGATGGAGAAATCCTGAAAGTTGCAGCACACAAAAAAATTCAGCTGTACAAAACTGTGAATAGACTGGTCACCGCAGGAGCTGGATGTAAGGTTAAAAGAGTTGTACGACAAGTGGATCCAACCTAAAGGTAAAACAGTGAAAGGACATTGGTGAAATTATTGTCTTGGAGCAATATCTCCGTATGCTGTCTCCTGAGCTTCAGGTTTGGGTCCGGGAACATGATCCTCCAACAGCTTCCAAAGCTGCTTCTCTGGCTGAGGTGTTTGTGGCTGCAAGACGGAAAGGACAACCATGGAGTTATTCTTCTTGGAAGGCATCTAAAGATGCACGCAGAGCTGCACCTGTACAACATCACCAAAAGGGTGTATCTGCTGTGGGTAAGGCCTCCCCAAGGGAAAATCAGTCAGTAAGCACAACACCCAAGCAGTACAATAAAGTGCCTGTTTGTTATTTGTGTGGTCAAGAAGGCCATACAAAACCCATGTGCCCAAAGAACCCTCCTAAACTCACTCAACTGTGTGTTGTTCCATTCAAAAGTGAGAATTGCATCAGTGTTGGACAGTCTGTGAAACTGTTAATGTTAAAAGTTAATGGGAAAAGTGTAAAGGCCTTAATTGACACTGGCAGTGTTCAGACACTTGTTGACAGAGAGCTGGTCCCATCGCATATAATCTGCACATCAGACACCATCCCTATCCGCTGTGTGCATGGTGATGAAAGGCCATACCCCTCAGCAGATGTGTTTATGGAAGTGCAAGGACAACTATACCTGTTGAATGTTGGTGTTGCAGAAAATCTCCCTTTTCCAGTAGTATTGGGTAGTGACTTACCCATTTTGTTTGTCTTGTTGCACAAACCACAGAACTGTAATGTAGTAACTCGTTCTCAAGCAAAACAGCCAGAAGAATCTCCAATTTTGAGTGTGCTGCCTTTTTATGATGCAGATTTAGATGTGCAGCCTGGAAAATCTAGAAATCACGTCGACAAAAGAGACGGGAGAAGTTTCTGTATACACCTGTGACATCTACAGAAAAGGTCAGGATCTACCCCAGGGTTTCAAGGTGCCTTTAAATATGGCTCAAATCCAGCGTGATGACTGCTTTTTCTGAAAGCCAACGGACCCCAGAAAGGTAACCACGGAGGTAGTGATGAAGAGTTTGTTCTACAGAAAAATATCCTTTATCGCCAACAGGGGGCATTTAGGCAGCTTGTGGTCCATAAGGATGCAAGAGAGATGGTGCTTATTTTGGGCCACTCAATTCCCTGGGCTGGCCACCTAGGGAAACATGAGACCCATGAGATTACGGACTGACGTTGCCCAGTTTTGTAGGACCTGCCCTCAGTGTCAATTAACCTCCATTAATTTCCTTCAAGAGCACCACTGCAGCCTCTTCCCCTAATTGACACGCCTTTTGAGCGCTTGGGTATGGACATTGTGGGTCCACTTGAAAGAAGCAAATCTGGACACCGATATATGTTGGTGATAACAGATTATGCAACAAAGTACACAGAAGTCTTCCCCTTAAAGACAATTAAAGCAAGAGCCGTGGCTTTCTCTTGGTGCAGCATTTTTCAAGGGTTGGATTTCCCTGTGAAATTGTGACAGATCAAGGCACTAACTTCATGTCTACTCTCCTAAAGCAGGTATATCAGCTACTGGGGATTAAGGGTGTTCGGACTACCCCTTATCATCCACAAGCGGATGGACTCATGGAGAGGTTCAACCAAACCCTGAAGCAAATGCTGTGAAAGTTTGTGGACGAAACCGGCTCGGATTGGGATCAATGGTTGCCTTATCTCCTCTTCACCTACAGAGAAATACCACAGGCCTCCACAGGGTTCTCTCCTTTTGAACTTTTATACGGTCATGAGGTGAGGGGACCTCTGGTGCTATTAAAGGAGACCTGGGCTGGAAAAGAGGGGACGGAGGGGCCTGTTAATGTTATCTGCTATGTTATGCAGATGAGGGGGAGTCTACAAAAGATGACGGCTCTGGCCCAGCAGCACATGGCAGAAGAACAAAAGTACCAGAAGGCTTGGTATGACAAGTCAGCCCGGCAGAGGACCTTTGTCCCAGGCCAGAAGGTTCTGGTTATGCTACCATCCAGTGAGAGCAAGCTTTTGGCCAAGTGGCAGGGGCCATTTGAGGTAACAAAACCGCTTGATCAGTACCTGCCCTCATCAACACCAATAGAGCTTGACTTGAAACATCTGTCAAGTGAACAACAACTTCAGGTCAGAGCATTATGTAATCCTCAGATATTTAAAGAATATCCAGGTCGTACAGACATTCTTGAACACAAGATTGTGTTGAAAAGCGATGCTAAAGTTAAACGTCTGAGCTACAGGATTCCAGAATGCCTTCTCAGCTCCCTGAAGAAAGAGATGGAAGTGATGCAGTCCCTTGGGATAATTGAATCTTCCAAAAGTGAATGGTGTAATCCTGTCGTCTTGGTGCCGAAGAAAGATGGAACAATGCGCTTCTGTATAGACTTCAGGTACCTTAATTCTGTGTCAAAGTTTGACTCCTACCCTACTCATCGCATTGATGATATGGTCAATAGATTGGGCAAAGCTAAATACCTGAGAACTATCGACTTGTGCAAAGGTTACTGGCAAGTGCCCCTTTCCAAGCAGTCCAGGGAGTTGACGGCCTTTCGGACCCCTTGGGGACTCTTCCATTTTCCAGTTTTGCTCTTTGGACTGCATGGCGCACCCGCTACCTTCCAAAGGCTAATGGATCAGGTACTGCGTGGATGTGATGACTATGCCTGTGCCTATCTTGATGATATTGTGATATATAGCAGCTCAGGGGAGGAGCACCTTCAGCATTTACAAGAAGTTTTGAGCCACCTCCAAAACGCAGGTTTGACCATTAACCCAGCAAAATGTGTTTTTGCACAATCTGAGACAGAGTACCTGGGTTTCATAATTGGAAATGGTGAACTCAAGCCACAGGTTCGTAAGATTCATGCTATTGAATCCTGTCCATGGCCTCAAACCAAAAAGCAATTGAGGTCATTTTTAGGGATGGTGGGTTTCTCTCATAGATTCATAAAGAACTTTTCAGCTAGAGCTGCCCCTATGACAGATATGACTGGATCTAAATGTCCCAGTAAAGTCCAGTGGACAGAAAAGACGATTTCAGCATTCCATGATATTCAACAATCGCTTGGTCATAGTTCTGTCCTGAAGTGTCCTGATTTTGACAAAGATTTTATTCCACAAACAGATGCCTCAGAAAGAGGCATTGGAGCAGTCCTCCTGCAAGGTGATGAGGCTTTACAGCCTGTAGCTTTCATAAGCTGTAAGCTACGCCCCAGAGAAGTCCGTTATTCTACGGTGGAAAAGGAAGTACTTGCAATAAAATGGGCCCTGGACTCTCTGAAGTATTACCTGCTTGGAAGAGCGTTCATCCTCTAGACGGATCACAAAGCTCTCCAGTGGCTGCAGCGAATGAGGGACACAAATAGCCGTATTACAAGATGGACTCTTGCAATGCAACCCTTCCGCTTTACAGTGCAGCACATAGCTGGTAAGCTGAATGTGACCGCAGACTACCTCTTTCGTTGGTGTGATGACCCTTCTGAAGGGAGGGGGAATGTGACAGCTGTCCCAACTGTCACACAGAGACAGGAAGGGTAATGGTTTTCTGTTCTTCCTTAATATTACTTTACATATTGATTAGTGAGTAGTTTAGATTCTTATCTTTAAAATTGTTTTCATTAGTCTGACTCTTTGGTTAACTATTTGCTGTGCACACATTTAGTTAACTTT
This sequence comes from Fundulus diaphanus, assembly GCA_037039145.1. Classification (NCBI taxonomy): domain Eukaryota; kingdom Metazoa; phylum Chordata; class Actinopteri; order Cyprinodontiformes; family Fundulidae; genus Fundulus; species Fundulus diaphanus. The sequence goes on along the minus strand of CM073132.1, from coordinate 57,405,506 downwards.
ATTTGTCAGTTCTTTTGTATTTTTTGTTAACTGCAACAAATTAATTTCTTCTTTTGAGTTAACAGTTTCCTCTGGACCAGCTACTGAAATCATACAGATGAGCTCTAGCTGATGTCCTTATATGGCTGTCAAACTTCCCCAGCGGGTCGTTCCATTTGTTTGCCAGGGGAAGGGGAAATTTGGCCTTTAGCTTAATTTTACCATTTCTTTAATGTTTCTTCTTTTTGTAACTTAGTTCAATTCTAATATTTATTCAGTTTAAAGATTTAGTAATGTGCTGACTAGTATTTGTTTAAGTTCTTGTGTGTTTAATTACCCCTGTGTGTGAATTAGCAGTGGTCTGATCCGCCACTATTTAAGTTTCCCTCATGTCTTGTTTGTTAGGTCAGTTTTGTGCATGAGTTCTTTGTGTTACTACCTGAGTTGTAGTTTGTTATGTTGACCTCAGTTTTTGGGCCCCAATTTATCATTTTTGAATAATTTTAGTAATAAATTAAGAATATATTTTTGAAATTTCTTCAACGTCTCTTTGGCTGGTCTATGTAAAACCTTCACAGGACCGTTACATGAAAAGTTGCCAAAGTTATGCAAAAATTAGACCATTACACTCATTAAAAATGAGCACAACGGTCAGTACAACACGGATGTTTGAGAGCAAAATTGAAAACTCAGTAAAGCTCTTGAATGTGCATCAGCACAGCTATAAACCTCCCAAACCCCTTTAGCTAACGCTAGCTTTAAATAGCTAACCCTAACGCTGTGGCTTCCATGTGGCAAAAACAGAGGGACATTCAATTTACGTCTGGTTGTTTCCATCATTTCAAGCTAAACGGGATTCTGTTTCTGTGATGATCCTGGCACTGGGGTTGGTTTTATCCCTCACTCAGCACACCTGTTTCAACTCCACCCCAGACCAGTTCCTGACAAGCTGCCCCACAATTTAAAAGCAGATCAAACATTTTCGTGGATTAATACTGCAAACTTTCACGCAACATTAACTTTTGTACATCCCAAGTTGGGCGTTCAAATATAGCATTGCAACTTTTTTGTGCACACATGTTTTCAACATCAGGTCCCTGGTCTTAAACTTTCTTGTTTCAAAAGTGAAATCCCTGTAGTCTCTTCTCTGCTGCTAATTTAGAATGTCAAAGGATTCCTTTCAACACTGCGGATGTCAACACATTTTTTTTATCATCACAGTGTGACCTGGGGTTTAGTGTTAATATTTACATTTATCTCTTCTTTCCCTGTGCCAGTATGAAGCACTCATGCAGAAGATGGAAAGGAGGGAAAGGAACATTACTGACAATACAGAATACAGGGTTTCCTCTAGGATTGTTTTAAACCGTAGTGGTGGTTATTCCTTATTCTGAAGGTGTGGCGCCTTCCACTTTGACGTGACGGTCCGCGAGGATCAATTACATGCAGCAGAAACCCTTCAATAAAATAGTAAAGCCCAGTTCCAACTCAGATTAAAGGACAAATAAATGCACATAAACTTGGTGAATCTGAAAAAAACACTTAATTATTGTAGCAACTGGGATTTTATTAGGAAACAGTTGAATAAAGATAAAAATGAATAGTAAGAAAACAGACGATTTCTTACCTTCTATGAATTTTCTCAAAAATCCAGTGACAAGAGTGATTTTCTCCAATGGAACACTCTCATCCTCATCTTCGTCGCTGTCAAAGTTGGGTTGTGGCCAGGTAATGCTTTGGATCATGGTCTACAAGGGATCATATACAAACAAATTTCATATCAGGGTTATATTAAATGCTGTAGTGTTGAGTATTCTCAAAATTGTAGAGTGATCTTTTATAAATGAATAACCTATTTGTGTCACATGTTAAAAGGCTTGAACTTGTAATGTGCCTTATCAAGTCCAACAACCCCAAAGCGCTTTACACTACAATCAGTCATTCACACAGATAGGCTATGTTCACACAGAAGGGAAATATGACCCAAATCCGATGCTTATGCCCATATACGACTTATATCTGTCTTTTTCTTCGTACTGTGAACGGCCCAATTGCAATCTTTTCACCCCCCAAAAAATAAGATCTTTGCCACTTTCATATATGGTACTAATTCGGATACGTATCAGATATATTTCAAAGCGTCTCCATCCGAACGGACATCGCATTTTATCCATCCTTAACGTTACTCTCAATTCACATCCACACACAGTAGTAGCAGTTAGCGCTCCATAAAAGACCACTTTAATAGCTGTGCTGCTTTTTTCTTACTTCTCTTGCTATGATGTGGTCTTAATATTGTCAGCTCCCATTGCGCAACAGTTTTCTAATAAAAAAAGAAATCCCAGCCGGTATCCACATTTTTTTCAAGGTTTATTTATTAAACAAAAGTTTATTGAACACTTCTAGAAACCATTACATTCACCATTACTTCCGTAAACAGTGCGCTGCTGTGTGACGTTTCCTTATGTTATCTGCGCGAACCGTTCAGACAGAAGTCTGATGGCAGTCACATTTAATAGTAGTATGAATGGCCACCTCCAAAAGAATCTGATTTCAGCAAAAAAACTAAATTAAGCATCGAGACCTGTTGTGTGAACGTGGTCATATTTACACACTGTGTGTTGAGCTATGTTTGTAGACACTGCTTCCTTGGGGCAGGTTACAAACACCTGGCCACCACCAGCAGAGCGGAGGAAGTGTCTTGCCCGAGAACACAACTGAGACTGTCTGAGTGAAAGATCGAACCAGCAACCCACCAGTTACAGGACGACCTCACTGACTGTCACCACTGTCGCCCTATTACATATAAGTAACAAAGCTTAAGATATCACTAAAATAAGCCTTTTTAGATTTACACACCAAACAAAAATATGAGTAAAACAATTTGTAAAGTACCTGCAGACAGAATAGAAGGTGCAAGGGCATTATTTCATAAGAAAGTATGTAACACGAGTTACAAAACCATCCTGCAATATAAATAGTGACAAGGTAATTAATAATATAATTACTGCATGTGAAAGCAGTTCCTGGAACAGCCAGACATGGTTGGTAGAGGTTGGAAATGGAAGATCCCACAACAGGCAAAGATCCATCATTTTTGTGTTTTCTTCTGCAGTAAGTTCATAATTTTTCAGCTAAAGCAGGAACACATTCACAAAAAGGTGAAAGAAATAAACAAGTACATACATAGTTATCATGTATGTTATCAGCTCTAAACCACAAGAGCTCGCTCTCTACAACGAGGGTTTGGTGCTGCTCCTGGGCCGTATTCCGATCGGGAGGCTGCTTCGAATCTCAACCACTACCTAGTGGTCCTACAGAGTCGGATGCACTGAATCAGCTTCAGAGTGTCCTGTACTAAACTGCTTGTGCACTGTTCCTCTTTGGAACATGCTTCAGAGGATACACTCAGAGTGTCTGTCTCTCTCTGAGCTGACACTGGGAAACGATGGTAAATGTGGTTCATAAATGCGCGCACACGCAAGTCAAATTATTTTGTGCACCCTCGCAAGAAAAAAAAGGGGTATTAAAAAAGGTCAGAATGAGCTCTATTTAAAACATTCACCTAAAAAGACTAAACATGAATTTAAAGACCTTTTTAAAAGGATAGTACATGTAAAATACCAGGTTATAACTCATTGAGTGTGTGAAATTAACATAAATGTAGTAATTAATGTGCAATTTGCTAGCAGGTTACTCCCAAACCAATTGTTTCACGATGGTCAATATCAGGACAGTCCTCCAGGCTGAGAGCTGATGCTGTGGTGTCAATGCTCCCACCAGTCAATAAGGTCACCAGAGGCAAACTGAGTCCAGAGAAGCTGAACCCACTAGGAAAGAATAGCCGATCATACGACCTGCCATCTCAAACAGTTTGCTCTCCCGCGGAACAGCAGCTGTCGAGGGAACCAGGAGTTCCTTTTCCCCTCAAAAAGGGTTGTTGGAGTAGCAGACCCTTTATCTAAAAAAATAGGGCAAGAAAATTGAGCATTACGAAAGCGTGCTTAATCACAGGCCCAAATCTACCTTGAAGGTTTAGGTCTGTTAATTTGAATTATGTTGGAAGATATTGTTGATTAAAGTAGAGTTTACATGTGTCAGGGTCCAGCCAGCAGTGCCTGGCAGGCCGCTGCAGCTTTTTCTCTTTCCCTTCTCTCACAGGTGGCTTCAGTTGATAGGGGGGCGTGGCGTTCAGCTGTTTCTCATTCCATGGGGCGGTGGTGGAGCATTTAAGCGGAAGGCGGCCAGCTGATCAACGCCAGTGTTAACCTTGTGTGGTACACTGTCTTTTAACAGCTCTCCCCTCGTTCTACGTTCTAACGACTTGTTTCCTGTGTCTCAGGTTACCTCGTGCTGCGGATCCCACTCCGCAGCGTCCTTCGTCCTCTGAGCTCAGCTCCAAGTCTCGCCGAGATTCCCTTCAGCCTGTCAGCTGGCAGCCAGGCCGCTCCACCTCCTAGCCGTTTCGTGGGAACTCCACTACCCACTGGCCCATCACTTGCTCCGCCGGCCTGTCGCAGCGTCTCCACCGGCTAATCTCTCCCTCTCTGGACCCACTCACTGCCACCTCCCTGACTGTGGCTCCAGCCAGTGGCGCCACTCCTCAGAGGAGTGGCGCCACTGGCTGAAGGGGACAGAGCAGCCCATAATAATTTGGACAAATCACAAGAACCTTGCCTACCTTCAGACCGCCAAACGCCTGAATCCCAGACAAGCCTGTTGGTCCCTGTTTTTCTCGAGGTTTAATTTGTCCATCTCCTACAGGCCAGGTTCCAAAAATATTAAGCCCGATACCCTCTCTCGACTCTACTTGCCCTTCGACACAGAAGAAAAACCTGCTCCCATCCTCCCGCCCACCCGCACCTTCGGAGCCCTCCACTGGGAGGTTGAGGATCTCATCTCAGAGGCGTCCTGCCACGAGCCCGGTCCGAGAAACGGCCCCCCGAACAAGGTTTATGTGCCCAGCTCCGTCCGCTCCCAGGTGATCCATTGGTGCCATACTGCCAAGTTCTCCGCACACCCTGGGACCCATAGGACAATCGCCTTCATTTCCCGGCGTTTCTGGTGGCCGTCCCTCTGAAAAGATATCCGTAAGTACGTCCTCGCATGCCCGACCTGTGCCCAAAAAAAGTCCACCAACCGACCGCCCGCGGTCCTCCTCCAACCCCTTCCTGTTCCCGGGCGCCCCTAGTCCCACATTGCCCTGGACTTCGTCACCTGTTTACCCCTCTCTCAAGGAATGGCAATCATCCTCACAGTTGTCGATCGCTTCTCCGAGGCCTGTCACCTAGTGCCTCTTCGCAAGCTCCCATCAGCCCTCCAAACCGCGCAACTCCTAATCAAACGTGTTTCGCCTCCATGGAATTCCCCAGGACATCCTTTCAGAGCGCGGTCCCCAGTTCATCTCCCGCATCTGGAGGGAGTTCTCCAAAGCCCTCGGCGCCCGGTACTCCCTCACTTCAGGTTACCACCCACAATCCAACGGCCAAACTGAAAGATTAAATCAAGAACTCGAGTCGGCCCTCCGTTGTCTCACCTCCACAAACTCTACTGACTGGAGCAAGTACTTACCCTGGGTGGAGTACGCCCACAACGCTCACACCTCCACCGCCACGGGCCTCTCCCCCTTTGAAGTCACACTGGGTTATCAACCACCCCTGCTTCCGATGGAGGAGAGTCACATCTCTGTCCCATCTGTAAAACATCATATTGACCACTGAAAGCAGGCCTGGGCTCAAACCATCCAAGCCCTCACTAACTAACGAATCCCAGCCCCTCAGTAACGTGCCGGCCAGCAGGTCTGGCTCTCCTCCCGCAGCTTCTCCTCCACAAATTGGCTCCCCGTTTCACTGGTCCCTACACCATCGAGTCCGTTATTAGTCCCACTGCAGTCCAGCTTCGACTCCCCCCCAACTCCTGTGTTCACCCCACCTTCCACGTGTCTCAAGTCAAGCCCGTCCTCTCCAGCCCCTTGTGCCCTCAGCCCGAACCCTCTCCTCCCTCCCTGGACGGTGATAGAGGCCCGGCCCTCCCGGGCCTCCCGTCGACGTGGTCGTAGCTGGAAGTGCCTCGTTGATCGGGACGGCTGCGGTCCGGAGGATCAGATCTGGGTGCCCGGCTCCTCCATTACTGATATCTCCCTCATCGACTCCTTCCTCTCCTCCCAGCCCTTCATGTCCTCGCGATCGCCGGGTGGCGGTCGTTGAGGAGGGGTGGGGGGTGGCAGGGTCCAGCCAGCAGTGCCTGGCAGGCCGCTGCAGCCCTCTCTCTCTCTCTCCCTTCTCTCACAGGTGGCTTCAGTTGACAGGGGGGCGTGGCACTCAGCTGTTTCTCATTCCATGGGGCAGTGGTGGAGCATTTAAGCAGAAGGCAGCCAGCTGATCGACGCCAGAGTGTTAACCTTGTGTGGTACACTGTCTTTCAACAGCTCTCCCCTCGTTCCGCTTTCTAACGCCTTGTTTCCTGTGTCTCAGGTTACCTTGTGCTGCGGATCCCACTCCGCAGTGTCCTTCATCCTCTGAGCTCAGCTCCAAGTCTCGCCCAGATTCTCTTCAGCCTGTCAGCTGGCAGCCAGGCCACTCTGCCTCGTAGCAGTTCCGTGGGAACTCCACCACCCACTGGCCCGTCCTCCTGTTGCTCAGCCACTTGCTCCACCGGCCTGTTGTAGCGTCTCCACCGGCTACTCTCCCTCTCTGGACCCACTCACTGCCACCTCCCTGACGGTTATCTCTCCTTGAGTGCTCTCCGTGCCCTATATTCCCGTGTCCTGCGAAGAGGCCCGACCAGGCTCAACCCTCGGTCTCCGTCGTCCCTTTCCCTTTAAATAAACTGTTTTAAATCTGCTCCTGTTCTCCGGTTTGTTCTCTGCATGTGGGCGAAAGCCATAAAAACCATGACAACATGTCAATGTTATTCCCTCTTGATAAGACTAGTGTCCAAGGTGGACAGAAAGAGGCTACAAATAAAGCTCAGCTTAAAAGGTTTTAACATAAGATACATGACCCAAACACACAGTCTCATGTCTATACAAACCTAAATTGATTTAGAAGCCTGTTTTTAGTTTCTGCATGGCCATTGACAAAACATGTCTGTTGACACCATCGCCCACTGTTGCATCTCCTCGGAGAAAAAGTATTTTACATGAAAAGAACAATCAACTATATCATGTCAAATAAACATATGGCTAGGATGCTAACATTTATGAGTGTCTAGCACAACAAATCCAGGGGATTAAGGGACTTGGACTCAACATAAAAAAACCACAATTCAATTCAGATAATTATAGCTAATGGAATAAAGTTAGTGTTTAATGATACCTCTCCGTCTGCACTTGAACGGAGCCGCCCAGTTCACATAATTCTGCTTATAGAATGAAATGAATGCACTGTCTTGTTCTTCTGCTTCAAACATGTCGAGTGAAAGACAGATATGTGGACTATCAGAGTTACAGTTCAGTACTTCTCTGAACAACTGGCATGCTTTTTGGGGGTCGATTTCATTGTCACATGTTGAAACTGTAATTTACCACAAAAAAAGTAGTTGATGTAAAATGCCTTTTAGATGGTGGTCCACTCACAGACGTATACGTAGACGCCGCGTCGTCGGGTGAGAGGCGTGACGACAGAGCGGCCATCTTAGGTCAGACCAAGCTGCGGTCAGACAGAATACACGTCAATTCAGGAAAGTGGTACTTTATGTTTTCAGACACTCTGAATCCGGTGAATTCTCACCCGATTTCCAGATAAATCAACTGACTGAAAACATCACCCCTTTATGGGCTACATAGGATCAATTGATTGAATTAAATGATTGTCTAACTTAATAAATAATTTCGATTTTGTATTGAAAGTTAGCAAAAGCCCCACTTTTACTCCGCTTATGGGTGCGCAAATAAAAGGACGCTACGAACCAGATCCTGGGGAATTACCTTCCATAAGTAAGATTTTATGATAGATAATCCTCATGCTTTAAAGTTACAGTTTTTCTGGCATCAACGCAATATGTGCTAATGGGTAGCAGGGATGTAAACAGAGAAAAGTACATTAAACATCCTGATTTCTAAAAGATTTGACTGATGATATATATATAAACATAATGGTCCTAAATTACTGGACAGACATGATTTATGGGTAAAAGAAAATAATATACAGTATTTTTCTATTTGCTAGGATTTTGTAGTGTCTTTGATTCTAAGATGCGTTATAAATTTTTTGTTGATTTTTTTTCCCTCATTGCGGTTTGTATTATGTCATTTTAAATGCTGTTATTGGCACCTCTGCTCTCACTTGACTGTAAATAGTTTTGCTCATATGTAGATCAGTGCTGTTGTCTGTAGATCGGTGTCTGTGTATATCACCCCTTAGAGAGAGAGAGAGAGAGAGAGAGAGAGAGAGAGATTTATGTGTGTATAATTTGTGTGTTTATTAGATTAATATGTAACTGCAAAATATGTAAGTGCGTGTAAATTTTTCATCCGGTTTGACTTCAGTTTAAATAGTTTTGGTTCTGAATAAATATGTGTAATCTGTCTGAAAGGTCATGAGCATTGTGAACATATGATTAAAATGAGATCTGAGCTGCCTCCTATTCATTCTGACAGCAGCTGTCTGATCTGTGGTCTGACCCAAGATGGCCGCCCTGTAGGCACGTCGGCCTAGCAGCCGGCAGCGTCCAATGGGACGTCTACGTATATAATGTCTATGGGTCCACTAGTATTAGCTTATTTCCAGACAGGATACTAAAACTTTGTATGACAAGAAAAAACAAGTATACAATATATGAGAAACACACAATATGTCCTGTAACATAAATTAAAAACATATTCTAACATTCATACAACTATTTATTTTCCTTTCATGTACCATTTTTTTCTTTTGTCCTAACATGTTGGTGGATAAAAGCTGTTTCAAGGTGCACACCCTTCTGCTCTGCACACTGTTGCCTTACCCAGGTCTTCAGCATTTCCCACGTTATATAAAAAAGTACAGTTCGCAAAAAAAATAAAAATAAAATGCAACACTGCACATTAAACCTGCTGGAATATGAGAGCATAACTCTCATGTAATGCATCAAATTTGAAGACATAGTCTCATGGATGTATGTGATGGGTTAGGTGTGAGATGAAATGGTAGCGCTCATAAAGATAACTATCTGGATATGACAGAATATCTAAACGCGCTCATAACCCTCTCGCGACATATATTTAATGCTCTGTGAATTAATGCCGCTCCTTCGTTGACTGGATCCTCATCAAAAGGACATGCCATGTTTGTGTTTTTGACACCTAATAATGTGTCTTATGGACCTGACTGATTTTTTTTACTCTTTGCAAAGAACTACTAAAGAACTCTCCTGACTGAATAAGGAAATGAAACAGCGTGAGTGGCTTTAAGGAGGGTGGAGACAGGAGACTGAGTTTTTTGATTTAGAAACTCTTTGAATTTATATAACACTGCCAATTTTTAGACAACTTTCATCTGATATAATCAACATGTGTTTTCCAACTTAAGTTATTTTCTATTGTTACCAAGAAAATTTACATCACTTACTCTTTTGATTTCTGTCATTTATTTTCAGTTTTGTGTTCACATTAATTGCACGATTTGTAAATATGATATATTTAGTTTTCTTTAGATTTAACGTTAATTTGTTTTAATCAAACCAACACTTCGATCTATTTAATTATTTTTCAGTTGTCTCCATTAGGGTTTTTTATATTTACCAGAACTAAGGATATTTGTAACATCTGCAAATAATATAAAATTTAATATTTGTGAAACTAAACATATATCATTAATGTAAAGAATAAATAATAAGGACCCCACACTGAGCCCTGTGGTAGACCAGTGGTCAATGTCTTTGTTCAGCAGCAAAATTTAGAAATCTCTGCAGGTTAGCATAATATTTCAAAGGCATTTATTTGGAAATATTCCTTTTTGGTAATTATTTGATACAACTTTCTTATGAATACAATTTTCAAATACGCAACACCATAGAAGTAATTGTGCATAGATTACCTGATGACAATGGTGGAACTGAGGGTCCAGGCAATTCTTCTCCTCCTGGGGAAATGGCTGCTACACTTGGTTGAGCACAGTTCATTCTTAGAACAGACCAAAATTGCTTAGAAGAATGGGAAACATCATGACCACATAATTGGCCAGTAGTAGCACATATTTATATGGAGATAGTTATAGAATTAACATAAAAAATGCCAATTTAGGTGTATAATGTGTTTTGTCCCTTGACAAGCTAATTTTTGCTCAGATGCACCAAAAACCAGATGCTCCACAACCCTTCCAATATAAAGAAATATTTCCCTTAATAGTCCCAGAGGGAAAATGTGTTTTTTCCTTTTAACCCATCCCTAAGGGAGCAGTGTGCTGCCGACACTCAGTGGCGCACGGGGAGCAATCTGTGAGCAAGGGTCTTGCTCAGAGACCCAGAGTGACAGTCCATGTTGCTGGACAGAAGCGGACTGGGCATGAAGTCATTAATATTGTTCTTTTGCACATGTGGGTCAGTTTGGAGCTGCAAACAGTTCACACTGGAAGCAGATATAGGTAGCATTTTAAAAGTAATGGGAACGACCTCTCAAATAGAGTCAGCTTTAAGAAACATTTGGAATGGAGCATTAAGACTTGCAGTGGGAACTTTGTCTTTCTCCTAAAGACTCCATTTTTGAAGGCCAACATTATGAAAGTGTTCTGCCATCGAGCCATGAAGAAAAATCTTGACTGTTTTGTGAACATGAAACATGACACTGTTGCATCTACCAGGATCTGCCCCCCTCAGCAGGGTGCCATCATTACTATAAAACGTGTTCATTTCAAACATAAGGTTTGTTTCGTTTTGCTTCGTTCGATAGTGCTATGAGCGTTATTGCTGCATTAATATTGAATATTGATGTCGATTTAATGGTGTTTTCGTATAACTTTAGGATTATAAGATTTTAGCGACCGATCACTACAGCGACCCCAGGCTTTCCAGAGGTATAATCACATTAATAAAATCAAGCGTTATAAAAGTTTACTGAGAAAATCATTCTTCAAAATGTTATTTCATCAAATAATGTTTTGTTTAACTCAGGATTTGCACTATGAATGGGTTGAAACACATACCAAATGTTCTGAATTAGTTTAGCTAATTTTGGAATGACCAGAAACGGAGGACCCAGAATTCAGCCAGACACAATCAGATTGTTGATTAAAATATAGTGTTAATCCAGATAATCAGCATTCTATAGTGATGTTCTCTGGATGTTCATTTTATTTCTGTTATTAAATTCTTGAACTTGAAGAGAAGTTGTCACTCATTTATTCTACAGGACTGTCTCAGAAAATTAGAATATCGTGAAAAAGTATACTAGTAGGCTATTCAACTAATCACTTGAATCGTCTAATTAACTCGAAACACCTGCAAGGGTTTCCTGAGCCTTGAAAAACACTCAGCTTGGTTCAGTAAACTAAATCACAAGTATGGGGAAGACTGCTGATCTGACTGCTGTCCAGAAGACCATCATTGACACCCTCCATCAGGAGGGTAAGACACAAAAAGAAATTTCTCAAAGAGCAGGCTGTTCACAGAGTGCAGTTTCAAAGCACATTCACAAAAAGTGTGTTGGAAGGGGGAAATGTGGCAGGAAACGCTGCACAACCAAGATCTGGCACCTGCCCACAGTGCCAAAACCACCAGTAACTGGTGTACTGACCATGGCATTACTGTCCTTGATTGGCCTGCCAATTCCCCTGACCTGAACCCCATCGAGAATTTGTGGGGTATTGTGAAGAAGAAGCTGAAAGACACCAGACCCAACAATGCAAATGAGCTAAAGGCCGCTATTGAAGCATCCTGGGCATCCATAACACCTCAGCAATGCCACAGGCTGATTGCCTCCATGCCACGCCGCATTGATGCAGTAATCTGTGCAAAAGGATTCCCAACCAAGTACTGAGTGCATTAATGGACATTTGATTTTGTTTTGCTGTTATAATTTTTTTTTTACTTGGTCTGAGGAAATATTCTAATATTTTGAGATATGATTTTTGAGTTTTCTTCAGCTGTACGCCATAATCAGCGATATTAAAACAATAAAAGGCTTGCGATATTTCAGTTTATTTGTAATGAATCCAGAATGTATGACATTTCATGTTTTTTAATTGCATTACAGAAAATAAAGAACTTTATCACAATATTCTAATTTTCTGAGACAGTCCTGTGTATGTGTGCAGAGTTTGCTGTTAAAAGATCGCCAGTGCCGATATCAGCTGTTTGGGCTGATATTCTTCGGACAATACCTAACAGACCGAGTTATTTATTAAACATTAAATAACTTTAAACAGTGTCTAATAGCACAACAAAAGACAACACTACAATCTTATGCAAAAAAATTGACATAAAATAGATCTAATGAGAACACAGAGTGCTACATTCAATATTAAATAAAGTTTTCAACATGACATATGAATGCTTGAAAGACTTGTCTGCATTAATAAACCTTCAACACCAACAGTCAACATTTGGCAAGGATGGGGATTTTATCCTCCAAGCAGCTGGACATTAAAATCAATAAATTAGCAGCTGAAGTCCAAAGAAATTCTGAAAAACTATAGATCGAGACTATTTCCAAAGATTACAAGATAGGATGACTGGATCAATACTTGAACACAAGTAATAATTCCTTTCTGCCGGTAGATGGCGCCACTTGTTTGATAATGAAGTTTCAATAGTTCAACTTCTAATTCAGTTTAATTTACGACAAATAAATGTGTTATAACAATCTCAAAATAACCGAACAGTTTGAGACCTTTAAAATACATGAACGAGGCAAAATGAGCGGTACAATTTTAAATGGGGCATTATAAGGAAATATGAGAATTGCTTTTAAACAGGTTGGAAGCAGTGACATCTTAGCTTTACCTGTGCTTGCAAAACACAAATAAATAAGAACTAAAGGTGATATGGCAAGAACTGAGCGGAGGAGGTAAATTACGCAACCTCTCTGTGAGGCCAGAGGATAATGAAAACCTGGAGCTGTGGCTGTTTCTCTGGTTCTGATCATCCCTTTTGTGGGTGGAAATCCCCACGTGGTTTCGGTGTATAAAAACTTTGGACGAGTGAACCCTTGTCGTGGGCTCTCAGTGATCGTATCTTCAAGTTTAACCGCACGGGAGACTGTGCATCGGAAGCCGGGTGCGCACACACAAGTACGCACAGACAGAGTGGCTTCAGAAGTGGACCTTCTGACTGGGTTCGTGGATGACTGGACGCGCGGAGAGTCAGTTTGACTCTGGTGTCCGTTGATTTGACAGATCCTAAAGTGAGGGCGGTGTGACGGAGACGTGACCGAGAGATAACTTGGCGCAATATTTTACGCATTGTTCGATCAGGCGCTGATTGATGACTGGAGGACGTTAGTTTCAGTTTCTCCGTCGCTCCTGCGTGTTTGGAAACATAACATTTGAATGGATTTCTGCAGGTCTCTCCGTTGGAGCAACGGCCCATGATCTTCCGGGACTTTGTGAGCTGAATATAGCTTTAATTTCAATCTGTGTGTTAGAATAAATTATCCCTATAGTGTTATTGGGACTAAAGCTTTGAGGCAGAATGGGTTTATACGGCATTGCCTTGTCATTGGTAGCGTGCGTTATGTACGCGCACAGCAGCACTCTGAGCGCCACGGAGGCTCCTAGCCCACCCCGGGAGTCATGCGCCTCCTGCGGCCTCAGTGCGCCGGATCAGTCCGAGCGGGTAAATATCGACTTCGTGGAGGCGGTGAAGCGGCATATTCTGGACCGGCTTCAGATGCGGGACAGGCCAAACATCACGCATCCCATCCCAAAGGCAGCCATGGTGACAGCGCTGCGGAGGCTGCACGCCGGCAAACTGCGGGAGGACGGCCGTGTGGAGATCCCCAACTTTGATGGCCAGGGTGCCTTTAGCAACGACGTGCAGGCGGAGACCTCGGAGATCATCAGCTTCGCAGAATCAGGTAATAATGAATAGCGCTCGTCTGATTCGACCTCTTCGTGAACTCCTTCAACTTTATTTCATGAACGTTGTGCAGCAGGTGAGGTACAGACCCAACATCAATCCTGAAGGATTATTTTATTTCCAAGGCTTAATCCTGTCTGGGTTATGGACACAATAGATAAGGCAGTGACAACAACAGTTTTAAACTAATGAGATCGTGCATAGTCATCATTTTCATCCTCTTATTACATCACAGCTCCATCCTGCAAATCCAATGACTGCCGCTAAATCCCCTTGCTTTAGACTGATGAAAATCACAAAGAAATCAAACTGAAGTCGGGTCCTTAAATTACCTCCATGTGCCATTCTTCTTCTTGTTTCTTCTGAATCAGATTATATTGCTTAAGTTCTGCTTGAACTCAATACTCATCAAAACCCCTTAAATACACAAAAACAGATAAATGACCACAAAATATCTTTCTCTAAGATATATACATATATATTTATTTTTAATTAATTATCAGAAGTCCAAAGAGAAGACCCTTTCCCCTCTCTCACACAAAGATACACAACATCTGTGCATGTCCACAGTCTCAGGCACACCTAAAATCATCTGTGCCTCACAGAATCCACTAATTTTTTCCTGTTGGCCTGGCTGCTACAGTTAGTCTGAATGAAATTCATGCTGCTGGATCTACAGTGGGAATGATCTCAGCCCTTTCCTGACAGGGAACAAAAGCAAGGCAATTATTATAAAAGTGTGATGTTTTCCTGCTGAACACATCATGTCAGTGTTAGGAGGAAAAGTAGGTAAAACAAAAGATTTGCTTGGAATAATGCATGAGACATTTGAGACCCAGTGGAGCTGACAAGGTAATACTATGTGTGTGTATGTGTGTGCGTGCGTGCGCAGATATTGCAGTAGTGAATGATAATGATAATTGTCATAAAGGTTTGTTGACCTCATTTGCTGCTTAACTTCTGTTTTTTTTGTGTTAGCCCTAGTCTTCCTCACACCTCTGAGCCTGTGTAGTATTGTACCACACATAGGCCTGGAACCCATCTGCCTCCTGTGTTGGGTTAAAATTATGTATTGTTTACTAGAAAATATAAACCCAACAATCAATTTTGTGTTGACTGGAAATGAAATGTTAACATAAAGCAGACAACTGTTCTGGTTCACTTTTTTGAGTGTGGGTGTGGATAAGTGTTTTTTTTTCTCCATTTTGTGTGGAGCACAGATGTCAGTTTGTGTCCTCTAACTCCCCTCGCGCAGGTTGAACTGTGGCGTCTTTGTGACGTGTTTTCAGTTGTGCAGTGGTTAAAGCTTTGCCAAAAGGCGCTGAAGCTGCTGAGGCAAGATGATGCCAGTCTCCCTTTTTACCCTGTAATGCACCTGTAGATCTTTGCCAAGGGATTCAATGTCCCGTATTCACAGGAGCGGAGCGAGAAGCACAAGCGAGGAAAAAATGAACGACGGAGAGGTCCGCAGAACAGTTCAACTCAATGGTTCTTGATTGCCCCTTTTAGTTGTTTGAACACTGCAAAAAAATTTGATTTATGACTTATTTATGGGAGGTTATTACCAGATCATCCATACAAGTCAGATTAGTGGATTTACTGTAAGAAACAACTTAATTTTTTATGAGAAGATGTCGCTCACGGCACAACTAAACCAGGGTGTTTTTAGCTAAATAGATTCAATGCAGCTATTTTAAATTGTTCATAAATTCTTGTTCAAGTATTTTGTAGTTTATCAGCAACAGGTCTAGCGTCAGGTTTTCTGCTTTGTAGAATTCTTGAAGAGGTTACATTCACTTGTTAGAGATTCAAGGTCTTGATAAGCTAAAACTTGGATGGAGTGCTTGCATCAGAGCTCTAGAGAGTCAGGACTCTAGAGAAGTAAAACGTAGGCACAGGTATTCAGGGATCTGGAGCGTAAATCACAGAAAGCGACCATGGTCTGGTAATTTTGTGTCCTTTGTGTGCATGCTGTGGCTTCTTATCCCCCAGCGTGTTGCTGCAAATGCCCGCTTATACTGAGCTGGGTTTCTGCTTCGACTGAGTTATGTATTTTTATAGTTGTAAGATTAAATTGGAATGCAATTAACTGAGTTTCAATCTTTCTATATGACAGGACTCTAACAGGAATGTTTTTGGTATTATTTCTGAAAATAAATTGGAACTGTTTGTCTTGTAAAATGTCTTGAGTTGACATTTGTTGTGGATTGTACTTTATAGATACATTAGAAACAACTAAACTGAATGTAGAGTTGATACCTGAGACCCATGCCTGAGGATTCAGGGTTCTGGAGCTGAAACTTTGGTCATTCTGAACCCTTATCACAAGTTGCAATGTGCTCCCCTCAACAGTAGCTTTGAGCAATGATCTCTGGGAGCTTCATCTATGCTTACTTGGCCTCCCCTCCAACAAGGTGGTGCTCGTGGAGACACAATTCAAGCAGCTCCATTTCTTTCTCAAACCTACCCAGGTGTCCCATGAGCTGATAGTTCTGGATAATTTAATTTCCAGCTTAGGTTAGGCGAGATGTGTTGGTTCTAACACCTTGTTGTTTGTAATGCTGGATGAAACAAAGACTTCTGCTGAAAAAAGCCATGTATGACATTTACAAAACCAAAGAAACCTGAAACTAGCCGTAAAGGAGTTTGGTGACCTGTTCACAATTAATTGCAATCTTAAAGGAGGCGTACAGGTCCTGGAGAGATCCAGGACCTGTACGCCTCCAGGATTCTGAGGCGTGCAGGGAAGATTGTGGCTGATCCCTCGCACCCCAGTCATGGACTATTTCAGTCACTTCCCTCTGGCAGGAGGCTGCGGTCCATCAGGACCACAACCTCACGCCACAAGAACAGCTTTTTCCCATCTGCTACTGGTCTTATGAACAAGGCCAAGAGCCGCCTGTCACTCTGGACACTGTCTCTCTCCCCCGTTCAGGACTTACAAGCTTCTGCGTTACATTAACGCACAGTCTACTGAATGTATATTACTTCTGTATATATATTGCTTTTATTAAATTTTTCTTTATTTTATTGTATTCTTATTTCTGCCTGCACCATCATCACAAAGTCAAATTCCTTGTATGTGCAAACCTACTTGGCGATTAAACTTGATTCTGATTCTGATTCTGAGCTTGTCAATCACAACAATCTAATATGCCGTTTTTAAACGGTGTGTTGCTGTTGTGAATTTTTACTTACATGGGACAGGTATATGCTGTTGTATCTCTGGTCTGCTTCTCTTACCGGCTTTTATGTCTGCAGGCCGCTGCTCTTTTGCCAACATAAAATACCAAATGCTGTGTTCTGTGCTGGGAACCCTGGGAACTCTCATATGATTGGCTGAGGAACCAGGAAGTAAACACGGGCTACACTCTGAACCAAAGTAGTTCTGGATCGTGCCTCTATGT
The DNA here is from genome assembly GCA_037039145.1 of Fundulus diaphanus. Classification (NCBI taxonomy): domain Eukaryota; kingdom Metazoa; phylum Chordata; class Actinopteri; order Cyprinodontiformes; family Fundulidae; genus Fundulus; species Fundulus diaphanus. The sequence goes on along the minus strand of CM073132.1, from coordinate 57,388,128 downwards.
TTGAAAGGAGAAAAACTTGACTAAGACGTTGTTGATGGAGAAGACTGATTGTTTATAGGGAATGTTACTTCCATCCGGGGGGACAAATGAGAAGGACTTAGGTTGATTTTACATAAAATATCTGACTTATGAGTCCTTAAAAATTAACTTTATTCTTGAGCCCTTTAAATCAAGGCTCATTTTAAATACATTACTTTCTTAGCAGAAAGACTAGAAAAGGTATCATGCTATTTGTATTTGCTCATTTCGCTCGAGGCTGTTAAAGTGTTGGGAGGAAGAATTGTTTAGGTACAAAACAGCATCTGTCTCCACCCCCTTCATATTTATCACTCTGTCACGGTGCGCCTGTTGCTCTGTAGCGCCCAGTTTTCTCAGCTTGGAGCTGTTGAGGCACGTAAGGAGGCACTGTGCTGAAAGAGGCAAGATGACTTACTTGTAGCCCTGAGGGGTGTTTACAATGTTCCTAGGCAAGAGCTGCTGTTCAGCTGATTCCTTTATGTTAGCCATGTATTCACTTTGCTTTGTGATATTCTACCCACAGGCTGTAGTGCAGGCTGTTGGATATATATTGTTGCCTGCCTCCATGATGGGTGTGTGTAAACGCACATGGATTTATGCAGATGTGTGTTTGAAGCACTCCAGGTTCTAGCTGACGTGCTATGGAGATGCAAGCTGGTCTGAACAAGTCTCTTTGTGAATGTAAAGCTGTGGTTTACAGGAGGAAGAGGCACTTTAAAGAGGAGGAGGGGGCATCTTTGTTGGCCACCTGTTGAAACTGACACACACTAATCAGTCGGCAAACAAAGTCATTGAACTGCTTTGAAAGGCGCTGCATGACCACATTCTTCCAAAACTCCTGAAATAGAAACCTTTCAAGTTACCTCAGGGTAATTTGGAAGACATCATTAAGTTTCTGAAAAAGAAAAAAGACAGAAAACAGTGCCAGGGGGAGCCCAGTGTCACCTTTAGACACCCTGAATCTCTTCATTGTGCTGCTGCAGAGGGTAGCCAGTGTCATGTAAATGGCTTTTATTTTTGCCTCATCTTGCTTTCTGCTGGAAAAGCCACAGGGTTGAATCTTGTGCCGTGGTGTGGCTATTTTCTAGAGCCTCGCGTAAAGCATTGGGCTGTCACTCTCATTTGCTCTCACTGGAAGGACGTAGTGATGGGTGGGTTTTTCGGCGAACTCACTGAACCCCCCACTGGTTCTGGCCATCTCCATGCTCCCCACCATCCCCCACTTTGTTTCCCTCTGATCTCCTCCCTCTCCTTTTTGGTCTTGTCAGTTTCAGTGGTAGACTTAAAGCCAACTGGGCTTGATCCCAGAACCGGCCTGTCAGAGCTGACCTATCAGGAACTGCGACACAGGTCACCTGATGCAGTGATGGAGAGTGAACAGAAAGAACAAATGTTAAGGGACAAAGCAGTGGCCTTTATAAAGTATCTTTTCTCCGCATTTGCTGGTGTGTAAGTGTGAGTGTGTTTGTGTGAAGACACAGAATAAAGCTCAGTTTAAGTCATGTTGTACTGAAAAACTAAAAGGTCTGCATCTATGGCAGATACATGGGAAACTAGGATTTTAACAGCTGCCTCATATTGGCAAAAAACGGTTGCAGGTTCTGATGGAAAGATGCCAGACAGCTTGTTGAACTTTTGAAGATACAGAATAGTCTCCAGCAATAAAAGCCCCTTGAGGATTGCTATTCATTTCAAAGTTTTCTTGATACATAACACATATCTAAACACCATTACTGACCCAGTTAACTCCTGCTAGCGGTTAGCACTGTTGCCTTGTTGCAAGTAGGTCCTGGGTTCAAATCCCAGCAGGAACTCAATGTTTACAAATTGCAGTTTTTGCTGTGCATTCTTTGGGTGCTCATGATGGACTTATAACCATGCCAGATTGGAGTCAGACATTGTTGCCGGACTGACAACCTGCCATGAGTGTACTCCACCTTTCATCTATTGAATGCTGGAGATAGGTACCAGGTAGGTTCCCCTGATGGCGGTGGATACTTCTAGCAGCATATGGGCCCTGGCCACACTGCAAAAATTACCCCAGAGCAGCTTTAGAAAAACAGCAAACAGTTTGAAGTGTTCACGTGGCATCTATCTGTAGAATTCAGAGAAACATCTCTAGGATGTTCTGGACAAACCAGAGTCCGGGACCAAAAAAACGATGTGACAGATCAAAGGAGTCTGTACTGTGTGTCAGGACTGACTTAACTGATAAGGGCAGCCAGCATAATTTTCATGATTTTGCGGACGATCGGTGTATAATTTCACTAAAATGTCAAACTTTAAGCATTTGATATGCATTTCATTCAACACAGAAATGAAAACCCAGGTTTTCTAATGTCAGAGCTGCAAACATTAACATGCTCCTGTAATTTTGCATAGATTCAACAGGACATAAATAGTTTCCTTACCTGATGTATTATCAGCCTTTCAAACGTATCAAAAGCATTCAGTAGCAGAATTCACAACAGTGCAGTTCAAGATTTGCTAATTCATGGTTTTCTGAACACTTGGTGCAGAACCTCAGTGTTCTGTCTTTTGTTCCTGAAGAGAAAATGAAGAGAATTCATTTTGCAATTGAAAAGTTGGGGGTTGGATTCTGGCTTTCTCTTTTGACATGTCAATGTGCCCTTGAGCAAGGCACTTAACCCCAAGTTGCTTACCAACCTGTGTATGTGAATGTATGCAAATTTGCAAATGAGATTAGATGAATGGGGCTCTAGTGTAAAGCGCTTTGACTTTTGTCATACAGTTCATTTGCACGTTGCTGTGATTTATTTTGGCAATGACTTTGACAGCTTTGTTGGAGAACACCAGTAAATTAACAAGCCAAATTGAATTTAAATGAGATCTCATAAGGACGAAGCAGAATGTAAAATGCAAACTATAGAATACCTTTAACAGATTACATTAATGCTGCATTCAAGTAAATTGTCAATTCATGCTGACAATTTTACCAGCCTCCTATATGCATGGAGCAGTATTAAGTGCTGAACTCTGACTTTCCCAATTGGTATTTCAACTATAAGGTTTAGGGGTAGAGGTGTGCAGTAACCAGTTACATTTACTCAGGTATATTTACTTGAGTAACATTTTTTAAAAAAAATACTGCACCGTACTTCTTACTTTTACTTGAATAAATATAAATATTATAAAGAAGTATCGCTACTCTTACTTGAGTAAAATGTCTGTGAGTAACTTTACTGAATAAAGAACAAACTTGTTTCAACCAAAAATGCACCAGAGAGACACATCTACAGTTTATAATTTTGTGAGACTTCTTGTGTTTACTAAAACTTTGTTTTAAAGGTATTTTCTATGTGCTGAGCTCATTGAGCCATTCACAGGTCAAGTAACCTTACAGTAAACACTAGATATTGTTACTGGAAGTACTTTCCACTGTCCTAACTTACTATATATATATATATATATATATATATATATATATATATATATATATATATATATATATATATATAAGCTGCTTGGTTTCATAAGATTTATGTTGAAAAATTGGTTTAGGAAAGTGTTTCTCCTGCCTGAACTTGTTACTTTGTAATTGTTCTTGTTTTTAAATGTCTTATGTTAGTCATTAAAATACCAGAATTTGTACATTATTTAATATTTTTATCTGACCAATTACACATTTTTAAATATTAAATCAGTTATAAATATTTATAGAACTTGAGTAGCCTTCTTACCAAATACTTTTTTGATTGGGTACTTTTTACTTTGAATTGAGTAAAAATGTTGAAGTGGTGCTGCTCGTACTTGAGTAAAATTTCTAGCTACTCTACCCACCTCTTGTTAGGGGTTTTTAAATTTTCTGATTAGGGTTATGGTTGGTTTTCTGACTGGAAAGTTGTACTATCTCACTTCCAAGTACAAAACAATTTCACCATGAGTCAAGTCCAATGAGAAGAAGTCCGTGTAATTCATGAGAACACGTCTAAAAATCACTTTTCTTTAATTTTTTTCAAGTTATGGTTAAATACCTAATCGGAACATATTAGTTATTCAATACAATTGACTTTGTTAAGAACCCTGAAATAACGCGTGTTTTGATTCAGGGATATTTAAATAAACTGATTATATTTGTGTCTAAATTAGGGATTCATCAGACTTTCCTCTTTTTTGCTGTTTCCTACAGATGAAGAAACAAACCCTAAAATTGGTCTGTACTTCCTAATCTCCAATGAGGGCCACCAGAACCTTTTTGTGTCCCAGGCGAACCTCTGGCTGTACCTTCGTCTGCTGCCTGCTGGACCCGAGAGAGGCCTTCGGAGGAAGGTCACCATCAAAATTCACTACCAGGAGGTTGGGGCAGAAGAAAACACAGAGGGTGGGGTAGTGGGCCGCCGGGTCCTGGTGGAAAAACGTGTGGATCTGAAACGCAGTGGTTGGCACACATTCCCATTCTCTGAGGCAGTGCGGGCTGTGTTTGGGAAAGGCAGCCGAAGACAGGACCTACAGGTGGAATGTGAGGGCTGTGAAACAGTAGGAGCTTCTCCAGTGTTGGTGGATCCAGGTGACCCGTCCCACAGGCCCTTCCTTGTTGTGCGTGCAAGGCAGATGGATGGAAAGCACCGCATTCGTAAGCGCGGCCTGGAATGTGACGGCACCAGTGGGGGGTTATGTTGCAGGCAGCAGTTTTACATAGACTTCCGCCTCATTGGCTGGAACGATTGGATCATTGCTCCGGCTGGTTATTACGGAAACTACTGTGAGGGAAGCTGCCCTGCCTATATGGCAGGTGTTCCAGGCTCCGCCTCGTCATTCCACACTGCAGTAGTTAATCAGTACCGCATGAGAGGGATGAGTCCAGGCTCAGTGAATTCCTGCTGCATCCCAACCAAGCTCAGCACCATGTCTATGCTCTACTTCGATGATGAGTACAACATAGTGAAAAGGGATGTTCCCAACATGATTGTGGAAGAGTGTGGCTGCGCTTGAGTGTGCCCGTCAGAAATGATTTTTGTGCATGCAAGACTTTTCTGTGCAGGACATGAATGTCATATATCCATATCCACTGAGTATACACTTCACACCATGCTGGTCTAATCCAGAAACCACAACCATGAGTGTTGTGTCCACATGAGTGTGTGAGTGCGAGGGAGCGTGCATTTGTCTGACTTAATAAAGCGCCTGCATTCAGTGATGGGCTGAGAAGGGAGTGATGTTCACCAAATGATATCTCACTCTAGTTTGCCATTTCTAGCCAAAAAATAATGGCTCATCATCTCCCCCGAATGAAGTTTTTTTTTTTTTGTCAAAAGCGCTTAAAGAAAGAGACTGGATCAACCAGTGACAATCCTGGTGTCAAAACTTCCTCTAACCTTCTTCAACACTTAATGCACAAAAGAAACTTGTTTTCATAAAGCACTGTCAATTCATCACCTTATAATATTCAGAACACCAGCACTTCCTCCCTGTGCAAACAGATGCGGTCTGACCATCCTTTTTAGTGGAATTAGACAAGCAGCGCTTGATGCCCTGCAGGATTACAACCTCTGCAGCGAGGCCAATCAAAGGTTTTTACTGACCTGTTCCAGATGAAGAACCAGGTCTCAGAGGTGCACTTCCTTTGAGCCTCCTCCTTGAAGCTTAGCAGAAGACAGCCTGCGGACTCAGACAAGTCTCCATCAAACAAGTCACCACAGTGCACTGCAGCACTTGCAGGAACTAAAATGCAAACCTTGAATAGCACTTGTATAAAAATGCCTTCCTAGGGGTACTGGGTGTCCTGTCAGATTGCAAACCAAGTGCCACATGAGCTATGCAATGTGTGGAAGCCTATGAAACCCATGATCCATATGCTTCATTAGACGGGACTCTCTTTCTCTTCAGTTGATCCTTAAGATATATCTTCAGCCCTCAGCTGTTTAAAAGTACTTGAAATGTGATCTTTCGCTTCCTTTCCAAAGCGAATGATTGTTGTGACTCTTGCACTGAGTAGTGGTGGAATTAATGATACACAATCTGCCATTGAAAAGTTATTTTTATATAGGTAAATTGAAATAAGTTTCAGATGTATGTATTTTACATAATAAACAAAACCAAAGAAGCCAAAACTTTTAGCTGTAGTACTGAGGCTGCAAGGCCATTAGGGTGACTGTCTTTAATAATTAGCAAACAGCCCTATTGCTGTATCAGGGTATGATGGACTGTCAGATTTACATTTTTCAGCTCTTTTTTTTTCATTCTGTTTTTGTATAATGAACAACTATTCATTGTTGATCTAAATTGTATTTTGTTTTTTATATTTAATGCAAATGTTATTTTTAGTTTATTTTAAATCATATAGTCAAATAAATGTCTTATGTACAGTTTATGTAATATAAATGTTTTCTTAAATATTTTACAACTTGAAAATCTTTCTGTGTCCTGTGTTTTTCTCATGCTGGATTTGGTCTAAATCTGACTTTTACTTCCAGCTCAAAGGTGTTTTGGGATGATACCGTTTTGAAAACAAGGACAGGATTGAAATGACAGAAAAATTTGCAACATATTTTAGTTTTCGTCTTCACTCGTCCAAATATAAAACATCTCTACAATGTCGGTTTGGTACGATATATGATTCATTCAGTATTAACTGTCTCCCACCCCATGCGTGAAGCTGTTGCAGAGCTACAGACTGACAGACCGCTGCATCCTTGGTGTGCACCAAGGAACCTTATCACAGATCCTTTCTCCCAGCAGCTGATAGACTTTTAGAGCCATCACTGCTTCCAAGGATTTGTTTACATCTCTGCTGTAAAATTCACACTTTTTCCATCTTTCTGTAGATAGTCTGTTGCTGTATATATATACATTTTGTACACTTCTTGTCACCCTACTCAGTTGGACATTTCATGAAATCTGAGTATGGCAATTTGAATAAATGCACAGTATTTTTCAAACTCTTCCCTTGCTGCTGATAAACCTGCATTTCTCACACTCAGTTCTATTTTCCTTTTCCAGCACCAATTCACATCACATCATCTCAAGGCTCTTTCCAAAGTCAGACTCCATCAGATCCTCCAGGTTGGTCAGAAAGTTTCCTCTCTAAGGAAACCCAGCAGGTTGCATCAAGTCTCTCCAAGCAGCATTCACTCCTCCTGAAAGAGCGTAGAGCCACAGTGGACAGTCGTCTGCATTGTTGATGGCTTTGCAGCAATCCCTCATACTGAGCATGCATGAAGCAACAGTACAGGATTATTACTATTGTAATAGTATAGCAAACATAAATGAGCAGAAATTACATACATTGTAGACTGAAAGGGTTGACAGAGGCAAAAGTTATACCTATAATTTGTTTTACTATTTCAGAAAGGAAGCACTTACTATTTAATGATTCAAAGCATTAGCATTAGTTTGGGACAGATCATGTATCACAGACAATTACAATCAAATCCTAATTGTTTTTTAATTGAGTTTTACTAAACGACAGAATTTTCAAGCATAAAGTGCTAGTACTGATATTCATAATTTGATCATAGTCCATAGTTTCAATTTTGCTCTGCAGTTCAGAGCAAAATTCTAAATAACCCTGGAAGACTAATATTTTTAATACAACAGTCTGTTTCAGTAAGCTAAAAAGTGGCATCTATCAAAAGATAATCAAACAATTTAAAGGGAGCCAGAATTTTAATTTAAAAAAAATGTCCCCATTGTAATAAAAATTCTATGCAAAAATTTGATTTACCCATCTCAATAATAAATGGGAAAATATTTATTGGTATTAAAGCAATCAAACCATGGTTCCCCCGCTATTTAGACAATAAATCTTTCTTTAAAAACTACAAATCTTTGAAGTTGGAAGGCCTCATTATAATGACTGGCTGGTAATCTAACTGGGATGCCCAAGAACATTTTTCCTTCATGAGGAAGCATTTATCCTAACATAAGACAGATTTTATTTGCCCTTACTTAATTCTACAAATGTTGTTTTCCGACAGAAATTTACTGTTTCAAACCAAGTCTTTGAATCCTGCTGTTTCCTTTTGCTGTGTTAAGAAGCTGTTCCAACCTGTTACCAGAAGTGTAAGTATGCTCCACAAAGGGACACATTTAGATGGTATTTTGATACAAAACTAGACTATCCCTCTAATACCGACTCTTTAATTACTTTTTCATCATCTTCCCATTAAGTATAGTGTAAAAAGTTTTTAATTTCATGGTCTTCCAGGATTGTTTCTGGTCCAACGTCTATAGCACTGTGTCTGTATGCACATGCAGATAATGGTTTGAGTTTGCATTTTATGTATAGCATTATAGTAGCCTCACTCCTGGTCACATTCCAGTTTTCTAAGATAAATTGAAAGTTGCTATAACTTCAGGAACACGAAATGGAACAACACGAGGCTTGCATGGCTGATTGTAAATGTTTCTATTTAGTTCTACCATAGAGCACAGCGTGATATATTTCCCTGCAAGGCAAATAGCACAGCAGGGAGGAGATAACGTTAAAAAACTTTTTACCTGCAGGAGGTATGAGTCAGTTGGAGTCACAGCAGGAGAGCGCTCTCTCTCCCCTTCATGAAAACATGTTAGTGTTATTGGTGGGTGATTGACAAGCAGGTAGACAACAAGAGAAAGGGCCTGAAACGGCCGGGGTTGTTTTTAAACTTCTCAGCGGTGCTTGTACTTCTTTAAATAAATTCAATTCTTTGCTGAGAGGAAGGGAAGAGACATGTAGCTGTCTTGTCATGCTTCCCAATGTATGCCAAAATTTTGCCAGCTGGAATGTTAATGACGCTTAGCATGAGCTGCAGGCCATTAAGCATGCTACTGCTGATAGCTGCTCTGCAGACCATTCAACTGATCTCGCTAAAATCATAATACAGATGTGATTAACTGCATGTGCATTGTTTTCATATCAATACTGATTAAAAATCAACGAATTAACAAATTTAGGACTCTTGTGAGGGCCTGTTTGCACAATCGTGAGCTTCCTCCCCAAATGCACTATGAACTCACCATAAATTCACACTCGTTCAACCCCTACAGCCTCTTTATCAGCTTAAACAAATGACCCCACCCCCCCAAAACACACACACACATTTAATACTACCAGAGGTTGAGGTCACGACAGCTACAGTTGAATAGGTCAGCTTCTTTATTTTGGCAATGTTGCTCATTCTTCCACATCAGCCTTCATTAACAAATGGATTTATGACTATTTGATGCCTGAAGCCAGGCATTCCTGTGCTCTGCATCGCTCCACAAAGCACCATCCACTGGATCCTTTACCTGGCTTTGCTCTTTCTCGCTGTACCTTTATGAAAGCTACCTGAGCCTATAAAAACTTTGTCTAAAACGACTCTCTGCTTTCAGCTCCAACACATCAGGACTTCTTTTACCTGTGATTAAAGTCCGACATTCTGTTTCCAGAGATCCAAAAGGGCCCTTCTTATTTTAAGCATATATACCATGAGCCACTTAAGATGATAGAAATATTTGAACACTGTTTATTTCTTCAACAACTCAAAATGAAATGTCTGAACTGTTTAAAAGCAGTAGAGCTTTCTGAGCTATCTAAAATTTTAGCTTCATCTAAACCTTCTACCTGTATGTTAGACCCAATCCCAACCAAGTTGTTTAAGGAGGTATTCCCTCTGATCAGTGGTCCTATTTTAGACATGATTAATCTATCCTTAATAAATGGATATGTACCACAGGCTTTTAAAGTAGCTGTTATTAAACCTTTACTTAAGAAACATTCTCTTGATCAAGATGAGCTAGTAAACTACAGACCTATATCTAATCTTCTTTTCTTATCTAAAATTCTTGAGAAAGTAGTTGCTAATCAACTTTGTGAACATTTACAAAGCAATGACCTACTTGAGGAGTTTCAGTCAGGCTTCAGAGCTCATCATAGCACTGAAACGGCTCTGGTGAAGGTCACTAATGATATTCTCATGGCCTCAGATAATGGACTTGTGTCTGTACTTGTCCTGTTAGATCTCAGTGCTGCATTTGACACAGTTGATCACAATATTCTCCTACAAAGACTTGAGCATACTGTAGGGATTAAGGGGAAAGCATTAGGCTGGTTTAAATCTTATCTGTCGGACAGATTCCAGTTTGTTCATGTTAATAATAAATCTTCCTCAAACTCTAGGGTCACCTGTGGAGTACCACAGGGTTCAGTCCTTGGACCAATTCTCTTTACTATATATATGCTTCCGGTTGGCAAAAGTATCAGACAGCATGGGATTAATTTCCACTGTTATGCTGATGACACTCAGCTATATTTATCCATAAATCCTGATGAATCCAATCAGTTACTTCGACTGCAGTCATGTCTTGATGACATCAAAAGCTGGATGACTTTAAATTTCCTGCATTTAAATTCTGACAAGACAGAAGTTGTAATCTTTGGGCCAGAGTCCTCAAAAAATAAACTTCTTAATCAATCACTTAATCTGGATGACATTAACTTGGCCTCTGGTAATAAAGTTAAAAACCTTGGTGTTATTTTTGACCAAGACATGTCATTTAAATCCCATATTAAACAGGTTTCCAGAGTTTCCTTTTTTCACCTCCGGAATATCGCCAAAATTAGAAACATTTTGTCCAGGGGTGATGCTGAAAAACTAGTGCATGCATTTGTTACTTCAAGGCTGGACTATTGTAATTCTTTACTATCAGGAAGTCCACAAAATGCAGTTCGAAGTCTTCAGCTGATCCAAAATGCTGCGGCAAGAGTTCTGAGGAAAATCAACAAGAGGGATCATATTTCTCCAATTTTAGCTTCCCTTCATTGGCTTCCTGTTAAATCAAGAATAGAATTTAAAATTCTTCTTCTAATGTATAAAGCCCTTAATAATCAAGCTCCATCATATATCAGAGCTCTGATTACCCCGTATGTTCCTAACAGAGCACTTCGCTCTCAGACTGCAGGTCTGCTGGTGGTTCCTAGAGTCTCTAAAAGTAGAATGGGAGGCAGATCCTTTAGCTATCAGGCTCCTCTCCTGTGGAACCAACTCCCAGTTTTGGTCCGTGAGGCAGACACCCCGTCTACTTTTAAGACTAATCTTAAAACTTTCCTTTTTGACAAAGCTTATAGTTAGAGTGGCTCATGTTACCCTGAGCTATCTCTATAGTTGTGCTGTGATAGGCCTAGGCTGCTGGAGGACATCAGGGTCTAATTTTCTCACTCTACTGATTTCTACTGTTCTTCATTCTACGGTTCTCCAGTTTTGCATTGTATTACATTGAAATGACTGTCGTCATTTCAGCTTTTAACTTTTTGCTCTCTCTCTTTTTCTTCATAGTAGGTACACCTGGTCTGGCGTTCTGTTAACTTTGACATCATCCAGAGAAGACGGCTCACCCGTTACTACCATCTAATGTAGAACAGATTACTAGATCAATGTGTGCTTCTGTGCTTTTTTGTCTCTCTTGTTGTGTCTCTGCTCTGTCTTCTGTAACCCCAGTCGGTCGAGGCAGATGACCGTTCATACTGAGCCCGGTTCTGCCGGAGGTTTTTTTTTCCCGTTAATGGGTGGTTTTTCTTCCCACTGTCGCTTCATGCTTGCTCAGTATGAGGGATTGCAGAAAAGCCATGTACAATGCAGACGACTCTCCCTGTGGCTCTACGGTTCCCCAGGAGTGAATGCTGCTTGTCGGGACTTTGATGCAATCAACTGGTTTCCTTATATAGGACATTTTGACCAATCTGTATAATCTGACCCAATCTGTATAATATGATTGAACTTGATTTTGTAAAGTGCCTTGAGATGACATGTTTCATGATTTGGCGCTATATAAATAAAATTGAATTGAATTGAATTGAATTGAAATGTTGACCATTGCAACATGGGCTGTGCTCCCTTTAAGCTCTTACTTACATGCAGATTACACCGATAAAATCTAATTGATTTACTTAAAAAATATAATGAATTTTTTTGCATAATTTTATTACGTAGATCAAAAAAGAATTTTCTTTGTACAAACTACTTATTTTTTCTGTTTGTTAAAATAAAAATTTCACATAAAGTTAACTTAATTTTAGCATTGTTCTAGTCCTTTTTGTGTGTGGGATCTACATAACTTTAAGAGTTCTAAATGTGTACTTTTGTTTGAATCCAACTTAATTTTTACATTTCCAAATTACAAATTTTAAGTGGGATCTACTTTGTTTTAAAACATTTGTTAGCGTGTTTTAAAGTTACATGTACTCAAATTTTCTAATTAGCAACTGGGTATTTCTACTGAAAGTATACATGCAAATAGTTATTTTTACTACTATTTACTAGTTCAACACTAGTACTTGTAAACAGAATGCCAGTAGAATGTGCTCATCAAATATGGAAATCTAGTTATTACATTACATAAAGCTGACATTTTGGTCATTTTCTAGTGAAAACTGACAAGTATAATAAATTATATACACCACACAGGTTGAGACATTTTGTACAATAGAAAATTGTGCTTCATGGTGGTGCTAGAGGAAAGCTCATTAAGTGAAAGTTGACAAGCTTTATTTTCGTCGGAATTACGGTCACAAAATTCAATTCAATACATTTCAAGATGTGCATGCTGTGGCCAAAGGTTAACAGTAATATGAAATAGACATCTGTCAGTCTTAGCATACCAACCAGATGTTTAACTATAAACTCAAAAGTTTCAGTAAGGACTTTTTCAGTAAAAACACAAACATTTACAGAATATTTTCTATACAATTGTGTTTATACAATCCTGAACAGTAATATACTCCAAGACTTTAAAGGAACACGCTGACTTTTTGGGACTTTAGCTTTAGCTTATTCACCTTATCCCCCAGAGTTAAAGAAATTCATACATACACTTTTCATCTCCGTGCGTACAGTAACTCTGTCTGACGCACCCACTGCTAGCCTAGTTTAGCACAAAGACTAGAAGCAAATGGCTCCAGCTAGCATACTGTACTCAATAAGTGACAAAATAACGCCAACATTTTCCTATAAATATGTTGTGATTTGTATAGTCACAGTACGTACAAACAACAAGGTAATATAAGACAGAGGCATCTTCTAACCGTATACATGCTGGGAACTATATTCTCAGAAGGCGAAGCACTGCTTCTTGACAGAGTAATTAGTGCAATACTCTCTGCTCGTCACCACAGGGTTTCTCAGGTGCTGTGAGCAAATCACTCCGCCCCAAGTAGTGCTTAGCCTTCTGAGAATATAGTTCCCAGTATGTATACGGTTAGAACAGGGGTTCCCAAACTTTTTCAGCCGCGCACCCCCTTCAGTGTCCCAACCGGCTTGGCGCACCCCCCCACCACAAAAAAAAGAAAAAATTCTGTTGCAGTTACATCAATTCAACCATCTTAACAAAAGTTGTGGGAATAAAATTAGAACATAATTTGAATTAAACTGCAATAAAGTTGCAACATCCACAACAGAATCCTGAGGCTTTTGCAGGTGCATCAGTGGCTCAGCCTGGAGCGAGAGAAAGAAAGAGACGCTCAGATCGGCCACACCTCCACAACCTGAAACGTCTCTGAAGCAAAGGATTAAACTGATGATCTACTTGTGTGTGTTCTCACTTTTTTGTGCACCAGCTTCTTAATCTGAGTCACAATTTACAAACACGAAGAACTATGATTTGTGTCCGATAACGCTCGAGAGAGAGAGAGAACTGCAGACCAGAGTAACAATAACAGAGCGCTCCATAAATATGTTATTAATCAGAGAAAAAAAACTTTTACAGCGGCTACATTTAGCAGGTAAACACGCCCAGGGCAACACACCTCAGCTCCCCTCAGCCCCACCCTCGGTTTGTCCCTGTCTGAATATGCGCTAAAACCGCATCTGTAAAATGAACTGCGCCTGTCTGACTCTCAATGAAACGTATTGCAGCTCTGTGCGTGAAGAGTCAATAAATCGCGGAGGCTGCAGCGGGGGGGTGGGCGAGTCATGCGCGTCAGTGCTGGTAGAGGTTCAGAGTCACCCCAACAGGAGCAGCGCTGGTTGGAGGCGCTGGGCGACCGAAAGAAAGAGAGACTGGTCGCTCAATTTAAGCTTGTAAAAACTTTTGGCCCGAATTCAATTGTCCCTCTACTGACGTACACGACGTGAAGCGAGGAAAGAGTTGGAGAGACATTTGTCAATGGTTTGCAATTCACTCACCTGTTGCCTCCGATTCCCTGGTTTCAGCCAACTGAGCATATTTGCGAGAATGAATGAAATAGAGGACACAAGCTGCTTCTTCTACGCATTGAGGCACAATGCGTAGAAGAAGATAAATTCATATTACGATGAAGTGTAGAACAACACTTTTTAATATAAACAGATTTTCATGTCAATACATTTTATTTATTTATTAAATTTGCTGTTTTGATTTTTGTTTCCACAAAGGAAATTATTATTTACACGTCTTTATGGTGTGGGGGAAAAACACTGTCAAACCGCCATTACAGATTTCAGCTCGCGCACCCCCAGGGGTGCACCACACTTTGGGAATCCCTGGGTTAGAAGATGGCTGTGTCACATGTGACCTTGTTATTTGTACACGCTGTGCTACACTGGGGATACCAAAAAGGACCTCTGCTTCCTCAATGGCAATTCCAGCTTGCTTCTCGAGACCTCCATCCCTGGCTTTTCTGACCACAAAGATGTTAAGTACAAATGAAGTGATGGCCTCTTGGATGGCTGCAGAATCGTCACCATCACAAACCAGTGAAATATATAAAAGAGAATTTAACCTACTTTATGTTTGCTAATGTGAAGAATGCATATAGCTCTTTGCTATGAACAGAAATCTGGGTGGCATTACGTGGTTGCTGTGGTAGTTTTGATCCATATACTTATGTGCAATTTGTGCCCGAACAGCACTCAAAGAATGTGCTGTGTGTTGTCGGTATTTGGGTGTGAATACGTGGGTTGCTGTGGTAGTTTTTAGCTGGGCTTTGATTTAACCCAATTTTTGTGGAGATCATAGGTCATAGTCAACCAATAGTCATAGTCATGAGTATGTATGCATGTATATAAGTGTACTGTAAAACTTTCTATATAAATCAAGAAATACATCTGAACATTTTTCAGTATCAATACATATGCAGAAATAGAAATTCTTTACCCGGTAGTCCTTGGTTAATTCCTCTGTCTTTTCACCAAGGTAGAGAATGAGGCCTCTGATCAGTTTCTCTTCTGGACTCAATGCTGTTGTCCTACAAATATATGAAATATGGGACTATTTTAAAGGGTTTGTTCACTCATTCATCTTCAGAACACAAATTAAGATTTTTTTTTAGTGAAATCTGAGAGCTGTCTCGCTCCTTCACATACAGCAACGTCATGACCACTTTCAAGGCCCAGAAAGGAAGTAAAGACATAGTTAATGTGACTACATTGGCTCAACCTTAATGTGATGAATTTGTGCAAAAAAATGAACAAAAAGAACGACTATATTTAACAATTTTGCCTCTTCTGTGTCAGTCTCCTACACTGTTTATATAGTAAACAGAGTTAAGCTTCAACGCCGGCTCACTACTGGCCGACACTTAAGCACAATGATGCATACATATGAAGCTGACGCACGAGCTGGCCAACCAGAGGTCGATACTTTGCCGGCATTTTGAAGTAGAACACGGAAAGACAAAGCTGTGTTTATTAAGTGAACAGAATAGGAAACTGACTTGGAAAAGAAAAAATAGTTGAAAAAAGTCATTTTTGTGGGGTTTTTGTGTGCACAAAAACAGTATTATCGCCTCTTCGTGGCATTAAGGTTGAGCCGCTGGAGTCACATGGACTATTTTAACAATGTCTTTACCACCTTTCTAGACCTTGAAAGTTGCAATGGTGTTGCTGTCAATGGAGGGTCAGAAAGCTCATAGATTTGATCAATGATCTTAATTTGTGTTCCGAAGATTAACTTAAGGGTCTTAATAGTCTTACGGTTTTGGAACGACATGAGGGTAAGAAATGAATGACAGATATTGCATTTTTGTGTGACCCTATAAGTACAGATATCGGAATGCTACAACATTAAAATAACTGCTACAAATTTAAAAGTACATGCCTCATTCATGATTTCAAGGGTCTCATCAAGTTTCTTCCCAACAGCTCCTCCCTTCCTCCTGTAGAGTCTCAACAATTTTGTGACAACCTGCTTGTTGCATAGAGCTGTCTGCACTGTTTTCCTCTCTCCCTCTAACCTCCTGTCCTCTGACAGCCCAAGACACGCCCTGGCCACGCCCCCAACCACATGCACTCACCTGATTTGTCCACTGGTCAAGCTGGCTCCCGACTCCAGTTTAAAAAATGTCAGTGTCTCAACAGACAAGAGACAGACAACTGCGACCAAATCAAGTCAGACAGAGGCTTTAAAAATAAGTAATCCGAGGCTGTCTAACCCCTCAGGCTGTATTTTATGAGTTCTCTTTGCTACATAGCTTTTTCTCTCACGGATCATTTAAACATAAGCCAAATAATAAATAATACATCCACTTCTGTGCTCCTGCCCTGCCGACGTGTCACCTGAAGCTGATGATGTCACAGATACAAAATCTCCCGTAAGTTTTAGAATTATTCAAAAACCTAAAATTAAGCAAAACTAATAACAGTGCTCATTTAAAGAAGTTAAAATAAATGTAAATATATTTGTCCAGTGAAAGCAACAAAAGAAAACCTGTTCCTGCTTCTGCTGTGTGCCACATTTCCATCTCCTGATCTGTAAGTCTATTTTTTTGTATGTTTTGTTTGTGATGTTGTGATATTGCTGGTGTATTGTAGAATTTAAATTGTCTATGGGTTCTTATGTATTTTCTGTTTATTCACAGCTCTTGCTGTGGGGAAAATTGTGTTGGAGCCTGCCTACTTGGGAGGAAACAAGGACATTTTTTTGTGGGGAAAGGATTTATGTTTATTTTTGAATGGACATTTAAAAAATACAAAAAAAACTGTGGAACAAACATTTCTGTTGTTGGTGTTATGTGTAAAACAATTGTCATTCATTGTACTTAAGGGTCTACACCTTGAAGTGTATGGTCCTTGTGTGACTGGTAAAAAAAAAAAAAACTAAACTTAAAATCCTACTTGTCAGGAGGGATACCTGACTGGCACCCCTATAGGTATAAAAAAAACACCTACAAACCTAGAAAAATCAATCAAACCCGTCACAATTTAGCTGTGTATTCGTCCAACTTCCCAAAGAATATTGAATGTAGTGGCTTCAGTGTGATCCTCCGGAATTCCTCCTTCCTGAGAAAGAGACCAAGAGAGATGTAGACATATATTTAAAAAAAATAATTCAGAAAATACATAATTCAGAAAAGAATTAGAAACAAAGGGAAAGACAAACAATACCAAGTAGAATTGTATTCTAGTAACTAGAATACAATAGAAATACACTAAGAACGACATTTAAGTGGTCTGATGTTTGGAAAGGGATGCTGCACCCTATGAGAGTTAATTTAAGTGCATGGTTTCAGTTTAGTTAAGTTAGCAGCTTAGTTTCAGCAAATTCCACACTACTACCACCTTGCCAAACAAAGTACTTGGTATTAAAAAGGTAATTAGATAAGTATTAAAATGTTCTAAATACCTGGAAAAACTCAAACAGGGCAGGCCATCGAGCATATAAGTCAACCACAGGTGGTTTCTGGATCACATCTTTACAACGCAGTGAGAAGGTATTTGCCATCTTCTCATGAATGACTGTTGTTGTCGCTCTACTTGTACTCATAGAGAAGCTCCACTCTCTCCTTTTCAAGGGATGCATCCGTTTCACCTTGAGGATGAGGTGGGAGATAGTTTACCTCAGATTTCTTTGCTTTTTTAAATTTTTTTGCTGCAGTTTTATCTGCAGCTGACTTTCTCTTGAGACAGTTGACGTTTAGCTCTGGTAGTCCAAGGTGTTTCACCTTTGCTCTGAAATTTCCAAGTTTGTACTTCAGGCTGTTGTGCCAACTATATAAACCATTGAAGGATACAGATTGGTTGCATTCACTTTTCATTCTTACAGCTTCATCAGGTAAGAGTCTTGTCATTTACTCCACAGGTAATCAGGTCAGTTAGATTTTAACTGACAGTCTCATCAGGTGAGCATGATACAGGTATGTTTTTTCTATATGTAATCAGTCAAGTTCAGCTTTTATCAAAGCGTCATCAGATTGAATGTTAAATAGAAAAATGTTAGACTTTAAAATGGTGGAAGTAAACTAATTAAGTATTATTTTGCTAATGTAACTGCCACTGTTGTGCAATTATACACTGTTTAAAGTTATTTAATGTTTCATAAATAACTCTCTGTCTGTTAAGTATTGTCTGGTGATGATCAGCTCTTAAGCTGATATCAAGACAATGGTTGAAAGGGATGAATTTGAGCACTAGCGATCTTTTCACAGCAAAACCTGCACACACATAGAATAAAGGAGTGACAACTTCTTTTCAAGTCCAAGAATTTAATAACAGAAATAAAATTAACATCCAGAGAACATCACTATGTAATGCTGTTTACCTGAATTAACACAATATTTCGATTAATAAATCCTCTCTACTAGGCTAGTGAAACTTAACTAAACTATTAAGCAAAATGAAGATAAAAAAACTAAGCTAAGGAACTATTTACATGCAAAAACAAACAAAAGACAAACAAAAGTGGTTGATCATGATCAGATTAATTCAGTGAATCCCGGTTCACTACAGATCTGATTTCAAAAGCATGGAGTGGAGTTAAAACATCTGCCATGTATTTCAATCCATTCACAATGCAAAGCCCAAGTTGAACAAAACATTATTTGTTAAAATAATATTCTGAGGACTGTTTGTCCTGTAAAATCATTTAAACCCTTCGTCCAAGTTTGTTAATGTGATTCTCCCTCCGGGCGTCTGGGGTCGCTGTGGCAACTCGGTGGTTAAGAGGTTACAACATAAAGTTACCAAAATTGCCTTGGAAAACGGCATTAATATACCATATTGATGCGGGAATAAGGCAGATAACACCATCGAAGGATGGCAGAGCAGAACAGTTACGCTTTATGCTTTAAAACGAACTACTTTTGAAATGTCCGAGACCGGATGTTAGCAAGGCTAATATCCTGTTAGCTAGCGGACGCTCGGCGTTAACAAATGAAAGCTTTTGCTTTAATTTTAGTCATATTGAGTGGCTGGATAACATAAACATTAATGTCCCATCAATGTATGAAACCCTTGTTGAGGTAACCTTTCTGGTAAAACTTTAAAACGCATTCGACAGTGACATGGTACCAAATGCTAGCAATGCTATATTGCTAGCCTTTGTTCAAACGCCAGGTATCCACGGTTCACAAGACATTTCCCAATAAACCTTTTTAACTTCACCCTCAGACCGCTTCCCAAACCTCTGTCCTTTGTTTCGTGTCAGTCTTGTCCAGTTTTGGCCATTCACGGGATGAGCGGTGAAGGAGGGAAGTTGTTGACTAGTGTTAGCGGGCTAGCGCTTGGCTCTTGGCAGGCTAGCGTTAGCCTTGCAGCAGCATGTGGCTAACGGCGTGGTCTGGGTTGGAGGCCTGGTCCTCCAGGCAGACTCTGACCCCGGTTGCAGTCACAATTTAAGCAGATCTCTCCTCGGCATGGGGACGTTGCTTCTGTGCCGGCTTTTCAGCTCTGCGTTGCCTGGAACCAGCTCTGTCTGTGGTGCGCTGAGAAAGCAGAACAAAGCTGGCATAGACGGATTCCTTCACTTCGGCATCTGTTTTAAGCAGAAGGAAGAGACTTATCTTTGAATCGGCTGGCAGTTTCTCCCTATGCCGGGGAGGAACTGAGTTTCAGAAGGGTTCATTCTCACTCAGCTCGGGGCCTGCTCCAGGCCCCATGCATGGCTCCTGAGGGAGGAGGGACCCCCCCCCAGAGGAGTGCTGGTCGTCCAAGGGTGGAGGAGTGTGTCCCAGCAGCTTGGAGTCAGGAGAAGAGAGTGAGCAGAGGTGTGCTGTGGCTTTTGTCTGTAGAGAGGTGGTCACAGCTGACCTTCTGCTGGGGAAAAAGGGGCCTCAGGAGGGGAGAGAGAGAGGATAGAGGCCGTCCTTCCGGCCATGTCTGCAGCAGTGTTGTAGTCAAGTCATTATGCCTCGAGTCCGAGTCCAGGTTCGAGTCTCCAGTGTTCAAGTCCGAGTCAAGTCCAAGTCATTAAAAAAAATCAGAGTCGAGTCCGAGTCAAGTCCACTACTCATCCGAGTCAAGTCCGAGTCGAGTCACTATTGATCCAAGTTCGTTGTAGGAACATGCCGTGACGTGTGATGTATGACATGAAGCAGTAACATTCCATTGCACTAATAATGGCGTTCCGCTAGCGAGCTATTTTTAGAACGTGACGTCATATCACGTACAGGTAGGGCAAATATGCGTTTTCCTCCACTCTTTCGCTGTAGTTAACCTTGGTTTTAATCGGTAAAACGACTGCTTTTTCTAAGTCTAAGACGTCTCCTAACCATGGTTTTTAAACATTGTTGTTATGGAACGTGCAACAGCGACTCGAGGTACGCTGATAGGCCGCATATGAAGGATGTTAAAGCCGCAAGCGGCATCGATCGGCCCTCGCAGCCAAGCGCGCTCCGGCCTCTTGGCCACCGCCGCGGTGCCGGCCGGCGGGGTTCGCGCACCGCCGCGGCTCCGGCCGGCCGGCGGTGGCCGCCCGCCACCGCAGATGCTGTCACGCATTTACCTCGCCCGTCCACCGGGCGATTCACACAAACGCGTTCGGCAGCGTTCCCTCATGATTCACAAAAAATCTGGTGCAGATGCAGCGAGGAGATACAGCCGTTGGATAATGATGATGCATTTGGCCACCGGACCGGACTAAATTGTTCGGCGGGCCGGACAATTTATACCGATTCCTGGACGGTGACTATAAACAGAAAAAAACGGCAGATGACGCCATGAACGCCGAGCAGGAGAAAAACATCGACTTACCTTTCTATCAACTCGGCCCGTTTTCCAGGCTTTCTGAGACTTCGACAGTCAAGCCATCGTTTGAGCTGAACGTTGGTATGTTGTTCCACAGTTCTACCAGTAAAATGGGCGCCTGGACATCCTCTTGTGAAAGTTTAACAGCGGAAAAGTCGGTCATATCGTTGTATCTGTTGCATGTGTAATGGCTGGTTGCTACGTGCGCTCTCACACTGTTTGCCCTACTTTAGCGGCAAGGGGCGTTGCTCATGAGATGGTGACGTCACATGCGCGGTTGCGCCATTTAGATATTAAAATCATACACCAAATAATATTCTAATGACATATTAAAATTATAGCCTAATGATATAAAAAAGTCAAGTCTTTTTCTCAATTTCCGAGTCAGAATGATCTGAATGTAGGAGTCCGAGTCCAAGTTCGAGTCATCAGTGCTCAAGTCCAAGTCAAGTCACGAGTCTCTAAATTTAGCTAATGACTCGGACTCGAGTTCGAGTCTCGGACTCGAGTACTACAACACTGGTCTGCACCAGGACAGAATTCTTTTGTCACCTCTTCCTTACTGTTCAGGATCCAATCTGAGATCAACTATTTATCATGGCATAACAGCCACCATGGGATCAACAAAAATATATTACCAAGGCAATGAGAACTATTGCAATGGCAGACTTTGAGCAGCCTGCAATGTATGGTATACATTATAAATGAAGTCACTTTTTAAAATAATTTTCTGACAGGACTATAAATTTGCACCAAAAAAACAGGACAACTGGAACTTTGTCATTCAAAATTAAAACAACTTTTTGTCTGGCCAATGAGCTAACTGAGTTATTATAACTTTATCCCCAGCTTCCTCACACCAATTTATTGAAAGTTACATACCTTTATGCAGTGTAGCTTACTTGTCAGAAGAATCACCTGGTAAGGACAAAGTGTTATGGTTAGTAACTGACCAATGCAATAACCCAAAAACATAGCAAATAATTTAACTTTAACTATAGCATAATTAAAAATAGTTTCACATTTTATTATCTACACAAACACTGCAGGTAGCTGACCTGCTGATCAGACAACAAATTGTCTTAAGTTCTGGGTTTGTTTTCCCCTTGGAGCTCAGATGAGAAAGTGTGCAGAAAACCGCGTCATGCAGAAGACAGGACAATGTAAGATGACTGACAGCGGTAAACCTCTAATGAGCGCTCTAACTAGACCGTTAAAACTAACGCGTCACAAAAAATAAAGAAAAACAGAGCGCGCACGCTGTTTCAGCTCAGGTCGCATACATCAGTGGGAAATGGATTCTTATAGGGCCTACTCTTGTGCATGTTTGGACTAAAGTTAATAGTCCTAACGGACGCTGTCAATTGCATCTATGTGAACACATAAATTAGTGTTATGATATTATGATTATTTGCACTATTTGACATAAATTTATGTCATGGCAACTCAATTTTGTCATAAATAGTGGCCAAATATCAAAGCTGGAGTCTTAAATCTGTCTAATATGATAGCTCAGTTTTTAGATCAAGTAAAATGTTTTAACGCGCAGTGAATTTTAAACAATAAGCTGGGGCTGTCAGCAATCTTTCTACGTAAAGGGGATAGATAAAAGGATCTTACTCTATAACAAAAGGTCGACCTCGGCCCTTTCCATAATGTTGACAGACACTTAGAACAATAATCTGAGCATGTCAGAGGCAAAACAAGCAGGTTTTGTGGATGTAAATTACACAATTGGCCATAACGTAGGCCATATAGGACTGGGCCTAACGTTAATTGTTTCGCCTCTGAAGACTGAAAAGGTCTAAACTGGACCGATTTCAAAGATTGTTGTTCCCATCAGTCACTTAAACACAGACATATCTTTTTTAAAGAATAAAATAGGGACTATTTTAACGATGTTACATTGCTGCTCTAAAAATCATGCTTACACTACATGCCTTATTTTATTGCTGCATTCTAACGTTAGCTTTAAAATACACTAGAAAACACTATTTGATAGCCACTTGCAAAGTTTCAAGTAATGCTAGGCTACACGTAAGCAACATAACGTTAGCCATACCAGCGCTAACACCAGAAAAATCCACATACTGTTACAACAACGCAATCTTCAAATTACATTTAAAGCCTCATTTTTGTGCAGCAATTAAAGAACTATAAAGAATGTAGAAACCCAAGTAACATTAAATATCTAACAAACTTTATTCTTACCTTAGGTTTAGTCCACATATGCCTCTTCATTTGAAATGCAAGGGGTTTCCAGACCAACAAAACAGGAAGGGGAGTAATTTTTTGTACTGAGTAAATGAAACAAGGTATTGTTTGTTGTGTGTGTGTGTACGTAAAAAGATTGGCTGGGATTACTTAGATTAATTTTGTAAAGGAAAAAAATGCACATTGTCTTGTGTTTTGAACAAGCGCAGATGAATTCAAAACCAGATATATTATGTAAAGATACAAACGTAAATTTTTTTTGTTAATATCGCACATTTTAACTAGATAACATCTACATTCACTCAGATTTATTTTTATCAGTGTACTTGCAGGAGTAAAACTGATTTACATTTTCAAAGCAAATTTATGAGCACTAATACTATCGTAATGGAACTTGCCCATTTGCCAGAGATGTTTTCTTTCTTTCCCTTTGATAAATTGATCAGATTATCACTATTCTGATTGGTATCAACCCAACTGAAAAAAAAAATGAAGGTTGCACAGGGAATATCAAATTTGAAAACATCTACAAATATCCAAAGCTTTGCCTTTTCTCCACATGAGCTTATTGACATAAATATGGACTTTTACAAATAGATAGCAATGACCAAAAAGAGCTCCACCTATAAGCAATTTTCTTCTTACACTCTCAATCCCAAATGGTGCATTGATGGAGGAGAAAGGGTCAGTATTTTGTGGGTCCACAATGTCATCATGTCATGGTTTTGTAAAACAACAAAAGCCTTGTCACCACTTTCCCTCTCCAGCCATAACCTTCCTCACCTTTTCACCCCACCTTCCAACAGGCTGACCTCTTGACCCCCACAGAACTGAGAGCATGCTCACAAAGCCTTTGTTTGTCTTATCCATTTTGTCCTGCCTCAATCCATATGTACAGCAATGACTGGGTGAAAGTATTGAGGTGGTAGAAGCGTTGCACATGATAAAAACATATATGTAAAAGTCCAGCATTTAAAACAGCAACAGAACTCTGAAGGAAAGGTAAATTTTCTCAAGATTCTAGCAGTAGAAATAGTACAGGATAAAATGTAATTTTGTAAATATTACTACAGCTTTTACAAATATTCCCATTCATGCACATTTAAAACAGTTGTAATGTGATTATTTTTATGTACATTTAGCACATGACTGATGTTGGAATCTCAGGATCTAACCTTTGCTTTCTGTAGATCAGGGGTTCCCAAACTTTTTTGCCGCGCACCCCCTTCCATGTCCCAGCCGGGTTGACGCACCCCCAAGATTTATATACATATATATATATATATATATATATATATATATATATATATATATATATATATATATATGTATGTATGTATATGTATAAATAAATAAAACGGTTGCAGTTACAACTCAAACGTCGTAACAACGCTTCTAAATCTGAGTATGACGCACAATTTCACGCCGCAAAATACAAACACAAAGCAGTTTGATTTTTGTCCGATGACGAGCGAGCGAGAAAGAACTGGTGGAGCAGCACAGAGTAACAATAACTCTAGCGCCCCATAAAGATGTTATTAATCAGAGAAATCTTTCTGATTGTTTCACAGCGGTTAACTTCAGCAGGTAAACACGCCCACAGCAACACACCTCAGCTCCCCCAGCCCGTTTCTGTCTGAATATGCGCCAAAACTGCCTCTTTAAAATGATCTGCACGGTGCAGTCTGCGCCTTTCTGAATCGCAATGAGAAGTATTACACATATATGCGTGAGCATAATCAAAAAATCCCCCCAGGAACAGCGTTTTCTTTTTCCAGGACCCGCGGTAACGACAGCGGTATACGTGTCATGCGCGTCAGAGCTTGTCACCGGTTCAAAGTCGCGGCACCATGAGCAGCAGCGCTGCGCGATCCATAGAGACCGAGTCACTCAATTTAATCTTGTAAATAAAACTTTCGGCCCGAATTAAATGTTTCCTCTGCTGACGTAAACGACGTAAAGCCAGGAGAGAGGAAAAGACATTTTCTGATGCGCTCGTTTTCTTCTCCCGGATCCGTTGCAATTTTCTCCTCTGTTGCTTCCAATTTCTCTCTCACTCTCTTCCTCTCCTCTTTAATGACTAACTTTCACCTTAGATGTCTCACCTGTTCCCCTGATTTCAGCCTATTGAGC
The DNA here is from genome assembly GCA_037039145.1 of Fundulus diaphanus. Taxonomy (NCBI): domain Eukaryota; kingdom Metazoa; phylum Chordata; class Actinopteri; order Cyprinodontiformes; family Fundulidae; genus Fundulus; species Fundulus diaphanus. Next base: position 57,362,908 of record CM073132.1, on the reverse strand, counting down.
ACATTTGCGAGAACTATTGAAGCACAGACCACATATGCGCATATACAGCACAATGCGGATTTTTCATCTTAAAATGAAGCGTAGAAGAAGATTTCTTCTAAATAAATAGTTTATTAACATTTTCGTGTTAATAATGTATCGTTCCGTTATGACACCCAAGCACCAGACGAGGCTTTGCTGGTAACACTTTATTTTAATCTGAAAAACTCACAGAGAAAGAAATGGCAATTAGAAGAATTTTATTGACACAATAATTTAAGTCTTTGGCGCTCAGACCTCGGCAGGAACATTAATGCTGAATTATACTTTAATATGCATGAGAAGATGTATGAGAACAGGGATGTTCCCCCCAGATCTGAAACTGGTGGTGTAGTGGAGATAGAAGAAGTTTGTTCAGTCCATATGATGATCTGTTTAAGATAAATGTCCAACGTGATAAACATGTTTGCATGAACTGTCCATGATGAGCAAGCTTGAAGCGACTGTGGAGAGGAAAAACTCCCCTTTGGAAGAAACCTCTGGCAGAACCGGGCCCAACATGGTGGTCTTCTGCCGGACCAATAACGAGGTGATAGCGAGTGCTGAACACTGGGAGAAAACACTCTGATGGGTTGAGGATGGAGGAACGTCATGGAAGCTAGATGAACTCAGCTACGATGGTGGAGAAGGGGTTGGGGGCGGGTGGAGTCGGACATCTGATTCGAAATCAGACATGATGCCATGCTGTTTGCTTGCTGGTTAGCAGGCTGAGACGTGGATTTGAAGTTGCTTTTAAGATGAGCGCGGAGTGCTGATTGGGCTTCATGGAGATGCGGTCCGAAGCTTGTTGGCTCACATCAGAGGCGGATCGGCCTCTCATTGGAAGCAGGCGGTGAGTTTCTTCGATTGAATTTTCGCTTCAGCTTCATTTTAGGACGAACAGGACGGGACAGCTTGCACTCCGCCAGTCCCCCGAATCACGGCTCCTCTCCCCGGAAGCCACACATTTCTTCCGCTATGACCCCAAAGCAATCTGATTTAAAGGAACAGTAAGTGTGCAACAGTATTTATCAATAAAGTCTAATAAGGATCCTTACAATACATTTTTATTTATTGATTAAATTAACAGTTTTTTGAGCTTTACAAAAGAAATGCTTTTTTACACCTCTTTATTGTGTGTGGGGAAAAAAACACGGTCAGACGCCATTACAGTTTTTGCCTCGCGCACCCCCTAGTGGCAGCTCGCGCACCCCCAGGGTGCACCCCCACACTTTGGGAAACCCTGCTGTAGATGATATGGTTCTGTTGGCTTCTTCAGGTCATGACCTGCAGCAAGGGCTGGAACAGTTTGTTGCTGACCAATAAGTGACCAAGATGAGAGTCAGCTACTCTCAGTCTAAAGCCATTTTCTTGCCTGATGAAAGGTGAATTGCCCCTGGCTGATGTACGTGGACACATTGATTTTTAATGATTTGGGTTCCTTGTCGAGGCGCAACTGTGCCTGCACTGTATTCATTGTAAATGGGCTGTACTTGTATATCAAGTCAGAGGATCCCAAACTGCTTTACACTCCAGTCATTCACCCAGATTCATATGCAATGTAGCCACAGCTGCCCCCAAACAGACCGACAGAAGCAAGGCTGCCATGTAGTCAGCACCACCAGGCCCCTTGAACACCGACAGCAGGCAAAGCAGGAGAAGTGTCCAAGGACACAACAACTGAGATGGACAGAGTGGGGTTTGAATTGACAACACACTGATTAGAGAAGAAACATTTTAAATTTTATTGTTGATTTAACAGGAAGCCAATGAAGGGAAGCATTTAAATTCTGACAAGACAGAAGTTGTAATCTTTTGACCAGGGTCCTCAAAAAATAAAGTTCTTAATCAATCACTTAATCTGGATGGCATTAACTTGGCCTCTGGTAATAAAGTAAAAAATCTTGGTGTTATTTTTGACCAAGACATGTCATTTAAATCCAATATTAAACAGGTTTCCAGAGTTTCCTTTTTTCACCTCCGGAATATTGCCAAAATTAGAAACATTCTGTCCAGGAGTGATGCTGAAAAACTAGTCCATGCATTTGTTACTTCAAGGCTGGACTATTCTTACTCGTTACCAGCGTGGTACATGACCAACCTAGAACCTTTTCCGAGTGTTTCTTCCAAGTCAAGTCTAACCCTGTTTTACCCCCTTGCATCTATCCAGAACCCAGGACTTCAGAGCCACTGCACTTCCGAGTCAGATCTCCGTGAACCAACAACAGAGACTCAGGCGCTGCTCCTGCCTTGGTCCTCCTGCTGTGCTCACCTGCCTGTCCACCCTCCAACACTGCAGAACCTTGAGAGAGACCTCACCAGACCTGCACCTCCTCCCGGATCCAGGACGTCACCCTCCCTGGACTGGAACACAGCCTGGAACCCAGTGAGTTCTCCACTGACAATCGGACACATCTGCTCCTGCCTCTGTTCACCAGTCTCCTCACTCTCTCTCCAGTGGAACCCAGACGGACAGACCAGCCCGAACCTTTCCTGAGCCAACATCCATTTTTTTACAATAAACTTTCTGAACCGAGCACCTGTCTCCGTGGTTGCCCTCCTTCTGAGTCTCATTACACAACCATGACAAAAGCTCTACTGCTTCTAAACAGTTCAGACACTGCACAGGTTCTAAAGATTCCTCCAACGCTGCCTCACTTACTGAGGATGAGGTAATCATGTTTGGGAGGATGCCAATTATTTTATTTTTAATGGAATCAATTTTATTTATGAAGAATCCCATAAAATCATTACTATTTTATGCTAAGGGAATGGATGGGTCAACGGAGCTATGACTCTGTGTAAGTTTGGCAACTGTACTGAAGAGAAATCTAGGATTATTTTTGTTCTCCTCAATTAATGATGAAAAATATGCTGCTCTAACTCTGTGAAGGCTCTTATTATACAACAACAGACTGTCCCTCCAGATTAGGTAGGTTTCCTCTTGGTGTGTAGAGCGCCATTTTCTCTCCAATTTCCTAACATTGTGCTTCAAGGAACGCAGCTCTGAATTAAACCAGGGAGCCAGCTTCCTGTGAATAATCACCTTCTTTTTCAAGGGAGCTACATTGTCTAATGCAGAACGCAATGAGGAAGTCACACTGTTAACAAAGACATCTATTTGTGAATGGGAAGAAGCAACATTGCTGCTCTCTGCAGGGTATTTCTGCAATACTGACAATATTAAGAGGGGGACAGACTCTTTAAAGTTTGATGCAGCATTGTCCGATAAAGATCTACTATACTGGAACCCTTTTTTGGGGGTGGAGAACTCAGTTAGATTAAACTCAAATGTTATTAAAAAATGATCAGATAGGACAGGGTTGTGAAGAAATACTGTTAATTCTTCACAATCAATGCCATATGTCAGCACAAGGTCTAAAGTATGGAGCCAAGAGTGCGTCGGTTTATGCACATTTTGAGCAAAACCAATTGAATCTAGGATAGTTTTCAAGGCTACGTTAAGGTTATCACATTCTGTGTCAACATGAATGTTAAAATCACCCACTATAATAACCTTGTCAGTGTTTATCACCAAATCAGATACAAAGTCTGACAACTGATCCAAAAACTGAGTGTAAGGGCCTGGTGGACGATACAAAACAACAAACAGAAGAGGTTTTATTGCTTTGCAGTTTGGATGAGGGAAACTGAGGGTTAAATGTTCAAAAGAACTGTAGTTATTAATTGGCCTGGGACTAATTAATAAATCAGACTGAAAGATGGTTGCCACTCCTCCTCCTCTTCCCACAGATCTGGGAATGTGGAAATTTGAATAATTGGAGGGAGTTGACTCATTTATACTAACGTAGTCCTCTTGTAGCCAGGTTTCTGAGAGACAAAACAAATCAATCTGATGATCAGAAATCAATTCATTAACTAACAAAGTCTTTGGAGGGAGAGACCTTATATTTAATAGACCACATTTAATTGTTTTATTTTTTGGTTCAAGGTGAGCCATATTGATTTTTATTAGATTTTTATGATTTGTTCCTTTTAGATCCATTTTTAATTTGTTTAGTTTTGGCTGTGGGAAAGACACCGTCTCAATAGGATAATGGGTGGGTAACAGTACAGAAGCAGCAGAGAGGTGTGTTAAACTACGGCTCTGCTTCCTGGTCTGGACCCTGGGTTGTCAGCATTTAGGAGAACTAATAAATCCGGCCAGATTCCTAGAAAGAAGAGCTGCACCATCCAAAGTGGGATGGATGCCGTCTCTCCGGATCAGACCAGGTTTTCCCCACAAAGTTCGCCAGTTATCAATGTAGCCCACGTCGTTTTCAGGACACCACCTAGACAACCAGCGGTTGAATGACGACATGTGGCTAAACATGTCATCACTGGTCAGATCAGGCAGGGGACCAGAGAAAATTACGGAGTCCGACATTGTTTTAGCAAACTTACACGCCGAAGCAACACCAACTTTAGTGACCTCCGATCGGCGTGACCGGGTGTCATTACCGTCGGCGTGAATAACAATCTTACTGTATTTACGCTTATCCTTAGCCAGCAGTTTCAGGTAAGATTCTATGTCGCCCGTTCTGGCCCCTGGCAGGCATTTAACTATGGTCCCTGGTGTCTCTAGTGCCACGTTTCTGACTATTGAGCTGCCAATCACCAGGGTCGGCTTCTCAGCGGGTGGGTCGCTGAGTGGGGAAAACTTGTTAGAAACACAGACGGGCTGCCTGTGACCTGGGGGCTGAAATCTAGAGCTATGCTTCTAGATTTCTCCTGATCAGTTTGTTCAGTCTGTTTTTGTCAGCGACCCTCAGCCCGCTGCCCCAGCATGTGACAGCAAAGAAGATGGTACAGGCAACAACAGACTCATAAAACATCCTCAGCATTGTCCCACAGATGTTTTTTTTTTTTTTTTTTCCCAGTGTCCTGTCTAGCAATGTGGCAATAAGAATTGATATCTTAATGCCAAATAGAGCTCGACAGATTATGGGTTAGGGTTAGGGTTACTTTACTTTACTTTCACAAGTGGAGCGAACAGCTTTCGCCATAATGCTCCGCTTGATTTGTGCATGTAAATAGCTTTATTGTGATTCCTGCAGGGAGAATTTCAAATTATATGGACACTACAATGGGAAGGTAGGAGAGTAAAAGAAAAACAAGAGAAAAAAAAGAAGAGGTGAAATAAAGAAGAGATAAAAGGAAGAGAGTGATAAAACGTCCTCTGTCTGCTCCATCACCTGGAAAGAGACACAAAAAGAACAGCACAACCAACAGACATAAAGCAACAGATACAATCGTGTAACACCTTGATACCATTGCTAAATCATATGTATTATTATTTAAGCTGACATGTGTAATGTGATACCTAAAAAAGAAAGTAAAAGAAAATAAATAAATAAATTATAGCTTTTCTGTATATAAGTGAACATTTAATAACTGGGACCCTGCACCTGTAGGAGTTTGTGAAAGTGCACTAGTTTAGGTGAAAATTATCCAGAAGGAAATAGTTCGATAGTGATTGTGGAGAACCGAAGAACCACATTCCCCGAGCACAGAGGCAGGAGTCAGGGGACCCGTAAGGGGACCGTCCCACAGATGTTAAAGGACCTCCGCCTCCTCAGGAAAAAGAGTCGGCTTTGACCCTTTTTGTAGACCGCCTCGGTGTTTCTAGTCCAGTCCAGTTTATTGTTAAAGTACACTCCCAGGTACTTATACTCCTCCACAGTGTCAACAGGGACCCCCTGGATGGAAACAGGGGTCACAGGTGTTTTTGTCCTCCTAAGATCCACTATTAGCTCCTTAGTCTTTGTCACGTAGAGCTGCAGATGGTTCAGATCAAAGTTGCCCACCACAGTCCTATATTCACTCTCATCACCCTTTTCAATGCAGCCAACTATTGCTGAGTCATCAGAAAACTTCTGAAGGTGGCAGGACTCAGTGCAATAGTTGAAGTCTGAGGTGAAAAGGTGAGGTGACCACAGTGTCAAAGCACCGGGAGCTGCAGCGATGAGCCCGCAGGCTCCAATTGAGCCACAGGGGCCAGGCCCCGCAAAGCAGCCACCAGGAGTGATCCAGCACACACCCGAGCACCCAGTCCCAGACACAAGGACCACCAACTCAACAGCGGGTCAAGGAGCCAGCCAACGGAGGGGAGCAGGACAGGGGGATGGGCGCCCAGACCCCGACCAGGCGGCCTGCTCCTCCTCCAGGCCCTGAACTCTGGATGGCAATTGGAGAACAGGGGTGTGAGAAAGACCCCCTAAACCTTCCTCCGCCTGCTCAAATGTTGTGTTGTTTCATGTTGTTCTCAAGTATATTTCAAACTGAGAGGGAAAAAAGCAGGGTGCCCGTTGCAGCCCACCCCACCTCTGGATGGCAGCCTGCACCAGCACATCCCCTTTGCACCTAGGGGTGGGCGATATGAAGAAAATCTAATATCCCGATATCTTTGGGCTATATCGCGATACACGATATATATCACGATATGATCAAATAACCTTGAAAATCAAACGTTTTTAGCCGCATAGTGCCTAAAGTTGCATTGGTATATGTCAAATTAACATGTCATTTTTTTTGTTTGAAAAATTGATTGCAAATGAAAAATTAATTTGAAATGTTTTATTTTAACCATTTTATAACCATCAGCTGCACATAGAAGTTTTTCATAAATTACGATATTGCCACATTAAAGCTCTTACATGGTCAACACTGGACCTTAAAAACAGAACATTCCAGCGGCCAAAAGGAACACCAATGAAAAATCTGACACAAAATAAACCTGAAATAAAAAGGGTCTCTTTTGTGCTTAAGACATACAATTTTGTGTAGTAAAAATGTGACAATCCCAAAACAAAAGCTTATGTAGTGACAGTGAAATCAACTGACCAGGCGCAGCTACATATTCAGACTTCAGAGAATTTCAAAGATATTTCTATTGCTCTTTAGGTGCTGGGATTTTTTTAGTTAACAAGACACCACTAAAGATTACGAAATAGGAAGTTAGACAATTAGACAATGTCTTCAAAACCCCAGAACCAAAACAGTCTAATGGGTGGTATTAGAGCATCTCAAAACGATTTAAATAACGATTGCTCTTTATGTGCTATATTTTAAACACCACACACAATGTGGTAAAACAGTAAAGTGTTAATCACATAAACCAAAGCCCAGATTTTGTCTTAAATAACCCTAAACAAGAACAGTCCTATCGATGCAAAATGTGCACAAGTTTCTATAAATTCTGTGCCAAAAACACAAGCCTGTTACAGCTTCAGGTTTAAGTGAAGCCCGGTGACATGTGATTACATTTCCACTAGTCCATTTCCACTGAGATCATTAAGAAAAACAATAATAATGCTTGTGTCTTATTTTCCACAGTTCACAGGCTAACAAATCCTCCTGTGTCCGTGGCTTCCGAACTCCACTCCACCAGGGCCTGCAATGAATTTGCTAACTTCTTTACTGAGAAAATCCTAAAAATTAGAGGATCACTTTGTACTTCCATATCAACACCAGAACCAAAGCTGTATTCAGCTGGAACTACTTCTGAAAAAATGTCCCATTTCAGCCAAATAAACCACAAAAGCTTAGAGCAGATCATTCAGCAGCTAAGTTCCTCCTCCTGCTGTCTTGATGTTCTACCCACAGCTTTCTTTAAAAAAGTTTTGCCTGTCATTGCGTCTGATTTGACTCAGATAATAAACACGTCCCTTCTGTCAGGTGTTTTCCCCCAGTCCCTAAAAACAGCAATTATCAAACCACTGCTGAAAAAGAACAATTTAGACAAACTACTACTCCAGAACTACAGGCCCATCTCAAACCTCCTCTTTATCAGTAAGATTATTGAAAAAGATGTATTTCAACAATTAAACACCTTCTTAACAACGACCAGCCGCTTTGACGTTTTCCAGTCAGGTTTCCTCACCACAGTACAGAGACCGCCCTTATTAAGGTGTTTAATGACGTCCATATAAATACAGACTGTGGAAGAACCTCAGTGCTGGTTCTGTTGGACCTCAGTGCAGCATTGATACTGTTGATCACTCCATTCTGTTAGAACGCCTGGAGAACTGGGTCGGCCTCTCTGGTACAGCTCTCCACTGGTTTAAATCGTACTTAAAGGACAGGGACTTTTTTGTGTCAGTAGGTAACTTTACATCCCAGACGACAAAAATCACATGTGGGGTTCCCCAAGGGTCCATCCTGGGTTCCTCCTCTTCAATATCTACATGCTCCCCCTAGCTCAGATAATAAAAAACAACAACATCAGCTACCATCACTATGCAGACGACACACAGCTTTATATCACCATGTCACCAGGTGACTATAAACCAGTTCAAACACTGAGTAAATGCCTGGAAGAAATCAATGCCTGGATGTGCCAATATTTTCTTCAGTTGAATAAAAACAAAACAGAAGTAATAATTTTTGGACCAATAGAGGAGAGATCAAAAGTTAGCACACAGCTTCAGCTGCTTCAGCTAGGAACCACTGATCAGGCCTGAAACCTGGGAGTAGTGATGGACTCAGACCTGAACCTTCAAAAGCATCTAAAGACAATTACAAGGTCGGTTTTCTATCACCTGAGGAACATTTCCAGGATAAAAGGACTAATGTCTCAGCAGGATCTGGAAAAACTAATCCATGCGTTTATTTTTACTCAACTCAACTCAACTCAAACTTTATTTATAAAGCACATTTAAAACAACCGGGGTTGACCAAAGTGCTGTACAGATAAAAGATAAAAACTGAATGCTAAAATACATAAACACAATGCAAAAAGAAAAATTGAATGCAGATAAAAATATAATAGGATAAATGTTTCAATTTAAATAAAATATTAAAATAAAATATAATTTGCCAAATGTCCACCTAGACTTGATTAAAAGCCAGGGAAAAGAAATGTGTTTTTAGAGAGGATTTAAAAACCTCCAAGGAGCCTGACGATCGAATATGCCAAGGCAAATTATTCCACAGTCTCGGTGCCGCTGCCATAAAGGCACGGTCACCTCTGGTTTTAAGTCTGGTTTTAGGCATGGCCAGTAGCAACTGATTAGAGGATCTCAGTGTTCTGGCCGGAACATGGATTCTGAGAAGCTCAGTCAAATACTGGGGGGCTAGACCATTAAGAGCTTTAAAAACAAACAATACAATTTTAAAATCTATTCTAAAAACAACCGGAAGCCAATGCAGCGAGGCTAGAATGGGTGATATGTGGTCACGTTTACGTATGCCAGTAAGGAGACGGGCAGCTGCATTTTGTACCAACTGCAGACGGTGTAAAAGTGAGTGGTTCAAGCCAGCGTATAATGAATTACAGTAATCTAATCTTGTATTAATAAAAGCATGGATTACAGTCTCCAGATCTCTGCGTGGCAGGTACCCTTTCACTTTTGATAAAATTCTTAACTGGTAAAAACTGTTTTTTACGACCGAACTAACCTGGCGATCGAATTTCAACCTATCATCAAATATTACACCAAGATTTTTTACTGATGATCGAATGTTAGGTGTAAGAGGGCCCAAGGAGCCAGGAGGAAAAACTGCTGGACTACAACCAAACGTAATAATTTCGGTCTTATTTTCATTTAGATTGAGGAAGTTTGAGGTCATCCAAGATTTTACATCATTTAAGCAGCCAAAAAATGACTGTACAGGGTTGTTGGATTTTGATACTAAAGGAAAGTAGATCTGGACATCATCAGCATAACAATGAAAAGAAAAATTATGGTTCCTGAAAATTTATCCTAATGGTAACATATATAGAAGAAAAAGAATAGGTCCAAGAATGGAGCCTTGGGGAACCCCAGAACTCAAAGGAGCTGAAGATGAGGTGAATTCACCTAGCTGCACTGAAAAGCTCCGATCAGTCAAATAAGACTGGAACCATGAGAGAGCAGATCCTGTAATGCCCACCCACTGCTCAAGTCGCATTTAGAGGATCCCATGGTCCACAGTGTCAAAGGCAGCTGTAAGATCAAGGAGCACTAGCATAGCAGGATTTCCTGAGTCAACAGTCACCAATAAGTCATTAAAAACTCTCAACAGTGCTGTCTCAGTGCTATGAAAAGGTTTGAAGCCAGATTGAAACTTCTCATTTATATCATTGGCCACTAAGAATGATTGAATCTGGATAAAAACCACTTTCTCTAAAATTTTAGATAAAAACGGCAATTTAGAGATAGGCCTAAAGTTGGACAACACAGAGGGATCTAGATTTTTCTTTTTGATCAGAGGTTGTACAACAGCTGGAACACATCTGGTACTGAGAGAGGAATTAACAAATAAAAGTATGACAGAACCCACCGTAGTAAATATCTCTTTAAAAAGACGAGAGGGGATGCTGTCTCAGGGACAGTTTGTAGGTCGGAGATGCTGAACTATTCTGGCCAGTGAGGAGAGACACACAGGTTCAAACTGATCAAAAACAGCATTTAGAGGAGGAACGGTGAGGTCAAGGCTAGGGCCTACGGAAGAGAAGGCAGGTGGCCTAAGAGCAGATATTTTATCAATAAAATTTTTTTAAAAACTCTCACAAAGGGTAAGCGATGGTACAACTGGGGAGTTATCACAAGAATTTACAAGAGAGTTAAAAATATTAAAAAGGACTTGGGGCTTCTTACTATTACAAGAGACAAGACTGGAAAAATATTAAATTTTTGCAACTCTAACAGCATTCTGATAGATGGACAGGTTTTCACGAAGGACTTCTTTAGAGACATGAAGCTTGTCTTTTTTCCACTTTCTCTCAGCGCGCCGGCATAAGCGCCTGAGAGCGCGTGTGGAGTCATTAAGCCACGGTTCAGAAAGTGCTTTAGTGCGCTTTACTCTATAAGGTGCAACAGAATCAAGAATATCCGCACATACGGAATTAAAATTGCTTAAAAGATCTTCAGAGTTAAAAGCATGACAATCACCTAACGTGTCAAGAAGATCACCACGAACAGCTGGAAAAACTAATCCACGCGTTTATTTTTAGTAGAATTGATTACTGCAACGGTGTTTTCACAGGTCTGCCTAAAAAGTGGATCAGACAGCTGCAGCTGATCCAGAACGCTGCTGCCCGCGTCCTCACTAAGACTAAGAAAGTAGAACACATCACCCCAGTTCTAAAGTCCTTCCACTGGCTCCCTGTATGTCAGAGAACAGACTTTAAAATACTTCTGTTAGTCTATAAATCCCTAAATGGCTTAGCACCTAAATACCAGAGGTGTGACCAAGTCACTGTGTTGCAAGTCTCAAGTAAGTCTCAAGTCTCTGTCCTCAAGTCCGAGTCAAGTCTCAAGTAAAGACAGGTAAAGTTGAGTCAAGTCTCAAGTCAGGAACCTTTAATTTCAAGTCATTTCGAGTCGTTCTTATTTTTTTTATATATAATTCGCAATTATACATAAAATTCAAATAATAGACCATTTGTTCTTTTTAAAATATGTATTTATCTCAGATGATAGAACATGTGTAGCTGAACACAAAGTATAAAAAACATTTTTAAATTGGACCACTTTACTGCGCAGTTCTGTTAAACTTGATATTCAATAAAAAAAGACAAAAATGCTGACATTTCCACAGCACAATACAAAGAACCATAACAGCAGTTTTTTCCTCTTTTCTCTGACCTGGTCACTGAGTGAACATGTATTTTTACGTGTCCATGTTTTGAGTGACATAAGAAACAAAACAAATATATCAACTGAACAATTAACAGAAATCTGCAATTGAGGATACTGTATTTCAATTAACTATTCTGCATTGCATTTGCAAAAGACCAAACTGGCCAAAAGTCTGTCTGTCATTTGTGCACGATGAGGACGTAAAATGATGCCACCATAGCTGAAGACGCGCTCCACTGGAGCACTGCAAGCAGGCACTGCCAAAACTCTGGTGGCCACATTAAACAGTGAAGGAAGAGTGTGCATGTTCATTGCCCAGAACAAGAGGGCGTTCTGTCCATCAGCAATATGGAGGTAATGACTTAGCTGTAGTGCTGGACTTGTCTGGACATCCTTCTTCTGCCTCTTACAATAAGCAGCAAACAGTCCTCCATCTTCACATTCCTTTTGATCTTTATCACCAGGAGTCACGTGTTGCTCCAACTTTGCAGGATCTGCAGCATTTTCCAGGATCAGATCTGAGAAAACATCCAAGTAACAGTGGCAAAAGAGCCTGTATTAGAATTTTAGACAATAAATAAATAATACAGAAAAAGAACACCAAATACAGTCTTTACCTTTAACTTTTTGTGTCACTTCTGTCTTCATGTCCTGACTGCCCAACACATGGTGTTCCACCCACAACAGAGAAAACGCTGGATCCAAAGCAGCTGCTTTGAGGTACACTGGATCTGAAAAGGGTGCAGTGATCCCTTCTTCTGCTCTCGCCATTTGCACACTGATAAAAATTCCAAGAAATCTTTTGTTCAAAGATGCCTGGAGACTGCTGACCAGACCATTCAGGAAACGGACTTGCGGCTTCAGTTTCTCAAGGTGGTGATTGAGGGACAGCACGGATGGAACAACAGCACTGATCGTGACCATTTTCTCACCTTGTGTCAAATCAGTTGCTTCTTCAAACGGTTTCAAGATGTCCACAATCTCCTTCAACAAGTTCCACTCTCGTATTGTGAATAACAACTTCTTGTGCCCGGCCTTTTCAAGAATAGCACAGAGTTTTAGATGTTCACATTGAAGAACCGCCTTCACTTGTCTCACTGTTGAATTCCATCTTGTGATTACAGAAGCAGGGATGCCTTTCCGTTCACCAAATTCAGCTTCAAACACATCTTTCAATGTTGTGCTTGTGTGCAGTAGTGAGCTGAGCTTAGATAGCTTTGAAAGGGCAGGAGATGCCACTTTGGTCTCTGTCAGGCCATCTCTCACCACCAGCTGAAGTGTGTGAGCAAAACATTGCAGGCGATGTTTCTTTCCCAAAGAAGCACTGACTGCTTCCTGATCTTCCAAGGGTAAGTCATGCCAGAGCTCTGGGTCGTCAAGATGATGATTATCATCAGGTTCCTCACCTTGGTCAGTGGGAAAGCATACAGTGAATGCTTTTCGCATATTGGCAGCATTGTCACTTATAATGTAATCTAGCTTATCTTTGATGTTGTATTCATCGCATACAGCTTCAAACTTTTCACAGATTCTTTCACCTGTGTGCGAGCCTTTGAAGCGCTCAAAGGCCAACAGTTTTGATTTTACCTCGAGCCTCTCAATTCCTCTTTGTATCCAGTGCACAGTGATGCCAAGGAAACCCCTCATCTTTCGGTCTGACCAAATGTCCACTGTCACTGAAACATGATCAGTTTGGCTCAGCTGGGTTTTTAACATCAAATGTTTCTCAGCAGCAAGATCTTCTATTTTTGATGTCATTGTTCTGCGACATATTGGGCTGTATTTGCTGTCGACTACTGTCAGAAAGTGTCGAAAACTCTTGTTTTCCACAATAGACAGGGGCAGATTACAACCAATAATTAAGTCACGTAGTAAGGCATTTGTAATGGCTTTCTGCTGTGGATGATTCATACTGTACTGCCCAGCACGAGTGTCCAGAAATTGTGATATGGAAGGCTGTTGAGGTTCATTTGTGATCCTCTTATTCATCTGGTATTCTTCAAATCTGTCAGAAGTAAACAGATGTCAGAAAATAAATTACAGCCATTCATGAATTACATTTGACTTCAGTTTACTCCTTCTTTTCATAAACAAACATCAACACTACAACAATCATAGTTTTCAAAAAATGAAATAAGTATAAATGAAGTTATCACAAGTAAACTCAGAAAGGTCTGGTGCATTTATTTTTCTGCTTTTATTTCTACGTATGTTAGTTTCAGTCCTCCGTAAATATGGGACAGATATTCTAAACACAAAATTTATTTGGGTCAGTCACTGTATTTGGTCTTTTTTTCCCCCAGCAAAGCTATACCACTTGGAAATGGGTCTGTACGACATGTGACAGTCACGCCGGTCAGTGCATTAAGTCAAAAACAGTTGACTTAATGCACTGACTGCAGTAAACAATATATTGTCAATATAATTTCCCAACGTAGATGTCTTCAAATACACTAACCATCCTTAGATGATACTAGACCCGGCTCATCATCATGATGGGACAGAGCGCAGCAGTCTCTAAACTCCCTCTTTGCAGAGAGCTCGAGTTGTAGATGGTCCGTTTTGTTGTCCAGTGAGCGTACGTTGGAGAGCAAGATGGATGGAAGCGGCGATCTAAATGGGTTAGCCTTTAGCTTAGCTGCTAGCCCTCCACGGTAGCCGCGCTTCCTTGGCCGGCTCAGCCGGTTCCTCTTCACTCTACTCCGGCCCGAGTTGCCGGAAGTGGCCGCGGCCTCCTCGGCCTCTGGGTCTTGAGAGCGGAGCGCTCCAAAGCAGCGTAAACAGTCGAGCGTAGAAGTGGTTACAAGTCCAAAAAACACTGCATGACCGTAATTCCAGGAGGCGTTGGGGGTCATGCACTATACGACTCGGTAGATGAGTGGTTTCCAGCGAGTTTGGCGGCATTTTTTGTGAAAAAGTCCGCGAGTTGGTACGGAGCTGTACGCAGCCGCAGCCTCTCGGTGGCGCAGCCGGCTTTCTGTTCCGGAGCCCCGCTCACTATCCACCGGCTTACTGAGCTAACACGGTGCACATTATTTGTGGAGGCATTTGAAGGACCGGATTTATGGTAAATCATCACCAATTTAACCGGGAGTACACATGCTAACACGAAGTTAGCTAAAGTCAACTATCTTACAGCAAAAGAAAAGTGCCACCTACCGATCTTTGTGAAGCTTCAAATGCCGGACAAAGTTGGACGTCGTGGCATCTCCATCCGATATTCTTTTCTTGCATGTTTTACAAGTTGCAGTTTGTTTTTTATTTGAAAGTTCATAACCTACGTAGCCAAAAGAAATTACTCGCGGAAGCATATTCGAGCGGTTATTTCGTATTTCGTTCCCTGAGCTCTGTAGCTTCGCCGCGTTTTTTTAAACGTCCAAATCCTGTTAATTTGATTGGTTGTGCTGCAGCTACGTACACATACATACATAAGGAGAGAGGAAAAACATAGTGACGGTCTGTGCATATTGATACGGAATGAGTGAAATTAATTAATGACGCCACTTTATAAATAATGTGTTTTAAATTTTAAGACTTTGAGTAAAAAATATCAAGTCTTTTCAAGTAAACAGCTTCAAGTCGAGTCAAGTCCGAAGTCAATGGCATGAAAGTCAAAGTCAAGTCCGAGTCTTTGAGCATTTTTTCAAGTCAAGTCTCAAGTCGTGATTTTAACGACTCGAGTCTGAATCGAGTCTAAGTCATGTGACTCGAGTCCCCACCTCTGCTAAATACATCACAGACTTGTTATCAGCATATAAACCCTCCAGACCACTCAGGTCTTCTGGCTCCAGCCTTCTCTGCATACCTAGAACACGAACCAAACACGGAGAAGCAGCATTTAGTTCCTATGCTCCACTTATCTGGAACAAACTTCCAGAAAACTGTAAAAGTGCGGAAAGCCTGAGTTCCTTTAAATCGAGATTAAAAACACATTTGTTTAAAATTGCCTTTGAATGTTCAAGTTAAACTGTTTTACTGTTTTTAAATGTTCTTTTTTTGTTTCTACATTATATCCCTACTTGCTTTTATTCCTATATTTTAATCATGTAAAGCACTTTGCATTGTCTCTGTACTGAATTGTGCTATTTAAATAAATTTGCCTTGCCTTGCCTTGCCTAGTACTAAATACCCTTTCTGATGGGGAACTAGTTGCAGGAACACACAGATACTTTTTTGCCAAAGTCTTCACATTTGGGAATATTTCCTCATGGCCCTGCCACCACTGCAGGGGATCACATTCACTGTCAGCATTCACAGACTGCAAGTATGCAGACAGTGCTGCATTCATCAACTGTCTGACTGATGATGTCGCTTGAGAAGAGGAGGTTTTTGCATTTTTAAAGAAACTTCCAAGTGTTTTCTTTTTTGATGCATCTGGATCTGATCCTGTAGCTCTTTCACTCAGCTGTGAAGCAGATGAGTCTGCTGCAGCCTGGTCAGGCAGCATGACACCTGCTTCCACCCCCTTTATGGCTCTGTGCTTGATTTCCTCTAACTTCTCTGTTGTGATGTATGTTGTTTTAAATCTGGGATCCACTAATGATGCCATGTCTAGCAGGGTATCAGTGGAAGGGTCGGCAAATTTCTCCCCAAGATAATACAGGATGGAAACTTTAATGGACTGGGTCAGTTGAGCATTTGGTGCCAAGATGCTGGACCGGAAGAGATGTAGCACAGGTTTAACACAGGAGACCGTGACATAGCTCTCACCTGAAAGGGCATCAGTGAATTCCACCAGTGGTTTTAGAGCCTTTTGCACAGACTCAAGGACTTCAAGGTGTTGCCATGTCAGAACAAGATGCCGTGTTTTTTTTTTTTGAGGCCAAGACCTGAGAAATAGCTCGCTCTTGCTCCAGCACTCGGTCAATCATTTTGAAACGGGATCCCCATCTAGTTGGAGACTCGCTGATCAGCTGATGTGTTGGAACCTTAAGTTCTCTCTGCACTATACCCAGATCTCTCCTCTTCTTCCAGCTGAATGAAAAACTGCTCACAATCTTTTTGCAAACAGCAACAGCACGCTCAATACAGGGGTCTTTCATGCTTCTCTCTAAAATTAAGAGCAAAATACAATTAATATATAATTAAGGAAATTCATCACATTAGGGTTGATAATCCAATCAAATTTGGATATAAACGCTTGTCAGGCTCAAGTTATTCCTAATGTGGCAAACCGACCGAGTGCACACATGTGCCCGATGTAAACGGTGAGTAGCGGAAATATGGGAAGCAAAACTGTTGGGGCTCTTAATACAACCTTTCTGTTCAAAAAACATAAAAGAGCTCATATTTGATGCTAACTCAGTACGTTTCAACTGTAATTAGAACATTATGCAAGTCCTGCCTAGGCACTTGGAAGACAAGCAAATAATATTGCTTTGTTTACCATTTTTGTAATTTAGCAAAGACTTCTGTGATTTTCCTTGAGGGGATTTGATAACTGCGCAGGTCAGAGTGGTTCTACTCTGAATAAAGCCAGGTACATTATGATCGTGTGCCCATATAAACGGTACAATCTGATTATTTAGTCCGAATATATTTTATGAAATTTTGTGCATGTAAACATAACTAATGTTATTCAGTTTATATATTCAATGATTAATCATGCAGAAGCGTTACCATTTGAAAGGTTGAAAGCACTTTACTAATTTTTTCTAATGGAAACAAATGTTCTACATGTTTAAATAAAAGATAATTGAAAATATATATTTTTCCATTTTTGGCTTTAAACAAGAAACTCAAAAATAAATATTTCATTTTTATTTGATGGGATTTTTTTAATGTGTACTCACCAATTGCAAGATGCAACCGATGGCCAAAACCCTGCAGCCTGGTCCACCCGTTAAGGCTCGTTGCTTTAATGATGTTACTCCCGTTATCTGTGGTGATGCACACCTGACGACTTTCTGACAGCTTCCATGACGTGAGAGCATCTTGCAGTCCTTGTGCAATTAGCTCTGCTGTGTGATCCTCCGGGAAAAAACTTGTTTGGAGGCAGAAACATTTTAACTCCCACTGGTCGATGAAATGTACAGTTAGGCAAAGATATGGCTCACTAGTGCGACTGGACCACAGAGCCGTTGTTTTTTCGGCAAAAAAATTGCGGCTTAGCATGTCGTATTTGGCATCAAGTGTCTTGGTAAGATTTTTGAAACGGGTTTTTTTTCCCACAACACTGACAGGAGCCATGTCTTTGGCGATATGTTTAGTTACAGCGTCTGTGATTTCTCTCCACCTTGTGCTTTTTCTATCACATGGGATGGAGTTTGCAAAAGATGACGCCAGCGTCAACTGTTTTACAGCTAGTTTATTTAAATTTTTGTTCGGTGTGAGGGGGGATGTTGACATACGGAGTTTACAACACTTCGTTTTGCAGTGGATGGTTTTTTAGGTGGTGGAATAAATTTGTAGTACTACTACCTTTTGCGGCAATGGTTTTTCGGCATATCTTGCAAATTACCACCTTTTGTTCGAAATCGTTCTTCTCAAATCCAAACCACTGCCATATTACTGACCCAGTGCTGTTTCTCTTTGGAACCAACTCGGCATGGTCCTCTTCAGACTCATTTACGATTTTAGCTGAAACTCCCGCTGTCGCCATTGTCCGTGCTCGTTGTTGTGTTTGTGCGCGCCGGAACGTGGACTGGTTTGGAGTGGGAGCGAGTGATGCGTTCACAGAATGTGGGAGAAACTAAACTCACAGTGAATTAAATACAACGGCTCAATCTTGCCGTGAAAATTTGCACGCGATGGTCACGATAAAGCCATTATTAATATCGCGCCGAGGAAAACTCGAGATACATCAAGTATATTCAATACATCGCCCACCCCTACTTGCACCCCACCCAGAACCCTGAATGTCTAAATGTGAATGGGGCAGAGGAAGCCACCAGGGTTAAGACCTACAAAATCACCCCCCCCCCCCCCCCCAGATTCCTTACCCCTCCCCTAATTCATGCCCTACATATATTTTTACTGTGAGAAGGTTATAAATGAAAGTGTCTAAGATGTACAATAAAATTGGGGCCAAGGACATCACAAGACAGCTGTGCTGGGAAATCCTCTCTGCTCCCCAGCGACGCCCCCACCCCTACATGTGTGGCAGCTTGATGGAGCAGGCAGAGGGAGGTGTCTGGGGATGGGAAAGTATGACTGGGGAGCAACATGCCCTCCCAGGAAGCCAGCTCCCCCGCTGGCTCCAATAGGCACCCCTGTTCTCCAAAAAGCCTGGAGAGGGAGGCAACGCTAGCCGCACCAGAATAGTCTGCAGGGCCAGAGATAAGCGACAAAGCCCAAGACCCAAGGTGGGTCGAGCCCCGGACCCAGCCAGACCCACTCAGGAGCAACACAGCTACCAGGCCAGTAACCCACGTCCGCTGGCACAGATCCCCCCCAAGAGCATCGCAGGTGGCCGCTGGAAGCCGCCCCTAGGCCCCCAAAGCCCCACAGACCCCCGCGCTGGACCCCCAGATCCCCAAGACCCAGGCACTTCCCAAATCAGACACCACCCCCAAAGGCACATCCAACTGCTCCACACTCCCACTAGGTGATGGAGCTGATCTAAAGAGCCCAGAGAGATCGCTTGTGATGTGAAGGCAGACCCTGTCTCAAGACTAATATAATCTAACAAAAGACTCTAAACCAGGGGTGGCCAACCCCGGTCCTCGAGAGCCGGTGTCCTGCAACCTTTAGATGTGTCCCTGGTCGGACACGCCTGAGTCAAATAATCAGTTAATTAGCAGGACTCTGAAGAACCTGACTGCATACTGAGGAGCTAATTGTGCTATTTGATTCAGGTGTGTGAGGCCAGGGAAACCTCTAAAGGTTTCAGGACACCGGCTCTCGAGGACCGGAGTTGGCCACCCCTGCTCTATACTAATTGATACTGAGAATTTTTCTTGCTTTTCCAATTCATGAGGATAGTTTTCTAAGCGATACATAGGGCAGTGAAGGCCATGCAAACTGATTTTTTTCAAACTACTATCCTCCAAATTACCTAGCGAGCAAACTGAGGGGGAAGGTGAAATTTTACATCTCAGAAACTTTAACAAGTCTTCACATATCTGAATATAATTGTCAAGATTATTGCCTGACTGCATTTCAGACATTAAGATGTGGTTAAGGCAAAATCTTCCTCACTTGAATGAAGGCAAAACCGAGTATGTTTTAACTGGTGACTGTGCCTATTCTGATTTTAATTTTCTACCTTCTAAATCTATACCAGCTGTAAAGAACCTTGGAGTCATCTTTGACAGCAGTTTGTTATACGACAAGCAAATTGACAGTGTGGTCAGGACTAGGTCTGTTCCTGACTCTCCTCGAAGTCGGTCGTGTTTTCACCTCTCTGCAGTGCTCCTTATATGCTTTGCCCTGCCCCCCCCTCTCTCCTGCTATTTGCTTCGTTCTGTGTCTTTGTGTAATTTCTTCACAGCAACCGAAAAGCTTAGAAAACCGAAGCTAAGGAAATTATGGATCTCGTCAGCTGGTCTCTAAATGCCATTGATCAAATTTTTTCAACTGGAAAGCAAAGGAACGGGGAGCATTCCTGTCCCGATGGAACCTTTTTTGCGGGATACTCCGTGGATCGGTGGAATCGGTGGTCCACGGTGTGCCTCTCAATGATTTCCGTGGAGGACGCCAAAGAAGTATATATATTTGGATTTATGATTCTAGGATTTCTGATGTATCAACTTCAGCGACTGCTGGTGGCAAGCTCGGCTTTTATTAGGCTAGCAGGGGGATACGACGCAATCGCAAAGGCGATAAATGAACAGAACGTCAGGCTGGAGGCTAACGGCGGTGGTTGGAAGAGGCGAGATGGGATAACCGTCTCCCCCCTGAAACATAACCGGATAACATCTGGATGTGAAGATGCAAAAAAGAGCCCTCTTATTTGGAAAATTGGACCATGGAGCGAGTGATGAAAAGACTTTTAAAGCTGAAGGAAAAGTGTCTCAGCTTGTTCTCAAAACAAATTGTGTATTAAATCAGACTCCCTCTAACCTAAATTCTCTCCTGCGTTATGGCGAAATCGCACAGAACTACTCCTCCTGCTAACCCTTTTTACGTAGGGTTTCTCATACTGTAACGTTTTTACATTATGATAAATTCTTGTCTTTTTTTTTCTTCCTCCACTACCCCCATGTTTTCAATCTTCCTTCAACAGATTTCAAGGCAGCGCCTGTAAACTCCGTTTAGGCGGGGTCCGGGCTGTTTGGAGGAATGCGCCTAAACGGCTGCACTGATTAGCAGCAGCCGACTGGCTGCGTTCCTTGGCAACGCAAGGCCTCAGTCAATCGTTCCCCCAAAATGTTTGTTTAAGTGTATGTGATGGACTGTTGTACTGGAACTGAATTTTCGATTGCAATGCAAATTGTAATTGACAAATAAAATTTGATTGATTGACCAGTTTTTACCAATTAATTATTTTAACATAGGTAGAACCT
Source organism: Fundulus diaphanus (assembly GCA_037039145.1). Classification (NCBI taxonomy): domain Eukaryota; kingdom Metazoa; phylum Chordata; class Actinopteri; order Cyprinodontiformes; family Fundulidae; genus Fundulus; species Fundulus diaphanus. Next base: position 57,341,880 of record CM073132.1, on the reverse strand, counting down.
TTTTAAAATTGTATTGAGCTCGAGAAAACTATTCACGCATTTATAAGCACGAGAATTGTAACGCACTGCATGTCGGTGTCTCCAAGTCATCAGTCAACCACCTTCAGTTGTTTCAAAATGCCTTTGCCCACTTTTTTACCAACATTCCCTGACGACAGCACATCACCTCAGTCATTTTTTCTCCACTGCCTTTCAGTGTCTTTTAGGATTGATTTTAAAACTTGGCTATTTGTTTTAAAGCTCTTAATGCTCTTGTCCCTCATACCTGTCTGAACCTTTGTGCTTTCAGAACCCAACTAGGGACTTAAAGTGTAACTCACCCCCATGTGATAGCATATTTCCGACCCCAGACAAATTTGAAAAATTCCATCAAAATGAGCGGGGATACAAAGGAATGGGAGGGGGCTGTGTTCAGCACAGCTACAAGCTTGATTTGCCATTGAATCATGGAGAGTGAGCAGAGTTATGCTGGTAGTTACTCCACGGATCAGTCTTCGCAGGTGGAGGATTTTTCACCCTCCTCATCCCTGGACATTAGGGTCTGACTGCAGGCAGGTTTCAATACGAGGCAGCAGCTTTCTGCCTATGAGGGAAGGCAGAGAGCAACCCCGATGAAGTTAGTTCTAGGTTGGGCAGTGGACATTCGCACCCCCCAGCTTCAGCAGAGTCTGCCTCCGGTTTGAGACGATACAGGCTGATCTGTGGCTGCCGCTCTCTGTTTGCTGGCTGGCTGTTGAAGTTGTGGAGTGCGAATAGCCAATATCCAACCAAATACTAACTTCACCATGGTCTCACACCAGCCCCTTCCCAGCTAACTCAAGATACTAAGAGCTAGTGATGTTACGTTATGTGCCGAGGCTTCGAGGCGTGTGTCGAGTAATGGAGGGGGCGTTTCCGCAATGCGCGTATCGAGGCTTGCTTCATTTGGGGGAGGAGCCGAAAACGATGACGTCCGAAGCCTCGCTGGCCGGCTGTACCACGTGACTGCTTCGGGAAGTGGCTCAGATTGTTGCGCGGGGTTTGACGGCTTTAAAAAGTCCACAAGCTCCATTCAAAATGTGGGTTGTTGTAGGAGAGTTGCGGTCAGTTGAGAGAGTGGATAGAGTTTGGATAGTTTGGATAGTAGAGTTTGGATAGTGGTTATTTAGTTTGAGAAAGTTAGTTTGGTGTTTGGAGAGTTTAGGAGAGAGATACATAGGAGATTTAGGAGTGCGAGGACAGGATAGGAGTAGGATGGAGCAGGCGAGAAAGAGGAGGATGTCCCCTATGTGGGAACATTTTGATTTGATAAGCCCTAACAAGGTAAGGTGAACTGAACATTTGCAGATGCATTAGGTTTGCTTATGAGGAACTGTATTTTTCACTGTTTCTTATTTTGTGTAAAGGTGAGGTGTTTATTGTGCTCCAAGGAGTTGGGGTACAATAATAACACCTCATCCATGCTAAGGCACTACCGTGCCTTGCATGAGAATAGGGATGAAACTGGAGCTTCACCCAGCCAAGGTATTTCATTACTATATTACAAACACACTTTCACAATTTTTGCATGCTGATGTTTGCTTGTTGTGCAAATAAAGATAGGTAACAGACACTGTATTTATTCCCTTTTAACCAGCCACCAGAAAAGCAGAGCTGGATGAAGCTCTAGTCTCCATGATAGTGAAGGATACCCAGTCTTTCACTATTGTGGATGACGTTGGATTCAAGACATTTGTGTCTAAGCTGGATCCCAATTATGTGTGGGTCCATACATGAAACGAATGACTACATTATTGTATGTGTCACAATTCAGCTATATATATAAATGTATGTATGTATGTATGTATATATATATATATATATATATATATATATATATATATATATATATATATATATATATATATATATATAATCTCTTCCTTTAGGCTCTGAAGGCCATGGTGGAGGCCAAATATGAGTCTGCTAAGGAGCACGCTAAGGCTAAAGTAGAGAAGGTGGCTGCTGTTAGCCTTACATCAGATATGTGGACATCCATCAACATGGATGCCTACCTGGCAGTGACATGCCACTTTTTGGAGGAGAATGAAAAGCTGAGCTCGGTGTTGTTGGGAGTGCAGGCATTCCCCCAGTCTCACACTGCTGAAAATATTGCTTGTGTGAAAGCCTCCCTGATGGAGGAATGGGGAATCTCAGGCAAGGTGACATGCATGGTCACCGATGGTGCTCCTAATATGGTGGCATGCGTGAGAGACCTGAAGCTTCGCCACCACATTTGTGTTGCTCACACCCTCAATCTTATTGTGAAGAGGGCGCTTGACCACCAACCTGCGCTCTCTGGCCTCCGGGCCAAAGCAAGGAAGCTGGTTGGCTACTTTAGAAGCAGCACCACTGCTAAGGTATCCTCTTTTATTTTATTCCAATATATAATGTTAATAGTTTGTCTGTACTCCTACTGCAGTGACTTAATGGCCTACTCTTCTGTATATTTAAAGGAGAAGCTCACACAAGTGCAGCTTCAGCTGGGCATGCAAGCAACCAAGCTGATGCAGGAGGTGGAAACAAGATGGAACAGCACCTACTTGATGCTGCACCGTCTGGTGGAGTTGAGGGAGCCAGTAGGAGCGGCATTGGCTGGATTGCACACTGACATTCCCTATTTAACTGCCAGTGAGTTTGATATTGTTGTAGCGTGCCTTTCGTTACTCTCTCCTTTCTATGACGCCACCATGGAGCTCTCGGCAGAACAACACGTGTCGGCATCAAAAGTTATCCCCCTCCTGAAGATGATAGAGAATGCCCTTCAGGAGGAGGACACCAAGTCGGCACCTGCAGAAGCAGTGCAAATAGGAGAGCAGCTCATCAGACATCTCAGGGAGAAGCTGCACATGCTCCAGTCAATGAGCATCTTGTCGCTGGCTACACTCCTGGATCCACGATTTAAAGTTATAGCATTTTTCAGCAACACAAAAGCTGCTGAAGCAGTGAAGCGCTTGACTTCAGAGTGTGCCACCGTCATCCGACGGAACACAGAAGAGAACACTCACGAGATTCCCCAGGCTTCCACCTCTCAAGAATTCAGTGGAGGTAATCTTTTGTATTACATTTTGAGATTACATATTCCTATTAAAACACTTACTAACCTGACCTGTGGTTTCCATTTAGGTAGCAGACTTTGGCAAAGATTGGACACTAGTGTCATGGAGGCAAAGAGGACTCCAAATGTCTCAGCAGATGCCACCGTAGAGGTCCAGCGCTACCTCTCAGAGGCGAACATAAGCAGGCTGGAGAACCCCCTGGAGTACTGGGCTAATCATCGGTCACTGTACCCCAATCTGTACAAACTTGCACTTATTTATTTATGCACCCCGGCATCATCTGTGCCATGTGAGCGTGTCTTTTCAAAGGCTGGAGAAGTAGTATCAAAAAAGAGAAATCGTTTGAAACCAAAAACTGTGGAGAAATTGTTGTTTCTTAATAAAAATGCATGAAATCATCCAAGTTACACAAGCATCAGCCTATTCATTACCCCTCCCTAGTTCCATAAGCACTTTCACTGTCCTCTGCCTGATTAAGGCTATGCCATTTTTGTAGAGTCACAGAAAAACATTATTACACAACATGCCATATCACATGACACTCCTATTTTGGGAATAATTACACACAGAGAATACATTCAAACAATATTTTATTATACACATGTGTTTACAAAATTTATGTAGATAAATGATTTCGTCCTACACCTTCTGCGAAGTCATTCCCAAGAGCCATAATAGACAAAAATTAATGCATCACACGTGTTAAGATACAGCTGGCTGTGATTATACAACTTGCCAGTAGGTGGTGCTGTGTGCACATGAACCATCAAGAAATGAACCTTTTCTCGAACCAGTTGGCTGAGTGGTTCAATGCCTCATGAGGCTTCATCTCGCCATCACTACTAAGAGCAGAACAGTTGGTTGAGTTCATGTAAATTCACCAATAATGTTGGTAGATTTGTTTCTGGTTGCTTTTTTGAAGAAAATAAGTTACTAGAAGGTTTGAAAAGTGCAACTGTGCACGCTATGGAGGCACAAGATAGGGCTGTTTTTTTTTTTAAGACAGCTGCTTTTATACCCCACAGCATTAGAGCAACATATATCACCCTCTCTAAATTATGTCAGAGCAACCAAAAGCAATACAAATTCGAAATTCAATGCAAGACCACCATTTAACCATAGGCAGTGATGGGCAGTAGCGCCGCTACATGTAGCGAAGCTATTAGTTAAACTACATTTTCCAGTAGCTTGACCGTAGCGTCGCTGCTTTATGAATCAAGTAACTTTCCTGTAGTGACGTTATTTTTTTGATCAAGTAGCGACGTAGCGTCCGCAAACGCTACAAAATCCAGGACATAACTAAGAAATGAAACCAGGTTTGCTATTTTGAAACAACATTCAGAGTGAACAATCAATCAGAGTTGTTGGTTGGACATGTTCATGCGCGAGCTTCTACTTTGCCTCTCCTGTCTGTATCTATCGAAACATGCGCATGCATACGGCAGTGGAACTTATGGCAAGCCGATTAGGCAAATACTCGCCCTTACAATAACGTGCAGTTCCAACCCGTATTTTACGCGACCGCGCGTTTTTTAGTCACCGCGCGTTTCCAGCCAGAACGCGCGGTGACGTAAAAAACGCGCGCTCGCGTAAAATACGTGCGGTGGCGTTAATAACGTTTGGTGGCGTTTTTTGCATATTATATTATCAGGATGTTGTCTTTTATGTGCTCAGCCACTAGATTTAAAGGTGTTTTACCCAATAAGAACACTGCACCACCAGACACAACCAGGAGGTCCCTGATCGTTGGGGAAAGGCAGAAAGAAGATGCACCTTCCTTTCTGATCCTGTCTAAATCCTGCTTAGTTCAATAATAAAGTCTGATATTACACAAAACTCACTCTGCTTGTTCTCCCTACTTATGCCCTTGGTGCAGAAGATAAATGAAATCTTTAACAGAAATGTTATTATTAATTCTGAAAATATTATCATGTGAATATAAATACAAAGCATACAGAAAATGCAGCTTTATTAAGTGACCTGGTTTATTTTATTTAGCTTTTAATTTCTTTTCAACATTTAGTTCTACTACTTGGCTTATGCTTTGGTAGTTTCATGTTTAAAATGACAACTGTAATCTGCCTTTCCCCAACGATCAGGGACCTCCTGGTTGTGTCTGGTGCTGCAGTGTTCTTATTGGGTAAAACACCTTTAAATCATGTGGCTGAGCACATAAAAGACAACCTTCTGATAATATAATATGCAAAAAACGCCACCAAACATTATTAACGCCACCGCACGTACTAGGCCAATAACCTTTTTGTTTTATTTCTAGCAGTAATTACTTCAGTTTGTATTTTATTATGCTGCTCATAAAGCAATGTCTACACTGTGTTAGGTCATTGGCTGATCTTTAATAAATGTTTTAACCAGTGTATCAGACTCATTTTGAATTGATCTAACATTAGGTTGGTACAACGTTAAGTAGCTTCTAATGTAGTTAAGCTACTTTTAACACAGTTGTGTAACTTAGCTTGCTATATTTCTATAGGTGGTAGCTTTTGTGTAGTGAAGCTTAATTTATTGTTGAGTAACTGATAGCTTAGCTCACTACACTGGACAAGTAGCTTGCCCAACACTGACCATAGGAGGGTCCCACACTGACAATTTGTGACACAAAAGCAGGATTTCAACAAATATGCACAAACTTTTCAAAATAATCACCAGGATACAGTATGTAGACAGTACTATTAGACCATGTTAACAGTTTATTGACCAAAAAAAGTTGATTTGGGGGTGAGTTACCCTTTAAGGTAAACAAATCAGCTCTTTTTAGAAGTCAAAATCTGGTGATAGGGCCATCTCAGTCGGGCCAGGCTCTGGAACAAATTTCCTGCAGACATTTGTACCACTACTAAATTTGACGTTTTTAAGGCCAGGTTAAAACCTAAAGAATAGACTTTAAAATCCTTCTGTTAGTCTATAAATCCCTGAATGGCTTAGCACCTAAATACATCAGACTTGCTATCAGTGCATCAACCCTCCAGACCACTCAGGTCTTCTGGCTCCAGCCTGCTCTGCAGAACCAGAACCAGACATGGAGAAGCAGCATTTAGTTCCTATGCTCCACTGATCTGGAACAAACTCCCAGAAAACTCGAAAAGTGCTGAAAGCCTGAGTTCCTTTAAATCAAGGTTAAAAACACATTTGTTTAGAACTGCCTCTGACTGTTCTAGTTAAACTGTTTTACTGAAACATCATTAGTTGAACTTTGTAGTCCAACTGGTTTTAATATTTGCTTTTAGTTTCTATTCTCCCATGTTTATTTTATTTCTATATTTTATTCCAATTTGTTTTCATTCTGTTTTATTTTCCTATACTTTAATCAAGTAAAGCACTTTGCATTGTCTTTGTACTGAAATGTGCTATATAAATAAGTTTGCCTTGCCTATTTATTCAGACGGACTTTTAACAATCAGTAGCACGGTGTCATTTGTATCTTATTTTGTACTTCCTTTTTATATTCTGTTTCCATAATGTTGATTTTAAGTACAGCACTTTGGTCACCTCCTGGTGTTGTAAAGAGCTAAATAAATAAATGCCGATTGATTGAGTGTCATGATTTAAGAAGAGATACTCTGAATGAGAGCAACCACGGAGGGAGACTGATCGGTTAAAGAATTTATTGAAAAAACTGGTATGAACAGACACGGTGTTGGCTGGTTGGGATTTCCAGGCTTGGCTGTGGAAGATGAGGAGACCGGTCAGTTTACTGGAAGGTGCCAATGAGAAATGTGAAGAGCATAGCAACTCACTGAGGTGGGGGCTTGGTTAGGTGTTGGGAGGGTGGTGTCCAGTGGTCCAGGCGGAAGGTGCAGGTCCGGTTGGTTCTCTCCAGATGTTATGTCAGAGGGTGGACAGGCAGGTGAGCTCTGGCAGGAGGGTTGAGCAGTGTAACGATCCGAGGCTTTCACGGATTCCTGGTAGAAGGCTTGGAGCGTCTCAGATGAGGGTCCAGAGTTATGGAGGTTAGCGAAATGGGTCTCGGGTTTGGGATCCAGAGTTCTAGGGAGGAAGAGACAAAGACTGGGAGTTAGGTTCAGGTTTCACGAGGCGACAAAGGCAAGGAAGAAAGTTGGTCTGTACCACACAGAAGCGCTAACAAACTGACACCCTCCTCCTGGTTCCAGCTCCTTATGAAGGGCTGTAATCAGCGAAGATGTGGTGCACCTGCCCGTCACGCCCTGCTGAGGAGAGAGAGAGAGAAAACCAGACCTGCACCCAGACCTAGGAGTATGACAGCGAGTGGATTAAAAAGTTTAACGGGTAAGGATATTTTTAAAAGGGACGGAGCTTCTCCCTGCTGGCGGAGGTTTTGAGAGGAGGATTGTGAGCAGAGTGAAAGTCGGTAGGAGTTGATTATTTTTGGCAGATAGCATAAACTGTACACTGAATGTAAGTCTATGGCTTCCACATCAGGTGGAAATAGTGGAGAGGAAATGGAGTGGATGATGTCTAGGTCTTCTAGGAGAAAGAGAGAAATAAGACAAAGACAGGAACGAGATAGAAGTTGGTCAGATGGGAGTGAGGTTAGATAGGAAAGAAGTAAAAAGACAAAAACAATCACAAGTCTGGAAAAACAAGTACAGGGAGAGCGAGGAAATGGGGAAGAGGAGTGGAAAGTCACAGTCAACAAGAGGGAGGACATCTTCATCCGATAAAACTAACAAAAGCAATAGAGAAAGAAATTGGACGAATCAATTCAGCCAGGATAATGAACAACCGAAAGATATTAATTTTTGCTACTAGCAAAAAACAACAAGAACAGATTCTCAAAATGACAACTTTGGTAGGTGAAAGAGTCAAAACATTCATACCTGGTGCAGCTGCAAGATTAAGAGGAGTAATTTCAGGAGTTCCATTAGACATGACAGTTGAAGAAATCAAACAAGAAATAAAAGGAGGCAAAGTTATTGAAGTAACAAGGATAAAACACAAAAGAGACGGAGTTGTTAAAGACACAATGGCAATATTATTGCAGTTTGAGGATGTTGTACCGGAATCTGTACAGATAGGATACATAAATTTCAGGGTGAGAGAATACATTCCCAATCCAATAAGGTGTTTTGTTTGTCAGAGAATGGGTCATGTAGCAAAGGAGTGCAAAGGGAAAATAAGGTGTGCAAGATGTGGAGGGTCGCATGAGTATGGAAAGTGTGATAAAGACGCCAAAGTTAAATGTTGTAATTGTGGAGGAGAACATAGTGCAGCATATGGAGGGTGTATAGTACAAAGAGAAGCAAGGCAAGCACAAAGAATAAAAATAACAGAGAAGGTTTCATATGCTGAGGCATTAAGGAAAGTTAGAAAAGAAAGTACAAATAACTTGGGAAATAAAGAAATTAATCAAGGAGATTTAAATCAGGAAAATAATGATTTACAAAGAAAACAGAAGCAAATCATTGTTAGTTCAACAGCTGAACGTAATGCATGTAAGCACAAATGTAATATAGATGAGAATACAATGATGGTGAAAAAAGATAATTTTGTGGCATTTATTTGTCACATTATTAATGTTACAGTGCAAATGAAAAAGAAAAGTGATAAAATCAAAACGATTGTAGAAGCAGCAGGACGGTTTCTGGACATGAAAGAGATCCAAGCAGATCAAATTCATAAACTTCTGAGTACAGCTGGAAATGATCAAGAAAAGGATTAAAAAATAAATAAATGGTAATTCATATTCTACAATGGAATGCTAGAAGTCTCATAGTAAATGGTCAAGAACTTAAAAAATATGTACATGAATTAGAAACAGTTCCAGATGTTATTTGTATTCAGGAAACTTGGCTAAAACCATCTTTAGATTTTAAAATTCCCGGTTACAGTTCAGTCAGAAGAGATAGGAGTAACAATAGTAATGGAGGAGGTTGTGCAACTTTCATTAAAGATGGATTGGCATATAAAGAATATGAAGTACCTGGTCAGTATGAATGTGTAAGTGTAGAATTATATAATTTAGAAAAAATTGGTAATATTAGGATTCTCAACTATTATAATCCATGTAAAAGGTTAGAAAGTGAGGTGTTTAATAATATTTTAGGATCAATAACAAGAAGAGAAGTTTGGTGTGGGGATTTCAATGCACATAATAGCCTATGGGGAAGCAGACAGACAGACAATAATGGTAAAATAGTGGAAGAAATGATGGATGAAAGGTCACTGGTGTGTCTTAATAATGGACAGGGAACAAGAATTGATATACATAAAGGAACTATGTCATGTCTTGACCTAACATTAGTATCCAGTTCGATAGTAAGTTCTTGTGAGAGGGGTGTGAGGGGATAGTCTACAATAGGAAGCGATCACTTTCCTGTTAGCACAATCACTAAAGACAATTTATTTTGACAAGATGAAATTAAAATAACAAGATGGTGCTTTAGTAAAGCAAAATGGCAAATGTTTAGAACAGTATGTGAGCAAACTAGTCATTTAGTGACATTAAAAGGAAGTATAGATGAGTGCACTAAACAGGTAACGGATCATATACTAAATGCTACAGAAATAAGTATTCCAAAAGCAATTATTAAAGGAAAGACAAAAATTGTGCCATGGTGGAATAAGGATTGTAGCAGAGTGATTAAAGAACGAAATAAAGCTTTTAAAACTCTACAGAAAAATTTGACAGGAGAAAATCTTATTAAATATAAGAAGAAAAGGGCAGAGGCTCGTAAAATAATTAAAGAGGCTAAGAAGGAAACATGGATAAATTATTGTTCATCTATAGGAGCAGAAGTTAAACTACAAAATGTTTGGTCAATGTTTAAGAAGATGGGTGGGAAAAGAAAACAAGTTAGAATTCCAGCACTGGTTAGCGGTCAAGAAATAGTGGTGTTAAATAAAGATAAGGAAGACGTTTTGGGTGAGGTATTTGCAGCAGTGCATAGTGGGGAGCACCTAGGAAATATACATAGGAATCAAAAAGAACAAAAACTCAAAGAATTTAATGATATATACAAAAAGAAAGATAGATCTGTATCAGCATTAGATGAAGATATAAGCATGAATGAAATAAAAACAGTTATTAAAGATACTGGATACTCAGCTCCAGGAGATGATAATCTTTGTAATGCAATGTTTAGAAGGTTACCGGAAGCAACGTTAAAATTAATTCTACAACTTTTTAATGAAATTTGGAGAGAAGGTGAAGTTCCAAAGAAATGGAAAACTGCAATAATCCTCCCATTTAATAAACCAGGAAAATATTCTACAGACCCAAATAATTACAGACCAATAGCATTGACATCTAATTTATGTAAATGGATGGAGAAAATATTAGTAAAGAGATTAGGGTTTATTTTAGAGCAGAGGCAGATATTCAGTAATTATCAATGTGGATTTAGAACAGGAAGGTCTACAATGGATGCACTAGTGAGAATTACTAATGATATAGAAAAAGGATTAAAAATGAAGGAATTGATAATAGCAGTATTCTTTGATATAGAAAAAGCATATGATTCAATGTGGAGGGAAGGTTTACTGATTAAGTTGGGAAATATGGGAATAGGTGGAAGAATGTATAATTGGATAGCAAGTTTCTTTGTAGATAGGAAAATTAGAGTCAAAGTTGGGGATAATTATTCAAGAGATTTTAAAGTAGAAAACGGCACTCCTCAAGGGAGTGTAATTAGTCCTGTTCTTTTTAATATTATGATTAATGATATATTCTTAAATATAGATAAATGCATTAAATCAGCACTATATGCAGATGATGGAGCCATATGGATGAGGGGAAGGAATGTCTCACACGTAGTAAAAAATATAAAGAGAGTTGTTAATAAAATAGAAAAATGGTCATATGAATGGGGATTTAAATTGTCAGTAAGTAAATCTTGTTATATGATTTTCAGTAATAAAAGAAATATTGATATAGGAGAAATAAAATTATATGATCAACCTGTAAAAAGAGTAGCAGAATTCAAATATTTATTTATTATGGTTAGATAGTTCATATACATGGAAAATACATATTAAGCAATTAGAAACAAAATGCAAGAAAGTAATAAATCTCATGAAAGCCGTGGCTGGGAATGATTGGGGGGCTGATAAGCAGTCACTATTGAATATCTACAGGGCACTTATGAGATCAGTAATAGATTATGGATGTATGGTATATGGAGCAGCAGCAAAATCAACATTACAAATAGTAGACAAATTACAATATAGGGCATTACGAATAGTTACTGGAGTAACTAAGACTACCCCTATTAATGCTCTTTTAGTACAGGCTGGAGAAACTCCTTTGGAAATGAGATGGGTCAAAATATCACTTTCATACTGGATCAGAATTAAAAGTAGTAGTCAAGAAAACTTAACAACAAGCATTATAAAGAACTGTTGGGAATATTCCAAATTTACAAGAAAAGGTTTTGGCTGGACTGTGAATAAATGGGCAAAAATACATGAGTTAGATAATAAGACATTTTCAAAAAATAACCCAATTAGTGCTGTGCCACCATGGTTGTTTCCAGAAACCAAAGTTGACCTTAAAATACATGAAATGAAAAGAGAATGGAAACATAATGAAGTCGGGGTTAAAACTAGCATATATATTAGACAATATTATAGTTATTTAAAAATATACACAGATGGTTCAAAAAATTCAAAGGGAAATGTGGGAATAGGGATATTCATTCCGGAGTTTAATAAATGTATATGTAAAAGATTAACAGACCTGTTATCGATATACACAGCAGAAATGTTCCTGTTTGCGGTAAGGCGAATTCCTGTTTTCACTGCGTGAGCAACGGTTTGTTGCTCCAGATTCTCTCGCTTTTATCTTTAATCTCTTTGCTGTAACATCTGTTTCTAACACATAAGCACTTTTAAAACATTTTCTGTTGCTGCACATCACGCTTGGGAACTCCTCGTGTTTCACGGTTTGCTCTCTTGGCGTGGTAGAAGGGCGCTAGCCTAGCTTTAGCCTAGCCTAGCTTTAGCTCCACAATGGCTTCCTCTCCTACTATTACTTCAGCTTCTCCGTCTCTTACTAAGTCTCCCCTTATCTCCTGCTCTCTGTGTCAGATGTTTAGCTATTCCTCTGCCTCCTTTAGTGATAATGGTACTTGTAATAAATGTAGTGTTTTTGTAGCTTTGGAGGCGAGGGTGTCAGAATTAGAGACCCGGCTCCGTGCTATGGAAAGATCAGCTGATAGCCGCCCCTTTGCTAGCGCGGAGCCACATAGACCTAGCGTTACTTCACTTAGTGGTCCTCCAGAAGCACCCGAGCAGCCGGGTAAGCAGGCCGGCTGGGTGACAGTTCGTAGGAAGCATAGCTCTAGATTTCAGCCCCCAGTTCACCACCAACCCGTCTGCGTTTCTAACAAATTTTCCCCACTCAGCGACACACCCGCTGAGAAGCCGACCCTGATAATTGGGAGCTCAATAGTCAGAAACGTGGCACTAGAGACACCAGGGACCATAGTTAAATGCCTGCCAGGGGCCAGAACGGGCGACATAGAATCTTACCTAAAACTGCTGGCTAAGGATAAGCGTAAATACAGTAAGATTTTTATTCACGCTGGCGGTAATGACACCCGGTCACGCCGATCGGAGGTCACTAAAGTTGGTGTTGCTTCGGTGTGTGAGTTTGCTAAAACAATGTCGGACTCCGTAATTTTCTCTGGTCCCCTGCCTGATCTGACCAGTGATGACATGTTTAGCCGCATGTCATCATTCAACCGCTGGTTGTCTAGGTGGTGTCCTGAAAACGACGTGGGCTACATTGATAACTGGCGAACTTTCTGGGGAAAACCTGGTCTGATCCGGAGAGACGGCATCCATCCCACTTTGGATGGTGCAGCTCTTCTTTCTAGAAATCTGGCCGGATTTATTAGTTCTCCTAAATGCTGACAACCCAGGGTCCAGACCAGGAAGCAGAGCCGTAGTTTAACACACCTCTCTGCAGCTTCTGTACTGTTACCCACCCATTATCCTATTGAGACGGTGTCTTTCCCACGGCCAAAACTTAACAGATCAAAAACTGATCTAAAGGGAACAAATCATAAAAATCTAATAAAAATCCATACGGATCACTTTGAACCTAAAAATAAAACAATTAAATGTGGTCTATTAAATATAAGGTCTCTCCCTCCAAAGACTTTGTTAGTTAACGAATTGATTTCTGATAAACAGATTGATTTGTTTTGTCTCACAGAAACCTGGCTACAAGAGGACTACGTTAGTATAAATGAGTCAACTCCCTCCAATTATTCAAATTTCCAAATTCCCAGATCTGTGGGAAGAGGAGGAGGAGTGGCAGCCATCTTTCAGTCTGATTTATTAATCAGTCCCAGGCCAATTAATAACTACAGTTCTTTTGAACATTTAACCCTCAGTTTCCCTCATCCAAACTGCAAAGCAATAAAACCTCTTCTGTTTGTTGTTTTGTATCGTCCACCAGGCCCTTATACTCAGTTTTTGGATGAGTTGTCAGATTTCTTATCTGATTTGGTGTTAAATACTGATAAGGTTATTATAGTGGGTGATTTTAACATCCATGTTGACACAGAATGTGATAACCTTAGTGTAGCCTTTAAAACTATCCTAGATTCAATTGGTTTTGCTCAAAATGTGCATAAACCGACGCACTCTTGGCTCCATACTTTAGACCTTGTGCTGACATATGGCATTGATTGTGAAGAATTAACAGTATTTCCTCACAACCCTGTCCTATCTGATCATTTTTTAATAACATTTGAGTTTAATTTAACTGAGTTCTCCACCCCCAAAAGAGGGTTCCATTATAGTAGATCTTTATCGGATAATGCTGTATCAAAACTTAAAGAGTCTGTCCCCTTTTTAATATCCTCCGTATTGCAGAAATGCCCAGTAGATGGCAGCAATGTTGTTTCTTCCAATTCACAAATAGATGTCTTTGTAAACGGTATGACTTTGTCATTGCGTTCTGCATTAGAAAATGTAGCTCCCTTGAAAAAGAAGGTGATTATTCACAGGAAGCTGGCTCCTTGGTTTAATTCAGAGCTGCATTCCTTGAAGCACAATGTTAGGAAATTGGAGAGAAAATGGCGCTCTACACACCAAGAGGAATCCTACCTAATCTGGAGGGACAGTCTATTGTTGTATAACAAGACCATTCGCAGAGTTAGAGCAGCATATTTTTCATCATTAATTGAGGAGAATAAGAATAATCCTAGATTTCTCTTCAATACAGTTGCCAAACTTACCCAGAGCCACAGCTCTGTTGATCCAGCCATCCCCTTAGCTCTTAGCAGTAATGATTTTATGGGATTCTTCATAAATAAAATTGATGCCATTAAAAATAAAATAATTGGCATCCTCCCAAACATGATTACCTCGTCCTCAGTAAGTGAGGCAGCATTGGAGGAATCCTTAGAACCTGCGCAGTGTCTGAACTGTTTAAAAGCAGTAGAGCTTTCTGAGCTATCTAAAATTTTAGCTTCATCTAAACCTTCTACCTGTATGTTAGACCCAATCCCAACCAAGTTGTTTAAGGAGGTATTCCCTCTGATCAGTGGTCCTATTTTAGACATGATTAATCTATCCTTAGTAAATGGATATGTACCACAGGCTTTTAAAGTAGCTGTTATTAAACCTTTACTTAAGAAACCTTCTCTTGATCAAGATGAGCTAGTAAACTACAGACCTATATCTAATCTTCTTTTCTTATCTAAAATTCTTGAGAAAGTAGTTGCTAATCAACTTTGTGAACATTTACAAAGTAATGACCTACTTGAGGAGTTTCAGTCAGGCTTTAGAGCTCATCATAGCACTGAAACAGCTCTGGTGAAGGTCACCAATGATATTCTCATGGCCTCAGATAATGGACTTGTGTCTATACTTGTCCTGTTAGATCTCAGTGCTGCATTTGATACAGTTGATCACAATATTCTCCTACAAAGACTTGAGCATACTGTAGGGATTAAGGGGAAAGCATTAGGCTGGTTTAAATCTTATCTGTCGGACAGATTCCAGTTTGTTCATGTTAATAATAAATCTTCTTCAAACTCTAGGGTCACCTGTGGAGTACCACAGGGTTCAGTCCTTGGACCAATTCTATTTACTATATATATGCTTCCGGTTGGCAAAATTATCAGACAGCATGGGATTAATTTCCACTGTTATGCTGATGACACTCAGCTATATTTATCCATAAATCCTGATGAATCCAATCAGTTACTTCGACTGCAGTCATGTCTTGATGACATCAAAAGCTGGATGACTTTAAATTTCCTGCATTTAAATTCTGACAAGACAGAAGTTGTAATCTTTGGGCCAGAGTCCTCAAAAAATAAACTTCTTAATCAATCACTTAATCTGGATGGCATTAACTTGGCCTCTGGTAATAAAGTTAAAAATCTTGGTGTTGTTTTCGACCAAGACATGTCATTTAAATCCCATATTAAACAGGTTTCCAGAGTTTCCTTTTTCACCTCCGGAATATCGCCAAAATTAGAAACATTCTGTCCAGGGGTGATGCTGAAAAACTAGTCCATGCATTTGTTACTTCAAGGCTGAACTATTGTAATTCTTTACTATCAGGAAGTCCACAAAATGCAGTTCGGAATCTTCAGCTGATCCAAAATGCTGCGGCAAGAGTTCTGATGAAAATCAACAAGAGGGATCATATTTCTCCAATTTTAGCTTCCCTTCATTGGCTTCCTGTTAAATCAAGAATAGAATTTAAAATTCTTCTTCTAACGTATAAAGCCCTTAATAAACAAGCTCCATCATATATCAGAGCTCTGATTACCCCGTATGTTCCTAACAGAGCACTTCGCTCTCAGACTGCAGGTCTGCTGGTGGTTCCTAGAGTCTCTAAAAGTAGAATGGGAGGCAGATCCTTTAGCTATCAGGCTCCTCTCCTGTGGAACCAACTCCCAGTTTTGGTCCGTGAGGCAGACACCCTATCTATTTTTAAGACTAATCTTAAAACTTTCCTTTTTGACAAAGCTTATAGTTAGAGTGGCTCATGTTACTCTGAGCTATCTCTATAGTTGTGCTGTGATAGGCCTAGGCTGCTGGAGGACATCAGGGTCTAATTTTCTCACTCTGATTTCTACTGTTCTTCATTCTACGGTTCTCCAGTTTTGCATTGTATTACATTGAAATGACTGTCGTCATTTCAGCTTTTAACTTTTTGCTCTCTCTCTTTTTCTTCATAGTAGGTACACCTGGTCTGGCGTTCTGTTAACTGTAACATCATCCAGAGAAGACGGCTCACCTGTTATTACCATCTAATGTAGAACAGATTACTAGATCAATGTGTGCTTCTGTGCTTTTTTGTCTCTCTTGTTGTGTCTCTGCTCTGTCTTCTGTAATCCCAGTCGGTCGAGGCAGATGACCGTTCATACTGAGCCCGGTTCTGCCGGAGTTTTTTTTTTCCCGTTAATGGGTGGTTTTTCTTCCCACTGTCGCTTCATGCTTGCTCAGTATGAGGGATTGCAGCAAAGCCATGTACAATGCAGACGACTCTCCCTGTGGCTCTACGGTTCCCCAGGAGTGAATGCTGCTTGTCGGGACTTTGATGCAATCCACTGGTTTCCTTATATAGGACATTTTGACCAATCTGTATAATCTGACCCAATCTGTATAATATGATTGAACTTGATTTTGTAAAGTGCCTTGAGATGACATGTTTCATGATTTGGCGCTATATAAATAAAATTGAATTGAATTGAATTGAATTGAAATGGTTGCAATTATTCTTAGTTTACAGTGGGTGGAGGTTAGACCGGACAGGGTGGTAATTTGTACAGATTCAAAAGCTGCAATAGAAAGTATTCATTCAGGAGGAAATAATAGGAAAGACCTTGTGTTAGAAATTCATCAGAGTTTATTTAGGTTATATAGGTGTGGAATAGATGTTCTGTTCTGTTGGGTACCGGCACATGAAGGGGTGAAAGGAAATGAAAAAGCAGACAAGCTAGCTAAAAAGGCTTTAGGAAAGCAGAATGTAGTTGAGATTACATTTGGGAAAGGGGAAGGGAAATCAACAATTAAAAAGAAAGAAACAGAAATGTGGCAAAAAATATGGGATGAAGATGAGAAAGGAAGAAGATTATATAGGATTCAAAAATCTGTAATAATTAAAAATTATGGAGAAAGAAGCAGAAGGGAAGAGATAATTTTTACTAGATTAAGAACTGGACACACATATCTGAATGAGTTTTTGTATATACTAGGGAAGAGAAATAATGATATATGTGAGGCTTGTGGAGGAAAAGAAAATGTGGATCATGTTCTGATGAAATGCATTTAATATGCAACTGAAAGAGAGAGGATGAGGAAAGTAATTATGGAAAATGGAAGAGAATGGAGTATTAAAGGAGTATTAGGGCGAGATGGAGATAGAGAGGAAAATATGGTAATTAATAAAGCATTGTTTTTATTTTTACATAACACAAAATTAAAAAATAGAATATAGTAGGTGGAACCATAGAGCTACACACTCATGTACAGTAGGTGGCGGTATGCACCTATTAGTTGTTTGCGATCCGCCAATAAAATGAAAGAAGAAGAAGAAAGAAGATATTTTTAAAGTCATTGTAGTTTTTCCAATTTACTGTAGTTATTTTAACATTCATCCAGAGCTCCAAGCTTTTTAAGATACCTGAAGACAGATGATGTCTTGATTAATCTAAGATAATCTAAGAAACGACAATATCGGCAGGTCATATGTAACGCTTCTATTTATAAGTAAAAAGACAGGAGCTTGTTGGTGGTATTTTGGAGAGATGGTGGAATAGTTGTGCCCTTTGAAAGGAAAAGGAATCAGTGTTACTAATGTCCCATGCAGGGAATTAGAGTGTAAATAGTATGGCTTATGATTCCAAAGTTCACAGTTTCTTTCAACATTGAAATGATATAAAATGTCAAGTGATGAATGAAAACTAATTGACTGGGAGTGATGATGTACAAAGCCACGCACTGATACTCTACACACTCTGAAACTGCAAGTGTGTGCGTGCGGGTTAGGGTGCGTACAGATCAGGGGAAATTCCAGTTAAGGTGACATAAGGTGTGTTTACAGATCATCACTGACCACAACCTCATGTATGACTCTCAGCCCCAGCTGTATTTCTCTCTGAGAGCTTATTATTCTGGCAGGTGCCCTATTGTCTCGTCTTATTCTCGGGCCTTTTCATGAGCATACCAAAAACAGAACACCAAAATATGCATGGTAGAGGCAGAGAAGGGTGATGTTAGCTCAAGGCAAAATGAAGAACTAGAAAAGCATCATCAATAGAAAAGAAGAGGCTTTGTTGGTAGAGAAAGAACCTCTCTAGAGCAGTCAGTTTAGATGTTTGTTGGTGCAACAACCATGCCTGTGCAACAGGAAAAACTGTCTTGCCCTCCATTGGGACAACAACTAACTGGTCTACAGGGAGGAGGTGAATCAACTGGTGGACTGGTGTGATAAAAATTATCCAATACTGACCGTCAAAAAACAAAAGAGACTGTTGTTGACTTCAGGAAAAATCGGTCAAGGTTACCCCCGCACCCCGTCCTTCCTCCCTCCTCACCACTTTCTGCAGAGGGACACTAGATAGCCTACTAACCAGCTGCATCTCTGTCTTGTTTGGGGCCTTCATTGCCTCAGACTGTAAATGTGTAGAGAGAGAGATGAGGACAGCGGGGAGAATCAGCAGGACAGCATTCCCTCCATCCATGACCCTGCTGGCAAATGCTGCCTGATCAGGGTTTAGACAATCATAAAGACCCCTCCCACCCCCACCATGGACTGTTCTCCCTGCTGCCCTCAGACAAGAGCTTCAGCAGCAATAGCTTCATTCCTCCTGTCATCAGACTGCTAAACTCCCAATAATATCCCCAATGCATATATATTTTTTTTATTAGGGGAGTGGTGGCCTAGTTGTTAGAGCAACGCGCTTATTCTCTGACCCTTAGCCCCAGAATGCTCCCCGGGTGCTGTGATAGCTGCCCATTGCTCCCTAAAAATGGTTAAATGCAGAAGACACATTTCATTGGAATGTACAATTGCAATGACAAATAGAGATTTCTTCTTCTTACATAACTAGTCACTTTACATGGACACTGTGAACTGTACTGCACTGAGTAACTGCACTATCTGCACCATCATGTGGTCCGTTCGTCGTTGCAATACATCTTTCTGATATTTGCACTTTTCATATTGTCTTACGCATAACTTTTTTCTTACTTGATGTTTTTTTTGGTTTGCTACTACATCCCCGACAAGCAGCATTCACTCCTGGAGAAGCGTAGAGCCACAGGGAGAGTCGTCTGCATTGTCCATGGCTTTGCAGCAATCCCTCATACTGAGCAAGCATGAAGCGACAGTGGAAAGAAAAACCACCCATTAGCGGGAAGGAAAAACCTCCAGCAGAACCAGAACCAGGCTCAGTATGAACGGTCATCTGCCTCGACCGACTGGGGGTTACAGAAGACAGAGCAGAGACACAACAAGACAGACAAACAAACACAGAAGCACACATTGATCCAGTAATCTGTTCTACATTAGATGGTAATAGTGGTGATCTGTCTTCCTTGGATGATGTCACAGATAACAGAACGCCAGACCAGGTGTACCTACTATGAAGAAAACAGAGAGAGAACAAAAAGTTATAAGCAGAAATGATGACAAGCAATGCATAATTGAAGAACAGTAGAACTCTATAGAGTGAGAAAAATAGACCCTGATGTCCTCCAGTAGCCTAAGCCTATAGAAGCATAACTATAGAGGTAGCTCAGGGTAACATAAGCCACTCTAGTTATAAGCTTAGTAATCTTAAAACTTAGTTATAAGTTTTAAGATTAGTTTAAAAGTAGACGGGGTGTCTACCTCACGGACCAAAACTGGGAGTTGGTTCCACAGGAGAGGAGCCTGATAGCTAAAAGATCTGCCTCCCATTCTACTTTTAGAGACTCTAGGAACCACCAGCAGACCTGCAGTCTGAGAGCGAAGTGCTCTGTTAGGAACATACGGGGTAATCAGAGCTCTGATATATGATGGAGCTTGATTATTAAGGGCTTTATACATTAGAAGAAGAATTTTAAATTCTATTCTTGATTTAACAGGAAGCCAATGAAGGGAAGCTAAAATTGGAGAAATATGATCCCTCCTGTTGATTTTCATCAGAACTCTTGCTGCAGCATTTTGGATCAGCTGAAGACTTTGAACTGTATTTTGTGGACAAATACTCATATTTCTAATGTTTCTCCTTTGTCTTCTTTGTTTTAGTCGGAGTCTTGCAACAAAATTTAATTCATATGTACATTGTGAATGTGCAATTAAATGACAATAAAGTCTGTCATTGCTTAGTCATCGCTAAGGATTTTCTAATGGAGTTCACATGGTGCAGTGAGTGGGTTAGGGTTGAGTCTGTGCACTAACATCCTCTAGTTCAAATGACTGATTATCTGACAATGTGTAACACCAAGTCCTGTGAGGCAGAAAAAAAATAAAAGGAGCTGTTGGTCTTTCAGTAATAGAAAAAAAGACTTCTGTCTGAAGTCCATTGCAGCATTCGCTAACAACATTTTAGCACCTGCATGTTATATGTGTGCTTTATATATGGCATCTTAGAGTTGCAATATTGACCACTTGAAGCAGCACATTTTCCTACATGACTGAAATGCAATGAATATGTGTAGATGTGAATGCAAGTGTAATTAGGATATAATGAGGTGCAAACTACCATGGTCTTTGCTGTAAATACCCCTACTTTAAGGCTATATTTGGTTCACAACACTAATCGTAATGCTCTTTTGTCTTTCTCTAACAAGCAGCTAACTTGCCAAGAATATAAAAGTTGCTTTCTCTTTATCCAAGCAGCAGACTTTAAAACATTATCTGCTACAGTGACATCTCCACAGGACCATCCATTCACTAATTTTCTAAATCATGTTGTGGGGATAGTGTCTTGTTTCAGTTGTGCTCATGTTACCAGTGCTCTATTCTTAGAACATAATATTTCTTACTTTTGAATAAACATATGGCTACTGAGCCGGTGGCTCAAGTGCAAGCCACCAGAATTGTCAAAGATAGGTGTCAAAATGTTTTCAGAAAGAACTAAGCAAAAGTCTGGTTGCCGCTGATTTAAGCCTGTTTGCAAGTACTAATGACGTTTTCTGATTAAAAGAGACATGTTTGTCCAAGTCAAGAAAGTAAGCCCAGGGTTGTTTTCAATTATGTGAACCATTTAATTCAGATTTGTCTGCAGGGGAGAGATGGAAAAATATATAAACAGCTTCTCTTTAGGTAACGCTGAAGGATCTCAAGTTTAAACAGCTTTTCTTACAGCCAAGCAATACATTGTCTTTTAAACATGTACTTGGTGCCAGCTGAAAGACATTCAAGAACGAAAAAATTATAATCTTTCACATTTCTAAGTGATGAACCTATTGACTTTGACATGCTGTCAGACGTTGAGTGCAAGTGTGAGACCCTCACTTGGTGTGTACTCATGTTTGTGGAAATCACCAAGATCAAAATTAAATTTTTGGTGCTTTGGCTCAAGATCAGGGTTGAGTGTGCCACACATATTATCTGATTAGCTCTACGTTCTCAGATGCTGCAGGAGAAAAGATGTTATCTGCAGTTCCCCACCCTCTAGAGTCTTTTCTTTTTTTCTCATCTCAGATTACAGCGATGAATAGTGCCCGGCCTGTGCTGTACCTTTTTCCATGCAGAGAGTACACAAACAAAGGCATCTGTTGTACTCGGCTGTCATTGTGTGTAATTTAATGTCTCATCAGTACTTTTATTGTTCACTCCTTCAGGTGCATTCTTTTATAATCCTTTCAGCTCTGCCAAGAAACCACACAAGTTACTGTCAAAGAAGAAAATGATTATTGCTTGGGATGACTTCAGGCAAGCACTTTGAATACAACAGAAAAAGAAAACATGCATAAATAGTCCACATATCTAGGGAATCTATTAGACTTTATATGGAAAACATCTAACCAACAAGAGCAGGCATGAGTTTTAACTTCATGAAACCTTCGCATTGTTAGATTTTTTATTCTGTGTTTCAATCTAGAACAAGCATAATAATGCAGGTAAACCTGATTAATAAATTATTACTTAATACATTAATAATTTAACCCTTCTGTTATGTTTGTTTCTGAGGGACAGCATTGATGTTCCTGAGTCAGTTTGACCCCAAAACTGTTTAATTATGCAATAGTGCAATACATATAAAAAGATTTTTATATCTGGTGATTAACTCAGATATTAATTCAAATTACTAACCATGATGATGTTCTTCCTCTCTTACAGATAAAGGATTCACATGCATTTCATTAAAATGCATGTTAGCATTGCTTTAATGATGACCAGAAAAACAGAAAAAAATACAATGACATTAATTTTTTAACTTAAAATGTTCACATTTTGAAATATTGTCTCTTTGAGGCGTGATTAGAAATGATGTCTAGAGAAGTATTCTTTTCAGGGTCAAATTGAATCACCAATTGAAATTGTCTTGATTTAAAATCAAGACAAATGAGTGATGAGGATTTTTGTTAAAAATAAACTTTATCCAAGCTCCATTTTTGAACCAGAAATGAACAAATAATAACAAAACAAGAGATTAGCGACATGAACACAATGCATGTGTCCCCACAGTAAGTCTCCACAGTTTATCATACTGTGATCACGATGCAATGTTTAAAGCCAGAATGCACAAAAAATAATAGGTGGAAATGGACAAGATGCATGTTTTTTTCATATACACAGAACACGAGAGACATGTTATACCAGTGTGCTTTCTGCAAATAAATTTTTTACATTTCACAAATGTCATGCACATCTTGACATGAACAGATGACTTACGCCCCGGGCACCCCCCAACAGCAACGTAGAAAGAAAATTATGATTACTATGTTTTCTGATGATTCCAAAGCACAGATTACATGCTCTCACACAGACACAAGCACAGTTACTTGCCTCATGCATTGACGTATTGGGTCTAGTCATCTACTGCAGTGGTTTTCAAACCTGGTCCTCACTGTTCTGCATGTTTTAGGTGTTTCCCCGGCTCCACACACCTGACTTAAATAGACTGGTGATGAGGAGGCCTCTGCAACCCTCGATGGCTGCTGAGGAGGTTATCCAATCATTGGATTCAGGTTTGCTGGAGAAGAGACTGTGGTTGCTGATGGTGAGCAGAGATGTGATTCCAGATCTGGTGGTTGATCCACGGTGGAGGGTGGTGACAAATGGCGACTTGAGGACGCCGGTAGGAATAGGGGAGCAACGACCGACTGGAGTGCCAGAGAGGCTCAAGGGATTTGGAACTGCCAGAGGACTGGATGATGATGACCAAGGACAGGAACAAGGTTTGATCTGAGTAGGAGAGGAACGTGGAAATAGTCGAGGAAATACTTGGAACAAGGAACAGACTTGGCCCAAGGATCTGGTCAGGTACCGTTCAGGTGAGCTGATGATTTAACGCCTTCCATCCATCTCCAGCCACCTAAAGTGCTCCTTCTATTTGGCGTAGATGAAAAACACTTGTGGCCTGTGTGCGCTTGTCGCACCCTGCAGGAAGAAGGTAAGAACAACAACACATCTCCTGCACAGAACTGCATACCTGACAGAGACACACCTAAGCCATGTAAGACATGGGGTCCTGAAGACCAGGATTGAAAACCACTGCTATACTGGACGTCTGTCTCTGTAGCTACTGTATCCTTGGCACGTGCTGTCGTCCTTGGATATGTGCTACCACAAACACTTTCCTCAGCTCCTCTTAGAAGATTTGCCTCCTGTACAGCTTTGACATATTCCATTCAGGAAAGACTTCCATCTAAAAGACAGATGCATTGTAGACTGATTCATTAATGATGCTGTAAAAGATGACCAGCGGTTAGTGCGCAGTAATTTTCTTGGTGGTTCAAGACCCCGTGACCTTCCCCACATTAATCATACCCTTGTGCTGATGTCACCATTTTTATGCAAAGTGTTTATTAGCACAGCTTTTGTCCCCTTTTTGGGAAAATAAGACATCAGGGCTGTTTTCTGTGAAGGCAAACGTGGAAGACTGAGATCCCCTGTTCTTTGTTACCAGCAACGTAGCAGGGAGTTTGACTCTTGTTTTTTCGGACTGCTTCAGCCATTGTGAGCTTTCTCTTTAGAAGTTCCTGACCCTAGTTGTACTTTGTGAAGCAATTGCCACAGGTTATGTTAGTAAGTAAATAAGCAATTATTATTTATACAGCACCTTTAACCGATAAAAATCACAAGAATAAAACAAATAATAAAAGAGATGATAAAAACTACAAGCCTGTCTAAATAAGCATGTCTTGAGCTGTGCTTGAAAAGGGTCAGTTGATACTGTGGAGAGCAGAGAGAGTAAAAAGTAGTTCCAGAGCCCCGGAGCAACTGCCTGACAAGCTCTATCTCCACAGGTCTTGAAATGAGTTTAATAAGGAGACGGCTGTGGTGCCGCAGCAGACAGATTCAACTCACATCGTCCCTTTTTGGTCTCCTGGGCTCAAACAGATACGGCTGGATTCCATCAAAAGTCCGTTTGCTATCTTCTAAAAAATCCATATCGCTATCAGATGATGATGATAAATCCATGGAACTCCCATCGCTGTCGCTAATTAATCCATCGCTCTCTGCTTCGTATAGAGCACTGGTCGTCGCCATCTTGAATAATAGCGCTGTCATGGTTTTTAAGTGTTTGGCAGCAAGAACAGTTAAGATGTTTATTAAAGGCTCGACAAAGGGGAGAAGCACACGCTGTGTCTAACAGGCGAGGTCTGAATGTCAGAGCTGGAACGACTGTGGGAAGAAAGAGGATATGTTATGGAGAATCGAACCAAGGGGAAAACTTTCCAGAAGCGGCGCCGCTTACCGTTTGGAAGGGGAGACCTGTCCGGGGAAAGTGAGTGGCGAAGGAACTCTGAGATCGTAACTCTCTGATGGACGGTTGTGGCTGAGTGACAGGAGGGCTGGCGGATGTAATGCAGGCGGGGGCCAGAACAGCACCAATGCGGACGGCAGGCAGGAGGAGCAGTTGGAAGAACCGGAGTGTGACTTGACGAACCAGGTGAATCCAGGGAAGGGGTCTCACGCCCGGCTTGGTACCACCAAGGGAGTATGAGGGGAAGTGCCAGAGCAAAATCTGAGCGGCAGGGATTTGGATGACTGGTCTTCAGAGCACGGAGCCAACACAGGTGAGTAAATCCAAAACACGACAAAACTGGAGGAGACAGGAGACAGGTTAGTTCAAAAACTGAGTTTCCAAAACTCACGGATACAAGGCACAGGTGACAGATCAGAGGCCTAGGCATACCACGACTGGGTAACACTCTGGCGTCTTCCAACTGTCTGAGCACTCCTTTTAAGCCAGAGGTGAAGGTTCCATAATGAGCCGCAGGTGCGGGCCACGCCCACCTGATCAACTGCAGCCACCTGTGAAGCAGAGTTAGAGAGCACGAAAACAGAGAACCCTGACAAGCGCGTAGTGACACACAACAAATAGAGCCTTGGGACTTGCTCAACAACCGGTCCCGCGATGTGACGTCACAAACTGGGAGGTGACAGTACTATTCATGACCAAGATGGACGCCTCCACATAAACATGATTAAATGAAAATTACTCTTAATTAAAAAAAACTTATAATTTATTGAACAGTATGTAATAGTTTTATATTTAAAGTACTTTCAGCAGTTTGAATTCTGATTTTGACCGGACTTTTCCTTTAAAGAACCAAAGTTCATTTTAAGGTGGAATGCAATTAAATTAGCTTAACTAATTTAGAACATTTGGTATGTGTTTCAACCCATTCACAAAGCAAATCCTGAGTTAACAAAACATTATTTGATCAAATAACATATTATAGAATGATTTGTTCAGTAAAACCCAGTAACCTTTAGGACACTTTATTTTATTAATGTGATTATTCCTCTGGGAAGCTAGGGGCGCTGTAGCAATCGGTCGCTAAATAGGTTAATCCTAAAGTTCTACAAAACACCATTAAATTGACATTAATGTTCCATATTAATGTGGTAATGATGGTCATCGCACTATAAAACGATGGTGGAGCGAAACGAAAACAAAACTTCTGTTTAAAACGAACCGCGGTTTCATGGTAGCACGAATGTTACCCGGGAAGCTAATAGCATTATGCTAGCTGACATTTGCCGCTAATTTTAAAAAGTGTTAAGCTTTATTTTGGTCATAATGAGTGGACTGGAAAGCACAAACATTAATATCGCATCAATGTATAGATTTATAGACTAACAGAAGTATTTTAAAGTCTATTCTCTGAGATCCAGGGAGCCAGTGGAAGGACTTCAGAACCGGGTCCATGTTCTCTACGTTCTTAGTCTTAGTGAGGACTTCAGAACCGGGTCCATGTTCTCTACGTTCTTAGTCTTAGTGAGGACTTCAGAACCGGGTCCATGTTCTCTACGTTCTTAGTCTTAGTGAGGACTTCAGAACCGGGTCCATGTTCTCTACGTTCTTAGTCTTAGTGAGGACTTCAGAACCGGGTCCATGTTCTCTACGTTCTTAGTCTTAGTGAGGACGCGGGCAGCAGCGTTCTGGATCAGCTGCAGCTGTCTGATCCACTTTTTAGGCAGACCTGTGAAAACACCGTTTCAGTGATCAGTTCTACTAAAGATAAACGCACGGATTAGTTTTTAGATCCTGCTGAGACATCAGTCCTTTAATCCTGGAAAAGTTCTCCAGGTGGTAGAAGGTCCACTTTGTAATTGTCTTTAGATGGAGGTTCAGGTCTGAGTCCATCACTACACCCAGGTTTCAGGCCTGATCAGTGGTTCCTAGCTGAAGCAGCTGAAGCTGTGAGCTAACTCTTAACCCTAACCCTAACCCTCTATTGGTACAAAAATTATTACTGTCAGGATCCTTGAGGAAGTGAACTTGTTTAGTTAATTGTACTCACCTGTTGTTAATTATCCCCAGCCTGTATTTAAGTTCCCTTGGTTTGTTTCCCCGTTGTCAGGTCATTCTGCATCCTCCTGCATTCTTCTGCGTTCCTCTGGTTCAGTCTGCGTTCAGCCCTGTGCTCACCCTGTGTTCTGTGTTCTGCCTGTGTTCACCTTCTGTATGCTCCTGAGTTCTCGCCTGCGTTGCTGTACCCCTGCGACCTGTAAGTCCTCCTTCTGATTAAAGTTCTTTGCACCATGCTCCTGCCTCCACCTCGTTGCCGCCTAGGTCCTCACCAGCACAACATGACAGAAATGACCCGACCACAAGGGGACCAGGCAACCTGGTGGGAGGTGATGGCTCAGTTGGAGAGTCTCCAGAGACAGTTTGAGAGGGCTGCTGCGTCGATCTGGGCTGAGAGCGGCGGAACACGAAGACTTGTCAAGACTTTCATGCAATGAACTGGGTTCCCTTATACAGGATTTTTTTTGACCAATCTGTATAATCTGACCCAATCTGTATAATCTGATCCAATCTGTATAATCTGATTGAATTTGACTTTCGAAAGTGCCTTGAGATGACATGTTTCATGAATTGGCGCTACATAAAATATAATTGAATTAAAAAATATATTTTCAACATGCGCCTGCCTTCACCTCGTTGCCGCTTTGGTCCCTCTCTGCAAATCGTGACAGAATGACGCAACCACGAAAAGGACCAGGCAACAGGCTTGGAAGTCATCAGCCTGTTTGAGTACTATCATCGGCAGGCTGAGTAGAACATGCGCCAGACAGAATTGGTGAAAGAGCGGTGATCGTCGTGGTGGGGCTCAAGCTTAGCCATCCCTCTTCCCGGTACCGGTCCCCGGTATTATGGATTTTCTCCACCACAGCAGAGCAGAAGCGAAGGGGAAAAGATTCCCCGCCAACCAGGACTGACGCCCTGCACGGTCTTCGCGAGGGTCAGCCATCGAAGCCTACTCCCTGCTGCTCCCACTGCTCAAAGCAGCCCGACGGCACCAACGTCGGCTCCGAGATTCCTGACTGCCCCCGAGCCTCCTCCTCACCTCCAGCTGCAGCCTCCTCGGGTCCCAAGTTCCGAGGTCTCCGACAAGGATGTCCAGGTAGACATGCCTTGTGCTGCAGAACCCGAGGTCGGGGAGTTGGTTCGGGTGGTCTAGGTTCCTGTCTTGGCCGCAGAGGACTCCAGTGTGGCGGGTCCAGGGCGTCTTCTGGGGTTCACCATTGGAGTCCTGTTGGAGGTTCTCAAGGGTCTCCAGCCTCCAGAAGAGAGCCCCAGTGATCTCCAGTGTGCTTCACAGGAGCTTCTCAGTGAAGTAAAATATAAGAAATATAACTGGAATAAATGCAAAATAACAAAAATCAACTAGGAAGCTGAACACAAAATAATGCAATAATGCAAAATACCTATCTAACAAATGTGACCACAGAGAAATAACTGGTGTGGCAAAACTCATATGTAAAAATTAACAACAGTATATGGCAAGACCTGTTAGAACATAATAAAAGAATAAAGAAATGCTAAAAACTTTAACAAAAAGCAAACAACAATTTAACACCTAAGGATATAACATAATTACTTTAGTTTTCCTTACTTGTTCTTCGTCTGGGAAGTGTTTATTTACACATGTGCAGCACTGTGCTTTATTTTTATAAACATTTACATCATTCAAATTTTTTAAAGTTAGTGGTAAAGGCAAACAGGCTTAAATCGGAGGCAGACTTTCGTTCAGGTCTTTCTCAAAACGTTTCGTTGTTTGTTTTTGCCAAATCATCTTAAAGGGGCAGCTTATTAAGGGGAAATGAAAAGTGAGCTGCTGATTGCCCAAGCCAGAACCAAACAGACATTGCCACCTAGTCAAATCATCCCCTACAAGCAGGGGAACAAGAAGAAAAAGCTGTGGAAGAAGGAACCCAGATACTATGATTATTCATCCTGATACGGAGGAGAGGCACCAGAAGAATCCTAAGCCAACCACTTTATGCGCGATAATGTCCATGTTTGCCATGTGCTCTGACGATGGCTCAAAGGCTTTCTTTACGTTGTGTCCTTGACGTACTGACTTGATTGCATGTTACATTACTGTTTCATTTTTATTTTAAATGCCCTATTCCACTGATTTACATGATCCTGCTTGATTGTATGTGTTATGACAGTCATACTGTGATGTTGATTTATATTGATCATTATGTTCATATGAAAAAGAATGGAAACGGTCTGCTTCAGACCCACACACCAAGACCTATAGTTTACGCAATCTTTTTGCCTTGACATAGGAAGAACCAGGATCTGATTGACTCTAAGGATCCTTAAAATACTTGGTAACGGTAATTTTCTGATTCAATGCGGCGTCTTGTGGCTCAGTTTGGCCGAGAGTGGGATTTCCTTGAGGATCTCTTCAGTTTTTACCATATCTTAGATGGGATGGTGTTTTCTGGTGGTTAAAGGCCCAGCCCGCTCGGTAACGCCCCTACTGGTACTCTTGAACTTATAAGTTTGTCACGATTAGGTTTTGGTGTTAGTTCAGTTTTGCACTTTTCTTTGTTTATCAGTCAGGGTTCTGCAAGCTTTTAGTTCAGTTCTGTTTACCTGCCAGCCCACTTATCTGTCTTCACCCAATCAGTTTGTGTCACTCCCCTGTCAGTAGTCACCAGCCAGTCAGAGCTATTCATCTGTCAGTCACTTCCCTTCCTTTGATTAGTTCCACCTGTTTTCTGTAATTAGTCTCTACTCGGTTTACCTGGTCACTACCCTATTTATACCTGCTTCACTCCTCCGTTCTCTGCCATATCATTTACGAGCCAATGGTGAATTTTGTTCCAGCGTTCTCTTTTTTTTCGATTGATCTGTTGATGCAAACCCGATTGTCACCGGTTTCTGAGCCAGCCTGACCCTGAACCAGTTTTTCCTGCCTGTTCTGACTGCTTGCCTGTTTTGCCTGACCTGATTTTGTTCATTGGATTACCTGAGTTTGCCTGCTTTGTCTGCTTGCCTGTGTACCGATCTGGATTATTATTTGACCACCGAGCTTGCCTGTCCTTGTCCAGCCTGTCAGCCTGTCCGTGTACCGAACCTGATTCCGTTTTTCTGACTCTGAGCTTAGATCCTGTTCCTGGACTTTCCTGCACTTCTGATTCCCGACTTTCGACTTAGGACTGTTTATCGACTACAAGCTTTGTCTTGCTCTGCTCATTGTACTTATCAGCCAGTTCTGTCATCCCGGTTCTGCTCACTACTCATCCTAAAATAAACCTCTTTTAACTACCTTCTGCTTGTCTGGTTTGAATACTGGGTCCACCTGTCCCCGTTTATGACAAAGTTTGGCAGTGATGAATATTTATTCAACATGAGCTGCAGTGGGTAGCGCTGTTGCCTTGCAGCAAGAAGGTCCTGGGTTTGACTTCAACCCTGGGTCTTTCTGCATGGAGTTTGCATGTTCCCCCTGTGCATGCGTGGGTTCTCTCCAGCTTCTCCGGCTTCCTCCCACAGTCCAAAAACATGACTGTTAGGTTAATTGGCCTCTCTAAATTCTCCTTAGGTGTGTGTGGATGGTTGTTTATCCTGTTTGTCTCTATGTTGCCCTGCGATAGACTGGCGACCTGTCCAGGGTGAACCCCGCCTCTCGCCCATTGAATGCTGGAGATAGGCACCAGCACCCCTCGCGACCCCATGAGGGATAAGCGTGCATAGATAATGGATGGATATTTATATATGGAAGTTGTGAGTGGAGGACCAAGTAGGAGGTTTTCCAGAGTGAGGGAAGAG
Source organism: Fundulus diaphanus (assembly GCA_037039145.1). NCBI lineage: Eukaryota > Metazoa > Chordata > Actinopteri > Cyprinodontiformes > Fundulidae > Fundulus > Fundulus diaphanus. The sequence goes on along the minus strand of CM073132.1, from coordinate 57,311,150 downwards.
TAGATACATATCCATATGTATATAAGTCACCTTAAACGTACATAAGTCATCTTAAATCTCTACTTTATTTCTTTTTTTTCTCGATCCACTGTACATATTTGGATGTACTGTATATACCTTATGCACCTTTTCCTCATTTTGACACTTTCTTTTGATTATTGAGCAGATGTGACACGTGAATTTCTCCACTGTGAGATCAATAAAGTCTGTCTTATCTTAAGGATTCGACCTTGTTAAGTAAACAGGCTTAGCTTACTTAGTCTAATATAAAAATATATTAATGTGTGCATCTGAACCTAAAACAGGCTTCACTTTATTAGTTGAACCCTAAATTGTAGATACATTCTAAAATTGTAGTAGATTATGAGATTACAAATGCTGGAACTGCAGAAAGTAGTTAACGGGGAGACAACAGATAACCCACCGACTGATTAAGGGTAAAATGGTCAGATTGGTCATGTCCATATTATAGTGTGATATTTTCCACCAATTTGATGAGAGAAACACTGATATCATATGGCACACACCCTTGTAGGGTGTCCACTAGTGATGGGTCGATGAGGCGTCATGAAGCGTTTCGACACATTGCCAAACTGTATTGATACTGCGCCGATACTGTGTCACTGAATACTGACACCTGCTGGACCTTAAAAATCCCTACAGGCAACCTGGTTGACAGAGTTAACTGACACTGATTTGATGACCAAGTATACACAATACAATTTAAATCATTGTATGTTGCATTGTATTAATTTATATTTTCATTTGAATTAAACATATATATTTGATTTTTTTAGATACAGTCAATAAATAATGTGAACTTGTATCATAATATAATAACCTCTAAGTAAACATGTTGTGAACGAGGATGCTTGTGGACTGGCTTTTTTATTTTAATTTTTTACAAATTCTTTGCTGCCATGTCCTTTCAATCTGTTCTGAAATCGGAAATGCTGAGTATGACAAAGGGAGGAAGAACTACTCAGAGTAGCAGCTTTCTACTAAGGGCAGATCAGGCGTTTTTTTTCTGAAACGACGCTCAGAACAAAGACGCACAGCGCAACCCGCCCAACCATAAAGGCGTCTGCCCAACCCATCAATCAGTGGTGCGCTCCGATCAGCACATGGCGCTCACAGAGCGAGACTGTGGTACACCATCACACCAGAGTTGCAAAATGGTTAAAAATTAACCATTATGAACCGTTTTTTTGTTTACAGTTCAGCTTGGATTTTATTTACTGCGCAGCATAGCTTTGCTGTGCGCGCTGCTGTGCGCGAATGCACACGCGCAGCTTAGAGGGAACAGAAACAGTTTGGCGCGTCAGTCAATTCGAAACAGTTCCTTTATCGGTCACGTGACTTTCCCATGTCAATACGCGCATCGACACGGGTTTTGCTCTCTGACCTCGAGACATGCGCCGACGCATCGGTGTTGCCGGACCGATCACTAGTGTCCACACTCGGTTCTATCTAATGATTACATTAGGGAGGGTTGGGGCTCTCCATTTCGTGTATTGATTGATATGGTGAGTCCAGTACTGAAGCTATAAATATCCCTCTTCCCTGTTAGGTTAAATGTGTTGTTTCGAGCATCATTCCTTTACTTCATTTAACTTTTATGCAACAAGTGGAGTTCGCTTAAGGGGGAAAAAACCGAGGGTCCACCAGGCTGCTTAACCTGTGTGTTGATTTATAACAAATCTGAGAAGAGATGTAAATAACAAATTGACACAGAACAAAGAAAATCAGGCAGAATACCAATAGAGAATGGACAATCTAGGAAGAACAGCTAATTATTTAAACACAGACCTGAGGGGTTTACCATGAAGCAAGTTATACAAAGCTGGACCTTCTCCCCATAGCCCATCTGAAAAATGCTTATAACTGCTGCCACACTGTATATTATTTGTCCAATATGTGGGTATATATAAAAATGTTTTTATAGGTGTAAACATGAAGAAATGAAGTACAAAATAGAGGGATAGTTGTCAATGATTGTAACGCTCTATTAAATATATTAACTGGATGAGAGATTTTCTGATTAATAACCCATAAACTTAGGAGTTCCGGCACTGCACAAGCAGGCAACCTGTTTGAACAGCTCCCTCTTAGTCCTGAGTTTTAACCCTTGGAATGATTTTTATAGCTTCAACAACAATCAAAGAATGATACAAGTTTTGCTTTCCAGCGCAATTGTAATCCAGATGGAGTCTATATGAAAAATTGTAGGGTGAGATTTCACTGACAAATTTAAAGAGTTTAATGAAATTTATTTTAGGTTTTTCTTTTCTAATAAGACTTTTTTTGCTTTAATTTTTATCTAATTGTAAAAACGACCTGAAACCTACTCAAAAGGAGACTGGACACAACCATTTCAATTCAATTCAATTTCAATTCAATTTTATTTATATAGCGCCAATTCATGAAACATGTCATCTCGGGGCACTTTCCAAAGTGTAATTCATTATACATTATTCTTTATATAGATTATACAGATCGGTCAAAAAATTTCCTATATAAGGGAACCCAGTTGATTTCATCAAGTCTCTCCAAGCAGCATTCACTTTCACTCCTCCTGAAAGAGCGTAGAGCCACAGTGGACAGTTGTCTGCATTGTTGATGGCTTTGCAGCAATCCCTCATACTGAGCAAGCATGAAGCAACAGTTTCAGTAACTAGTAATTTAACCTTGATTAAATACAGCAGGAGTGACCTATATCCTAAAGTTGTTGCTGAGAACAGCATAAGTTTTTTTCTCTACACTCAAAAAGAAAACAAACATCTCAAAAAGGTTAAGAAACTGTACCCTTTCTTTCAAAGGCAAGCATTCAAGACTATTTTGTTTAAAATTTACATGGACTTACAGAAGCCCTTTCTTTAAAAAAAAAACCTATGCGCTTAGACAACACAGACAAACATAATGCAAGATTTCTCAATAATTAAAATTTTATGCATACAGATAGACATGTCTGAACTCAATAGCAACTTCACAAAGTCACCTCCATTAGAGCAAAATTAGTTCATACCGCAGGGATGTTGCCTTAACCACAATGTTGATTAATACAGTCAATGACAGGAATCATACCTCTCTTACATAACATCCCATTCCCTGTTACGTGATTTTAGCACACTGCCCTCTGCTTGTTAAAAAACACTACGTTGTTTGCATTTCACATGTGTGTGTGGCCATCTGGATGTAACGAACCATGCTATTGTTTCCATTCAAAGGTGAGGGTGCACGGGGTCCTGAAAAGTACCTCTCATCCAAACCCTTCCTTCTACTTGCTACACTTGACATGCATGGGACAATTCCTCCAGTGAAAAGGTGCTGGGCAGCTGAGCAGGACACTTTGGGAAAAAAGAACTGCAAGAGGAAGGGCATAGGAAAAGGAAAGAAATTAACAGAAGGTTTAATTTTACTTTACAACCATACAGCATAAAATAATGCAAATATGAAAATAAATATTGTTTTCTTTAGTTCTCCACCTAAATAGGTGTGTTTTTTAAATTGTGGTTTCCCTAAAGAGGGTCTGTGATCTTTAAAAGCACATCCTCTAGAGCCTTGGGCATGCTATGGGAGGAATACCAAGCTCTGTAAACAATTGGGGTGGGGTGGAGTCACCCCTGCCCACCAGCCTTTCACCACTCTGACCACTCAAAGGGCAACTACCAACATTACACTGTAGTCAACCAGAGGATATTTCATGATCTCTTACTCTATAACTACCATTTAATACACTTGTTCATAAAATAAATCTGCATGTATTTATGCTTATGTATGTGAATTTGGCAGATGCCTTCATCCAAAGCAACTTACAAATGAGCTAACATCAATTCAACTCAAGTTTCTTTGTTGCACATTTCAGCAGCAAGGTGGTTCAAAATGCTTTACATCATAAAAACATCATAAACACATGGAAACAGTCACTGGTTGTCGGAGCAGTTACAAACATTAAATAATATCAGGTGAAAACATCAACACACATCAATATGTTGGTCAGTGTTTCTGTTATTATGGCTGAAAGCAGCTCCTAACAGGTGGGTTTTCAGTCTGGATTTAAAGGAACTCAGTGTTTCTGCTGATTTCCAGTTTCATGGGAGTTTGTTCCAGATCAGTGGAGCACAGGAACTAAATGCTGCTTCTCCATGTCTGGTTCTGGTTCTGGTATTGCAGAGCAGGCGGGAGCCAGAAGACCTGAGTGGTCTGGAGGGTTGATACACTGATAACAAGTCTGTGATGTATTTAGGTGCTAAGCCATTCAGGGATTTATAGACTAACAGAAGGATTTTAAAGTCTATTCTCTGAGATCCAGGGAACCAGTGGAAGGACTTTAGAACCGGGTCCATGTTCTCTACGTTCTTAGTCTTAGTGAGGACTTCAGAACCGGGTCCATGTTCTCTACGTTCTTAGTCTTAGTGGAAGGACTTCCGAACCGGGTCCATGTTCTCTACGTTCTTAGTCTTAGTGAGGACGCGGGCAGCAGCGTTTTGGATCAGCTGCAGCTGTCTGATCCACTTTTTAGGCAGACCTGTGAAAACACCGTTGCAGTGATCAGTTCTACTAAAGATAAACATGGATTAGTTTTTCCAAATCCTGCTGAGACATCAGTCCTTTAATCCTGGAAAAGTTATTCAGGTGCTAGTAGGCCCACTTTGTAATTGTCTTTAGATGGAGGTTCAGGTCTGAGTCTATCACTACACCCAGATTTCAGGCCTCATCACTAGTTTTTAGCTGTAATAGCTGAAGCTGCTGCTGACTCTAGTTCGTTCCCCTTTAGGTCCAAAGATAATAACTTTAGTGCATGGACGGGTTCAGAGTCACCTGGTGACATCGTGATGTAGAGCTGAGTATCATCTGTATAGTAACTAATCCTGTTTCTTGGTATAACCTCAGCTAGTGGGAGCATATAGATATAGAATAGAAGGGGTGCCAGGATTGAACCTTGGGGAACCCCACATGTGACTTTTGTCCGCTCTAATGAGAAGTTACCCATTGACACAAAAAAGTCCCTGTTCTTTAGGTAGGATTTGAACCAATTGAGTGCTGTACCAGAAGGTCTGACCCAGTTCACTTAAATAATATATCATGGTCAACAGTGTCAAATGCTGCGCTGAGATCCAACAGAACCAGCACTGTGGTTCTTCCAGTCTGTATTTATGTGGATGTCATTGAACACTTTGATGAGGGCGGTCTCAGTGCTGTGGTGAGCACGGAAACCAGACTGAAAAACATCAATGTGGTTGGTTGTTGTAAGAAAGCCATTTAACTGTTGGAACACAGCTTTTTCAATAATTTTACTGATATATGGCAGGTTGGAGATTGGCCTGTAATTCTTGAAGATTAATTTTCTTTGCAAAGAAGTTGGCAAATTCATTGCAGGTCCTGGTAGAGTGGCGCTCCGGTGGAACAATAATAGGAAGGTTTATGAGTCTGTGGTGAATAAAGCGCTCGCATTGTTGATTTTTTTGGTTATTATTTCTGCAAAGAACGTTTCCTTTGCATGTTTTAGTGATGAGTGATAGCTTTGCAGCCTCTGTAGATTTCATAATAAACGTGAAGTCGAGTTTTACGCCATTTCAGCCCTACGACAAAGTTTTCGTCCACATCTCACTAATGGGGCATTTCTCCATGGAGATTTATTCCTCCCAGAGACAACCTTTACTTTAGTGGGAGCAATGGAATCGATAATGTTGGAAATCTTAGAATGGAAATTATCTACTAACTCATCTATTGTATTATTGTGCTAAAAATGTTTTCTGTTAGGCTGATTGAAGTTCAGATGCACCACTGCATTCAGGACTATTTGCAGATGTTTCACAGCCCAGGTTAAAGACCAGTTAGGAGAGTGCTGCTATTGTCATGGTGGGAGATGACCAAAGCCTGCACCAGCAGTTGTGTGGCATGTAGAGATAGGTATAGCCTAACAATTCACCAATCATGACACCCAAATACCTAGCAATCCTTGATGGAGAAAGAGATACCAATTCAATGTTGATCCAGGTTTTGTGGTGTGTGTGGTTGGTAAGGCTGGGATGACAAGCATTTTGTTTTAGTGTTTTTGTCATACTCTCAGGTCTAGGTGCAGGTCTGGGTTCTCTCTCTCTCCTTCTCTGCAGGGCTTGACGGGCAGGTGCTTCACATCACCGCTAATTAGAGCCCTTCTTAAGGAGCGGAGACCAGGGGTCCGTTCTTCATACGTCGCTAACTCAGTTAGCTGGATGTGATTGTTGACGATTTGGCATGATCTTGGATCGTTTGGTTCTTCGAAACTCATCCTGGACTTGCTGTCATAGCAACATGTACGTCAGCTTAAACCTGCTCGCTCTCAGGCTTATTTCATGTAAACAGGATTAGATCGCAGCTTTATAAGCGGAGGAGATGGGAAGTCTGTCGTAGCCATGTCCATTTTTACGACAGCAACCTGTTGCGGAAGGTGCAAGAATAATTTGCAGAACTTTTCGAATTAATCGCATATTGCGCAATAGACAGGATCCTTTAGCGCAGCGCGACAGTGTAATTGTAGAGAGATTTTTCTTGGTGGCTGTTATGAACAGACAAACACATCATTTAACAGTGGCTTTTAAAGAGGAAAAAGTGGTGTCAGAGCCATAAATAGAAAATATTTAAGTTATTTGTATAATTGTTTGCTTTTTATTTTTATCCTATTCAGTAAGAAGATTTGTTCAGGCCATTTTATTAGGAAGTTTAGTTTTACTTTGAAAGGCCTGTCGAGCCGTATATTGTATTAGAAAAAACTATGGATGGATTATCTAGCCACGGAGCAATACAGTTTTTGACCGTGTAAACTGTGGATGACTTGGAAAAGGAAAAAACTTCATTTTTTATAGATAAAGAATTTTTTGTTAAAATTCCCGGTTTGCACGCGTCCTTTACTTCCAGTGTCTAAGGAATGACACCGATATTGGATTTGTTGCCATAACAAGTGGCTTTTTAAAATAAAGTATAATAATTAAAGGCTACCATTTTGTAGAATATTCTTGTACTTCACTTTTACTTGTCCCCATGTTCTAGTGGGTCCCATGGAGGCTCTGACATAAAAGAACAAAGTAAATATGAAATTATTAAAATGCAAAAATACATACTGTAGAAAGTGATAGAAACATGAACGCGCAATTATCTCAGATAACTCAATCCAGCCATACTAATCATAAACAACAGGTGTGTTCGAAGAATCCAATTAGCCGGATCATGATTAGCCCGATGAAATCATCTTGGATGTCTCATTTGATCTCGGATGTTTTAAGCAACATACGAAGAACGGGCCCCAGGAGGAGGGTGTCAGTTAGTGATGGGTCCGGCAACGCTGATGCGTCGGCGCATGCGTTGAGCTGATAGAGCAACACCCGTGTCGATACACGTATCGCTATGGGAAAGTCACGTGACCGATACAGGAACTGTTTCGAACTGACTGACGCGCCAAAGCAGTGTTCCCTCTAAACTGCGCGCGTGCGCATTCGCGCACAGCATCTGGATTCAGCGCGCACAGCAAAGCTATGCTGCGCAGTAAATAAAATCCAAGCTGAACTGTAAACAAAATAATAAACCAAGTTATTTTTTTACCATTTTGCAACTCTGGTGAGATTGTATACCACGGCCTGGCTCTGTGAGCGCCAGGTGCTGATCGGAGCGCACCACTGATTGATGGGTTGGGCAGACGCCTTTATGGTGGGCCAGGTTGCGCTGTGCGTCTTTGTTCTGAACCTTGTTTCAGAAAAAACGGCTGATGTATCCTGAGTAGAAAGCTGCTACTCTGAGTAGTTCTACATCACTCTGTCATACTCAGCGTTTCTGGTTTCAGAACAGATGATATAAGTCAGGTAACTAAACACAGCGTCTGATCAACCATGAGTTGAACGTGAGAACGGGCATGAAAAAAAGCCTGATTAATGGAACAATGCCGTTGCTGCTGAAAAAGCGAGTTGGCGGCAGAGAATTCTTTTTAGATAACATTTGGCAACATCTTGACATCGAAGTGGGAAGGCAGACCCAAAGTGCCACAGCTAATGCCATCCAGGAGGTGCATAGATACCTAGCAGGGGGTCCCAGGATCCTATGATATACTGGAAAAACCAAAAGACAGTCTGTCCAAACCTCTTCTGCCTTTCATTACAATTTCTCTGCACTCCAGCATCATCTGTGCCGTGTGAGCGGCTGTTTTCTACAGCTGGAGAAGTGATATCAAAAAAGTGTAACAGACTCAATATCAAAACGTTGAAACAACTTATTTTTTGAATAAAAATTTGTAAAAAAAAAAAGCCAATCCACAAGCATCCTCATTCACAACATGTTTACTTAGAGGTTGTTACATTATGATACAGGTTCACATTATTTCTAGACTGTATCTGTTGCCTGTAGGGATTTTTAAGGTCCAGCAGGTGTGAGTATTCAGTGACACAGCATCAACAGTTTGGCAACGTGTCGAAACGCTTCATGACGCTTCATCTACCCATCACTAGTGTCAGTCAACATATTTTTTTAGAATGTAGTAAAAATGCTCGGGAAAGAGAGGTGTTGTGTAGAGAGTTAGGTAGGAATAAAAATAAATTAGATGTAAGGGAATTATTTCAGAGATCGTCTGGGGATGTAGTTTTTAGCAGTATTTTTAGTTTTCTAAGAAGAACAGGCATTAAGGGGGGAATATAACAGATTAAGGTTGATCCACACTCCAATCTGGAAGGTGGCGGTAATGCACCTAAACGTTGTTTGCCAACCGCCATAGAAAAGAGAGAAGAATAATAAGAAGGAGGGTGTCAGTTCTTTAACGCTTCCAGCGTGGTACTAGACTGACTCACACTCTCATCTGAGTAACCTCCTAGCCTGGTCCTAATTCCGTGTTTCTATTTCCTTCCTAGAATCCTGGACCCAAGCCCGAGAACCTCCAAGTCAGACCTCCAAGGATCTAAGAAGTCCTCTGGCTGTCAGTCCATTTTTTTCAGCCCTCCCGCCTGAGCTCACCTGCCTGTCCACCCTCCAATGCCACCCTAACTGGAGAGAACCCGACGGATTTGCACCTACTTCCTGGACCCCCAGACACCACTCTCTCGGGATAAAACCCAGCCTCGACCTCAGTGAGTCAAACGCCCTTCCACAATCCTCATCGGTACCATCCCGTTGTTCACCAGTGTCCTTGTCTTCCCCAGCAGAAGTAGGACGTTCCAACCTGCCAGCACTTCCTTTGATCACACAGCACCGTTGACAGTAAGCTTTCTTACCGAACTGTCTCCGTGGTTGCCCTGATTGAGAGTCGTACTTCTCAAAATATGACAGTTTTAGTTGGAGAAGACTGGCATTCATCTATGTCAATATGTCAGACAGTCCACAGTTCATACTGAGACCATATGGTCATAAGGTGGGAATGACAGAGCTGGCTATAATAAACCACTTGATTGTATTGAATCACTGACTTGATGCAATCTGCTGGGTTTTCATAGAATTCCTTTTTTACCTATATGAATAAAAAAGTGAATCTGACTGCATTATTTGATAACCAGGATAAATTTGGAATGTATGTCATTTGTTAAGGTTTGAATGAGGAAAGCCCAATATTTGCCATATTAGCCAGATAAAAAGTGGAAAATGACAGGCTGAACATAGAGGTGATAACTGGAGTAGCTGGTAGTCAGATGAACCTACTGGAGGTAGCTAAACTGGATGGAGGAAACTAACAAGCTGGTACACATCCAGGCAAATGAGAAGATACAATCTGGCGAAGAATGGTTATGGGAGGCAGGTTTAAATAGCTAGAGTCACAGGTGAACTGGCTTGATAATAGTTGGTGGCAGCAGCTGAGGCTGATTTTGGTGAGCAGTGAAGGAGGAGAGATTCAGCCCGACTATAATAACCTATAATAAATAAATCTGATTTTCAGAAATCAATTCATTAACTAACAAAGTCTTTGGTGGGAGAGACCTTATATTTAATAGACCACATTTAATTGTTTTATTTTTTGGTTCAAGTTGAGTCATATTGATTTTTATTAGATTTTTATGATTTATTCCTTTTAGGAACTAATAAATCTGGCCATCCATCCATCCATCCATCCATCTTCTTCCACTTATCCGGGGTCGGGTTGCAGGGGTAGCAGCTTCAGTAGGGAGGCCCAGACGTCCCTCTCCCCGGCCACTTGGGCCAGCTCCTCCGGGAGAATCCCAAGGCGTTCCCAGGCCAGCAGAGAGACATAGTCCCTCCAGCATGTCCTGGGTCTCCCTCTGGGTCTCCTCCCGGTGGGACGTGCCCAGAACACCTCACCAGGGAGGCATTGAGAAGGCATTCTAACCAGATGCCCGAGCCACCTCAACAGGCTCCTCTTGACATGGAACCATGACTGCCATTTTTCCTTCAGGAGTCCTGGTTGAATGGGGTTGATAGCAATGGAGAAATAAAAGAGCATTATCCTCACTGTGCTCCCAGTTTTCTCCAGGTGTGTCAGAGCTTGGTGTAGCAGGTAGATGATGGCTTCATCCACCCTAACGTAAGGCTGGTCTGCAATTGGATCATCTGCAAACTGCTCTTGAGGGTTTCCATCAGGTGTGATATTAGTTCTACCAAACTTTAGCTGTTGAGGTCTTTTTTGGTGTGTGGTCTTAAACACCAGTACCACACAGAAGGTATTCCACAGCTGTGGTACTCTCGTATTTCAGACTGATATTGAAGATGTGCCCTATGATGGCACATTGCTGATCTGCACAGCACAACAGGAGCCTGTAATTGATGCCATCCGGACCTGCAGCCTTCCTTACTTTGGCCTTTCACTAAATGTCCATTACTTGGAGTGTTGAGAAAGACACTGTTGGGGAGAGGCTGATTTATGGAGTCATCTGGAGCTGAGGGGGCGGATGATAGCCAAGAGCGTTCCATTATAGTAGATCTTTATCGGATAATGCTGTGACAAAACTTAAAGAGTCTGTCCCCCTTTTAATATCCTCAGTGTTGCAGAAATGCCCTGTAGATGGCAGCAATGCTGTTTTTCCCATTCACAAATCGACACCTTTGTTAATGGTGTGACTTCCTCATTGCGTTCTGCATTAGACAATGTAGCTCCTTTGAAAAAGAAGCTGATAATCCCAACCAAGTTGTTTAAGGAGATATTCCCATTGATCCCATAAATGAGTCAACTCCCTCCAATTATTCAAATTTCCACATTCCCAGATCTGTGGGAAGAGGAGGAGGAGTGGCAGCCATCTTTCAGTCTGATTTATTAATTAGTCCCAGGCCAATTAATAACTACAGTTCTTTTGAACATTTAACCCTCAGTTTCCCTCATCCAAACTGCAAAGCAATAAAACCTCTTCTGTTTGTTGTTTTGTATCGTCCACCAGGCCCTTATACTCAGTTTTTGGATGAGTTGTCAGATTTCTTATCTGATTTGGTGTTAAATACTGATAAGGTTATTATAGTGGGTGATTTTAACATCCATGTTGACACAGAATGTGATAACCTTAGTGTAGCCTTTAAAACTATCCTAGATTCAATTGGTTTTGCTCAAAATGTGCATAAACCGACGCACTCTTGGCTCCATACTTTAGACCTTGTGCTGACATATGGCATTGATTGTGAAGAATTAACAGTATTTCCTCACAACCCTGTCCTATCTGATCATTTTTTAATAACATTTGAGTTTAATCTAACGGAGTTCTCCACCCCCAAAAGAGGGTTCCATTATAGTAGATCTTTATCGGATAATGCTGTATCAAAACTTAAAGAGTCTGTCCCCTTTTTAATATCCCCCGTATTGCAGAAATGCCCTGTAGATGGCAGCAATGTTGTTTCTTCCAATTCACAAATAGATGTCTTTGTAAACGGTATGACTTTGTCATTGCGTTCTGCATTAGACAATGTAGCTCCCTTGAAAAAGAAGGTGATAATTCACAGGAAGCTGGCTCCCTGGTTTAATTCAGAGCTGCATTCCTTGAAGCACAATGTTAGGAAATTGGAGAGAAAATGGCGCTCTACACACCAAGAGGAATCCTACTTAATCTGGAGGGACAGTCTATTGTTGTATAACAAGACCATTCGCAGAGTTAGAGCAGCATATTTTTCATCATTAATTGAGGAGAATAAGAATAATCCTAGATTTCTCTTCAATACAGTTGCCAAACTTACCCAGAGCCACAGCTCTGTTGATCCAGCCATCCCCTTAGCTCTTAGCAGTAATGATTTTATGGGATTCTTCATAAATAAAATTGATTCCATTAAAAATAAAATAATTGGCATCCTCCCAAACATGATTACCTCGTCCTCAGTAAGTGAGGCAGCATTGGAGGAATCCTTAGAACCTGCGCAGTGTCTGAACTGTTTAAAAGCAGTAGAGCTTTCTGAGCTATCTAAAATTTTAGCTTCATCTAAACCTTCTACCTGTATGTTAGACCCAATCCCAACCAAGTTGTTTAAGGAGGTATTCCCTCTGATCAGTGGTCCTATTTTAGACATGATTAATCTATCCTTAGTAAATGGATATGTACCACAGGCTTTTAAAGTAGCTGTTATTAAACCTTTACTTAAGAAACCTTCTCTTGATCAAGATGAGCTAGTAAACTACAGACCTATATCTAATCTTCTTTTCTTATCTAAAATTCTTGAGAAAGTAGTTGCTAATCAACTTTGTGAACATTTACAAAGTAATGACCTACTTGAGGAGTTTCAGTCAGGCTTTAGAGCTCATCATAGCACTGAAACAGCTCTGGTGAAGGTCACCAATGATATTCTCATGGCCTCAGATAATGGACTTGTGTCTATACTTGTCCTGTTAGATCTCAGTGCTGCATTTGACACAGTTGATCACAATATTCTCCTACAAAAACTTGAGCATACTGTAGGGATTAAGGGAAAAGCATTAGGCTGGTTTAAATCTTATCTGTCGGACAGATTCCAGTTTGTTCATGTTAATAATAAATCTTCTTCAAACTCTAGGGTCACCTGTGGAGTACCACAGGGTTCAGTCCTTGGACCAATTCTATTTACTATATATATGCTTCCGGTTGGCAAAATTATCAGACAGCATGGGTGTCGGTTCGTGGCCTTTTGAGGCTGGAGTTTCAGCAGGAATGATGACAAAGTGGCAGTATGTGGAAGCAGCAATACATTTATTTGTTGGTAGCAGCATTCACTCTGCCAACCAACTAACAACCAACCAACAACCAACTTGGTTTACAGACACAATCACTGCCTTAAATACCCTCTGCTGATTAAGGGTTAAACCATTCTGCACTAAACAATTTACTATTACTTTACCTATAAAACACATTTACATAATACAAATACACATATACACATTCCCACCTATTTTTTATAAATATTTTATCTTTTAAACCCACACCTAAAAACCCCTTAAAACAAACGTGCAAAAGTTCCCCCCTGCTTTTCCCATGGTCTCTCCCGGAACCTATAAATGGTGTCTGGACCCCCGGGGAAGCATTTGTCCAAACACCCTGGAGAGGACATAGAAAACAGGTAAGTCACCAACTTCTAACACTTTGTTTAGTCTCACACTTCTCACAGATTCTACACCACCATTTGCTTAAGTTTCCTGACAGTAGACCTTAGCTCTAAATAACAATTCTTCTTTTCACAGAGCCCACACCATTTCCCAATGAGGAGCAGCTGTGCAGAGCCTGAACAAAAGGCTACATGCTAATTATTAAAATATCCAATAAATATTCAATAAATAGTTAAAACTTCTTGTGTGCAAATGGTTATTTCTGTGCAAAGTCATGCTTAAAGTGCTGTGCAAAACAAAGTGCTAATTAAGGTGCAAGTTTACAGTGCAAAAGTATTCTTAAAGTGCAATACCAGTTACTTTTCCTAAAAACAGTCCCAGTAATGAAGGCCTCTTCATTACATTTCCCTCCTCTTCTTTTCATGGTGTCAGGAGTGGGACCCACTGAAACAGCTCTGGTGAAGGTCACCAATGATATTCTCATGGCCTCAGATAATGGACTTGTGTCTATACTTGTCCTGTTAGATCTCAGTGCTGCATTTGACACAGTTGATCACAATATTCTCCTACAAAAACTTGAGCATACTGTAGGGATTAAGGGAAAAGCATTAGGCTGGTTTAAATCTTATCTGTCGGACAGATTCCAGTTTGTTCATGTTAATAATAAATCTTCTTCAAACTCTAGGGTCACCTGTGGAGTACCACAGGGTTCAGTCCTTGGACCAATTCTATTTACTATATATATGCTTCCGGTTGGCAAAATTATCAGACAGCATGGGATTAATTTCCACTGTTATGCTGATGACACTCAGCTATATTTATCCATAAATCCTGATGAATCCAATCAGTTACTTCGACTGCAGTCATGTCTTGATGACATCAAAAGCTGGATGACTTTAAATTTCCTGCATTTAAATTCTGACAAGACAGAAGTTGTAATCTTTGGGCCAGAGTCCTCAAAAAATAAACTTCTTAATCAATCACTTAATCTGGATGGCATTAACTTGGCCTCTGGTAATAAAGTTAAAAACCTTGGTGTTGTTTTCGACCAAGACATGTCATTTAAATCCCATATTAAACAGGTTTCCAGAGTTTCGTTTTTTCACCTCCGGAATATCGCCAAAATTAGAAACATTCTGTCCAGGGGTGATGCTGAAAAACTAGTCCATGCATTTGTTACTTCAAGGCTGGACTATTGTAATTCTTTACTATCAGGAAGTCCACAAAATGTAGTTCAAAGTCTTCAGCTGATCCAAAATGCTGCGGCAAGAGTCCTGATGAAAATCAACAAGAGGGATCATATTTCTCCAATTTTAGCTTCCCTTCATTGGCTTCCTGTTAAATCAAGAATAGAATTTAAAATTCTTCTTCTAACGTATAAAGCCCTTAATAACCAAGCTCCATCATATATCAGAGCTCTGATTACCCCGTATGTTCCTAACAGAGCACTTCGCTCTCAGACTGCAGGTCTGCTGGTGGTTCCTAGAGTCTCTAAAAGTAGAATGGGAGGCAGATCCTTTAGCTATCAGGCTCCTCTCCTGTGGAACCAACTCCCAGTTTTGGTCCGTGAGGCAGACACCCTATCTATTTTTAAGACTAATCTTAAAACTTTCCTTTTTGACAAAGCTTATAGTTAGAGTGGCTCATGTTACCCTGAGCTATCTCTATAGTTGTGCTGTGATAGGCCTAGGCTGCTGGAGGACATCAGGGTCTAATTTTCTCACTCTACTGATTTCTACTGTTCTTCATTCTACGGTTCTCCAGTTTTGCATTGTATTACATTGAAATGACTGTCGTCATTTCAGCTTTTAACTTTTTGCTCTCTCTCTTTTTCTTCATAGTAGGTACACCTGGTCTGGCGTTCTGTTAACTTTGACATCATCCAGAGAAGACGGCTCACCCGTTACTACCATCTAATGTAGAACAGATTACTAGATCAATGTGTGCTTCTGTGCTTTTTGTCTCTCTTGTTGTGTCTCTGCTCTGTCTTCTGTAACCCCAGTCGGTCGAGGCAGATGACCGTTCATACTGAGCCTGGTTCTGGTTCTGCTGGAGGTTTTTTTTTTCCCGTTAATGGGTGGTTTTTCTTCCCACTGTCGCTTCATGCTTGCTCAGTATGAGGGATTGCAGCAAAGCCATGTACAATGCAGACGACTCTCCCTGTGGCTCTACGGTTCCCCAGGAGTGAATGCTGCTTGTCGGGACTTTGATGCAATCAACTGGTTTCCTTATATAGGACATTTTGACCAATCTGTATAATCTGACCCAATCTGTATAATATGATTGAACTTGATTTTGTAAAGTGCCTTGAGATGACATGTTTCATGATTTGGCGCTATATAAATAAAATTGAATTGAATTGAATCAGTGGCCCTATTTTGGACATGATTAATATATCCTTAGTAAATGGATATGTACCACAGGCTGGTGGTACATATCCATTTAGTAGCTGTTATTAAACCTTTACTTAAGAAACCTTCTCTTGATCAAGATGAGTTAGTAAATTACAGACCTATATCTAATCTTCTTTTCCTATCTAAAATTCTTGAGAAAGTAGTTGCTAATCAACTTTGTGAACATTTACAAAGTAATGACCTACTTGAGGAGTTTCAGTCAGGCTTCAGAGCTCATCATAGCACTGAAACAGCTCTGGTGAAGGTCACTAATGATATTCTCATGGCCTCAGATAATGGACTTGTGTCTGTACTTGTCCTGTTAGATCTCAGTGCTGCATTTGATACAGTTGATCACAATATTCTCCTACAAAGACTTGAGCATACTGTAGGGATTAAGGGGAAAGCATTAGGCTGGTTTAAATCTTATCTATTCAATTCAATTCAATTTTATTTATATAGCGCCAATTCATGAAACATGTCATCTCAAGGCACTTTACAAGTTAGGTTCAATCATATTATACAGATTGGGTCAGATTATACAGATTGGTCAAAAAATGTTCCTATATAAGGAAACCAGTTGATTGCATCAAAGTCCCGACAAGCAGCATTCACTCCTGGAGAAGCGTAGAGCCACAGGGAGAGTCGTCTGCATTGTACATGGCTTTGCAGCAATCCCTCATACTTATCTATCGGACAGATTCCAGTTTGTTCATGTTAATAATAAATCTTCTTCAAACTCTAGGTTCACTTGTGGAGTACCACAGGGTTCAGTCCTTGGACCAATTCTGTTTACTATATATATGCTTCCGATTGGCAAAATTATCAGACAGCATGGGATTAATTTCCACTGTTATGCTGGTGACACTCAGCTATATTTATCCATAAATCCTGATGAAACCAATCAATTACTACAACTACAGGCATGTCTTAATGACATGAAAAGCTGGATGACTTTAAATTTTCTGCATTTAAATTCTGACAAGACAGAAGTTGTAATCTTTGGACCAGAGTCCTCAAAAAATAAAGTTCTTAATCAATCACTTAATCTGGATGGCATTAACTTGGCCTCTGGTAATAAAGTAAAAAATCTTGGTGTTATTTTTGACCAAGACATGTCATTTAAATCCCATATTAAACAGGTTTCCAGAGTTTCCTTTTTTCACCTCCGGAATATTGCCAAAATTAGAAACATTCTGTCCAGGAGTGATGCTGAAAAACTAGTCCATGCATTTGTTACTTCAAGGCTGGACTATTGTAATTCTTTACTATCAGGAAGTCCACAAAATGCAGTTCAAAGTCTTCAGCTGATCCAAAATGCTGCAGCAAGAGTTCTGATGAAAATCAACAAGAGGGATCATATTTCTCCAATTTTAGCTTCCCTTCATTGGCTTCCTGTTAAATCAAGAATAGAATTTAAAATTCTTCTTCTAACGTATAAAGCCCTTAATAATCAAGCTCCATCATATATCAGAGCTCTGATTACCCCGTATGTTCCTAACAGAGCACTTCGCTCTCAGACTGCAGGTCTGCTGGTGGTTCCTGGAGTCTCTAAAAGTAGAATGGGAGGCAGATCCTTTAGTTATCAGGCTTCTCTCCTGTGGAACCAACTCCCAGTTTTGGTCCGTGAGGCAGACACCCTGTCTACTTTTAAGCCTAATCTTAAAACTTTCCTTTTCGACAAAGCTTATAACTAGAGTGGCTCTTGTTGCCCTGACCTACCTATGGGGATGTGCTTCTATGGGCTTAGGCTACTGGAGGACATCAGGATCTATTTTTCTCACTCTATCGAGTTCTACTGTTCTTCAATTATGCATTGCATGTCATAATTTCTGCTTATAACTTTTTGTTCTCTCTCTTTTTTTTCTTCATAGTAGGTACACCTGGTCTGGTGTTCTGTTATCTGAGACATCATCCAGAGAAGACAGATCACCACTATTACCATCTAATGTAGAACAGATTACTGGATCAATGTGTGCTTCTGTGCTTTTTTGACTCTCTTGTTGTGTCTCTGCTCTGTCTTCTGTAACCCCCAGTGGGTCGAGGCAGATGAGCGTTCATACTGAGCCCGGTTCTGGTTGTGCTGGAGGTTTTTCCTTCCCGCTAATGGGTGGTTTTCCTTTCCACTGTTGCTTCATGCTTGCTCAGTATGAGGGATTGCTGCAAAGCCATGGACAATGCAGACGACTCTCCCTGTGGCTCTACGCTTCTCCAGGAGTGAATGCTGCTTGTCGGGACTTTGAAGCAATCAACTGGTTCCCTTATATAGGAAATTTTTGACCAATCTGTATAATATGATTGAATTTGACTTTGTAAAGTGCCTCGAGATGACATGTTTCATGAATTGGCGCTATATAAATAAAATTGAATTGAAAATTGAATTGAATTGAATTGAAAGATATGCCATTCTGGGTGGTTGAACAGGCAGTCGTCCCAGATGAAGCTGTCTGCAGCATGTTAGACTGAGTTGGGGGCCACTGGCTGGTCAAACCTCGGAAAGTGCTGATCTAGGTAAGTCCCGCAGCTCATATCACCTACTTTTTATGACTTGAAATTGTTTCTAGGCTTTTCCAAACATCACTGATGTTACTGTCTTGCAGCTGTGCCTCCATTTCCTTCCTGTAGCTGTTTTTCTGTGATCTTCTTCCTCAGTTCTGTTTGTTCAGTTTTCAGATCATTTCCCCTTCCTGACCTGGAAGCCCTCTTTTTCTCAATTAGTAAAGCTCTTATGTCAGGGTTTATCCAGGGCTTACTGTTGGAGAAGCACCCAACTTTCACAAGGGTTACAGTAGAGTCCAACAGAACCTATATTGTAGTATATATATACTATGTGTTGTAACCATTGTGTCAGCCCTGTCACATTGATTTACTGCAGGGTGATGTGTCAACAGAAGCATTTGCTAGGTAACAGGTACACTCTGCCAGCAAAAACATCTTCTGTTTAGTACATAATAAAGGGTTGTTAAGATAACTATTGTGTACTGTCATAGTCTCTAATTTCTCTAAAGGTGTCTTGGTGTGTTGCCAAAAGGTTATGAGGTAGATTAGTCCTACCTGAAATGATCATGATGGGCATTAACCATTTTTTTTCTTACTGTATGTGTGTTGGTGTGTATGTACTTAAGCTTGTATTTCAACCTGATGCATTACTAATAGGAGCGGGCTCTGGTGCAGCAATGAGCCATTGTTTTCCTTGGCAGAGAATAGTGGCCCTCAGGGGCCTGTGGCACAAAGAAGGTTCTGTTACCAACTAGAGGGCCTCATTGTTCCCTAAATTACCCCCATTGACAAGGTAGAAAACATCATGGCAGATATTGAGCATGCAAAATATCAGTGAACAGACAGCTGCGTTGGCCAGAAAATACAGGTAGGTTGGTTCAACAATGCTGTCCATCTTCACTCACAAGGTAATGCCTTTGTAAAGTCTTAAGTGCAGAACATGTGATTTAAATGTTTAAAACTCTCTCTCTCTCTCTCTCTCTCTCTCTCTCTCTCTCTCTCTCTCTCTCTCTCTCTCTCTCTCTCTCTCTCTCTGTATTTTAGACATCTGAGTTCCCACTTTGATTTTTTTCAACTTTGTGTGTTAGATCAATGAACTCAGTCTTCTGGTGGTTCATACGTTAATTAATGTTCTTTTTCACCCTAATCATGAGATGTGTTGCACATCCCTACATTCCTTTAAGATGCCTAGAACCTCCCAATGGTGTTACATATACAAAAGCAGGAATGTCAGTTGGCTTCTTTGTAAACATCTTATGGGACTGTTTGGAAAGTGTTGAGATCATAAGGCTTGACTGACATTGCATGCATATTTATAATTACAGTGGCAAGACCTTCACTTGTAATGTTCCAAATTACAGTAATTAAATACAGACTGCAAACTTTGGATCAAGGCAGGGTTGTTGTGGTATTAACCACATATCAAAATAAGCCCAGGGCTAAGATGAGGATGCTTCTCTGTAAATATGAGATCTTTGTACTTATCAGTGCTGAGCATTGCCTGAAGAGTCTTTTATCATTTCAAGCAGATATAATTAGTTCTAAAGTGTTTTATTGAGGAAAAATAGAGGATTTAAAATTAGAATAAAAATGTGAGAATGAAATGGATCTCACAAAACTAAACAGGAGAGCAACAAAGTTTCATAAATTGAATTTCATGTTAATAGAATAGCATTCACCTTTTTTTCTGACAAACTGACTCAGCTCATAAAAAACTGGTTTACATTTTGTTTACAATAATAAATAAAGAACTTTGAAAAGATGACAAGATTTTAAACCATCTGCATCTAAACTTATGTCACAGTTTAAACTAAAACTGTGTTCTTTATCTTGAGATTCACCTTTAATCAATTACAGTTGATGGTCATATAATTAGAATATCATGAAAAAGTTATTTTATTTTCCATACTTCCATTCAAAAAATGAAACTTGTATACTATATTCATTCATTACACACATACTGATATATTTCAAGAGTTTATTTATTTTAATTTTGATGATTATAACTGACAACTAGTAAAAATCCCAAATTCAATATCTCAGGAAATATGAATATTGTGAAAAGGTCCAATGTTCACGACATCTGGTGCCACGCTCCAATCAGCTAATTAACTCAAAGCACCTGCAAAGGACTTTAGATGGTCTCTCAGTTAAGTTCTGTAGGCGACAGAAGAGGGTTGACTTGGCAGTTGTCCAAAAGACGACCATTGACACCTTGGACAAGGAGGGTAAGACACAGAAGGTCATTGCTGAAGAGGCTGATGTTCACAGAGCTCTGTGTCCAAGCACATTGATAGAGAGGCGAAGGGAAGGAAAACATGTGGTAGAAAAAAGTGTCCAAGAAAAAGGGATGACAGCACCCTGGAGAGGCTTGTGAAACAAAACCTTTTCAAAAATGTGGGGAAAATTCACAAAGAGTGGACTGCAGTCAGTGCTTCCAGAACCACCAGGCACAGATGAATGCAAGACATGGGTTCAACTCTAGCAGTGCTGGTGTCAAGCCACTCTGAAAGAATAGACAGCGTCAGAAACGCCTTGCCTGGGCTAAAGACAAAAAGGACTGGACTGCTGTTGAGTGGTCCAAAATTATTTTCTCTGACCAAAGTAAATTTAGCATTCCTTTGGAAATCAAGGTCTCAGAGTGTGGAGGAAGAGAGGAGAGGCACGAAATCCACATTGCTTAAAGTCTAGTGTAAAGTTTCCACAGATATTGATGATTTGGGTGCCATGTCATCTGGTGTTGGTCCACTGTGTTTTCTGAAGTCAAAGGTCAATGCAGCCATCTATCAGGAAGTTTAGAGCACTTCATGCTCCCTGCTGCTGACCAACTTTATGAAGATGCAGATTTCATTTTCCTACAGGACCTGGCACCTGCACACAGTGATAAAGCTACCAGTACCTGGTTTAAGGACAATGGTATCCCTGTTCTTAAAAGGCCAGCCAATTCATCTGGCCTTCACCCCGTAGAAAATCTGTGGTGTATTGTGAAGAGGAAGATGCGATATGCCAGACCAAACAATGCAGAAGAGCTGAAGGCCACTATCGGAGCAACCTGGGCTCTCATAACACCTGAGCAGTGCCAAACACTGATGGACTCCATGCCATGCCGCATTGCTGCAGTGATCCAGAGAAAAGGAGCCCCAGCTAAGTAGTGAGTGCTGGACATGCTCACACTTTTCATGTTCATAAATTTCAGCTGGCCAACATTTCTCGAAATCCTGTTTTTGTGTTGATCTTAAGTCATATTCTAATTTTCTCACATACTGAATTTGGTGTTTACGTTAGTTTAGCATTAGCTCTAGTATGGCTTCCTTTTCTGTCCTCTTGCTTCTCTGTCTTTTTCTAGGTCTCCCCTTCTCTCTGTAATGTTGGCAGGAAGCTTTCTGACCCACATACAGGAAAGCCAAGAGGAGATTCAAGCAGGTTTAACAGTTTGTTTAACAAACAAGGAATCATTCAGTCCAGTTGAGAGCACCTTGAGATGGAAACAGGGCTCACTGTGAGAGGGAGGACTGGCAGGTGAGCAGAGGTAAATTTCAGCCAAGATTAAGTGAATTCAAAACAAGGCTTACAGAGGAGGTCCAAGCTAGGGAGGCTCTTCAGAGTCCGAAGTCTGTGTCTGTCTGATGGTGTGTGTTATTCTTTGAGGTGGACAGTGTTGGAGGGAAGACAGGTATGAAGTGACTGAGTAGGAAATAGCCAGCAAACGGAACTGGTCAGTTTTCACAGTTCAGAGGAACTGCTGCACATAACCAGAAGCTCCAGGGGTGAAAGTGTCCATATTTTCCACTTGGATAAAAACCACTATAGATGACACCCAGCCAGCAACCCTGCATTAATTTTGTGAGGCCTGTGGACATTTGCTAACTATTAAGAATTGTCCCCCAACTCTGCTGGTACTCATCGACTGCCTGACGAGCTGAATGGTTTCTTTTGTAGGTTTGAAAAGCCTAAATTCACACCTCCCTGACTCTCCAACACTATAATCAAATAGTCACCTCCCCAGACTGCCAACCCCCTTCTTTGACCCCGACATGCACCCACAATCTGTGAAGAGGATGTGTGCCAGCTCTTACAGAGGCAGAAGATCAGGAAGACTCTTGGCCCCGATGGTGTGCGCACTACGGACAGTGAGCCGGCTGGCTGATATGCCTCCGCCTCCCTCCCACATAGTGCCTGAGAGGTAGAGAGAGAGAAGACGAACAAAGAGCCGTCTCTGCCGGGAGGATAGAGTGGTTGATGGACTACACTGCCCTGTTTCTAACATAACGGCAAAATAAATTTCACTGTTATTGTAATGATTTCATTTTGGTAGAACCCGATATTCAACCAGACATGGAGCGAACGCTTTAGAAGGTTTATTGGATGGATGTATAATGGAGGGTAAGACAGACAAACAGAAACAGTCGTCAGCAGAGTCCAGTGGGGAAACAGGCAGGGTACGCTGCAAGGAGCAGACACTGACTGAGGGATGATCAAGGAGGAGAGGCAGAGTTCCAGTGGCAGTACTGCCAGGACGATCCGAGCTCCTGGTCCGGTCTAGGTCCGAATAACTGGCAGAACTCAGAAGCACAAGAGAGTTGCCTGGCTCAGTTACTCACGGACAGGCAGGTTCAGAGACACAGCTAGACAGTCCAGGATAGGCAGGTCCCGAGGTCCAGAAACCAACCGGGCAGGTTTCAGGCGGGCAAACAGAATCAGACTGGGGTCAGGCAAGCCCGGAAACAGAGGGCAGAAAACAGGTCAGGCTTGCAAACAGAAAACGCTGGAAAGCTCTTACCGGTGGCTTGAGACGATCTGACACTATTAGCTGATCTGGTTTATATGCAGGTGGAAACAGGTGAGACCAATGATGGGTGATTGCAGACAGGGTGGAGCTGAGCAAGTGTGCTGAGTGAGTGGTTAGACCAGCACCAGTGCCAAGATCGTTACAGTTATATTGAATTAAACCACCTGTCCAGCAAAAAGCCTGGAATACCCGCATCGTTTTTTGAATCCCTGCTCCCTCATGAACTATCTCCACTCCACCTGGTAATAATAGCTACGCAGATATAGACTCTTATTTTTATTTTCTTGTTTACTATCTCTTCCCTCTCGCTGAGCAAAGAGTATGGATGATCCTCCATTTCAACAGAAAATGGAAAATAGAATGATGTCGTCTTTGCTTGTTTTCTACTCCACCAACAGCACGTCTTCATGTAGAAGACAGAGGGAAAACCCGTATGGCTGACAAGTTTGTCCCCTTCCGGTAGAAATAGCGACGCAACATGGGCCTCCCAGTGGTGCACTAGCACCTATGTATTTATGTATCTGCAATAACTGGAGTGCAATTACTATCTAATACCCTGTGCAATAATCCTGTTAAATAAGCGACTTCAGCTGTATAGTTATCTCACTACCTCACTGTTGTTCCTTACCTGGTACCACCTTAATGCACAATTTGTATTTGTATATAAGCCACCCTGAATGTACATAGTCATCTCAAATCTCTGCTTTATTTCCTTTGTATTTTTATTTTTTATTTTTTATTTGATACACTGTATATACATGTGGACCCACTGTCTATACCTTATGCACCTTTTCCTCCTTTTGGCACCTTCTTTTGATCACTAAGCCGATGTGTGACATGTGAATTTCTCCAATGTGAGATCAATAAAGCTTATCTTATCTTATCTTATAAACTATTAATTCTAACGCTTTCTTTTTTGATGTCATGTGTTGCACAATTATACACTGTTTAAAGTTATTTAACGTTTAATAAATAACTCTCTGTCTGTTAGGTATTGTCCGGTGAATATCAGCCCGGGAGCTGATATCAGGACAATAGGTGAAAAGGATGATTCGGGCACTGCCGATCTTTTACAGTATTTCTCAGTTGCTAAAACACTAAAATCCATTCGCAAAACCAAAGTTGCAAGTGTACAAACCACTTTATTGATTGAATCACACAGTTTGTAGAACTTTAAACACTTCTCATGTGGTTAGACACAGCTAAGAAATCGGAATCGCTCTTTGTGCAAAACTGTAAACACATTGTCATTCAAAAAGCACATGTAGCATTTTGGTGCACTTCAACTCAGAATGGCACAACACAGCCCCAAAAGTGAAATACAAGTAACACACTGTTGTCATCGGTAACACACAAGCACTCAAAATTTAACACACCTGTTTCAAATCAGTAATGTGTTGCACCCAATCAGTAATGGGGATATAAAGCCATGTCAAATCCAAATCGCATGTGTGATTTTCACAATGGAGGGCAGGAGAGGAGGTGGAAGTAGAAGTGGACGTGGACGTGGAAGAAGAGGAAGAGGAGGAGGAAGAGACAGAGGAGGAAGAGACAGAGGAGGAGGAGGAAGAAGAGGAGGAGGAGGAGGAGGAGGAGGAGGAAGAACAAGAGCCATCATTTCCAATGAAATTAGAGCAACAATCATACACCATGTTCTGGTTCATGGAATGAGTATGAGGGAATCAGGACTAAGTGTTCAACCAAATATAAGCAGGTTCTCTGTGGCCTCCATTGTCAGGACATTCAGAGAACACAACCGGTAAGTGTACCATCATTTGTGGTCCCTCAAACTTACAGTACAGTATGTACAGTTGTGGAATGTCTCAGTAAATTACTGTAACATCTCTAAAAATTGGCCCTTTTCTTGCAGTATTACAGTAAAACTAATAATAGTATTACATAAAAATATATATTTTATGTATTTTACATATTTAGTTACATTGCATTAGATCTGTCTGTACAATTCTAACAAGATGTTTTATTTGCTAGAATTGAAAGACTGTCACATGCTGGTGGAAGGAGAGGTATATTCTCACAACAGCAGGAGACCATTATTGTCAATATGGTCCTTCAAAATAATCTCATTCGTCTGCGAGAAATACAACAGCGAGTTGAGGAAGACAACAAGAACTTTGAAGGAATCAACAGTGTGAGTCTCTCCACAATTGACCGTGTCCTGAAACGCAACCTGATAAGTCTCAAACAAGCCTACAGAGTACCATTTGAGAGAAATTCTGAGAGGGTAAAAGAGCTACGATATCAATATGTACAAGTAAGTAATACGTAATGTCCAGAGATTATACAGCACTATTGAGTTACTGTACATCTTTACTGTGTTGAATGTAATGCAGCACATGTATACAGAGTCATGAAGCCTGGAATGCTTCATGTCATTTACGTTATATCAAAAATTAACTTTGTTTCATTTCTATAGAGAATGTTTCAACTGGATTCCATGGAGAGGCCTCATGAGTGCATCTTCTTGGATGAAGCTGGCTTCAATCTCACCAAGAGGAGGAGGAGAGGCCGCAACATTATTGGTCAACGAGCCATTGTAGAGTTGCCAGGGCAGCGTGGTGGCAACGTGACCATATGTGCTGCCATCAGCAGCTACGGGGTTATTCACCGCCATGTGACTTTAGGACCTTACAACACTGCCCATCTTATAACGTTTCTGTATTCTCCACAGGAAGCATTACTGAGACGTGAAGAGAGAGGTGATGAGCAGGCAGAGCATCCCATGTACGTGGTAATCTGGGACAATGTGAACTTTCACCGTGGTCCTAGAATACGTGAGTGGTTTGAAAATAACCCACGTTTTATAAATGTGTGCCTCCCACCATACTCGCCCTTCCTTAATCCCATTGAATAATTTTTTTCTGCATGGAGGTGGAAGGTCTATGACAGAAATCCTTATGCACAGGAAAATCTCCTTCAGTCAATGGATGCAGCATGTGACAACATTGGAGTGGAATCGATTCAAGGTTGGATTCGTCATGCTAAAGGATTCTTTCCCCGTTGTTTAGCAAGGGACAGGATTGCCTGTGACGTTGATGAGGTCCTGTGGCCTGACCATGCCCAGAGGCATGATGCTGAGGCAGAATGATTCCAAGACATTGCTATCGATCTGCTGCATATTTTGTTTGTGACTATATTTGTGTGTAGGATTGTGCAAGTACTTCATAATAAATCTAATTTTTCCCCTGCTCTGCTTTGAGTGCAGTGTTTTGCATTTATCTCTGTAGTGTGTAATGACTGCTGTGTAGTGTTTATGCATTAGCTGGATGTGTGTGATATCTGAAAACAGTGTTTGGTTTTGGGTAAAGATAACATAGTTCTGAAGCAATTGTTTGATATAGCAAGACAAGTCAAAGGTTTTGACAGTGTAGCTTAAGTTTGGTGATTTGTGTTTAAGGTTTTGGGAAAGCGAGAGAAATTTTCAAAAAATGTGTTTTAGCAACTCAGAAATACTGTAACAGCAAACTCTGCACACATATAGAATAAATGAGTGACAACTTCTGAAGTTCAAGAATTTATTAACAGAAAAAAAATTAACATCCAGAGAACATCACTATATAATGCTGTTTATCTGAATTAACACTACATTTCAATCAACACATCATCTCTACTAGGCTAGTGAAACTTACTAAAACTACTAAGCAAAATGAAGATAAAAAGAAGCTAAGCTAAGGAACTATGTACATACAAAAGACACAAAAGACAAAACCAGTGGTTGATCATCATCAGAATAATTCAGTGAATCCTGGTTCACTGCAGATCTGACTTAAAGAACCAAAGTTCAACTTAAAGAACATAGAATAGAGTTAAATTAGCTTACCTAATTTAGAACACTACTTGGCATGTGTTTCAACCCATTCACAATGCAAATCCTGAGATAAACAAAACATTATTTGACAAAATAAAATTTTAAAGAAAGATTTTCTCAATAAAATCATTAACTTTAGGGACACCTGATTTTATTAATGCGATTATACCTCCGGGAGGCTAGGGGTCACTGTAGCGACCGGTCACAAAAATTGGCTAATCCTAAAGTTCAACAAAACGGCTTTAAATCGACATTAATATTCCATATTAATGCGGTAATAATGCTCATAGCACTATCGAACAATGGCGGAGCGAAACGAACATGCCTTATGCTTGAAACGAGCCTATCCGGGAACCAGAAGTTACCAGAAGCTAATGGCCATTTGGCTAGCCGACTTTTGGCGCTAACTTTAAAAGCTTCAGCTTTATTTTAGCGATAATGATTGGCACGGATAACGCAAACATCAATATCCCATCAGTGTATAAAACCCTTGTGGAGATAACATTTGTCAATAACCATAAAAACACACTCGAATTGGCAATGGCATGGTATCAACATGCTAACGGGAGCTACTTGGTAGCTACATGTGTTTAAAAACACAATGTAACCGCTTCACAAAACTTTCCAAATAAACCAGTTAGCTTTCCCTGTTTGTCCTCTGCCAAACCTGTCGGTGTCTCGTGTGAGTTCATTTCTCTTTGGCCATCCAAGGAAGAGCAGTGGTCCAGGAAACGTTGGTTCTTTCAGCAGCGGGATAGCGACTCTGCGGCTAGCTGACACGTGGTCGAGGGTAGGCTGGCCCGACGTCCTGCATGCAGTCTCTGACCTGGTTGCAGTCGCAATTTCAGCTCCCTTTTGCTCTCATCTTGGGAAGTGGGTAAAGGAGACCGATCTGCGCCGTCTCAAGTCAGCTTTTCCTGTAACAGCTGAGGAGAAATAAACAAGGCTGGTTTTGGCATTCTTTACTTCAACGGCTGGTTGCGCAGAAGTTAGACTGCAAACTTAGCTCTGATTCTAGTTGGCAGTTTCTCCAATGCCAGTCTTTCCCCCCCTTTTGTCACTCCATTTAAGTGAGGGGGAGATGAGTTTCACAGAAGGCCTGTTCTGTGCAGCTTGTGAGCATTCGAGCCCCATGAGGCCCGCATGGTGGCTGCTCTGGTCCCAGCCCCCTCTCCTCCAGCGCCTCCAGGCAGAAGTGGGAAGTCTGAGGAGTGGTCTGCTCTCATGGCAGGGCAGCCTGCTGAGAGAGGCTGTCTCTGCCAAAGTGTGAATTTCCTTTTGCTTACAACCTCCTTTTGATTTGTGTTCAGAATTCAATCTGACTTAATTTTCATCATTCAATTGAATTCAATTCAATTTTATTTATATAATGCCAATTCATGAAACGTTTCATCTCAAGGCACTTTACAAAGTCAAATTCAATCATATTATACAGATTGGGTCAGATTATACAGATTGGTCAAAAATTTCCTATATAAGGGAACCCAGTTGATTGCATCAAAGTCCCGACAAGCAGCATTCACTCCTGGAGAAGCGTAGAGCCACAGGGAGAGTCATCTGCATTGTCCATGGCTTTGCAGCAATCCCTCATACTGAGCATGCATGAAGCGACAGCGGAAAGAAAAACTCCCCATTAACGGGAAGGAAAAACCTCCAGCAGAACCGGGCTCAGTATGAACGGTCATCTGCCTCGACCGACTGGGGGTTACAGAAGACAGAGCAGAGACACAACAAGAGAGACAAAAAAGCACAGAAGCACACATTGATCTAGTAATCTGTTCTACATTAGATGGTAATAGCGGGTGATTTGTGTTCCCTGGATGATGTCACAGCTAACAGAACGCCAGACCAGGTGTACATACTATGAAGAAAAAAAGAGAGAGAACAAAAAGTTAAAAGATGAAATGACGACAAGCAATGCAAAACTGGAGAGCAGTAGGAGAACTCAGCAGAGTGAGAGAAATAGGCCCTGATGTCCTCCAGCAGTCTAAGCCTATAGCAGCATAACTATAGAGGTAGCTCAGGGTAACATGAGCCACTCTGACTAGAAACTTTGTCAAAAAGGAAAGTTTTAAGATTAGTCTTAAAAGCAGACAGGGTGTCTGCCTCACAGACCAAAACTGGGAGTTGGTTCCACAGGAGAGGAGCCTGATAGCTAAAGGATCTGCCTCCCATTCTACTTTTAGAGACTCTAGGAACCACCAGCAGACCTGCAGTCTGAGAGCGAAGTGCTCTGTTAGGAACATACAGGGTAATCAGAGCTCTGATATATGATGGAGCTTTATTATTAAGGGCTTTAAACGTTAGAAGAAGAATTTTAAATTCTATTCTTGATTTAACAGGAAGCCAATGAAGGGAAGCTAAAATTGGATAAATATGATCCCTCTTGTTGATTTTCTCAGTAAAATCATTAATCATTAAAATCATTGCTTCTCTCTCTGTCTTTCTCCGAGGTCGGTCGTGTCTTTTCTCTCTCTGCAGCTTTTACCCCCCCCCCCCCTCTCCTGCTTTGCTATGTCTTGTCTTCTGAGCACTTTCTTCATATCAACCGAACTCTGAAAAACATGGATCTGGTAAGCTGGTCTCTCAATACTATTGATACATTTTTTTCGACGGGTTGGCAACGAAAGGGGGACCCGTTCGGTCCTGAATTGACTTATTTTGTGAGATACACCCTAAATTCCTGGAGGAAAACGGTGTGTCTTTCGACCTTGTCATTCCTGGACGTCTGAAATTTTCACATTGGATAAAGGATACTGGGATCTCTGCTTATTGGTTTTTGTGGATTTTTGAAGTATCGGCAAATACAGCGGATGTCGGGGCCATTTGGCCTTGATCAGGCTGCCGGCTGCAAACAACGCGCTTACTATGGCTGTGAACGGACAAACTTGGAAGGTAAAAGAGCTGAGCCGAGGGCTGATTGTGCTGGTACGCAGTCTGGCTTTGGTGGTTGAACTCAAGGGTGTGATAGGATTAAATCTGGAAGTGTAGAGCGGAAAAGCCCAAAAATTTGGAATATTGGATTCATCATTTGAGCCAGCAAAAGACTAAAAGCTGACAGTAAAGGAAGTGCAGCTTGCTCATATAACAAATAACATATTTGGATTTCGCCCTCCCTATCTCTACTCCTGGATTGTTATGGCGGAGAGTGCTCAGAAAAGCCCCCGTCTTCCCCCCTCCCCCTCGGCACCTGTGGACGCTTTCTGAACTGTGGGCCGGCTGATAACATCAAGGACAATGGCCTCTGGAGAGTGTTCATGGAAATATAAATACTCTCATC
The DNA here is from genome assembly GCA_037039145.1 of Fundulus diaphanus. NCBI lineage: Eukaryota > Metazoa > Chordata > Actinopteri > Cyprinodontiformes > Fundulidae > Fundulus > Fundulus diaphanus. The sequence continues at coordinate 57,280,907 of CM073132.1, read as the reverse complement.
CAAACACACTCACATTACTGATACTCATAAAACTGATGAACTTACGTACACGCGATAGGCCCCAGATGTTTACCTTTCTGCATATTTGTGTATTGTGCTTTTTGTGCTATGAGGGGTTTTTTTTGTCGGTTGATTGACACTTTATTTGTGAGAGCGTAAATTGTTTAGCATCTGTCTTTTTTTTTCTCCCTCCCTTTCCTCGATGTTGTTCATATCTTCCGTCCTTCAGTTTCCTGATGGCGCCGCGAACGGCTGCCACGGTGTGTTGGTGCGCTGTCTGCACCATCATCACCAAGTCAAATTCCTTGTATGTGCAAACCTACTTGGCGATTAAACTTGATTCTGATTCTGATTTTGATCAGAACTCTTGCTGCAGCATTTTGGATCAGCTGAAGACTTTGAACTGCATTTTGTGGACTTCCTGATAGTAAAGAATTACAATAGTCCAGCCTTGAAAGTTCTTTCCGGGAAGAAAAAATCTCCTTGGAGAAATGCTCCAGCAGTTAGAGGTGAAAAAAGGGAGTGTCGAAAAACTGAACGCAGGTGGAGAAAGAACAGACTTCAGGTTCATTATGACATCTATAAAGAGAGACTTTACAGATATACAGTAACTTACAATTGAAAATTGCAAGAGAATCTTTCTTCTCCGAGCTCATCAAGAAAAACATTAATAATGCTCGTGTCTTATTTGCAACAGTCGACAGGTTAACAAATCCTCCTGTGTCCGTGACTTCCTAACTCAACTCCACCAGGGCCTGCGATGAATTTGCTAACTTCTTTACTGAGCAAATCCTAAAAATTAGAGGATCAGTTTGTACTTCCATACCAACACCAGAACCAAAGCTGTATTCAGCTGGAACTTACCCAGAGAAAATGTCCCAATTCAGCCAAATAAACTACAAAATCTTAGAGGAGATCATTCAGCAACTAAGTTCCTCCTCCTGCTGCCTTGATGTTCTCCCCACAGCGTTCTTTAAGAACGTTCTGCCTGTCATAGCGTCTGAATTGACTCAGATAATAAACACGTCCCTTCTGTCAGGTGTTTTCCCCCGGTCCCTAAAAACAGCAATTATCAAACCACTGCTGAAAAAGAACAATTTAGACAAACTACTACTCCAGAACTACAGGCCCATCTCAAACCTCCTTTATCAGTAGATTATTGAAAAAGCTGAGTTTCAACAATTAAACACCTTCTTAACAACGACCAGCCGCTTTGACGTTTTCCAGTCAGGTTTCCTCACCACAGTACAGAGACCGCCCTTATCAAGGTGTTTAATGACATCCATATAAATGCAGACTGTGGAAGAACCTCAGGGCTGGTTCTGTTGGACCTCAGTGCAGCATTCGATACTGTCGATCACTCCATTCTGTTAGAACGCCTGGAGAACTGGGTCGGCCTCTCCGGTACAGCTCTCAACTGGTTTAAATCCTACTTAAAGAACAGGGAATCTTTTGTATCAGTAGGTAACTTTACATCAAAGATGACAAAAATCACATGTGGGGTTCCCCAAGGGTCCATTCTGGGTCCCCTCCTCTTCAATATCTACATGCTCCTCTAGCTCAGATAATAAAAAATAATAACATCAGCTACCATCACTATGCATACGACACACAGCTTTACATCACCATGTCACCAGGTGACTATGAACCAGTTCAGGCACTGAGTAAATGCCTAGAAGAAATCAATGCCTGGATGTGCCAAAATTTTCTTCAATTGAATAAAAACAAAACAGAAGTCATAATATTTGGACCAATAAAGGAGAGATCAAAAGTTAGCACACAGCTTCAGTCGCTTCAGCTAGGAACCACTGACCAGGCCCGGAACCTGGGTGTAGTGATGGACTCAGACCTGAACCTCCAAAAGCATCTAAAGACAATTACAAGGTCGGCCTTCTATCACCTGAAGAACATTTCCAGGATTAAAGGACTAATGTCTCAGAAGGATCTGGAAAAACTAATCCATGCATTCATTTTTAGTCGAATTGATTACTGCAACGGTGTTTTTACAGGTCTGCCTAAAAAGTGGATCAGACAGCTGCAGCTGATCCAGAATGCTGCTGCCCGCATCCTCACTAAGACTAAGAAAGTAGAGCACATAACACCAGTTCTAAAGTCATTACACTGGCTCCCTGTATCTCAGAGAATAGACTTTAAAATACTTCTGTTAGTCTATAAATCCCTGAAAGGCTTAGCACCTAAATACATAACAGACTTGTTATCAGTGTATCAACCATCCAGACCACTAAGGTCTTCTGGCTCCAGCCTGCTCTGCATACCTAGAACCAGAACCCAACACGGAGAAGCAGCATTTAGTTCCTATGCTCCACTTATCTGGAACAAAGTCCCAGAAAACTGTAAAAGTGCAGAAAGCCTGAGTTCTTTTAAATCAATATTAAAAACACATTTGTTTAGGATTGCCTTTGACTGTTCTACTTAAACTGTTCTACTGAAACATCATTAGTTCAACTTTTTTAGTCCAACTGTTTTTAATGTTCTATTTTATTTCTACATTTTATTCCTACTTGCTTTTATTCTGTTTTATTTTCCTATATTTTAATCACTTTGCATTGTCTCTGTACTGAATTGTGCTTTATAAATAAATTTGCTTTCCTTGCCTTGCCTTGAAGTAACAAATGCATGAACTAGTTTTTCAGTTTCACCCCTGCACAGAATGTTTCTAATTTTGGCAATATTCCTGAGGTGAAAAAAGGAAACTCTGGAAACCTGTTTAATATGGGATTTAAATGACATGTCTTGGTCGAAAATAACACCAAGATTTTTTACTTTGTCATCCAGCTTTTGATGTCATCAAGACATGACTGCAGTTGAAGTAATTGATTGGATTCATCAGGATTTATGGATAAATATAGCTGAGTATCATCAGCATAACAGTGGAATTTAATCCCATGCTGTTTGATAATTTTGCCAATCGGTAGCATATATATAGTAAAGAGAATTGGTCCAAGGACTGAACCCTGTGGTACTCCACAAGTGACCCTAGAGTTTGAAGAAGATTTATTATTAACATGAACAAACTGGAATCTGTCCGATAGATAAGATTTAAACCAGCCTAATGCTTTCCCCTTAATCCCTACAGTATGTTCAAGTCTTTGTAGGAGAATATTGTGATCAACTGTATCAAATGCAGCACTGAGATCTAACAGGACAAATACAGACACAAGTCCATTATCTGAGGCCATGAGAATATCATTAGTGAACTTCACCAGAGCCGTTTCAGTGCTATGATGAGCTCTGAAGCCTGACTGAAACTCCTCAAGTAGGTTATTACTTTGTAAATGTTCACAAAGTTGATTAGCAACTACTTTCTCAAAAATTTTAGATAAGAAAAGAAGATTAGATATAGGTCTGTAATTTACTAACTCATCTTGATCAAGAGATGTTTTTTTAAGTAAAGGTTTAATAACAGCTACTTTAAAAGCCTGTGGTATACATCCATTTACTAAGGATAGATTAATCATGTCTAAAATAGCGCCACTGATCAAAGGGAATATCTCCTTAAACAACTTGGTTGGGATTGGGTCTAACATACAGGTAGAAGGTTTAGATGAAGCAAAAATTTTAGATAGCTCAGAAAGCTCTACTGCTTCTAAACAGTTCAGACACTGCGCAGGTTCTAAAGATTCCTCCAACGCTGCCTCACTTACTGAGGATGAGGTAATCATGTTTGGGAGGATGCCAATTATTTTATTTTTAATGGAATCAATTTTATTTATGAAGAATCCCATAAAATCATTACTGCTAAGAGCTAAGGGAATGGATGGATCAACGGAGCTGTAACTCTGAGTAGGTTTGGCAACTGTACTGAAGAGAAATCTAAGATTATTTTTATTCTCCTCAATTAATGATGAAAAATATGCTGCTCTAACTCTGCGAAGGGTCTTGTTATACAACAATAGACTGTCCCTCCAGATTAGGTAGGATTCCTCTTGGTGTTTAGAGCGCCATTTTCTCTTCAATTTCCTAACATTGTGCTTCAAGGAACGCAGCTCTGAATTAAACCAGGGAGCGAGCTTCCTGTGAATATTCACCTTCTTTTTCAAGGGAGCTACATTGTCTAATGCAGAACGCAATGAAGAAGTCACACCATTAACAAAGACATCTATTTGTGAATGGGAAGAAACAACATTGCTGCCATCTGCAGGGCATTTCTGCAATACTGAAGATATTAAAAGGGGGACAGACTCTTTAAAGTTTGATGCAGCATTATCGCTGCATCAAACTTCATGGCTTTTATGGCACAAAACATTTTATTAGACTTTGCCAGAATACTTGATTTTTGCTAATTTAAAGCCAAATTAGTTACACACTGTCCCTTCAAAGTATTTGTGAAATAAATTCAGGGACTTGTTTTAGAAACACTAAAGCCTCCTCCTTAGTGGGGTTTGGAAAGAAGACAGTTTCTGACCCACTTTTAACACGTGATAAAAAAGGACATCCTCATGCTGGTGCCGGTTTGGACGGGCTAGACAGGTTAACACCATCATAGTGGACATCATCAGCACTCAGTTGCCTACTGAGGCAACTGAGTGCCTACTGAGGCAAACATTAAAGTACGGTTTATAGATTTCCGGGTGAGCAAGCAAGATGGCGACAGCATAACCAGGTGGCTCCCCGACATATTTTTAAAAATCACAGGTTTGACGCAAGTGCGGGATATAAAATAAACTTAAGAGTGTACCGAAATGCCCAAGTTTAAATCAAAGAGCACTTTGCAGTCTCGACAACTAATGTTAAGAGAGGAGGAATCGAACGAAGACGATATGGCTAACCACTCGGGCCTGGATGCTTCACTAGCGGCTAACGATTTAGTTAGCGTAGGGTGACCAGACGTCCCCGATTTCCGGGGACTGTCCCCGATTTCCGGGGACTGTCCCCGATTTCCGGGGACTGTCCCCGATTTCCGGGGACTGTCCCCGATTTCCGGGGACTGTCCCCGTTTTGGACCACCTGTCCCCGGCTAAAGCCGTCCCCGGAAATGTCCGAGGGGGGAAATGTGTTACGGTAGCTGGTTGCGCTGCTGATAATATAAAGATGAGGAATAGAGCGCACCACTAGATGGGGATAATGATCGTTTTGGATGTCAGCTGCCATTAACTGTTCAACGCCCTCCTGTTTCCTGTTTGCGGTAAGGCGTATTGTGTCACTTCCTGTTGTCACAGTGTGAATTTGCGGTCTGTTGCTCCAGACTCTCTCGCTCTTATCTTTAATCTCTTGGCTGTAACCTCTTTTTTTTTTTTTTTTTTTTTTTCCCAGTGTCCTGTCTAGCAATATGGCAATAAAAATTGATATCTTAATGCCAAATAGAGCTCGACAGATTTTACTTTCACAAGTGGAGCAAACAGTTTTCGCCATAATGCTCCACTTGATTTGTGCGTGTAAATAGCTTTATTGTGATTCCTGCAGGGAGAATTTCAAATTATATGGACACTACAATGGGAAAGTAGGAGAGTAAAAGAAAAACAAGAAGAGAAAAAAAAGAGAAAGAAAAGGGTGAAAGAAAGAAGAGATAGAAGGAAGAGAATGATAAAACGTCCTCTGTCTGCTCCATCACCTGGAAAGAGACACAAAAACAACAGCACAACCAACAGAAATAAAGCAACAGATACAATCGTGTAACAACTTGATACCATTGCTAAATCGTATGTATTATTATTTAAGCTGACATGTGTAATGTGATACCTAAAAAAGAAAGTAAAAGAAAGTAAATAAATAAATTATAGCCTTTCTGTATATAAGTGAACATTTAATACCTGGGACCCAGCACCTGTAGGAGATTGTGAAAGTGCACTAGTTTAGGTGAAAATTATCCAGAAGGAAATATATTGATAGTGATTGTGGAGAACCGAAGACCCACCTTCCCTGAGCACAGAGGCAGGAGTCAGGGGACCCGTAACCCCGGACTCCCAAAGGGGCCACCAAAGCAGTGCGCCCAAGAGGGGCCTTCACAGGAAATCTGCAACCCCCCCCCCGAGGAAAGAGGAGAGACGACCCCGAGGAAATCCCCCAGCCACCGCAATGCCGACGCCCCCAAGAGCCGCGGGGACGAGCCCGTGGGCTCCGCCGGCAGCCGGCCGCGCTGAAGTAGTCCCGGCGGGCGCCCCGCCCCCGCGGCAGGGGCCCCGGCCGCCCCCCGGGGAGCCAGGCCCCGCGAAGCCACCGCCGGGAATGGGCCGGCGCCCACCCGGGAACCCGCCCCAAACCCGAGGACCGTCAACGCGCCAGAGGGCCAAGGCGCCCGCCAACGCAGCGGAGGAGGGCAGGACGTGGGGGGATGGGCTCCGCACCTATCGGAGACTTGAGATGATCTTGGGAGAGGGAGCGGACCGGACCCGAACCTGGAAAAAAAAAAAAAAAAAAAAAAAAAAAACTCATTCACACCATCCCTCCCTTGTGCCCCACTCGCCACACACTGACAAAAAAAAAAAAAAAAAGGACACTGTACACACATTCCCACATAGCATTCACATCCAAAAATCCCAAGTGGGGGGGGGTCACCACAATTCAACAATACCACTGCCTGTGCCCGACCCCCGGCCCCGCCCCCGGATCAGACGCCCCCCGGACCAGGCCCCCCAAAGAGGGGGGGCCGACATGACCCGCACGGGCCATCCGACCAGAGCCCCCCCTCACCCACTATATACCTAATAAACCCCCTCCCACCCCGACCTTACCCTAGCCACCCCTGCCCCCCATCCCTTCCTGGGGAGAGCAGAGGCGTCAGCCCCAGATCCGGTAAGCCGCTGGCTAGCCGCAGCAGCCCCCCGCCAAGACCCTGGACACAGTGGCCCGCACCTCCTCCAGGCCCCAGACTCCGTGCCGCGATCGGAGATCGGGGGTGTGCAAAAGACCCCCGATCCTCCCTACGCCCGCTCAGATGTTGTGTTGTTGCATGTTGATCTCAGGTGTGTTTAAAACTGGGAGCACCGAAGGGGGTGCCCGGCACCTCTGTTTCTAACACATAAGCACTTGTAAAATATTCTCTGTTGCTGCACATCGTGCTTGGGAACTCCTCGTGTTTCACACGGTTTGTTTTGTGGCGTGGTAAAAGGGCGCTAGCCTAGCTTTAGCCTAGCTTTAGCCTAGCTTTAGCTCCGCCATGGCTTCTCCCCTTACTCTCTCCTCCGCTTCTCTGACTCTGCCTAAGTCTCCCCCTATCTCCTGCTCTCTGTGTCAGATGTTTAGCTATTCCTTTGCCTCCTTTAGTGATAATGGTACTTGTAATAAATGTAGTGTTTTTGTAGCTTTGGAGGCGAGGGTGTCAGAATTGGAGACCCGGCTCCGTGCTATGGAAAAACCAGCTGATAGCCGCCCCTCTGCTAGCACGGAGCCACATAGACCTAGCGTTACTTCACTTAGTGGTCTTCCAGAAGCAACATCCGTGCAGCCGGGTAAGCAGGCCGGCTGGGTGACGGTTCGTAGGAAGCATAGCTCTAGATTCCAGCCCCCAGGTCACCACCAACCCATCTGCGTTTCTAATAAATTTTCCCCACTCAGCGACACACCCGCTGAGAAGCCGACTCTGGTGATTGGGAGCTCTATAGTCAGAAACGTGGCACTAGAGACACCAGGGACCATAGTTAAATGCCTGCCAGGGGCCAGAACGGGCAACATAGAATCTTACCTGAAACTGCTGGCTAAGGATAAGCGTAAATACAGTAAGATTGTTATTCACGCCGGCGGTAATGACACCCGGTCACGCCGATCGGAGGTCACTAAAGTTGGTGTTGCTTCGGTGTGTGAGTTTGCTAAAACGATCGGACTCCGTAATTTTCTCTGGTCCCCTGCCTGATCTGACCAGTGATGACATGTTTAGCCGCATGTCATCATTCAACCGCTGGTTGTCTAGGTGGTGTCCTGAAAACGACGTGGGCTACATTGATAACTGGCGACCTTTCTGGGGAAAACCTGGTCTGATCCGGAGAGACGGCATCCATCCCACTTTGGATGGTGCAGCTCTTCTTTCTAGGAATCTGGCCGGATTTATTAGTTCTCCTAAAGGCTGACAACCCAGGGTCCAGACCAGGAAGCAGAGCCGTAGTTTAACACACCTCTCTGCAGCTTCTGTACTGTTACCCACCCATTATCCTATTGAGACGGTGTCTTTCTCACGGCCAAAACTTAACAGATCAAAAACTGATCTAAAAGGAACAAACCATAAAAATCTAATAAAAATCAATACGGCCCACATTGAACCAAAAAATAAAACAATTAAATGTGGTCTATTACATATAAGGTCTCTCCCTCCAAACACTTTGTTAGTTACTGAATTGATTTCTGATAAACAGATTGATTTATTTTGTCTCACAGAAACCTGGCTACAAGAGGACTACGTTAGTATAAATGAGTCAACTCCTTCCAATTATTCAAATTTCCACATTCCCAGATCTGTGGGAAGAGGAGGAGGAGTGGCAACCATCTTTCAGTCTGATTTATTAATTAGTCCCAGGCCAATTAATAACTACAGTTCTTTTGAGCATTTAACCCTCAGTTTCCCTCATCCAAACTGCAAAGCAATAAAACCTCTTCTGTTTGTTGTTTTGTATCGTCCACCATGCCCTTACTCTCAGTTTTTGGATCAGTTGTCAGACTTCTTATCTGATTTGGTGATAAACACTGAAAAGGTTATTATAGTGGGGGATTTTAACATTCATGTTGACACTGAATGTGATAACCTTAGTGTAGCCTTTAAAGCTATCCTAGATTCAATTGGTTTTGCTCAAAATGTGCATAAACCGACACACTATTGGCTCCATACTTTAGACCTTGTTCTGACATATGGCATTGATTGTGAGGAATTAACAGTATTTCCTCACAACCCTCTCCTATCTAATCATTTTTTAATAACATTTGAGTTTAATCTAACTGAGTTCTCCACCCCCAAAAGAGGGTTCCATTATAGTAGATCTCTATCGGACAATGCTGCATCAAACTTTAAAGAGTCTGTCCCCCTTTTAATATCTTCAGTATTGCAGAAATGCCCTGCAGATAGCAGCAATGTTGTTTCTTCCCATTCACAAATAGATGTCTTTGTTAACGGTATCACTTCGTCATTGCGTTCTGCATTGGACAATGTAGCTCCCTTGAAAAAGAAGGTGATTATTCACAGGAAGCTGGCTCCCTGGTTTAATTCAGAGCTGCGTTCCTTGAAGCACAATGTTAGGAAATTGGAGAGAAAATGGCACTCTACACACCAAGAGGAATCCTACCTAATCTGGAGGGACAGTCTATTGTTGTATAACAAGACCCTTCGCAGAGTTAGAGCAGCATATTTTTCATCATTAATTGAGGAGAACAAAAATAATCCTAGATTTCTCTTCAGTACAGTTGCCAAACTTACACAGAGTCATAGCTCTGTTGATCCATCCATTCCCTTAGCTCTTAGCAGTAATGATTTTATGGGATTCTTCATAAATAAAATTGATTCCATTAAAAATAAAATAATTGGCATCCTCCCAAACATGATTACCTCGTCCTCAGTAAGTGAGGCAGCGTTGGAGGAATCTTTAGAAACTGAGCTGTGTCTGAACTGTCTAGAAGCAGTAGAGCTTTCTGAGCTATCTAAAATATTAGCTTCATCTAAACCTTCTACCTGTATGTTAGACCCAATCCCAACCAAATTGTTTAAGGCGGTATTCCCTTTGATCAGTGGTCCTATTTTAGACATGATTAATCTATCCTTAGTAAATGGATATGTACCACAGGCTTTTAAAGTAGCTGTTATTAAACCTTTACTTAAGAAACCATCTCTTGATCAAGATGAGTTAGTAAATTACAGACCTATATCTAATCTTCTTTTCTTATCTAAAATTCTCGAGAAAGTAGTTGCTAATCAACTTTGTGAACATTTACAAAGTAATGACCTACTTGAGGAGTTTCAGTCAGGCTTCAAAGCTCATCATAGCACTGAAACGGCTCTGGTGAAGGTCACTAATGATATTCTCATGGCCTCAGATAATGGACTTGTGTCTATACTTGTCCTGCTAGATCTCAGTGCTGCATTTGACACAGTTGATCACAATATTCTCCTACAAAGACTTGAGCATACTGTAGGGATTAAGGGGAAAGCATTAGGCTGGTTTAAATCTTATCTGTCGGACAGATTCCAGTTTGTTCATGTTAATAATAAATCTTCTTCAAGCTCTAGGGTCACTTGTGGAGTACCACAGGGTTCAGTCCTTGGACCAATTCTGTTTACTATATATATGCTTCGGATTGGCAAAATTATCAGACAGCATGGGATTAATTTCCACTGTTATGCTGATGACACTCAGCTATATTTATCCATAAATCCTGATGAATCCAATCAATTACTTCGACTGCGGTCATGTCTCGATGACATCAAAAGCTGGATGACTTTAAATTTCCTGCACTTAAATTCTGACAAGACAGAAGTTATAATCTTTGGACCAGAGTCCTCAAAAAATAAACTTCTTAATCAATCACTGAATCTGGATGGCATTAACTTGGCCTCTGATAGTAAAGTAAAAAATCTTGGTGTTATTTTAGACCAAGACATGTAATTTAAATCCCATATTAAACAGGTTTCCAGAGTTTCCTTTTTTCACCTCAGGAATATCGCTAAAATTAGAAACATTCTGTCCAGGGGTGATGCTGAAAAACTAGTCCATGCATTTGTTACTTCAAGGCTGGACTATTGTAATTCTTTACTATCAGGAATTCCACAAAATGCAGTTCAAAGTCTTCAGCTGATCCAAAATGCTGCAGCGAGAGTTCTGATGAAAATCAACAAGAGGGATCATATTTCTCCAATTTTAGCTTCCCTTCACTGGCTTCCTGTTAAATCAAGAATAGAATTTAAAATTCTACTTCTAACGTATAAAGCCCTTAATAATAAAGCTCCATCATATATCAGAGCTCTGATTACCCCGTATGTTCCTAACAGAGCACTTCGCTCTCAGACTGCAGATCTGCTGGTGGTTCCTAGAGTCTCTAAAAGTAGAATGGGAGGCAGATCCTTTAGCTATCAGGCTCCTCTCCTGTGGAACCAACTCCCAGTTTTGGTCCGTGAGGCAGACACCCTGTCTACTTTTAACACTAATCTTAAAACTTTCCTTTTTGACAAAGCTTATAGTCAGAGTGGCTCATGTTACCCTGAGCTACCTCTATAGTTATGCTGCTATAGGCTTAGGCTACTGGAGGACATCAGGGCCTATTTTTCTCACTCTACTGATTTCTACTGTTCTCCAGTTTTGCATTGCATTACATTGAAATGACTGTTGTCATTTCAGCTTTTAACTTTTTGTTCTCTCTCTTTTTTCTTCATAGTAGGTACACCTGGTCTGACGTTCTGTTGACTGTGAAATCATCCAGGGAGGACAGACCACCGACTATTACCATCTAATGTAGAACAGATTACTGGATCGATGTGTGCTTCTGTGCTTTTTGTCTCTCTTGTTGTGTCTCTGCTCCTTCTTCTGTAACCCCCAGTCGGTCGAGGCAGATGACCGTTCATACTGTGCCCGGTTCTGCTAGAGGTTTTTCCTTCCCGTTAACGGGTGTTTTTTCTTTCCACTGTCGCTTCATGCTTGCTCAGTATGAGGGATTGCTGCAAAGCCATGGACAATGCAGACGACTCTCCCTGTGGCCAATCTGTATAATCTGACCCAATCTGTATAATTTGATTGAATTTAACTTTGTAAAGTGCCTTGAGATGACATGTTTCATGAATTGGCGCTATATAAATAAAATTGAATTGAATTGAATTAAACGATTAATTTTATTTGGATAGGGCTGATGATAGGCGTATGATAAATGTTTGGTTTGTGTCCAGGTTCAAAAATAATAAATAAAAAGTAAGACAACACCACGAGTTGCTGCTCACATGAGTAAAAGACGCTCGGTTAAAATGTAACAAAATGATTGAAAACTCTTGATAAGGCGCTAATCTGGTACGATGGTTCTCCAGGGATCAACAAGGGTTCGTCTAAATATGTTTTAGAACTGATTGGTGACCTTTAGTTATTATAAGTAGGGTTATTTGTTTATCTGATTTATGGTTGTGATTTATGAGCATAGACTTCCAGTTTTAGGTTTAGCTTTTCTACTACTCAGTTTGGATATATGAAAGTTCCTCATGAAAAAATAGGAGCCAGTAACAGGAGAACTGAATGAGACAAGTTCTGCATGATCTGAGAACGATGGAGTAAGAGATAACCACCTGTTTAATGTCCATTTATTATGTTGTTTTTGCTTGTAGCTCCAAATATTGTGGTAATTAGCATTTTTAGTATTCAGATGAGATAAAAAAAAAGTTTTCATGTTGTACATTCTAATGTTTTTGGAAGTGATTTTAATGATGTAATGTCTCTGTTTTAGAATAGTGTAAGATTGATACGAGAGGAGAGAGGAAGAAGATAGGAAGACAGGATTGAATGAGAGAGGAGGAAAATAGGAACACTGATAGAACGGTTGACGAGAAGGGAGAAAAATCTACTTAGAGGAGTAAAGCAGAGAGCAGGCAGAAGTCAGAAGAGGGCTAGAAACAAAAGGGAAGGTGGAGAGGGAAGAAGACAGACAAGACTGAATGACCAGATGGCTCTTTCAAAGAAGAGGAAGTGTCATTTTACGGAAAAATTACAATCAGAATTTCCATTTATACGTCCTTGTCGGCCAGACCAGGATGACACAATGGTGCACTGCACCTTTTGTAAATCCTCATTTTCCATCGGGAGTGGTGGGAGATTTGCTGTGGTGGAGCATCAGCAAACCAAAAAGCACAAAGCCTCTTTAACAGCCAGTGCAGGTGTGCCCTCTGTCACAACATTCTTCAAAAAGGTTGAGCCTTCTCAAAAAGAATATGACTTAGCCATACAAGAGGGAATATTAGCATATCACACTCTAAAACACAACCATAGTTACCGCTCCATGGACTGCACAGCACAGCTGACCAGGAAATTGTATGAGCCAAAGTTTTCATGTGCTAGAACCAAAGGTGATGCCATAGTGAGGAACATTTTTGCACCATGGGCAGCCACTCTACTAACACAGGATCTGGAACAGGTTGATTTTGTGTCCCTGTCTATATATTCATCTAATCATGGACATATAAAGCTTCTGCCAATAATAGTCAGATATTGCAAAATATGTGATGGCAGCACATCTGTCGAAACAAAACTGCTTGATTTTGTCGAGCTCAGAGGAGAAACAGCAGAAGAGGTGGCTGCTCAGATCCTGGTGGTGACAGAAAAATACACCCTTGGGAAAAAAATAGTGGCAATCTCCGCTGACAACACAAACACCAACTTTGGAGGGCTGAATAGAGCAGGAAGGGTCAATGTTCACACCAAAGTGAAAGATTCTCTGCAACGGGAGGTGATTGGCTTGGGTTGTCCTGCCCACATCATTCATAATGCAACAAGAACAGCCATGGATACTATTCCTATTGATGTGGAGTACCTTCTCACAAAAATCTTTGGATATTTTCATATTTTTACTGTTCGAGTAGAAAGACTGAAAAGTTTTTGTGAGTTTGTTGGCCAAGAGCATCAAAATATCCTAGGACACAGCAATGTCCGCTGGCTGTCCATGCTCCCTGCCCTGGAAAGAGTGTTAAAAATGTATGCACCTCTAAAATGTTTTTTCCTCTCTGAAAAAAAGTGCCCTGTTGTCCTGCAGAGGATGTTTGAAGATCCACTAACTGAAATGTGGTTGGCCTTTGCCCATGGAAACCTGCCCATATTCAACGATGCCATCAAAATTCTTGAAGGCCAGGACCGCTGTGCTGTGGAGTCAGCAGCAATTTTGAGAAACCTGGAGACCAAACTAACAGCAAGACACGATGACCATTTTATACCACATCTGGTGCAAAGACTGCTCAGGGAGCTTGAGGAAAATGGAGCAATGACAACACAAATGTTCCTGAAAACATCCCAGTCGTTCTTCAATACAGCTCTGAAGTATTTGCAAGCATAGGGAAAGCATGCAGATAGTTTAAACAACGTCCACTGTCTCCTGTTAAACAAGACGCCCCTGCGTCAATAAATCCAGAAAGCAACAGCCTCACTTCAAGAAAAATGCCCAAATGTTACCATCAGAGAGGATGATTTATTTGATGAGGTTTCTGCACTGCAAGAGTTCCTTAAAGGGGGATCGCTTGATGAATGGAGAAAATCTGAGACACCACTGAGTCAGAGATGGAGCAAAGTGTTCAACCACTTTAAAGAAAATGACATCCCATACACTAACCTGGCTAGATTAGTGTCTGTTATCATGTGCTTACCTGGAAGTAATGCACCAGTAGAGAGGGTGTTCTCAGTCATGAATGATATATGGACTGATAGCAGAAATAGGTTCACTGTTCCAACTATCAAGGCCATGCTTACCGTGAAGACAAACATCAACCTTCCTTGCCAGGAATTCATGGAGATACTTGTCAAAGAAAAAGCCATCCTGAAGAAAATACATTCATCTGAAAAATATGCAGATTAATTGAGGAAAGATTCAGGGAGAGATTGGGAAACTGACAGTGACTGGAAGAGCAGGAGTAAAGATGAAACATTATCTAAGCCTTAATGCACAATACAGAAGCTGTGAATAGAAGGAACTTATATATGTATATGTTATTGCTGTTTATAAATATGGGCTATTCTTGGATTATATACATTGTGTTGATGTTAAGCCTATTGTGCTGTTCAATGGCTAAATTTGTTTAAGACATCTAAAAAGGGTTGTTTGCTTTTTACTTGCTATGTCTTCTCTTATATTACCCAAATTACCAGGGCCACTGTCTCAGACCATGTTCAGTTAATATTTCTGTTTCAAACATTTACAATGTATAGTATGTATTGTGGGAGATTTTTAACTATTACACTATATAAAAGAAAGATGACACGGGGAAACGAGGTCTCTCTGCTTGCCAACTGGAGAACCCATTTATTTCAGGCTTTACCTCTCAGCACGTACGAACGGGTGTGAGCTAGAGTTCTGATTACAACATAGTGTACATGCATGTTATATGCCACAGATGGGTGTGTGTTACAAATAAGATTCTACGTGCATCCATTGGTCCGCGCCGTGACCCAGCAGTGTCCACGTGCTTCCAGCCTCCTTTGGCAGACATTGGTCTTATTTCTGGGAACAGTTCCACAAACGTTGAAAAACAGACAACCTTATCTTGTCAGTTGACCTCTGTTTGGGTCACACAGGATGTCATGTCCTGGTCATATTCTGGACTCCTGCTCCCTTCGCCTCGCTGGCAGGAGGCAAAGAAAATATATAGAGAAAATCTGACTCCACACTAATCAAGCTTAGCTGTAATGATAACACACATCGAGAAATGCAATTGCATACACAACCAATGGATAATATACTAATGCAATCAAGGTGTCCACATAAGTGTTGATCAACAATGACTTGTAATAAGTGCAGATTACAATCAATAACACATTTCAATAATAGAGAGAGAGAGAGAGAGAGAGAGAGAGAGAGAGAGAGAGAGAGATATGCAAAATAGTCATTGCTTTCACATTGGCATCAATCCAGCTTATATGGAAGCGAAAAACCCCGTTGTTGGCACTTATTCATGTACTGTTCTCTCAGGGGGAAACAAAACTCTCCCATGGATCTCGGTTCTCCATCGTATCCTGCAAAATTGCTGCTGCACCTTACCCGGAAACGTACTGCAAAACTGTGTACAATGCAACTGTCTACTTTTAAATCACTGCTGCACCTTACTGCATATTTGTTTACATCTGTTTTACATTGTTTACATTTCAACTGCCTACTGTTCACTGCTGCACTTTATCCGGAAGTCAATTGAAACTTATCCTGTAAGTGACTGCGATTTATCACTGCACTTTATCCTGTACTGTAATTCACTGCAAGGTATCCTGTAGAGTTACTGCAATCTTTCTGAGCTGTGTGAAAACGAAATTTCGTTCTGTATGCACTGTGTGTATACATAATGACAATAAAGAAAGTCTAAGTCTAAGTCTAAGAGCATCCGCCAGCCAGGTCAACCGGCATCAGTTGGAAATCAGCCATGCTACTTGCAATGAAATCCAGCACTTATCATTCAAAAAGAGTACCTAATAGAATGTAACATATACAACCATCAACAAACAACATATGAAATACATGGATTATATATATATGCAAATTATCTTGCTAATAATACTGATACGGAGGGTTAAACAGAAACGAATGTTAAAATATAATGTTATGATAGATTAAACTAACCGGCCGCCTGTGCTACCTTATCTGCTAATGCTTTATTGTATTATATTTTATTCATTTAATCTTAGATTGAGTAACTTAAACAAGGTTAATAGGATTAGTCAGTCTTCAGTTCGTGTGCTTGGTTTGAATGAGTCCATGGACACGTAGCAGAACAAAAAGAGTCCGTCTCGATCACGGGTAATCCTTTCCATTTGGAATGAGTCTGTAGCATACGTGTGAGTCCATAGACGTGTCCAGGCGGCCGGGATGTCAGCCCTTTCGATGGCTGCTGCCTGATGTCATCCATCTATACATCGTTCCCACAATCCACCTTTTCAAAATAGGCACAACACACAAACAATAAGATTACAATCAGTGTTATTACCAAAGTTAGTCCTGTTTTAGCGGCTAAAGCGCCCCATTCCCCTAAAATTTCTTTCAGACTTTTCCACGACCAGTGGTTTCTACCAGCATTCTCTTTTACTTCTTCTTTAAGTTTCATAAGTTTAACCATTACTGCCCTAAACGAACCTTTAGGAGCTGTGTTCATGAGAATGTATGTACAGCACTGATTACCGAACATGTGACAAACACCTCCCTTACTTGCTAAAAGCCAATCTAAGGCTTGTCTGTTTTGTATCACCATTCTACTTGTTTCATGTAATTGGTCTCCCAGTGCCATAAATCCTTCTACCGTGAAATTTATCATCCTTTGCTGATTATAGTAAATGTAATTTATCCATTCAACATTTTTATTAATAGTAATTTGAGGTAAAATAGACTCAAAACCTGCTTTAATTTCATGCTGTGCTTTAAATTCATCCGGAATTCCTCTTGGTTGACCAATAAGATCTAAATAAACTCTTTCATTTAGTCCATAATCGTCTAGACTCCGACGAGGCCTAGTTTTACCTATTTCAATCTGAGCTAATTCTTTTACCCCTTCATACACTAAAGTTAGCGGTACCTTCATTCGTACTAATGCACAGAGCCCTACCCACTTAAGTGGTAAGGTGTTCATTAGCGTGTCGTCACCACACATCCAGTAACTGTCTGCCACTGGATACGTTTGATCTCCTAAAAAGAAAAGTTTGGGAATCGTCATAGTTATATTTTTACAGTCCTCTTCTATAAAATCTGAGTTTTCAAACCAAACGGGCTTTGTAGCAAACACTGGTGTTACATTTGCATGCTTAAACCAAGATAACACCCAAGTTACATTACATTTTACAGTGGTGTTTCCTACATTGATTCCTTCATTGTCCTCAAAACCTCCACTGACGAAACATTCGTAGTCTGCGTCATAATCTATTTCATAATCAGTAGGTGGAACATTATCTGTAGTACTAATGTTAAATTCTGCACACAATGATTCTAATTTATACCCCTTCCACTTTTCTAAGTATTGATGAGAATTTCTTGAACCATATAAGAGTCTGCAACCCAAACCACACATAGGTAATTTAAAGAATGACACTGCGTCTTCTCTTGAAGAGAACTCACCATTCCTACATTTTTTACGTTGTACAACTGCACATTCTTTTGACGTGTATTTTTCTGGAATAACCATAGGAACTGCTCCCGGAGCAGCAGTACAGATTAAGCAATCATTTTTGGTTAACTCTCTTGCTGTATACCATGACCCCTTGGTCTGATTCCATGCCATTTAATATCCTGTAATTTATTTATTGCTTTTGGCATAGCTACTTTTGGATTTTGTTTTTCATAAAATTTATCTAAACCTTCAGAGAAATTTTCACATCCTTCCTTTTCAGAGCATCCATACTGTTTTGGATCTAGTTCTGCAAATTCTAATATTAGGTTGTTGTCCTGATCTGATGTTACCTCAACCGAAGGAGGTGCCGTTGTAATTAATCTTATTAGTGAGGGTTTAGTAGTATTTAAAACTTCCTTTGTGGTTTTAATTGTATTTGAAACTATTATCTGTAGATTTGTTTTAGTTATAACGGTTGTTGGAGGTTCAGTTATGTTCTCAGGTCGAATCACCGTAGGTTTTGCATTGACCAAGTCTCTAGCAACCTCTGTAGGTTGCACTTCCATTTTACTTGTATTTACCTCTGTAATATCACTATTATTTGTTGAAATTTGTATTGTGCTATTTAAAATTTTAGACGCTGATGTGACCGTTACTGTCTTTTCCGTTAAAGTTGTCGATTTATTTAGTCCTAATTTGGTGACTGAAGTAGGTAAAGTCACATTTCCACTAGGGACAGTCATTTTCTTCACTTCTACTGTAGTTCTCGTAGCCATAGTTGTTGGGGGAAAACAATTTACATCTTCTGGTAAAGCCTCTTTACGTGGTAAGTTCCATAATATAGTTGAATCTACTTTTCCACTCGAGGTGACGTCTTCGAATTTCAACTCGTATGTTTTGTTAATCCGGAAAGCTATTACATTTGCTTCAATAATCCATCCACAATCTGCATTCCAAACAGTCATATTACAATTAATGTTTTCTTGATTTTGACTTGATAATTGATGACTTACATTAGTATGCGAATTACACATCCTTCGTCTGTCAACTTTTTGCAGTAATCTAGAGATAATCACGTTTCTTTCAAACAAGTCATATTTATCACTGTCTGGCTCCACATGTATCCTAATTCGGTCATTAAACATTTGGACTGTAGCATTTAACTCCTTATTTCCTATTCGTTTTAAATCACCACTTCCTGATACTACATTGTGGTTTTGTAGATTCTTCATTGTTAAGTTATATTTGTAATTGTTCTCGGGATCCCTGTGGGATTCTATTTTTATTTCTACCTCAAAACCATCATCCTTTATGTACAGAATAAGTGAGCACTGATTTATCCCATATTCTGTATATTCCTTTTTGACACTTTTTCCACACAATTTTTGATCATTGTAATAAATGTTCACCTCAAACTCCGTATCTAATTTTGTACGAAATCCTGTATCGGTTACCGTTGCTTTCCATTTGAATTCAGCATCGGTCTCTCTTTTCTTACGCAACCTTTTTGTTTTTTCCCTTAACTGTTCTTTAAGACCTAGATGAGTCATTAACTTCAGTTCAGCTGGCAAAAACACTGGTGTGTACTTGTTCAAAAACATTAACGTTGTGTTGTACTTATCTTTTCCTGCAAAGGTGGGTTTCCCTTTATAGACCGAAGTCCCACATTTCATGGTTGCATGTCGATCGTCTCGACCCTCATTACTCGTTGCTCGTTCCACTCGTGGTTGAGCTGACGTTGGCTGATGCTGTGGTGCCGTCTGCAGGCTGTGAGAGTTCATCTCCGGCCTCGCTGTCGTTAGGTTCACCACTTCTGCCAACATCCACAGGTGAAATGTCATTAATACCAGTTTCATTGCTGCAAACTTTCTGTTCAGTCTTTCCCATTGTCTGACTTCACAATGTCTGTCTTCACAGTGTCTCTGGCGTGTACTTTAGTACAATGAGTCAAATGATACCACGTATCACTCCCTTTTACTTGGACGGCGGTTGCGGTCGCTCGTTTGACCTCAAATGGTCCGTCCCATCTCGAGCTGTTCCATTTACGTCTGAACACCTTCACGTACACCAGGTCTCCTGGTTCGACTGGTCTCTTCACCACCGACTCTGGACAGGAACTTCTGGCTTTTTCCTGCAGATAGATAGCTCTATGGATAGCAGTTAGTTGATCCATATATGCTTTCAACTCTGTCTGTAGCTGTTCAAGTGCCGGGCCTTTGAATGGAAGCCTCCATTCGGGCACTGGCATTGTTCTGCCTGTTAGCATTTCATGCGGGGTTAAATGTGTGATGCGATGCATCTGCATGCAATAGCTCATTAGCGCAAGTGACAAAGCATCAGCCCAGTTTAGGTTAGTAGAAGCACAGATTTTATTCAGCTTAGCTTTCAAAGTCCCATTGATTCTTTCTACAATACCCTGACTCTGCGGGTGATAGACTGCTCCAAAGCGTTGTTTAATTCCTAGCTTTGACAAAACACCTTTTAACACCTTTTGGATAAACGCTGAACCATTATCTGAACTGATTTCTGATGGGATGCCAAATCTCGGAATCACCTCTCTTGTCAGAAACTTAATCACTGTATCAGCTCCCAATGTCTTTGATGGGACTGCTTCAACCCATCGGCTGAACCGATCGATCACCACCAGCATGTATCTTTTCCCTTGCACTGGCTTTATCATGTCAACATAATCTATCACAAGATGTTTAAAGGGTCCCTCAGGGACCGGAATATGTCCAATCGGTGATTTTATGCCTTTTCGTACATTGTTTTCTGCACATATTTCACATTGGCTCAAGATTTCATCCACCATTGCTTGCATGTAAGGCGACCAATAACCTTGCTTTTTCAACTTCTCCATCACTTTCCCTTTTCCACAGTGATCCAAACCATGTGCTTCTGAGACCAACATTGTCAACAATGCTACTGGTGCAACTAAATGTCCACTTTGTGATCTCCACAAACCACTTTCACTCATTGTCGCACCTCTCTGCGCCCAGAGAGCGTGCTCACTCACACCTGCTTCCTGCTGCATCAAAATGATGTCTTCTGGTGTCACCATTGGTTCCAAGGTGACCACTGGTGCCAAGATAGCCATCTGGCACTTAGATGCTAGTTTTGCTGCCTCATCTGCGGCGTTGTTCCCTTTAATGACTAAATCATTACCTTTACGATGGGCGTTGCATTTGATCACTGCCAGTCTTGATGGCAGCATCATCGATGCAATCAGCTCTTTTAGCTGTTCTTGATGTAATACTGGACTGCCGTCTGCTCGTTTGAAACCTCTTTGTTTCCAAACAGCAGCAAACAGATAGCACACCCCATGGGCATAAGCCGAGTCTGTGAATATGTTTGCTACTTTTCCTTTTGCTAGTTTGCATGCTTCTGTCAATGCTTTTAGTTCTGCTTTTTGGGCAGAGCATGGTTGCTCACATTTTTCTGCTTTGACTGTTACAAAATTGTCTCCTGCTTGTTCTACCACGGCGTAACCTGCATGGTTTCCAAGATGATCTCTTAAACATGACCCGTCAACAAAATAAGTGACTTCCGCGTTCATTATCGGAGTTGACTCTAAATTAGGTCTTAGTCTTGTGAATTTAATTGTTTCTGCAAGACACTCGTGTGGTTCTCCTTCACAGTCCAGAGGTACCATGTCAGCAGGGTTGTTCGTTGTACACCTTTGTACTGTTACATCTGGATATGTTAAAAGTGGCATGTACTGTAAACATCTTGTCTGAGTCATCACAAACTTTCCTTGATTTATCAGTTCTGTGATTTTGTGATGGGTCTGTAATGTTACCGGGTAACCCATTGTTATAGTTGACGCTTTTTCATAAGCGTAGTAGACTGCTGCTAGACCTTGATAACATGGTGGCCAGCCTTGGGCCACATTGTCTAGTTTAGTGCTGTAATAAGCAATGGCTTGCTTTCGTCGTCCTACACAGGTTTCTTGCATTAGTACAGCTGATGCGTACATGTTTTATCTGTTGGCTACATACAGGTAAAATTGTTTGTCATAGTCTGGCAATGCCAAAGTTGGTGCCACTTGCATTTCCTGTTTTAGTGTTTCAAAAGCTATTTTAGCTTCTGTTGTCCATTTTAACACTGCTTTAAACAACTGGTTTCCTGTTTCTTTTATTAGTTCTCTAAGTGGTGCTGCTTTTTCCGCATAGTTTTCAATCCAGTCTGCATTGAAACCATTCCCAAAAATGTCATCATTTCGCCGACTGTCCTTGGACTTGGAGCTTTGCTGACACCTTCCAGTTGACAAGGTGAAATGCCAACTGTTCCTTGTGATATTTGTCTTCCTAGGTAATCTACCTGTGGTTGACAATACTGTAGTTTTTGTTTGGAGACCTTGTGTCCTCCCTCTGCTAATCTTTGTAGAACTTTGATTGAGTCCTGATGACAATCATTTAGTGTGTTTCCACAGATTAACAAATCATCCACATACTGTAACACAGTTCCAGTTAAATTGAGTCCTTCCAAATTATTTCTTAGCACCTGATTAAATATGTGCGGGCTAAGTTTAAACCCTTGAGGCAATCGGGTATAACTGAGCTTTTTACCTCTGTAGGTAAATGCGAATAAATGTTGTGACTCTTCCGCTAAAGGAATGCTGAAAAATGCAGAGCAGAGATAAATCACGGTGAAAAAACGTGCTTCTGATGGTATTGAATTTAAAAGAGTATTTGGATTTGGCACATCCGATTCTGCGTCTACTATTATCTTGTTTATTTCTCTTAAGTCATGAACAAGACGGTATTTGTTTTTGTCTGCTTTCAGAACTGGAAAAATTGGAGTGTTGCATTGACTTTCTACTTCCACCAGCACACCTGCTTGCATCAATCCATCAATGGTTTTCTGAATGCCTTGTTCTGCTTCTAGTTTTAATTGATATTGCTGGCGAAAAGGAAACCGTGCATTTGGTTTTATTTGAACTGAGACTGGTTCTGCAGATTTTACTAAACCCACATCTGTATCATGTTTTGACCATAAGTGCTCAGGGACATTTTTTAG
Organism: Fundulus diaphanus; assembly: GCA_037039145.1. Classification (NCBI taxonomy): domain Eukaryota; kingdom Metazoa; phylum Chordata; class Actinopteri; order Cyprinodontiformes; family Fundulidae; genus Fundulus; species Fundulus diaphanus. The sequence continues at coordinate 57,258,196 of CM073132.1, read as the reverse complement.
CATGTCCTGCATTAATTGTTGATCTTCAGAGGAACCATTTTCCTCAGACTGATCTTTTAGATCAACAGGCACTGTCACAACTTGTGGTTTTGCTGTCATTGTTGTTTTACATAGGATCTTGATCATTGTTCCATCACTCGATTGAAAAATGAATGGGTTATCTGTTTCTTCCCATGTTGCTTCTGTTGCAAGTTTCATCATTGGTCCCAGATCTTTTGCATGAAATCCTTTATTTACAAACAATGTTATGTGTGGTACTGAGTCTGAAACATTGTACCACTCTGAAATGAAATCATTTTGCTTCACATTTAAAGCTGTGTTTCAAGATTAACAGTTCTGTCTTTTGTAGAACTGTCCCATTTTTCTTCAAACTCCAGGCTCTTTGAAATGTCATAGAACATGGTGCAGTGGTAATCTAGAAAAGGTTTTCTGGCTTCTGGAATTTGAGCTTTAATGTACCGGCCCCAGTTAGTGACTACATCTTCAACTGGGCCTGAAATGTCTCCTAGCCAATAAACATTAGCTTCATGTGTTTGCATGTACATTTGAAGATCCAGACCTGTTTTGTCAACATACAAATCCTGAGGAGAACACTAGATTTTTAATTTCATTCTGCACAATGCATCTCTTCCCAACAGGTTAATTGGTGTTTGGTCAGAGACAAGGATTGGTATTATTATCTCATCATCATCATCATCATCATTTGCCAGTCGTACAGGAGCTGTCATTTGTATTAACTGTCTTGTTCCCGAGAACCCTACTGTTGAAATGAATTTATTAGACATGGGGAGGTGCTTTGCATAATTTGGACTTACACACGTGTAAGCTGCTCCTGTATCGACCAGCATCGGTGTTTCTTTTTCTTCAATTAGAATTTTTAACATTGGTTCATTTTCAGCACCGTCACTTACGATCGGGCACTGGTTCTCCCCTGTAAGATTCTCTGGGCACCCCTAGTAACCAAAATTTGGTGGGTTTACAGGGCGTCTTGTTGGACCTGGACGGAACCGGCCGCGCGATTGCCTGCGGTAGGTGTTGTTGCCTCTTGGGCAATGCTCAGCACGATGTCCAAGTTCATTGCATGCCCAGCATGCGCCCATTATTCCAGGTTCGCCAGGCCTGCCTCTGTTAGTCCAGGCGGGACCTCTTTGCTGCCGTCCACGAGGGCCATATGGCTGTGTATTGAATGCTTGAGGATAAACATTAACCACTGGTTGTTGTGGCTGGGTAAGTTGAGCAGCCGGAAAACTCCTTTGTGTTTGATTTGTCACATCATGTACAGGTTCTGAAAAACCTTGAGGTGGGGTTACATTATCAGTCACTTTAATCATTGTAGCTTGGGTTCTAGCTTTGTTTTTTTTCTGATAGTTCTCCAAGCTGCATTTGTGCCAGTTTTCTTTGTACATTTTTATCATGTTCTGCACTCTTACTTTCTTCTCTTCTGTACTTCCCCACTGCATGTAATCAACCTTTCACGATGATTTCTTTATTCTAAAAAGTTATATATATTAAAAAACTTCAGCTTAAACCGTCATGGTCCGATTCATTTCCTATTTGTCGTCATACTAGCGTTTTCTAACGAGACGTACGATTAAAGCGGCTGGGAGTCACAAGTCACTTCTTTTAAGTTGTCTCTTGTAGTCAATTGTGTAGGAATTCTAAACCATTCCAAATCTTGTATTGTTTAAGATAACTCTTTCCTCACGTGGGAAATAATGACAGAAAGCAAAACAGAGAAACAACCTCTCCCAATGTCAAACAATCAATAAACACACTCTTCCCAAATCAAACCTCACAGGCGGCAGTTTTTTTTCATCATTAACAAGCAGAGAAAGAAAGAGAGCAGTATAAAAAGACATTTACACTTACCCCCTGTCTTTCTCCGTATCTGTGTGTCCCGGCGCAAAGTGGCCAGCTTGCACCGAAGGCCCTGCCGTCTGGGGAAGAGGACCTCCCTTTTATCCAAAATCACGTCGAAAGGTCACCAATTATGTGGGAGATTTTTAACTATTACACTATATAAAAGAAAGATGACACGGGGAAACGAGGCCTCTCTGCTTGCCAACTGGAGAACCCATTTATTTCAGGCTTTACCTCTCAGCACGTACGAACAGGTGTGAGCTAGAATTCTGATTACAACATAGTGTACATGCATTTTATATGCCACAGATGGGTGTGTGTTACAAATAAGATTCTACGTGCATCCATTGGTCCGCGCCGTGACCCAGCAGTGTCCACGTGCTTCCAGCCTCCTTTGGCAGACATTGGTCTTATTTCTGGGAACAGTTCCACAAACGTTGAAAAACAGACAACCCTATCTTGTCAGTTGACCTCTGTTTGGGTCACACAGGATGTCATGTCCTGGTCATATTCTGGACTTCTGCTCCCTTCGTCTCGCTGGCAGGACACACTGACTTCAGATGTTTTCCAAACCTTACAGTATTAATAAAGTTAAAGTGATAAAGCGTTGACATGATTTGAGTGATAAACTAACATATTAAGTGATGTAGTGTGCAAAGTATGCTTTGAAAAACAGAGTAGCTATATACTCAAGTTTGAGTTCAGTAGCCCAATTGTCTGAGGATATAACCTCTTTCTGAGTTTCACTGCACTTCCTTAGCTGTGGCAGAATGAAAAGACAGATAAGTTGTATTTTTTTTCTTTTAAAAATGTTCTGCACATAATAAATCCTCTTCTCCTCTTATTTTATCCAAACCTCTGGATACTGTGGCTGATGGCTCTTCAGACACAGAAGGCATTGAAGAAACCAGAGATGATCTCAAGTTAGCTGACTCACTGACCAGAGTTAACAATATACTTGCACATCAACTACTACCATACACATACACATAATGTAGTATACACACTTTATATAAGTTTATACATGCTCATGCTGCACTACACACACAATCCCTTGCATTCATGTCAGGAGGATTTCCTGTGCTTTTTTAACATGTTTAACACCTTTTCACCTCACATCACCACAACCAATTTTCTCATCCCAAACAGGCTCTATGCACAGCTCCACTTCTTCCTGAACTTCAGCATCTCCTTTGTTTCCCGTCTTTCATTACTGGTCAGACTGATTAATCCAGGTGTGTCTGACCTCAGTAACCAGCCACACACACCTGGATTAATCAGGAAACAAAGGAGCTGCTGAAGTTCAGGAAGTAGTGGAGCTGAGTTTATAGCCCATTAGTGGGAGAAATTAATCTGCTACTTTGAGATGCACAGGCTCCTGATGTGGTCAGTTGACAGTAAGAAACATGTATCATCCTTTACTTGCGGGCTTGAGTGCCATTTGTATTTTATGTTAATGAAGAAAAAAACAATTTCTCATAAGTATGTAGACATGAACAGAATGAGTATTTGTTGCACTTTTTTGAAGAGGTGGGGGAACTCTGTCTCCACAGACAACCACAGGCATATAATACATGTTTGTATCTACTTTTCTGAATTTCTTTTCCTCATGTCACTCTCTCCTTAGGGGGCAGCAGAGCTCTTTGGGCCCCACAAAACTAGAAAGCCCTGCTAACGACCCTTGACCCCTCCGCTCCCACCCCCACCACTTTGCCCCAACCCAGAGACACAGTTCTAGTTTTCTATTAATAACACTATTTATTCATTTTATTAATCTTGGGATATACTAAAAGTGTGGAGAGGCACATTCCTGCTTTTACACTTGCTTTTTGTTGTTTAAATATTAATAAATATGTAAAAATAAATGAAACCATTACTGTCCCCGTTTCCTAATTTCATCTTGATGAGATGTATTGATTTTTATCCACGAGCTAGAAATGTCCCCAGATTTGATTTCAGAAATCTGGTCACCTTAAGTTAGCGAGACAGCTAACCTACAAACTATTCTCGAAGAACTAAGGGAATCACGTCGAGAGAATAGTGAGGGTTTCCGAGAGGTTAAAGAGGAAATAAAAAATGTAAACAAAATAATAATAATAATAATAATAATAATAATAATACATTTTATTTAAAAGGCGCCTTTCTAGACACTCAAGGTCACCGTACAGAAGGGTAAAAAACAGAGTGTCAGAAACAAAATCAAAACAAAAAACATTTAAAAAATACCGAGGCTGGGACAGGGAAATTGATAATTAAAGAGAATAGGCAGTCTTAAACAGATGAGTTTTGAGTTGTGATTTAAAATTTAGAAGTGAGTCCGTGTTTCTAAGTAGGGGTGGTAGAGAGTTCCAGAGGCGGGGGGCAGAGCGGCTGAATGCTCTGCTCCCCATGGTGGTGAGACGGGCGGAAGGGACAGACAGGTGTAAAGCAGATGAGGATCTAAGAGCACGGGAGGGGGTGGGAATGTGCAAGAGGCCTGACAGATAAGGGGGGGCTAGGTAGTGAAGGGCCTTGAATGTCACCATGAGAATTTTATATTGAATGCGGAACTGCACGGGGAGCCAGTGAAGCTGTTGGAGGACCGTCCGGGGTGATGTGGTGGACAGAGGGAGTTCTTGTTATGATGCGAGCAGCTGAGTTCTGGACCAGTTGTAGTTTATGGAGTGATTTTTGAGGAAGGCCGAAGAGGAGAGCGTTGCAGTAATCCAGTCAAAAGACTGGACGAGGCAGAAACGCGCATCTCGGAGTCGGAGAACAGGGTTCAGCAGCTCGAAGAAGTAGCACTGAAGCTAAGTAAAGTGCAAGACGAACTCGAGGCTAAGCTGGTGGAGCTTGAGGGGAGATCGAGACGGGAAAACTTGAGGCTACATGGCATCGCAGAGGGCTCCGAGGAAAGCTCACCATCTTTATCAGTTTTCATAGAGAATCTACTCAGAGAGGAACTGGACATTCCGACATCGCTCGACTTGAATATTGAGAGAGCCCACCGATCTCTGGGACCCAGAGCTCCACCTGAAGCCCCCCCCCATGTTCAATAATAGTTAGATTTGCCACATCCAAGGTCAAAGACGAAATACTAAAACGAGCCTGGCAAAAGAAAGGCTTCACGCTAGGAGGGAAAAAAGTCATAGCGGATCACGACTACGCTCCAGACGTGTTAAAACGGCGACGTGAGTTCCTCGAAGTGAAGCGGGTCCTCAGAGAAAAGAAGATTAAATTCCAAACCCCGTTCCCGGCCAGGTTAAGAGTATTCTACGAGAACAACACGTGTCTACAACTCTGCGCCAGAAGCTACGAAAGACATGGTGAATGGAGGTTACCAAGTCACCGTCATTCAGCCTTCCTCGACATGGGTCGACAAAATCAAGAGCACGATGTGGACCAAGTCAGGAATGAACGACAAGGATCATCTACAAAATGGAGCGCGGGAGGAATATAACACTGCAAAAAGAGAACTAAACATAAGTCAAATTTTCTTGAAATTAATGTATTTCTCCTTGATTTGAGCAGGTAAATAGGATTATCTGCCAATGGAATGAGTATTTTTACCCCTAAAATAAGATAATTAGATATACTGCACTTGAAATAAGATGATGGAGATTAACTGTTCCTATTTTAAGTGCAAATAACTTATTCCATTGGCAAATAATCTTATTTACCTGCTCAAATCAAGGAAAAATGCACTCATTTCAAGAAAAAAAAATCTTATTTTTAGTTCTATTTTTGCAGTGAAGAAGAAGCTTGATAGATTTAGAAGAGGACAAGCACAACCATGAGAGCGGATGGACCAAGCATATCCCGGTCTGTTTTGCTTTTACTAATAATGCTTCATCTCTTTTGACATTATTTGGAGTCGGGGACCACACCACCCAGAAAATGGGACGCCATAAACAGGTAACGCCACCAGAGGGCCCTTCGCAACCACGGAGTTGCGCTGGTTTTCGCTCAAAATCGCTCACAGACTATAACATCATTAAGGTCATCAACAAGACCAGAAGAAAGGAAGTTGTTAAATGGACATGTGTTAACTCAACTTACAAAGTTGAAATGTTCTGTTTGTTCTCAGTTCTTTGTTTGAGTAATCTAGGGTTGTCACCTGCTCGGAACTTCCAACGATATATAATCTAATGACCTCATTATCTCCACTGCCAAACGCAACATACAATGTAAAAGGAGTTCTTAATCCAATAAAAAGGGAAAAAAGATTGGGAAAGATGAAAAAAGAAAACGCAAAGGTGCTATTCCTCCAGGAAACCCACCTCTCAGAGGTAGAACATAATAAACTTAAGAAAATGGGCTTTAACAAGGTTTTTAGTTCATCACATAAAACAGGTCGTAGAAGGGGAGTGGCGACCTTAATATCTCAGAGGGTCACATTTGAGATGATCCATGAATATAAAGACAAGGAAGGTAGATACAACATAGTAGTGGGCAGACTCGAGGGACAAAAAATTACTTTTGTCAATATGCTCCGCCAGGTTCGTAGTGGTTATTTTATAAACAAATTTTCGACATGATGATAACTAAATCGCAAGGCTTAGTAGTCTGCGGTGGAGATTTTAACATAAGACTAAACCCCTCAGAAGACACATCTAAACAACCCAGAAACAACAGCAACATAGATAGGAAGATCAGGAAGATGATAAGAGAGATGGGGATAAGTGACGTTTGGCGTGAATTCAATCCCAGAAAGAGAGACTATACATTTTACTCTGCAGCTCACCATACATATTCAAGAATTGATTACTTCTTCATGTACAACAAGGACTTAGGACGAGTTGAAAAATGTCATATTGGGCTGATGGACCTCTCTGATCATTGCCCACTTCATATAGAAGTAAATGTTAACAAAAGTGCAATTGTTTTTAACGGACAGTGCAATTGTTTTTTACTGGGAATACGGCCACGATTCATCGGCACTACAGGTTGTGTGAGTCCCAACTAGGCTACTATCGGTAGCTCACCTGTCCTGCCCGTTTTCAGCCTCACCTGACGTTTTTTAATAATGTGGACCGACAGGACATACATCCTGCTTGTCTGCATCTGGATATTCCTACTGCCCGCTCACCTGCAAGTGGCGGGTTTGCTGCAGTATTCAGCCGCTGACCTGCTCCGGCTCCGCTGTCACTTGCCCGGACCTGCGCCCGACACCTTCACCCGGACATCACCTTCCAGCCACGCCGGAGATACATCCACCGAGGGTCCCGCCGGATTTTCCACCACAACGGTTCAACAGCAATAAAATCCATCTGGTCCAGCTCCCGACGGGGGATTCGTCGCACTCCATGCTCCACCAGCCGGGCTGTCGACCACAGCGTGTTAGCCCGCCTAGCTCGGTCGGCTAGCACCACCACCAGCTGCAACAACACTGCACTCAACTTTGCTCTGCTTAACATCCGCTCACTGACAAGCAAGGGACATCTCATTCAGGACCTCATCACTGACCGTAAACTGGACTTTCTCTGTTTAACCGAGACCTGGCAACAGCCCCAAGAATACTCTCAGCTCAACGATTCCACTCCTAATGGGTTTGTTTACATCTCTCAACCCCGTGGTTCCGGGCGCGGAGGAGGTCTCGCGATAATTCATCGCGAGAATTGGAAAGTCTCGCCGGTATCTGCGCCAGTCTCAAGCACGTTTGAATCCACAGTCTGCAAGCTATCTGGTCCAACTCCAACCATCATTGCTGCTGTCTACCGCCCCCCAAAACCGAATAGTGCCTTTTTAACAGAGTTTGCCGATTTTCTCACCCACCTATCCTCTCTATCACCAAACTTAATCCTACTGGGTGATTTCAATATCCACATGGACAATACCAATTTGCCTCTCACCAAAGACTTTACTTCCTGCCTAGAGAGTTTTGGATGTCAGCAATACACCACTACCCCCACACACTCCAAAGGACATATTCTGGATTTAATCTGCTGCTCTGGCGTCATCCCCCACAACATAACATCTGATGAACTCCCCATAACTGACCATTTTCTCCTCTCATTTGAAGTGAATATAACCCTCTCTATCTCTAAAACATCCCGCCTCATATCCTTCCGGAACATAAAGAACATTGATCCCTCCACCCTTATTTCAAGTATCCACTCTTCCTGCCTCCTTGACTTCAATAATCTGCTAACCCCTGATGACCTGGTCCTCCACTACAACACTGGTCTCCATAATATCCTTGACTCACTTGCTCCACTAAAAAATAGATTTGTTTCTTTTTCCGTCTCCGCCCCCTGGTACACCCCAAATCTCCAACGCATGAAAACCAAAGGACGGCAACTCGAAAGACTTTATAGAAAAACTGGTCTCACTATACACAAAGAAATGTACAATAATCACATTATTCACTATAAGGACTCCATTGCCAGCACTAAATCACAGTATTACTCCAGCTTAATCACTGCCAATCAACATAGCTCTAAGTCACTTTTCTCTATACTCAATAATACTATCAAACCCCAGGACTCTTTCCCCCCGCACCTTTACACAACCTCCTTCTGCAATGACATCATGTCATACTTCACAGGAAAAATCAAGAACATTCACCAAAACCTTGGATCAACGGCTCATCTCAGCACCTCAGTAGATCTTCCCTCGCCTACACAGTCGCTCTCCTCCTTCCATCTTCCCACTGTCTCGGAAATCACAGAGCTCATCCGGAAATCAAAACCATCCACCTGTCAACTGGACCCCTTCCCAACACAACTTGTCAAAACCTGCCTCCCCTCTCTGGTTCCCCTCATCTCCGCTATCATCCGCACCTCTCTCACCACTGGAACTGTCCCTACACCTCTCAAAACTGCTGCCATCACCCCGATTGTAAAAAAACCTGGTGCCGACCCGATCAACTTCAACAACCTCCGTCCTATCTCCAATTTACCCTTCATTTCCAAAATTCTTGAAAAAACAGTTGCCTCCCAGCTCCATACTCACCTATCTGCCAACAGCCTGTATGAAGAATTTCAGTCTGGTTTTCGGCCACTCCATAGCACTGAAACAGCACTCATCAAAATCACCAATGACCTCCTCATGGCATCTGATTCTGGACTACTCACCATCCTCATCCTCCTCGACCTGAGTGCAGCCTTTGACACCATCTGTCACACCACTCTCCTCAGTAGGCTTTCTTCCATTGGCATCACTAACACTCCGTTGGACTGGTTTATTTCCTACTTCTCTGACCGCACTCAGTTCATTCAACTGAAGACCCTCAAATCCACCCCCTCCCCCGTCACCTCAGGCGTGCCCCAGGGCTCTGTACTCGGGCCCCTCCTCTTCATCATCTACCTCCTTCCCCTTGGCAATATCTTCCGCAAATTTAACATCCAATTCCATTGCTATGCTGATGACACCCAGCTCTACCTCTCCACGCAACCATCGTCCTCTCTTCCCCCCACCTCCCTCACTAATTGCATCTGTGAAATAAAAGCCTGGTTCACTAACAACTTCCTTCAATTAAACAGTAGTAAAACCGAGGTTCTACTCATTGGCACCAAATCAACTCTTTCCAAAACCGACAGTTTCCCACTTATTATTGACAGTTCCTCCATCTCCCCCTCCCCCCAGGTTAAGAGTCTGGGTGTCATCCTCGATAGCACCCTATCTTTTCAATCCCATATCAATAACATTACCCGGTCTGCCTACTTTCACTTAAGAAACATCAACCGCCTCCGTCCCTCCCTTACCCCACACACTGCTGCCATACTTGTGCACAGCCTTGTCACCTCCCGACTGGATTACTGCAACGCTCTCCTCTTCGGCCTTCCTCAAAAATCACTCCATAAACTACAACTGGTCCAGAACTCAGCTGCTCGCATCATAACAAGAACTCCCTCTATCCACCACATCACCCCGGTCCTCCAACAGCTTCACTGGCTCCCTGTGCAGTTCCGCATTCAATATAAAATTCTCATGGTGACATTCAAGGCCCTTCACCACCTAGCCCCCCCTTATCTGTCAGGCCTCCTGCACATTCCCACCCCCTCCCGTGCTCTTAGATCCTCATCTGCTTTACACCTGTCTGTCCCTTCCGCCCGTCTCACCACCATGGGGAGCAGAGCATTCAGCCGCTCTGCCCCCCGCCTCTGGAACTCTCTACCACCCCTACTTAGAAACACGGACTCACTTCTAAATTTTAAATCACAACTCAAAACTCATCTGTTTAAGACTGCCTATTCTCTTTAATTATCAATTTCCCTGTCCCAGCCTCGGTATTTTTTAAATGATTTTTGTTTTGATTTTGTTTCTGACTTTTTACCCTTCTGTACGGTGACCTTGAGTGTCTAGAAAGGCGCCTTTTAAATAAAATGTATTATTATTATTAAAACAAAAACACCGTTCTTATGGAGACTTAATTCTAGTATACTCAAGGGCAGAATTAAAGAAGAGTTAAGGCAAGAAATTCAGACATATATGCAAGACAACGACAATGGTGAAGTCTCACCTGCAATATTATGGGATGCATGTAAAGCTGTCCTGAGAGGAAAAATAATTGCAAAATCATCTCTTATAAGAAAAACTAGACAAGAAAAATTAGATAATCTAAAACATGTCTTGACTGAATTAGAGGGGAAAAATAAAAACAAAGTAGATCTAAAAATTACACAAAAAATAAAACAGTGATGAAATTAATCATGAATTGCAGACCAATATACAGAAGAAACCTTTATTCTTAAGACAGAGTTACTATGAGTCTGGCCCTAAGTCATCAAAATTTCTAGCATACAGACTAAGAAAACAACAAAAGGAAAGAACTATATATAAAATTAGAGAACCAATAACTAATAAAGTTTCATATAAAGGTACAGAAATAAGAAAATGCTTTGAAAACTACTACCAAAAATTGTATGCCCTAAAAGAACAAGAAGGATTTGATGAAGCTAACACAATACTGAACAAATTGTTACTGCCCACTGTAACAAATGAGCAAAAGGAAACCCTGACCAAAAATATAGAACTTCAAGAAATTGAAAAAGCAATAAATAACTTAATATTAAACAAATCACCAGGACCAGACGGATTCAGCGCTGAATGGTACAAGATCTATTTAATGGAGCTGTCTCCTGTTCTTCTGAGAACCTTTAATTGGGTTTTAAGTGGGAGGCAAATTCCTCCCTCCTGGAGGGAAACAATGATCACAGTTATCCCAAAGGAAGGTAAAGACAAACTAAATTGTTCGAATTACCGTCCAATTAGCCTACTTAACCAAGACTATAAAATCTTTACAGCCTTATTAGCTAAAAGACTAGAACACGTTCTTCCAGATATAATAAATTCAGACCAGATAGGATTCATAAAGAAGAGGCTTACCAGAGACAACATTAGAAGAACCCTAAACGTGATTAATCATATTAAAAGGACTGACGAGCAAGCAATAATACTGGGTCTAGATGCCCAAAAAGCATTTGACACTGTAGACTGGGCATTTTTATTCAGAGTCTTGTCCCAATTCAACTTTTCCAATAAATTTATAAAGATAATTCAAGAATTATACAACAAACCTACAGGTAGGATCAGGATCAACGGGGGGTTATCAGAAGAAATAAAAATTGAGCAAGGGTGCAGACAAGGATGCTCTATATCCCCATTATTATTTGCCATATTTATTGAACCTTTAGCACAATGGATTAGACAGAACACCAAAATACACGGCATTAAGAGAAATCATATTGGACAAAAATTAGCGCTTTTCGCAGACGATATTTTAATCTACTTAGCAAAACACCGGAAATCCCTCCCAGAATTACATAAAACCTTGATGGAATATGGGAAATTTTCAGGTTATAAACTGAACCCCCACAAAGCTCAGGTCTTGACATTCAAATATTCACCCAATAATATTGATAAGGAAAACTTCAAAATAAATTGGGACATGGACTCAATAGTATAACTAGGAGTGACCATTCCTAAAGACCCGAGGAATATTGTCTCAGTAAATTATGACCCACTATTGGCTAAAATAAAAAAACGACATATCCAGGTGGAGTCTGTTATCCTACCTGGGTCTCATGCAGAGAATAGAGGCTATCAAAATGATGATGCTGCCAAAGCTATTATACTTTTTTCAGACACTACCAGCAGAACCAGCCAAATCTATGTTCCAAGAAATGGACAAACTGATTTCAAGATTTATTTGGCAAGGAAAACAGCCAAGGACTAGATTTAAAACTTTACAGTTAAATAAAAGTAAAGGAGGCCTCTCACTCCCAAATATGAATAACTACTACAAAGCAGCACAAATAATCCCATTGGTGGAGATGCGTGACCCCTCATACACAGCAAAATGGAAGGAGATTGAGTGCAAAAACAATGGTGTCCCCCTGCAAGCAGCAATTGGAAATATAGACTTAATAAAAGACCTTAAAGAACTCAATCCATGTTCAGAAACAGCACTAAAGACCTGGTCAAAATTAGTAAGAGAAAATAAAGAGCCATGTTTACCAATCAGGTGGATAGCATATGATCAAGATTTTACCCCAAATAAAACAGATATTACTTTTAAAAAGTGGATTGTGAAGGGCTTTGTAAAATACAATGATTTATATCAAGAAGGCTGTCTGAGGACCTTTTAATATATCAAGCAAAGATATGGCCTTGATAACAGAGATTTTTTTCCGTTATCTACAAATCCGGCATTATCTAGAAAAAACAAACAAAGATAAGCTAGACGGAACATTTGTTGACATATTGAACATCTTTCTAAAATCATATCAATCAACCCCCGTTAAAAAATTAACGTCTAAACTGTATAATGAACTACAAAACTTGGAAGGGGGGGGATACACTATATATAAAGGAGAGATGGGACAAGGAAAGGAACTGTCAAATTCACATTGAGGACTGGTCGAACATTTTGAATAACTGTTGGAAATGTACATCATCACTAGCCTACAAGGAATTTGCATGGAAGACGGTTACACGCTTCTTCAAAACACCAACTCAGAGGGGCAGAAATGCAGACAAAACATGCTGGAGGCTATGTGGGCCACTTTCATGTTTTTTGGAGCTGTCCTAAACTATTTTCCTACTGGGAGACAATTAAACAAAGTGTAGAGATCGTTATTGGGGTTGATCTTGTTCTAAACTTTGATACGATGTTTTTGGGCAAACGACCAAACTGTGTAAAGGGATTCTATAAAACATACATATTCAATATAATGCTTACTGCCAGTAAAAAAGCAATCACTCGAAAATGGATGACTGATAAAACGCCCACACTACAAGACTGGATAAACATCATTCAAGACATTCGCAAGATGGAGGAACTGACATTTGCATTGAAACTGGAACAAGACAGATTTGAAAGATCCTGGACCCCATGGCAAACTTTCATGGACTCTAGATCTGAAACCGATGAAACTCAGGTGACACCCACTGTTCATTAGTTACTCTGTTCGACATAGACTGTTTTGTAGTTCGGGAAAGTTAGTACGACATGGTACCAGTTTGTTCTTTTTTTTTTCTCTCCCTGTTCCTCTAAGAGGTTCTGGGGCGGACGGGGGGAGGGGGGAAAGGGGAAAAAAAAATAAAAAAAAATGGAACACTAAATACTGGAGGTAGGATAATCATAGGAAGGGGTATATTGTATTAGCCTGACATTGTCATACTCAATTCTAGTCAGAATTTGAGTCTGATACTGCTCCATAGAGCTGTGATTATGGGGCGTGTTTCGAACGAACCAGGAAAAAAATCCTCTGCACTCAATTGGATAGACCTACAACCAATAAGAGCAATGAAGTGTGTGACGTATGTTAACCGACGCATAGTTGTTGTCAACAGAACTCAACTGTTAGCCTAGAATAAGAAGATGAGCGTGAACGATTTTTGCCGGTGTTGCGAAAAAGAATGTAAGGATCCAAGGAGTCATTCTACACACCTCAACTCTCCAGCGGCAGCCATCGTTGTTGTAAACGAATTCAACCCAAGCGCCCTTTGGTGACGTGGTTGATTACGTTACTGTTGATCATCTGTCCATCATCGTATAAAGCCCGCCCTGAGAATTTGATTGGCCCGCCAGATATTGGGCGAGCATACTCGCGCTAGTATTGAGCAATGCCAGACCGAACTTCCCGACCTAAAACGTTGTGGGCGGGACTAAGTTCTGAATGGCACCCAGGCTAATATTGTATGGACCAATGTGTTAAACTGAATGGATTCTAGTATATATCTGTACCACCTTTTGTAAATAGAGGAGACACACATCCTCTTTGTTGTTCCTTAATAAAAATTTGAATTAAAATAAATAAATAAATAAAGTACGGTTTATGGGTTGGGTTCTGCAATGTTAAAAGATGAGTATAAAACTCATCTTTAGAACCAATCTCTGCTCTAAATGGTGATCTGCCTAATCTACTTCCAGCAGTTATCATCAGTTATTGCACCGTAAACTGCAGAAAATACGGGCAGAGCGTCTCCTTCTGAGTTTACTCTCTGCTGCTGTGAGGAGGAGCTGCAGCGCGTTATGAGGCGGAGGGATATTTCAGTGTCACTTAGTTTAGAGCCCAAACAATCGACTTCACTTTCAGAAACAAGCCCAAAAAAAACAGCAACCCCACAACTCATGAAATATACAAGTGACTTTAGAAAAAATAAGACCAAAGTTGCATAAAATAGGTGGGCTTCACAACAGTGAGCATGTTTTCTAAGTGTGTCGTATCCCTCCGCCACTCTGGTCGGGTAAACAAATGTCCCGGCAAATTCTACATTATAAAAAAGAAAAACCTACCGAAAAGTCTCGCTCTCATGTCATCTTGAAGACATTCTTCTTCGAAATGTTGGCTACAGACGACGTGTTTTCTCTCTGGCCAGAAGTTAGATGGCAAGTTGGTAATCCAGCAAAAGAGCCCGTGGTGGATCATGAATTGGAAAGGTGAAAAAACAATTTTTTTCACTTTTACCCGATGTATTGGAACATCCAACTGCCATGCAAGTGGACATTGTTGCTTCAACAATAACTCTCGTGAATTTTAATGGTGAAGTCCTCTGGAAATCCGAAACAATTGTTGTTGTAGAGCGCAGCGCCTTACCGCGACATTACGTCACAGGATGTGACCCACACACAGTGATCGAGACGACAATTTATGCTTTTATTTTCTTATTGATTAACGCTAAATTAATTATATCACCACGGACGTATTAGTTTTAGGTATAGCTAATGATCCGTTGATTTTTCCTTGTTGACCGGACTTTCGATCGCTTTACCCGATGGGGCGCCATTTTTTTTGTTTTGCTTTTCCAGACTTACGCCTGGTCACGTCGTACTTGCTTACTGAATGCCGTGTGCGTAACCTGCGTAAAAAACGTGAGGCAAGTCGTGCTGCCCGGCTCTGGTGCTGCCTGGAATCGATAAGAGAATCGTTAAGCGAGCTGCCAAACGGTGCCATGGAATTGGAACACACGGAACCGGTTCTGAACAGGAACCGGTTTTCGATTCCCATCCCTAGTGTTCAGCATGACTGGAAAAGTGCTATAAAAGTTCAATCCATTTACCATTTACTCACCCAGCGCACTGTCATCCTCCACCTGTCATTAGATCACAAACTTCCTGACTCACAGGTGTCAACAGTTCAGAGAGGGGAATTTCACATCCAGCACCCAGAAGTTTAGCACTGGGTGTGTGCGCTCCTTACTGCTCTTCAACCTCTGACACATGGGTCTCCTAGGGGCAGTCACTGGTGTAAACTCATGTGCCCATATTCACAGAGATTCTCAGAGCTCCTGTCCTAAAAATACCTGACAAGGAGTTTTAGCTTAAGAGTGAATCAGATAGCTGCCGAGAGCTACTCTGAGTAAGGAGACAACAGTTATTCTTTCTTAGTGAGAAGGTGCAGCTGACCCCATTGCCAGGTTTGGTGCTTTCTTCTAAGAGCTGTGATTGGCTGATACAAGAAACCACAAAAAAATCTATGTAAATAAATTAACAATTAGACTGGATTAAGAAATGTGTCATGATGAGGAAACCATTTTTTAAATAATTGTCACAGCATCAGAATGGTTGAACATACCTTATTTATATCCTCATCAGTATTTTTATTTGCTTGCGTCATGATTTGGGCTTTCTGTTTGTGCTTTTGGGGCTGATTGACTTTTCTTCCCATTCCATGCGCCACACTCCTTTCAACCACTAGTCACCATAACTAGCTACACCTGCTGCAGAGTAATCAGCTTCAGGTTAATCCACCTGGAACTCTGCCTACATATACCTGCCTCAACAACTCCCTACCAGAATGTCTCTCATGCACTGCCTGCATGTCAGGTCCTCATTGTTTGTGTGCTTCTCACTGGTTCCGTGTTCTAGTGCTGTGTGCTCTGCCAGCTATTGGATTGAAATCGATGAAATCATCTTGGATTGAAATGAGACATCCAAGATGACTTCATCCAGCTAATCATGATCCGGCTAATTGGTTCTTTGAACACACCTGTTGTTTATGATTAGTATCGCTGGATTGAGTTATCTGAGATAACTGCGCGTTCCTGAGTTTGTTTAAAAGGGGAAATGTGTCGATAGTAGAAACAATGATCAGCAACGCTGCTATTGGCTGTTCAGCATGGCCAAAGAACGCCCACAGTTTTTCTCCCAATCAGAACACGAGCTTTTAATGGAAGATTATGCTGAATTTGAGTCATTAATTAAATTGACAGGGAACACCTCAAAGTCTGCTAAAGCCAGGAGAGAGGGCTGGCAAAAAGCAGCAGACAAATGAATGCATAAGTGCTGTTCATGTTAGATGTTTCTATCACTTTCTACAGTATGTATTTTTGCTTTTTAATAATTTCATATTTACTTTGTTCTTTTATGTCAGAGCCTCCACGGGAGCCACTAGAACATGGGAAAAAAGTGAAGTACAAGAATATTCTACAAAATGGAAGCCTTTAATTATTATACTGTATTTTAAAAAGCCACTTGTTATGGCAACAGATCAAATATCGGTGTCATTCCTTAGACACTGGAAGTAAAGGACGCGTGCAAACCGGGAATTTTAACTAAAAATTCTTTATCTATAAAAAAGTTTTTTTCCTTTTCCAAGTCATCCACAGTTTACACGGTAAAACTGTATTGATCCGTGTCTAGATAATCCATCCATAGTTTTTTTCTAATACAATATACGGCTCGACAGGAAGCAAGCCTTTCAAAGTAAAACTAAACCTCACAATAAAATGGCCTGAACAAATCTTCTTACTGAATATGATAAAAATAAAAAGCAAACCATCATACAAATAACTTAAATATTTTCTATTTATGGCTCTGACACCACTTTTTCCTCTTTTTAAAAGCCACTGTTAAATGATGTGTTTGTCTGTTTATAACAGCCACCAAGAAAAATCTCTCTACTGTCGCGCTGCGCTAAAGGATCCTAACCCAATACGCGATTAATTCGAAAAGCTCTGAAATTATTCTTGCACCTTCCGCAACAGGTTGCTGTCGTAAAAATGGACATGGCTACGGCAGACTTCCCTATCTCCTCCGCTTATAAAGCTGCGATCTAATCCTGTTTACATGAAATAAGCCTGCTAGTGAGCAGGTTTAAGCTGGCGCACATGTTGCTATGATAGCAAGTCCAGGATGAGTTTCGAAGAACCAAACGATCCAAGATCATGCCAAATCGTCAACAATCAAATCCAGCTAACTGAGTTAGCGACGTACGAAGAACGGGCCCCTGTTCTCTGTTCCTTGGGTTCTGACTCACTAGCTCCCTCTCATTGCTAAAGAACTTATTGGTGGAGCACTAAGACACCAACTTGGTGTGTACATACACATGTTGCTCTCCTATTTAAAATTGAAGCTACTGTCCGGATACAAGGACCACAACAGTAGCTGATGCTCCAGCCTTCACTTTATGCCTCAGTGTTTTGCACAGCAATGCTGTTGCTGCTTTTTTTAATACACTTGTGCCCTTTTGTAATAAGTGTTGATCACAGTTCCTCTGTTGTTAACCTGTTCAATCTATGACAGAGTATTTAGTCCAGAAATGCTCTTTTGTTGCTTTTTAAATATACAAGCCTGTGGACTTTTTTATTAATTTGATCAGTGTCCCATATTTTCACCTGTTCACTTCATGTATCCCTGTATTTGACACAGCAATGCTGTTGTAGCTGCTTGAATTCATGCACATGTGGCCTTTCGTGTTACCTTGAAGGTTTGTTTTTGACGTCTACAGCCTTTTATTGGAATATTTTGCTGAAGTGACTATGGCCTCAAGCCACTCGGACATGTGAGCACTGGAGATACAGGAGCGGCAGCTCAACAGTACCTGCTGATTTCCAAGGCCAAATGCTTGCGTTTTACTGTGCAGATAATGAATGTCTGGGATATGACTGTCTCTGTTTCGTCTCATGCCAAGGCCACTGTTGGGCATTAGGGGAGCCGAGAGACAAAGGAGAGACAGAAACAGGGCAGACGGGCTTGCGGCCAGACTGAGGGGTGCAATTACTTTCCATCTATGTGATCTCTGCTCTGTTTCTCAATAAAGGTGCTGGAACTTCATCACTCCACCGTTTCCTTATTCAATAATTCTAGGAAGTCAGTTATTGTTTAAAATTCCTACAACACAGCCCCAGTCAACTTGCTCTGATTACATTACATTGGAATCATTATATAGACCAATATAGCTTGCTGACATTTGAGCTTGTAGCCTTGCAAGGAGGCACAGCTTATCCGGCTTTCTTTTGTCCTCATTTGATCGTTTTACCGGTTAGTTATTTAATGTACTCAGTTTTTATAGTTACTCTTACATTGTCTACCCTCATAACTGGATTATTTCAGATGTAAGGACTGTGGGATTTTTATTTTTAGCCCAATTTCTATTTTCAAGATGAACAAAATCAAGACTGACACCAGGGATATTAGCAGTACTATATAAAGACTCCAATCAATAGACTAGAGGGTTTCTCAGCTGGAGGTAAATATTGAGATCAACGCAGGCTCTGGAATTGAAACAACTTTACCCATATCTCAAAACAACCAACAGCCTTCGAGCACCTCTGCAAAGCAGCTCACCCAACTTAGAACTGTCCTGGAGCCAAGCAGAGAAATAAATCTCATCCTTTGGATCTGACATCTAACAGGACGGACACTATGGGGCCAAAATAGTAGCTTTACATTTGCAAATGTGTGTGGAGAGTTGTGTGTCTGTATCTCGATTTGTGTGTGCGCAGTGGGATTTGAAAATGTGTAAATATCTCTGTAAATGTGTAAAACTACTTGTGTGTAATCCGTTTTGCAAATGTGTAAAAAAAATCCAGAAATCTGTATTCAGATCTGCAAATGTGTACTGAGATTTGAAAATGTGTAGATCAATCTGTAAGCACACACAGAGACACTTGTGTCTAAAGTATTTTCCCTTCCAGACCCAGAAATACAGACAAATCATTGGTTACAAGTCAAGCGGTTTCTCGGTTGGCTCTCTTTACACACGTGATTTTTGCTACACTTCTGCCGTGTGAGATGCACAAATGCGTAGGATTTGTAACCCTGAGCGCAGGCTCACAGCCTCACATGTAGCCCTGAGCGCAGGCTCACAGGCTCACAGGCTCACAGGCTGCCTGTTCTGGCTGTGGGAGGTCACGTGACTTTCAAGGATTGTACCAAAGCGTTTTGCTTCCAGACGGCTGACAAGGCAACTTGTTATAACTATATAACTTTCTCCCTTTAACGGCAAAAGTTTCTTGTTTTAAGGAGAGACTTATCTTGCTAAAACCAGATAATTGTCTCCTCATAACAACGCAACATAACCCGGCATCAGCTCGTGGGATATTTGAGTGTCATGGAGAAGAGGAGAGACGGGGGGGAGATTATTTCTTTTTAAGAAGTCATCATTTGTTGGAGGAATGTATTTCTGCTCTGAGGAGTGACGAGGTAAGTCATGCATATACAGCAAGTCCTCTACTTGAAATTTGATCAATTTGGCAGTTATTATTTATAGTTAACAACTATGCTTTGGATACACTTGCATCACTGTAGAACAGTCTCTGGCTCTGTTTACACGGTGAAAACAGATTTGCGTTGCCTTTGTACTCTCCATTTACACACTACAAGGTTTAACTGTTGTTTAGGGGGACTTTCAGCTATAGCTGTGGTGGGTTTATTTACAACAGTTTGCAGCCGAAACAGTCCTCCGCCAGCCGCTGTTTTCTTCTTCTGGGCAATTTGACCCGGAGCTTCAAAAATCAGAGCACTACTAGTGGTGCGGCATGGGAATTACACCGTTGTTTACCGTGGTTTACTCTGTAAACAGGGCCTGTGACTGCAAATGTTCTTCATGGATGTTAATGAGATAGGCTGACAAAAAGATATAGAGATAAGGATAAGCAGCTTAATTTTTTAAAAACATGTCGTGCATGTAATAGGGCTGGACGATATAGAAAAAAAGCTTATCGATAAAAAAAATCCATATTGATCGATATCGATAATTATTGAAAATATTTAAAACCATATTTTATGTGCAGCTCTGCCTGGACATTTTATGATATTGCTAAATGATTTAATTTTAATAAAGAACAAAAACACAGAATTTCAATTAAATCTTTATTTAACCAACTTTTTTTAACCATAACAGAATTTTTTTTTAAAAAAAAATAACTTGAGACCTGAGTTATGTTATTAAATAATGACAAAGAATAAACTATACTAACCAGTAAAATGACCAAAATAAATATACCAAATAACTAAATAAAATAGCCTATTTAGGTGGGAATAGTACACTAGTTACTTCTCAGGTCAAACCCCGTTTTGGGACCGTTTCCTCTGCCGCTCCTTGCTGCGACATATTCACCTGATCTGTGTTGTGGTTTGAGAGGGCGGCGCTTTGTGACAACGTGCCTGGGTCTGCGATTACGATTGGTCGAGAGGAAGTAGTGACTGTAGCATCAACTAATATCATAGGCTGAAAGGAAGGAAGGAAAACTGTCTCTATCGAAGTTTTATCGACCCTATTTTTTCCTTTCGTGCCACACGTCTATCGATCGATATATATTGTTATTGAATTATCGTCCAGCCCTAGCATGTAATTATAAATTCTGCTGTAAAGATTAATAATCATGTGCTTAAAAGAGTCTTTTTAGTTTATTTCTTTTTTATATTAACCATAATTTCATTGTGCTTGTATACATATCAGCTATAGCAAGCATGGATGATGAGAGCTTGGCCATCTACATTCCCACCTATGCTGACAGAATTGCCACCTGGAGATTTTGCTCCGAGTACCAAGGAAAAGGTGAAAGAGATGTGCATCGACAGACATTGCTTGAAAAACTGTTCATGCAAATCTTCATGCAAAAAGTCCAATTTGATCTAAAATGTTTTTGGTTTCAGGTAATACCACTATGCAATATATTTCAAAAGAGAGCTTACCATTTGACTCAAAATGGTCATGTGTTTTCAGGAACATATGGAAGTGGGCCACACTAGAGTCAGTTAGATTTTGTTTTTGCTGACAAAGATATAGAGCAAAAATACTGATTAAAAAGATTACTCCAACAACATTGTGAAATACAAGTTTTTGAAGTCAAATTATTGCTGTTGCTATTAAGCTTCTTTAAGGTAAAAAATTTGAAGCATGTGTTTAAACTGTACTTATTTTCCTTTTCTTTCCATAGGGCATTATTTTTCTTTTATATTCTTCAAAGTTGATTGTAAAATTGATAAATGCTTTGAGCGCAATAGTGCCCAGATTTCTAACAAAGACTTTTGTCCTATGTAAAAGGATTTTCTCATGTTCAATTTTGAGATCCATGTATTCATCTTTTTAATACTCATAGATCATGTTCTAGTTAGGTCATCTTCTGGAGGTAGAGAACTTCCTTTCAAAAGCATCTTTCAGAGCACTTGTTAAAGGTACTTTTAATGTATGTTCTTCTGTGAGTTGATGTAACATTGCAATATAATGTTATTTTTCTAAGGAAAGAATGAGTTGGTTTGATCACAAACCATAACACTTCATTTTGTAATGGGTTTTTACCAAAGATTCATTAAAAGTTGTCATGTTCAGCATAGGCACTTTATTTTTAATCTCATTCGACCATATCATCATTGTCAAACAGTACATAACTTGGGTCTCAGTGTTCAGTAACAGAACTATAAGAGTCTTGCTGTTATATAAAAAGTATGTCTTGAATATGAGGAGCAGTGGTGGGGTTTACAGAACATATGTCATTTAAACATTTTTTGTCCTACATGATAGATTACAAGGCAAATGTGAAGTTAAATTTCTTGTTATTGTCCTAATATATGTAATAGCATATATTTAGACTTAGACATCTTTATTTGTCATTTTGTATGTACAGAGTGCATACAGAACGAAATGTCGTTGCATACAGCTTGTAAATTACAGTATACATTGCAGCAGTGATTAAAAAGTAAACAATTGAAATGTAAACAATGCAGGAGAAGAGAACAGTGTGCGATCACGGTGTACAGGAGAATTTTTAAAACCATTTGTATGTGCACAAATGATGGTGCAAAAGGCATTTGTGCAAAAATGCATTTAGAAACTACAAGTTCGCCAGCATTTGTAATGCTAGATAGAGATGCAGTGATGCAAATGTGGTGCACGGTACAGTTTAGAGTTCAGCAGTTCAACAGTCTGATGGTAACAGGGAAAAAGCTTTTGCAGAACCTGGTGGACCTGCAGTGGATGCTGCGGAACCTCTTCCCAGAAGGTAGCAGGGAGAACAGTCCATGGTGGGGGTGTGAGGGGTCCCTGATGATGTTACAGGCTCGGGACACACAGCGCTGGGACGAAATGTCCTTGATGGAGGGAAGAGGAGCCCCAGATGATCCCTTCTGCTGTCCTCACCACTCACCTCACCACTCACCACATCCTCACGTTCTTCCAGTCGGAGGCATTACAGTCTCCACACCACACAGAGAGACAGCTGGTCAGAATGCTCTCTATGGTGCTTCTGTAGAAGGTCATGAGGATGGGCGGGGGCAGGTGGGCTCTCCTCATCCTCCGCAGGAAGTACAGTTGTTTTCTGTTCCCTCTTCACCAGTGACGTGGTGTTCACAGACCAGGTGAGGTTGTCCGTGATGTGCAGGAACTTGGTGCTGCTGACCACCTCCACAGCTTTGCTGTCATATTTGCTGCCATACACAACAAGAATCACACAAAATATAAAACCTAGCACCAAAATTCAAAAAGTTATGTACGTCATGATGAAACCTTTAAGTACATGGGAATCGAAGAAAACAGAGATCTGTTTTTTTTTCCTCCATCTGTATTTCTTTGACTGCTTGTCCTATATGGGTTGTGCAGTCTGCAGCTGCCTATTTCTGACTGTGTAGGAAGGTGACAGGGTCATTCTGGACAGGCTCACAAGGTCATTTGCTCCACAAACTCTTTTTTACAAGAAAATATCACACGTGTCACAGGTTTGTGCGTATACAAGCTCTTTAAAATAAGCATAACTCAAATGTTTCTTTATGTGTGCATGAAGAAAGTTCTCTGTCATCAGAAGGTATGATAGTTCAAACTATCTCATCACGTGTGAAAGGTCCTCTGAAGACGTTGGACTACGCAAGTTTCCGCCGCTTGAGATTATATTGTTCTCCAAAAAGCCGTGGAAGGGTATACGTCATCTAAGCCACTTTGAGCAATTGCATCTCTAATCTTACAAATGATGTTCCATAAGTGAACCACTTTTTAGAGTTCTTCCTGAAAGACAAGAAAATAAACAAGTTCTTAAAGTACATACTCCATATTAAAAAGCATGTATCATATAGTATTTATCTTTTACATTCAAACATACCTCAGTGATATTTAAACAGGTGAGCAGAATTGGCTGCTTATCCAAGAAGTCACCAGTAAAGTAATCTGTATTCTTCAGTTTTTGAAAAAGGTGCATCCAGTACTGTGCACGACGTTTCCTTAAGAAATCCCACCAGCTGTTGATGAGCTGGCTGTGGGTGCTGGATCCCACAATGAAGCAGTTTTCAGGATAGCTGTCATCAAGAAGCAAAAATCTTTGAATTGTACCATTCTCTGTCTCCATGTCTATATGAATTCTGGCTGTGGTACCCCCTCTTTTCTCAACCTCTGAAACAAAATATCCAGCAGTAACTTTTGGACAGCACCATCCATGTATTCAGCTTTAGAGATGCCAACCTGTAAACACAACAGAGATTTTGTTATCGTTCTTTCAAGGTTTTTATTTTAAACAAAGGTAAAAATAACAATTAATTCATTCTTTCTAAAAATTGAGCACGTTACTTCTGCTAAATGTGAGAAGCTAAATATTCCAAATTCAAATTTTTTTTTTTTTTTTTTTTCAAATTCAAAGTTTTTAAGTATTTAAATTTTGAGTGTCAGATCAAATGCACAGGCATCCTAAGATGTAAAAGAGAACATTCATGATTTTCTGGCTGTATTTTTAATGTAGCTATCTTAAACCTGGTCCTCCTACCTTAATGTTTTTGTTTATGGGAATTTTAAAAGTACTTTTACAGAATTCCCATCAGAAGGAGAATAGCTGCTGTTTAAAATTGTGATTAAAAGTTAGACTGGATCAATGTTAAATCACTCAAATCTAGACTGCAATGCAACAATGTTGTTGATTAAGATTTGTTTTCTTTTCTGAGTAAGTTTAAAGACATCAGAAAAAACAAATACAACAACAAATAAACTTTGAACAGTCGTGCCTTGCTGCCAGGAGCTTTTATTGATAAATTCTAATATTAATATTGCAGCAATGATAATCGATTATCAGTTTTTGCTTTTCTCCTTATTAAAGCATAAAGCAGTTGACTGGGTTTATTAATGAATCTGATATAAATAGCTGTCCCTCACTGGCTTGTGAATAGTCACATTAGAAAGCTCTGTATTCATCACTTTGTTTTGACACAATAAAATATGGATAAATGTAGCTTTATCTAGCCTCACTTTCATTGTGTAGAATACACATACTTTTAATAGGGGGTTTTCACTGACGTCACTGGCCAACTTCCGGTCCGCCATATTGGGTGGCTCACTTCCTTATCTCTAGTTGTCGTACACGTATTTTCGTATCGCGAATGGATAAGTACGCCAGCACGCTAGAGCGACCAGATAAGGACGTATATCTGAGGAAATGTTCCGTGATCGACCATATGGACCCCTATGCCCTCCACGGTGCCTTGTTTAGCCGTAATCCAGATGATTGGCCAAATGTAGAGCACGGCGACATAGTGCATTACCTGGTGTTCGGTGAAAACCCTCTGCACACTCTTGAGGAAATGAGAGCTTACAAGGGTCTAGAGGCTCACAACCAGTTCACATCTGGTTGGGTACGAGATGTCGAAGTTATGTACATCAAGGAAATCGCCATCATACGTGTACGGGTGAGTTTTAATAAGATGGTAAAAATGTAAACAATCCGACGCAAATGCGTCGCATGCTTCTGCGGTGGCTGACGGCCGGCGGTGCGCGAAGGCGCTTGGCTGCAGGGCCGATTGACGCCGCTCGCGGCTTTAATTATTTAAGCAAAACAATGACCAGTGCAAAATTAAGTTGTATTTACCGTATTTACGCCGGCAAAAGCCTACCGGCATAACCCGGAAGTAGCGCGGACGTCACTTTCCATATCGGACGTCTTCGGCTACCTTGTTTGTGGTGTGAGCGCCTATACTTCAGAACAGTTCTGAAGCTACAAGTCCTTGGAGTCTCATGTGCAGTTTACGAATGGATGGGTTCAGGAGCTGCCGATCATAAAGCCAGCAAACAGTGGGAACACAGTAACTCGTTCAAAGGTAAGCTGCGCTCAGATGGGCTCTGGCACATGCTAACTGTTAGTGCTAACAACCACTCACGCATGCAATGTACTTTTAACTAGCTGCTATGTGTTTCAAACGTTTAGAACACACTCTCATTGACATCGGGATACTGTGGAAAGTTATGTTCGGTCGTCTTACAGCCGCGATCCAAGCGAGCCGACGACTCTTTGTAATCTCTAACAGTTGTTCTCCGTGGTTGCGCCTCCAGGCAGGAAAGCGGTGGAAAATTAACCCGTTTCTATGTTTTTCCCATGGCGATCATGTGTTGCGCTGTTACAGCCCACAATACAGCAACGGTTTACATGTTTTAAATACTTAACAGTTAATTACCTGTGACAAAGTGAGCACCGCAGACTCTGGCGTATTCCATCTTAACACCGTCCAAATCGGACCTGGATATCCGTGTCAGCCATAGGTGACGGCGTTGTTCAGAGAGCTGTTTTGTTTTTTCACACTGATTCACTATTACGGCTGGTAGGCGATAGAGCGTTGATCTCCACCTCCACGGGCCGTGCAACCAACCATTAAACACGTTTTCCCCATTGTTCACTTCCAATACTGCCTAAGGCGTCATACAATGCAGGTCAACGGTGCGAAACCATAGACATATGTCTATGTGCGAAACGACAGACACCCAATATGGCGGACGCGGAGAGTAGTCACGTGAGCGTGACGTCAGCTGAAAACCCCCTATTAGCCTTACGAGTGTTGAATTAAAATTTATTTTAATTATATTTAATTCAAATACATAAAGGCATAGGTACATTTGCAGTCACAGACCCTGTTTATGGAGTACTTAAACGGTGTAATTCCCATGCCACACCACTAGTAGTGCTGTGATTTTTGAAGCTCCGTGTCAAATTGCCCAGAAAATGAAAACAGCGGCTGGCGGAGGACTGTTTCGGCTGCAAACTGTTGTGAATAAACCCACAGCTATAGCTGAAAGTCCCCCTAAGCAACAGTTAAACCTTGTAGTGTGTAAATGGAGAGTACAAAGGCAACGCAAACCTGTTTTCACCGTGTAAACAGAGCCAGAGACTGTACTACAGTGATGCAAGTGTATCCAGAGCATAGTTGTTAACTATAAATAATAACTGCCAAATTGATCAAATTTCAAGTAGGCGACTTGCTATATATGCATGACTTACCTTGTCACTCCTCAGAGCAGAAATACATTCCTCCGACAAATGATGACTTCTTAAAAAGAAATAATCTCCCTCCGTCTCTCCTCTTCTCCATGACACTCAAATATCCCGCAAGCTGATGCCGGGTTATGTTGCGTTGTTATGATGAGAAAATTATCTGGTTTTAGCTAGATAAGTCTCTCATTAAAACAAGAAACTTTTGCCGTTAAAGGGAGAAAGTTATATAGTTATAACAAGTTGCCTTGTCAGCCGTCTGGAAGCAAAACACTTTGGTACAATCCTTGAAAGTCACGTGACCTCCCACAGCCGGAACAGGCAGCCTGTGAGCCTGTGAGCCTGCGCTCAGGGCAACATGTGAGCCTGCGCTCGGGGTTTCAAATCAAGAAAATACGCATACAAATCCTTCTACGCATTTGTGCATCTCACGCGGCAGAAGGGTAGCAAAAATCACGTGTGTAACTTAGACTTAGAAAACTTTATTTGTCATTTTGTATGCACAGAGTGCGTACAGAACGAAATTTCGTTTCGCATACAGCTTGAAAAGTTACAGTAAGTAGCAGTGAATTACAGTGCAGCAGTGATTTCCTAGTAAACAATTGAAATGTAAACAATGTAACAGTGCAGGAGAAAAACGACATTGGTAACAGAGTTCGGCAGCATTTGTAGTGCTAGATAAGGATGCAATGATGGGATGTGCAATATACGAATGTTGTACAGAGTCCATTTTGTGGCTGTTCAACAGTCTGATGGCATATGTGCAAATGTGTAAATGTGCAAATATGCAAATGTGCAAATATAAGAATGTGGTACAGAGTCCATTTTTGTGGCTTCAGCAGTTCAGAGTCGATTTTGTGGCCTCAGCAGTTCAACAGTCTGATGGCAACAGGGAAAAAGCTTTTGCAGAACCTGGTGGTCCTGCAGCGGATGCTGCGGAACCTCTTCCCAGAGGGCAGCAGGGAGAACAGTCCATGGTGGGGGTGTGAGGGGTCCCTGATGATGTTACGGGCTTGGGACACACAGCGCTGAGATGAGATGTCCTTGATGGAGGGAAGAGGAGCCCCGATGATCCCTTCTGCTGTCCTCACCACTCTCCTCACGTTCTTCCAGTCGGAGGCACTGCAGTCTCCATACCACACGGAGAGACAGCTGATCACAATACTCTCTATGGTGCTTCTGTAGAAGGTCGTGAGGATGAGCGGGGGCAGGTGGGCTCTCCTCATCCTCCGCATGAAGTACAGTCGTTTCTGTGCCCTCTTCACCAGTGACGTGGTGTTTACAGTCCAGGTGAGGTTGTCCGTGATGTGCACCCCCAGGAACTGGGTGCTGCTGACCACCTCCACAGCTGAGCTGTTGATGAGCAGTGGAGCGTGGTCAGGCCGGTTCTTCCTGAAGTCTACGATGATCTCCTTCGTCTTCTCCACGTTCAGGATCATGCTGTTGTCTCTGCACCAGCCCACCAGCGGCTCCACCTCCTCTCTGTAGTCCTGGTCGTTGTCGTCTCTAATCAGGCCCACCACCGTTGTGTCGTCTGCAAACTTCACGATGTGATTGGTGGTGAACCTGGGGACGCAGTCGTGTGTCATCAGGGTGACCAGCAGGGGGCTCAGGACGCAGCCCTGAGGGGAGCCCGTGCTGAGGGTGATGACATCAGAGATGTTCTGACTGAGGTCTGTTGGTGAGGAAGTCCAGCAGCCAGTTGCAAAGAGGTGTGCTGAAGTCCAGATGTTCCAGTTTTCCTACCAGGTGCTGTGGGATGATGGTGTTAAACGCTGAACTGAAGTCCAGGAACAGCATCCGCACGTGCGTGTTCTTCTCCTCCAGGTGTTCCAGACTCAGGTGAAGAGCAGAGGAGATGGCGTCCTCAGTGGAGCGGTTCCGTCGGAAGGCAAACTGGAATGGGTCGAGTGTTGGGGGGAGACTGGAGACGATGTGTGACCAGCCTTTCAAAACACTTCATCATGATGGGAGTCAGTGCAATAGGCCGGTAGTTGTTGAAACAGGTGACTTGAGGTTTGTTTGGCACCGGAATGATGGAGGCAGACTTAAAGCTTGCAGGCACTGTGGCTTGGTCCAGCGAGGTGTTAAAAATGTCTGTGAGGACACCAGCCAGCTGACCTGCACACTCCATGAGCACCCGCCCAGGTATGTTGTCAGGACCTGGGGCCTTCCAAGGGTTGACTCTCCTCAAAGTCTTCCACACGTCGGCGGTGTCAAGGCAGAGCACCTCCTCTTCCTGATGGGGAACAGCCTTCACTGCTGGAGTGCTGTTTAGTGCCTCAAACCTCCCAAAGAAGTTATTTAGTCCATTGAGGAAGTCAGCATCAACTTCACCCACCGGGGGGGAGGGCGTGTTGTATTCTGTTATTGCCCGTATGCCTTTCCACATGCTCCTGGTGTTGCTGGTGTCATGGAAAAGCTCCTGAATTTTCTTAGTGTGGTTCCGCTTTGCTAACCTGATGGCACGGTTCAGGTTGGCTCTCGCTGTCCTCAGTGCCTCCTTGTCACCAGACTTGAAGGCTGAGTTCCGCTTGTAGCACTTGACGGACCTCCTCAGTAATCCAGGGTCGTTGGTTGGCTCGGGTGATGATGGTCTTGCTGGTGCTGACGTCCTCAATGCATTTGTTGATGTAGGCTGACACAGTCATGGCGTAGTCATCAATGTTGATCTTGTCCTCATAAGTTGCTGCAGCTTTGAACATGTTCCAGTCAGAGCACTCAAAACAGTCCTGAAGCGCCTCCATTGCTCCCTCAGTCCACACCCTCACCTGCCTCACTGCAGGTTTAGCTCTGATCAGCAGGGGCCTGTATGCTGGGAATAGCATCACAGAGATGTGGTCTGAAGAGCCCAGATGGGGGCGGGGGGCTGCCTTGAATGCGCCTTTAATATTTGTGTAAACCAAGGCTAGAGTGTTCTCTCCCCGAGTTGCAAAATCCATGTGTGGGTAAAAAGGAGGGAGAACAGTTTTCATATTTGCCTGGTTAAAATCCCCAGCAATGATGAAAACCCCCTCTGTATGTGTAGATTGCAGCTACAGTCCGATATAAAACACTCATAGCCTCTTTTGTGTTTGCGCTGGGAGGAACATAAACCACTGTGATGTAAACAACAGTAAACTCTCTTGGTAAGTAAAAGGGTCTGCAGCTAATAGTCATCAGCTCGATGTCCAGAGAGCAAAAATTTGTAACTAATCTAGCATTTTTACACCAATTGTTATTGGTGTAAACGCAGAGTCCTCCTCCACGGGTCTTACCGCTGAGCCAACCGAAAAACCGCTTGACTTGTAACCAATGATTTGTCTGTATTTCTGGGTCTTGAAGCGAAAATACTTCAGACACAAGTGTCTCTGTGTGTGCTTACAGATTGATCTACACATTTGCAAATCTTTAGTACACATTTGCAGATCTGAATACAGATTTGTGGATTTTTTTACACATTTTCAAAACGGATTACACACAAGTAGTTTTACACATTTGCAGATTGTTGTACAGACACACAAATCTCCTCACACATTTACAGATTTATTTACACATTTTCAAATCCCACTGGACACACACAAATCGAGATACAGACACACAACTCTTGACACACATTTGCAAATGTTAAAGCTACTATTTTGGCCCCATAGAACCCCTCCCCTAGATGATACAGTGAGGCCACTATTGATCCGAGACATCCCCTCATCAACACCAGTCCCAAGGAAAAAACAACAAGCAGCTGGAGCCGACGTGATTCAATCTCCCTTAACTCCGATACCAAGGACCACGCCCGCCGACGGGGGGGACAAACGGGTCAGTTGTCCCGGGCCCAGGACAGAGGGGGGCCCCAAAGCTGACACTCTGACTGACCATTAAAATGGTGTGTCAGCTTCATCCAAAGTCTCTGTGTCACGGCACGTTGCTGCTCCCCCTCCCCTCTCGTAAATGGCTCAGCGGCGCCAGCCAATCAGCACGCAGGCTCAGCCTGGCCCGCCCACTCAGCTGTCTCTCACAAACAACCGCGTTGCGCTGCTCAAACTCAGAGAGAGAGAGAAAGCAGGAGTGGTAAAACATGAAGAGGGAGAAAGAAGCGCCGTTTGGCTATATTTTAATACCTTAAATGAAATCAAGCTGTATGTTTTGTAAAAAGCCGATTATATTCAGTGGAAACACAACAAATTTATCTAAGCACGTGAAAAACCATGAACAAGAAAACGTCAAGCGACAGAAACAGATAGAGGAGACGAAACTTCTCTCATTGCCCCGACAGACCCACAGACTGACGTCATTGACTGAGGCGTTTCAGTCCTCCAGAGAACATCCAGGTAGATCAGAGTGGTCATCTTCAGCAGCAGTTCATGGTAACTTTCAAAGTAGATATTATCTATCATATGTTACTGGAGCCCACACAGAAAATGTAATTAAGACCTTGAAAGAACCCAGTACATATATCCTATTAAAAGTGTTATTTAAGATAAGATAACATTTGCTAATCCTTTATTTATCCCACGACGGGGAAATTAAATCAACAGGCAGGTGCACACAACACAGACAAAATTACATAAGGATTGAAAGATATAAGAGGTGGATTAGGAAAAAAACACTATGAACATAACATTATTATTATTATTATTATTATTTAATTGTAATAATAAAATAAAAATCACAAAAACTGAAAGGTCAACAGTTTCATGATCAATCAATCAATCAATTTTATTGTCAATTACAATTTGCATTGCAATCAAAAATTCAGTTCCAGTACAACCGTCCATCACATACACTTAACAAACATTTTGGGGGAACGATTGACTGAGGCCTTGCATTGCCAGGAACGCAGCCAGTCGGTTGCTGCTACATCAGCACAGCCGTTAGGCGCATTCCTCCAAACTGCCCCGGACCCCGCCTACACGGTGCCCACAGGTGCTGCCCTTGAAATCTGTTGAAGGAAGATTAAAACATGGGGGTAGTTGAGGGAGAAAAAGACAAGAATTTATCATACTGTAAAAACCTCTCACGTTACAGTATGAGAAATCCTACAAAAAAACTCATTGCTTAAAAAGGCACAAATATAACGAGACACATAATAGCAGAAGGAAAACATTTGAGATTTGTCGTGTGTAAGTTCATGAGATAAATGTAAGTCAGTGGTGTGTGCATGTTGTGTGGAATTTTGTATGTCCATGAACGCCGTCCCGCCGGCAGGCAAGTGTCCTTGATGGAAAGTCTTTATCACTTCACAGCCAGCTGGACGCCTCCACAGATGTCTTGCAGGGGGGGGAGTAAGCAGGGGGAAGTAGGTCTGTGCGATTTTGCCACAACAACGCAGGGGAGAATTTAGATAGTGGGAAGTTTGATTTAAATAAACAATTTGTTTTGAGAACAAGCTGAAACACATTTTCCCTTCAGCTTTAAAGTCTTTTCATCACTCGCTCCAGGGTCCAATTTTCCAAATTAGACGGCTCTTTTCGCGTCTTCACATCCAGATGTTATCCCATCTCGCCCCTTCCAACCACCGCAGTCAGCTTGTCCATCTTAATGTTCTGTTCATTCACCGCCTTAGTGATCGCGTCATATGCTGCCGGTAGCCTCATCAAGGCCGAATTAACCACCAGCAGTCGCTGAAATTGCTGATACATCAGAAATCCCCCAAATCCAATGAGGAGGAATCCAAGAATCATAAATCCAAATATATACACGTCTTCGGCGTCCTCCACGGAAACCATTGAGAGGCACACCGTGGACCACCGATTCCACCGATCCAAGGTGTATCCCGCAAAAAAAGTTCCATCGGGACAGGAATGCTCCCCGTTCCTTTGCTTTCCAGTTGAAAAAATTTGATCAATCGCATTTAGAGACCAGCTGACGAGATCCATAATTTCCTTAGCTTCTGTTTCCGAGCTTTCGGTTGCTATGAAGAAATTGCACAAAGACACAGAACGAAGCAAATAGCAGGAGAGAGGGGGGGCAGGGCAAAGCAGATAAGGAGCTCTGCAGAGAGCTGAAAACACGACCGACCTCGAAGAGAGTCAGAACAGACAGCTGATACATCAAGCTTAAGGACTGGCTAATATACAGCAGGTCAAAAAATGCCATATTTTGGCTGCAGTGCTGCTGTTCTCTTATGAAGAAAAGATCAACTAGTGCACTAAATTCAATAGATGGGTTGAAAATATCCAGTATAAAATACAGAGATTTCGAGGGCATGAAGTATACAGTTAAGCTTACTTTTTTTTGGTATGTGTGTGTGTGTGTGTGTGTGTGTGTGTGTGTGTGTGTGTGTGTGTGTGTGTGTGTGTGTGTGTGTGGTGGCGGCAGGTGTAGAGGGGGGGCCCAAAAACACTGTGTTGTCCTGGGCCCTAGCAAAGCTGTCAGCTGTCCTGCCAAGGACTAATCAGCCAGCTTGAGCCATAACACTTCTTGTCAGGTGTCCGACTGGAAACCCACTAAACTTCACTGGGATTTATCTGAAAAACAGGTTTGCTGCTCGTCAGCAGGAGTCTACGATGGACACCTCTCCTCCAAACATCAACAAGAAGCATGAGACAAGATCAACATAACACAACCTCCTAACGTGACCCAGTAACCACAATTTATGCCAAAAGTTGTTCTTGTTGGGGATACAGCAGTTAATGGAGTTGATCGCCTCTGCAGCACAAAGAGCAAGAAGGTAATCTGCTTCCCAAATGACAGTGTCTGATATAACACAGAAAATAACCTTATTAACCACTGATCAGCCGAACACTGAGACTCTTATCATACATGTGGGCGACAGTGGTGGAGGAGTTAGGGAGTTCATCCTACAATTGGCGTGTTGCCAGTTTTATTACCCGCTCTGACTGTCTCAGTTGTCGTGTCCTTGGGCAAGACATTTAACCCAAATTGCCTACTGGCGGTGGTCAGAGGGAACGGTGGCACTGACGTATGGCAGCCTCACCTCTGTCAGTCTGCCCCGGGGCAGCTGTGGCTGCTACCATAGCTCACCACCATCAGGGTGTGAATGACTGATTATAGTGTAGAGCGCTTTGGGGTTATCGGCCTACATGCCATTTTACCATTTTTTACATATTGGAGCAGGCCAAGCAAAAATCAGAAATTCTGAAAAATGACTTTATTCATCTTCTAAGAACAGTCAGAAGTCTGAAAATGAAGGTGTTTATCGTTGGACCAATACCACAAACCGGACGTGGTGATGATAATTACAGCAGACTGCTTATGATTAATAAATGGCTTATTGAATAATGCTCTGCCAGCTCCGTGAACTTCATTGACACAAGATTTTCTGGGAGCTCTATCATCTGTTCAGACACAATGGGGTTGGACTAAATCAATTCAATTAAGTTTTATTTTTGACTCTTTCCAAAGTCAGACTCCATCAGACCCTTCAGATTGGTCAGAAAGTTTCCTCTCTAAGGAAACCCAGCAGGTTGCATCAAGTCTCTCCAAGCAGCATTCACTCCTCCTGAAAGAGCGTAGAGCCACAGTGGACAGTCGTCTGCATTGTTGATGGCTTTGCAGCAATCCCTCATACTGAGCATGCATGAAGCGACAGTGGAGAGGAAAACTCCCCTTTAACAGGGAGGAGAACCTCCAGCAGAACCAGAACCAGGCTCAGTGTGAACGCTCATCTGCCTCGACCCACTGGGGCTTAGAGAAGACAGAGCAGAGACACAGAAAGCTCAGAAGCTCACATTGACCCAGGAGTACTTTCTATGTTAGATGGTAATAGAGGATGATCTGCCTCCCCTGATGATGTCACAGCTAACAGAACACCAGACCAGGAGTACCTTCTATGAAGAGAAAAATGACAGAGAACAAAAAGTTAAAAGTTGAAATAACAACAACAAGACATGTTGCTCCCCAGTCATTCCTCCCCATCCCTGCAGCCACACATCTAGGATCTTGGGGGTGGGGGCGTCACTAGGGAGATGGGAGGATTTCCCAGCCCCGCTGTCTGGTGACATCCTTGACCCCAATTTTATTATACTTCTTAGACACTTTCATTTATAACATTCTCAACACACACATATGTAGGGAATTATTGGGGGTTAAGACATCTGGAGAGACATTTAGACATTGAGGGTTCTGGGTAGGGTGCATAGGGGGTTGAGCTGGCACCTGCTACCTTCCGGAGGGAGGTTGGACTATGCCGGGCAACCCCTTTTAGGCTCCTTGTTTTAAACGCACTTGTGAACAACATGCAACAACACAACATTTGAGCAGGCGGAGGCAGACTCTGGGTCTTCCCCATCTTGATGTTGGGGTTCACCTCCCGGGTCCAGGATACCCTGGATTTATATATCTCTCTGCAGGTGTAGAAGCAGACTAAGAGGATGTTATAATTGCTCACTTCCTTTCCTTTTTGACCTTTTCTCCCTTTTAGCATTGTGTCTCATCTGTCCCCCCCCCCTCTTTTTCCTTCCCATTTCAGAGTCCATTGAACATGAAATAGTCCCAGCATACAATCTAATAAAGCTTATTGCACATGTAAATCAAGCAGAGCACTATGGTGAAAGCAGTAAGGTTCCACTTGTGAAAGTAAAATCTGTTGGGCTCTTTTTGCCATTAAGACAACAATTCTTATTGCCACACTGCCAGGCAGGACACAAGAAATAAATAACAAGCAATGCAAATTGGAAAAGCAGTAGGAGAACAGTAGTGAGAGAAACAGACCCTGATGTCCTCCAGCAGCCTAGGCCTATAGCAGCATAACTATAGAGGTAGCTCAGGGTAACATGAGCCACTCTGACTATAAGCTTTGTCAGAAAGGAAAGTTTTAAGCTTAGTCTTAAAAGTAGACGGGGTGTCTGCCTCACGGACCAAAACTGGGAGTTGGTTCCACAGGAGAGGAGCCTGATAGCTAGTAGTATGTAAAGAATACAAGGCTGGCAACATTCAGAGACATCACTGTCTTTTGAATAATGCCAAAACTGTGACAATTCTTAAAAAAATAAATAAAAAAATTCACAGAATTAAAATTTACATTCATACAAAAATATGAAAGTGCATGAAAAAAAATATTACTTCAATGAATACTTACCCTAACCCATCATTTCACAACTTCAGATAGTCAGCTTTGTCCAGCCCCATCAGCTTTTTCCTGTGAAGCACTCAAATATCACTTAATGGACCTCAGATGTCATTCATGTGCACACAGAACTAACAACCATCGATTAGTGGATTCAGGTGCACTAATTCAAGCATAGAACAATGTGGGTTCTTGAGGAATAATAGCTGCTGATCTTCAAAGTTGCTCAGCATTTGGATCCTTTGGTCTATACTTTGTCTGTGTCACAACTTTGGGCAAAGTCAAGACTCCCAGCTGGATCTGATGAAGCGTAGAATCAAGAGAAAACCTATGGGAAGCAGATCAAAAGGAGGGGTTAATCCCTTCTATTGAATGTTTGGCGACAGCACGTGATGGCCTAGGGTGTGTGTGAGATGAGAGTCATGAGGGCAGGATGAAACTTTAAAGCAGATAAGGGTAGAAAAGACCTGCTAAGTGTAAATAACAATTCATACTGGTGAGGTTTATGTTTTAGTTTATACATTTTGCAAATGCTTTGCAATGCCAGGTTTGGTCACAGGTGACAGTTTAGAAATAGAGGGAAAAAACAGATGGTGCTGTAGGTAGAGGTGAGGAAGTACATAGCAGGTGCTATGGTATGATTCAACTGAATTAACTTTGTAAAGTGCCTTCCAAAAAAAGTAAAAATCAAAGTAACTGGACTTGTTTTCCGTAGTTTGAAGACGTTTTGCTTCCTCTCCAGGAAGCTTTCTCAATTGAAAAAGTCTGGAGTAATGTGGAGCATCAAGCTTTATACTACTGCCCAAAGAAAGGCCTTGTAATGGCTTAGATAACATGCAGATTCAACAGAAACAGGTCCACCCCATAGTAATGGGCGGTCGTTAAAGTCATTAAGCCAGCAGATTGAACCGAAACTGGTCCACTCCTCTGTAACGAGGAGTCGTTAGGGTTGTTATTGGCCTGGCTTAAAGGAATGATGTTTTGATCCCCCGTATGAGGGTGAGAATTGAGGTGATGATTGGCCGGAATTAATCCTATAGCTGTATTGTAAGTTTTGATTTCAAATCAAACAGGACCCTCAGACAGAGGCTGGTGCATCCCAAGGACAAAACCCCCAAACCTAAGATGAGCGGAGTGGTGTCTGCAGTTCAGTGCAGTGAGGAATGTTCTGATCTTTATATTGGAGAAACCAAACAACCTCTCCACAGAGGCATGGCTCAACACAGGAGAGCTACCTCCTCAGGACAAGACTCTGCTGTCCACCTACACCTTAAGGACAAAGGACACTCTGTGAGGACCAACATGTTCTCATTTTGGACAAAGAAGACAGATGGTTTGAAAGGGGTGTGAAGGAAGCCATCTACGTTAAGAGAGAAAAACCAACCTTAAACAGAGGAGGAGGCCTTAGGTTCCAACTCTCAAAAACTTACAATACAGCTATAGGATTAAGTCCAGCCAATCATCACCTCAGTTCTCACCCTCATACAGGTGATCAAAACATCGTTCCTTTAAGCCAGGCCAATAACAACCCTAACGACTCCTCGTTACAGAGGAGTGGACCAGTTTCGGTTCAATCTGCTGCCTTAATGGCTTTAACGACCGCCCATTACTAAGGGGTGGAGCTGTTTCTGTTGAATCTGCATGTTATCTAAGCCATTACAAGGCCTTTGTTGGGCAGTAGTATAAAGCTTGATGCTCCACATTACTCCAGACTTTTTAAATTGAGAAAACTTCCTGGAGAGGAAGCGAAACGTCTTCAACTATGGAAAACAAGTCTGGTTGCTTTGATTTTTACTTTTTTTGGATTGACCATGACCTGATTACTGAGAATCTTCACCAGCATTTCGTAAAGTGCCGTCACCTGATATGTTGTGATTTGGCTCTTTATAAATAAACTGAATTCAAAGCATTCCACTACGACCAAATACTGTGCCTCCTTCCACGTTGGATGCACATATTTAAAACCGATAAAGATTTCCAGGTGATGGAGCAGACAGAGGACATTTTATCATTCTCTTCCTTTTATCTCCTCTTACT
The DNA here is from genome assembly GCA_037039145.1 of Fundulus diaphanus. Classification (NCBI taxonomy): domain Eukaryota; kingdom Metazoa; phylum Chordata; class Actinopteri; order Cyprinodontiformes; family Fundulidae; genus Fundulus; species Fundulus diaphanus. Next base: position 57,220,410 of record CM073132.1, on the reverse strand, counting down.
TTCACCTCTACTCTTTTTTTTTTTCTTTTCTTTCACTTTTTGTTCTTCCTTTACTCTCCCATTGTCATGTCCATATAATTTGAAATTCTCCTTGCAGGAATCATAATAAAGCTATTTACAAGCATAAATCAAGTGGAGCACTATGGCGAAAGCTGTTTGCTCCACTTGTAAAAGCAAAATCTGTCGAGCTCCATCTGGCATTGAGATATCAATTCCTATTGCTAGACAGGACACTGGGGAGAAAAAAAAAAAAAAAATAAATAAATAAATAAATAAAAAAAATAAATAAAACCGATAAAGATAATTTACAAAATTAAAGGGGAAGTCCGGTCAACAAGGAAAAATCAGGGTATCATTAGCTATAACTAAAACTAATACGTTCGTGGTTATTTAATGAACTTATCTTTAATCAATAAGAAAATAAAAACATAAATTGTCGTCTGAATCACTGTGTATGGGGGCTGACATTACTGCCCATATTTGGGCAGTCAGGGGCGTTTGACATCACATCCTGCGACGTAGAAAAGCGGAAGCGGCGACAGCATTTCTCTCCACTTTCCATGCAAAGTCAATAGGAGCCGTTCTACACAGCTGCGATCATCAATAATTATTTCGGATTTCCAGAGGACTTCACCGCTGACATTCCCAAGAGCTATTGCTGAAGCAACAATGCCCACGTGCATGGCCATCGGATGTTCCAACACAACTGGTAAAAGAGGAAAAAACATAGCTTATTTCAACTTCCCGATTCATGAGCCACCGGGCTCGGCGCTGGATTGCCAACTTGAAGAGCGGATTTGCCATCTAACTTCTGGCCGGAGAGAAAACACGTCATATACAGTGACCATCTCGAAGAAGAATGTTTTGAACATGACATGAGGGCGAGGATTTTCAGTAAGTTATTTTTAAATTTTCAATTTAGAAGTTACGGGGATGGTTACCGACCAGAGGGGCGGAGGGATACCATGTGGTATCCCTCCGCCCCAGCATGTGCTGGAATGCTTTTATATTTTAATACTTATACAATAATGACCACCTGCCCTATTTGCTAGGGGGCAAATATATAACTTAAGTCACTTCAGCGCGATCTCTCCTCCGCTGTGTGTGTGTGTGTGTGTGTGTGTGTGTGTGTGTGTGTGTGTGTGTGTGTGTGTGCGTGCGCTCCGCTGCAGCGCCGGCAAAGCCGTGCTCCGCCCAGCATGTGCTGGAATGCTTTTATATTTTATTATTTATACAATAATGACCACCTGCCCTATTTACTAGGGGGCAAATATATAACTTAAGTCACTTCAGCGCGATCTCTCCTCCGCTGTGTGTGTGTGTGTGTGTGTGTGTGTGTGTGTGTGTGTGTGTGTGTGTGTGTGTGTGTGTGTGCGTGCGCTCCGCTGCAGCGCCGGCAAAGCCGTGCTCCGCCCAGCATGTGCTGGAATGCTTTTATATTTTATTATTTATACAATAATGACCACCTGCCCTATTTACTAGGGGGCAAATATATAACTTAAGTCACTTCAGCTCGATCTCTCCTCCGCTGTGTGTGTGTGTGTGTGTGTGTGTGTGTGTGCGTGAGCTCTGCTGCAGCGCCGGCAAAGCCGTGCTCCGCCCAGCATGTGCTGAAATGCTTTTATATTTTATTATTTATACAATAATGACCACCTGCCCTATTTACTAGGGGGCAAATATATAACTTAAGTCACTTCAGCGCGATCTCTCCTCCGCTGTGTGTGTGTGTGCGCGCGCGCACACACACACACACACACACACACACACGCGTGTATATATATATACTGTAGGACCCGACTGAGTTTGCAATGGAAATAGGTACGCTGGATTCCGTCAAAAGTCCGGTTTCTGTCAAGAAACTCTTCTAAAACATCCATATCGCTATCAGATGATGATGACTCCACGGAACTCTCATCACTGTCACTAAATACTTCATCACTCTCTGCTTCGTACAGAGCACCAGTCGCCATCTTGGAAAATAGTGCGCCGTGACAAACAGAGCGTTGAAACTTGCTCAACAGCGGGTCCGCCGAGTGACGTCAAAAAATGGGAGGTGACAGTACTATTCTTGACCAAGATGGATTCCTCCACATAAACATGATTAAATGAGAATTATTCTTAATTAAAAAAACGTATAATTTTTTGCACAGTATGTAGTAGTTTTATAGTACTTTCAGCAGTTTGAATTCTGATTTTGACCGGACTTCTCCTTTAAAGTATTACTCAATGTAAGATCACCAATCTATTATCCGTCATTTTTTTTCAGACACAAATCTGATGTTCTGAAATGAAACCTTGCTCTGTAAAACAAAGCCATGAAGTCATATTAAGGAAGCAACTTCTCCCAGCATTAATTCAATTCAATTCAATTCAATTTTATTTATATAGCGCCAAATCATGAAACATGTCATCTCAAGGCACTTTACAAAATCAAGTTCAATCATATTATACAGATTGGGTCAGATTATACAGATTGGTCAAAGTGTCCTATATAAGGAAACCAGTTGATTGCATCAAAGTCCCGACAAGCAGCATTCACTCCTGGGGAACCGTAGAGCCACAGGGAGAGTCGTCTGCATTGTACATGGCTTTGCTGCAATCCCTCATACTGAGCAAGCATGAAGCGACAGTGGGAAGAAAAACCACCCATTAACGGGAAAAAAAAACCTCCGGCAGAACCGGGCTCAGTATGAACGGTCATCTGCCTCGACCGACTGGGGTTACAGAAGACAGAGCAGAGACACAACAAGAGAGACAAAAAAGCACAGAAGCACACATTGATCTAGTAATCTGTTCTACATTAGATGGTAGTAACGGGTGAGCCGTCTTCTCTGGATGATGTCAAAGTTAACAGAACGCCAGACCAGGTGTACCTACTATGAAGAAAAAGAGAGAGAGCAAAAAGTTAAAAGCTGAAATGACGACAGTCATTTCAATGTAATACAATGCAAAACTGGAGAACCGTAGAATGAAGAACAGTAGAAATCAGTAGAGTGAGAAAATTAGACCCTGATGTCCTCCAGCAGCCTAGGCCTATCACAGCACAACTATAGAGATAGCTCAGGGTAACATGAGTCACTCTAACTATAAGCTTTGTCAAAAAGGAAGGTTTTAAGATTAGTCTTAAAAGTAGACGGGGTGTCTGCCTCACGGACCAAAACTGGGAGTTGGTTCCACAGGAGAGGAGCCTGATAGCTAAAGGATCTGCCTCCCCTTCTACTTTTAGAGACTCTAGGAACCACCAGCAGACCTGCAGTCTGAGAGCGAAGTGCTCTGTTAGGAACATACGGGGTAATCAGAGCTCTGATATATGATGGAGCTTGATTATTAAGGGCTTTATACGTTAGAAGAAGAATTTTAAATTCTATTCTTGATTTAACAGGAAGCCAATGAAGGGAAGCTAAAATTGGAGAAATAGGATCCCTCTTGTTGATTTTCATCAGAACTCTTGCTGCAGCATTTTGGATCAGCTGAAGACTTCGAACTGCATTTTGTGGACTTCCTGATAGTAAAGAATTACAATAGTCCAGCCTTGAAGTAACAAATGCATGGACTAGTTTTTCAGCATCACCCCTGGACAGAATGTTTCTAATTTTGGCGATATTCCGGAGGTGAAAAAAGGAAACTCTGGAAACCTGTTTAATATGGGATTTAAATGACATGTCTTGGTCGAAAACAACACCAAGATTTTTAACTTTATTACCAGAGGCCAAGTTAATGCCATCCAGATTAAGTGATTGATTAAGAAGTTTATTTTTTGAGGACTCTGGTCCAAAGATTACAACTTCTGTCTTGTCAGAATTTAAATGCAGGAAATTTAAAGTCATCCAGCTTTTGATGTCATCAAGACATGACTGCAGATTAACTTGTAGAAGTGTAGAATGAACAAAAAGGGAATGGAGTTATGATCTTCTCTTATGATGAACTGCAGTGGATTTTGTCAGGCAGGCAGGGATGAGCAGGAGACCAGAAGGAAGCAGGTAGTGAAAGACCAGAAGAGGCGATGTAGACCAGGGAACCACCAGAACGGGCAGAGCAAGTGGTTGGGACTCACAGAGAAACAGGCAGAGCTGCAGCACACAGACAACCTTTATCTAAAGAGTCCAGCTGGCTGAGCACACAGGATCTGGTAGCGGAAAGGCACATCGAGATGAGAAGAGAGACGTTCTGGCAGCGATGAGTTAGCTGAGGCAGGTATATGTGGGCTGGTGAACAGGTGACCAGAGCTGAATGTAATTACTGCCAGCAGGTGGAATTGATGTGAGCTAACTCATAAACATTCTATACACCCCATTGGACGTGCCTACAGGGCGGCCATCTTGGGTCAGACCACAGATCAGACAGCTGCTGTCAGAATGAATAGGAGGCAGCTCAGATCTCATCTTAATCATATGTTCACAGTGATCGTGACCTTTCAGACAGATTACAAATATTTATTTAGAACTAAAACAATTTAAACTGAAGTCAAACTGGATGAGATATATACACACAGTTATATATTTTGCAGTTACATATTAATATAATAAACACAAATTATACACACATCTCTCTCTCTCTCTCTCTCTCTCTCTATATATATATATATATATATATATATATATATACACACACACACACACACATTTTCATAGACTATTCATCGCAATCCCTTTTATCATAAGTCGGATCCAACAGGGTAGCTTCCTACTTCATGTACATTTACAAATGACACTTTAAACTGTACAAAAAACAGATACTCATCAGTGACCATCTGCCACTTTTTAAGAGTAAGTGATGACAGCAGCACTGATCTACTTTTTGGAGAGAAGTTGGAAAATTGAATATAGATGGTATTCAATTCAATTTTCAATTCAATTTTATTTATATAGCGCCAAATCATGAAACATGTCATCTCAAGGCACTTTACAAAATCAAGTTCAATCATATTATACAGATTGGGTCAGATTATACAGATTGGTCAAAATGTCCTATATAAGGAAACCAGTTGATTGCATCAAAGTCCCGACAAGCAGCATTCACTCCTGGGGAACCGTAGAGCCACAGGGAGAGTCGTCTGCATTGTACATGGCTTTGCTGCAATCCCTCATACTGAGCAAGCATGAAGCGACAGTGGGAAGAAAAACCACCCATTAACGGGAAAAAAAAACCTCCGGCAGAACCGGGCTCAGTATGAACGGTCATCTGCCTCGACCGACTGGGGTTACAGAAGACAGAGCAGAGACACAACAAGAGAGACAAAAAGCACAGAAGCACACATTGATCTAGTAATCGGTTCTACATTAGATGGTAGTAACGGGTGAGCCGTCTTCTCTGGATGATGTCAAAGTTAACAGAACGCCAGACCAGGTGTACCTACTATGAAGAAAAAGAGGGATGGTATGACATCATTCAGTCTAAGCCGCATAATCTGTCTTGTCCGGTCGAAGTCCTCTTCCTTGAACTGCTCACTGCACAACCTAGATCGATTCGCTGCAACAAAACAATCCCGTCGCACGGCCAGCTCCCACTTTTTTCTTAGTGTACTGTCTTTGGGAAAGCTGGAGTGAAATAAGCAGCCAGATAAAGTGATATTAAAATGTTGCTACATGTGATAACACCCCACTCCCCTCATATTATTCCTTCAAACTACTACTGCTACTACAACCAACAGTGCTCGCTTTTACATCATTGATGAGGATTATCTCCAACTCATTCATATATATATATATATATATATATATATATATATATATATATGCCAGGAAAACTGTAATAGTAAAGCGTGAGGATTCTCTACCATAAAATCTTACTTATGGAAGATAATTCCCCGGGATCTGGTTTGTAGTGTGTTTTTATTTGCGCACCCATAAGCGGAGCAAAAGTCGGGCATCCTGGGACGTGACTATGGAAGTTTGCTAACTGTCAATACAAAATGGAAATTATGTATTAAGTTAGACCAGGGGTTCCCAAACTTTTTTAGCCGCGCACCCCCAAGATTTATATATATATAAATACATATATACATATACATATATATATATATATATATATATATATATATATATATGTTACACAGGGGAAAATATGTTTCTTTTGTATTTATTTTCAGTTGTTTGTTGTGTTTTGCATGCTTGGATTGTTTTGGTTTTTCTGCTTTCCCCTTTAACAACCCAAACACAATGGGCTGAGGCTGGTCGACTGAGGAGGCGGAGCTCACTAATTGCACAGCTGCACCCAGGTGTCAGCAGAGGCCTATAAAAGGAGCTTGAAGAGAAGGGCAGGAGAAGCTGACCCTGCAGGAGAACGACACACTGCCGAGCAAAGGAGCAGGCGGGATCTGCATGCCAGAACAGACGGCCTAGTACAGAGGATCAGGGCAGAGGGAGCCTCTGCCCGCGCCTGTAAGTAGCACTCTGCTTTGGAAAAGAGTATCGGTCAGATGAAAGTCCTTCAAGAGGATCTTGGAGCAGAGAGGCTGGCGTCTTCCTACTTGTTTCTTTCAGCTGGGGATCGAAGGTGTGCTGCAGACGGGCGGCCTCCACCAGAAGCATCATTTCTAAGCGGAGCTCAACCCCTGGTCCTAATTGGTGACTTTTAAGACAATTGGTGAATTGCTGTTTTTAAAGGAAGAAGAAAAGGACTCTTTTATGGTGCCACTATTGCTGTGACTGTCCTTCTGTGGAATAAATCATCTTGAACTGGACTGTTTCACTGGTTGGGTTCTTGAGTTGTTTGCTCCCCCTTGTGATCAAGACAGAGCGTGGGGTCATATTGGCCACATATATATATATGTGTGTGTGTCTGTGTGTGTATGTAAATAAATAAAACGGTTGCAGTTACAACTCAAACGTCGTAACAACGCTTCTAAATCTGAGTATGACGCACAATTTCACGCCGCAAAATACAAACACGAAGCAGTTTGATTTTTGTCCGATGACGAGCGAGAGAGAGAGAAAGAACTGGTAAAGCATTACAGAGTAACAATAAGTCTAGCGCTCCATAAAGATGTTATTAATCAGAGAAATCTTTCTGATTGTTTCACAGCGGTTAACTTCAGCAGGTAAACACGCCCACAGCAACACACCTTGGCTCCCCCAGCCCGTTTCTGTCTGAATATGCGCCAAAACTGCCTCTTTAAAATGATCTGCACGGCGCAGTCTGCGCCTTTCTGAATCGCAATGAGAAGTATTACACATATATGCGTGAGCATAATCAAAAAATCCCCCCAGGAGCAGCGTTTTCTTTTTCCAGGACCCGCGGTAACGACCGCAGTGTGCGTGTCATGCGCATCAGAGCTCGTCACCGGTTCAAAGTCGCGGCACCATGAGCAGCAGCGCTGCGCGATCCATAGAGACCGAGTCACTCAATTTAATCTCGTAAATAAAACTTTTGGCCAGAATTAAATGTTTCCTCTGCTGACGTAAACGACGTAAAGCCAGGAGAGAGGAAGAGACATTTTCTGATGCGCTCGTTTTCTTCTCCTGGATCCGTTGCGATTTTCTCCTCTGTTGCCTCCAAATTCTCTCTCACTCTCTTCCTCTCCTCTTTAATGACTAACTTTCACGTTAGATGTCTCACCTGTTCCCCTGATTTCAGCCTATTGAGCATATTTGCAAGAACTATTGAAGCAGAGACCACACATGCGCATATACAGCACAATGCAGATTTTTCATCTTAAAATGAAGCGTAGAAGAAGATTTCTTCTAAATAAATACAGTTTATTAACATTTTCGTGTTAATAATGTATCGTTCCGTTATGACACCCAAGCACCAGACGAGGTTTTGCTGCTAACACTTTATTTTACGACGAACAGGACGGGACAACTTTCACTTCGCCGAATAACGACTCCTCTCCCCGGAAGCCACACATTTCTTCCGCTATGACCCCAAAGTAATCTGATTTAAAGGAACAGTAAGTGTGCAACGGTATTTATCAATAAAGTCTAATAAGGATCATTACAATACATTTTTATTTATTGATTAAATTAACAGTTTTTTGAGCTTTACAAAAGAAATGCTTTTTTACACTTCTTTATTGTGTGGGGGGAAAAAAACACGGTCGCCATTACAGTTTTTGCCTCGCGCACCCCCTAGTGGCAGCTCGCGTGAGCTGCCACACTTTGGGAAAGCCTGAGTTAGACTATCATTTAATTTAATCAATTGGTCTCATGTAGCCCCTAAAGGGGTGATGTTTTCAGTGAGCTAATTTATCTGGAAATCGGTTGAGAATTCACCGGATTCAGAGTGTCTGAAAACATAAAGTACCACTTTCCTGAATTGACGTGAATTCTCTCTGACCGCAGCTTGGTCTTAACCCAAGATGGCCGCTCTGTCGGCACGCCTCTGACCCGACGACGCGGCATCTACGTATACATGTCTGTGGGCTAACTGACCGGGGCTGAGTTGATAGGACAGTGGCTGGTGGCTGAGAGGTGGCAGGCTGAAGAGAAGTCCAGAAAAGTCCAAAGGCAAAACAAACAAAAACCCAAATCACGACAGACTATGATGCTGTCAAGTCATAATTGTGGAATATTTCTACAGCCCTCATGTATAATGCAAAACTGCTCTTTTTGACCATTTCTGTGGGATTTTTTAAAAGATTATCCCTGATCAGATCCAGAATCAGAGCAGAAGTCATCACAAAATGCTGCCTTAACAATGGGATGTCTGCAGGTTTTCTCAACGTCACCCAGCCTTTCTGGTGTTTCTACTGAGGACCTCATAGATAACTTTAGTCTAAATATCATGATGCTTATACATGACATAAAGTTTTGTTCTAACCCTAACCCTAAGTCACCATGGAGAAATGCTCCTACAGTTAGAACTCTGAAAACTATCTGTAAGAAACTTGAATGCCCATGGATAAATCCCCTTACCACCTGTCCCACCAAGACCTGCAGTAACTGCGGATTTTTTTTTCCATACAGAATATAAATATATATATATATAATATATATATATATATATATATATATATATATATATATATATATATATATATATATATATATATATATATATACAGGGGTTGGACAATGAAACTGAAACACCTGGTTTTAGACCACAATAATTTATCAGTATGGTGTAGGGCCTCCTTTTGCGGCCAATACATCATCAATTCATCTTGGGAATGACATCTACAAGTCCTGCACAGTGGTCAGAGGGATTTTAAGCCATTCTTCTTGCAGGATAGTGGCCAGGTCACGATGTGATGCTGGTGGAGGAAAATGTTTCCTGACTCGCTCCTCCAAAACACCCCAAAGTGGCTCAATAATATTTAGATCTGGTGACTGTGCAGGCCATGGGAGATGTTCAACTTCACTTTCATGTTCATCAAACCAATCTTTCACCAGTCTTGCTGTGTGTATGGGTGCATTGTCATCCTGATACACGGCACCTCCTTCAGGATACAATGTTTGAACCATTGGATGCACATGTATTTTTGCCTGTTTTTCCCTGCCATTCACTATATGCACGCGAGAAAGCAACAACAAAAAAACGCGTGTTAACATCAAATAAACATGCAAGCATATCGAGTTAGCAAGCATTTCAGTTTGAAGTTCTTCCAGCATTAAATATGACAGAAACAAGTTAGTTGTAACCACTGCAAAGTTAAACTTTCTTATCACCGGAGCACCTTGAGTTTAACATATCACTTAAATGCCAAACACACTGTAGACATCACCAAACAATTCAATGACTCAGAGAAGCTAACCAATGTAATGGCGAAGTGGATAGCTACTGTAGACCTTTTTTTGTGCTTCACACTTTGGTATTGAACATAAAATGGTAATGCTGCTCCCTGCTGTTACCTCAGAAATTGCCTGTTTTTGGTAGATTTTTTCCCCATAAAGAGAATTCCCTGTCAGTGGCAATAAGCTTTAATTTATTATTATTGCTATTTTTGTTTTACTTGTTTAAGTTGAGCTATACACTAAATATGTGTTACTGATAAGTGCTACAAATGTTACAACACTTTTGTTCATATGGCAGCAGAACATTAAAATAAAAGTGCTCTTTACACTACTTTTGAATTCATATATATATATATATATATATATATATATATATATATATATATATATATATATATATACCTACCCTCATCCTCCTGAGCAGGTGGATGGTTCTCTGTCTCACAAGCTCGTGTTCTCTACCAGAGGCCTGGGAGCTTGAGGTTCTTCTTAGGATCTTGGCTGTTCCTCTTCTGGACTGAGATGTCTGATGTTTCTCCAGGATTCTGGTGGAACCACTTCTCCAGAGTGGGGGTTACAGCCCCGAGCGCTCTGAAGATCACGGCCACCACTGTTGCCTTCACTTTCCAGGCTCTGTCATGTTTTGCTGAGGCAGAGTAGCTGGACCAGAGTGCAGAACAGAGCAGGGGAGCAGCATGATGAAGTGATGATAATTTAATGATGAAATTAACACTTACAAAGTCCAAAATAGTACAGAGCAGGAAATCCAAAACTGGTGAATGTAACGATTGTAGGTGTGAACCCAAAATTCAGCCGAACACACAGTTACGTTAAAAAGGTTTATTGGAAATGATTACTGTAGACAGACCAGGAGTTGCTGACAGAACCAGACTGGAACAGATACAGGTGGAGCGCACACGAACTGAAAACACCACAGCGGCAGAGCACGAGTGAGGTGATGCGACGATCTGGCAGTGAGTGGATGAGTGAGGCAGCTATCTGAAGGCTGATGAACAGGTGATCAGAGTTGATCACCTGTTACCTCAAGGGGAACATTCTCCTTCCCGTCAAACGGTACTCGATTCAAACAAGTTTGTTTGATGCTAATACCTGAATGTCTGTTTATAATCTTGATACTAGAGCTCACAGAGTATCAAGAAAATTAGAAGATAAAGAGGTGAAGACAGAAAGTATGTACCTTTAAAACCAAAGAGACATGTAATTCAACTTTCTGCCACAGTGTAACCAGTCATTTCAATTGATTAATTTTTCTGAAAAACGGGAATAGCAATTAGACAATGCAGGATACTTTTTTTTCTTCCAGAAATCTGAAAAGTGTGTTGTGTTCATATTTATCTCTCTCTGCTCTCTAAATAAAAGACGGTAATCCTAAAAGTGACCTATTTAGTAAAAAGATTATATTTAAATAAAATTAAATCAGAGGAATTACTGTGCAGCTATTTTCATAAGGTTTAATCAAACAGAGATATGAAGAAATACAGCAGTCTGGTGATTTGTGCAGTTCGAAGGGGCTGTGGTGGTAGTGGCTGATTTTTGAAGCCACGTCACTTTCTTTCAGTTAGGTTTACCTTAACATTCATGATTTTTTTAATGCATTTTGTTGTCTTATACTGTGTGGTTATTGACTGGTTGAATCCCTGTTTTGGATTTTAAATTTGACTTAGAAAGCTACTTAATTAGAAGGAGATGTAACCTTAGAGCTAAGAAATCCTGTTTTGTTACTCTATTGTAGGATATTATCTTAAATAATACAGATCTAACTATAAAGAATTGAAATAAGCCTGAAATAAGCTGAGAATCTAGAACACCCTGCTCCATTGTGTTGTGCAATCAAGCCGTGAGGAAAAAAATCAGACTGAGTTGGAAACAGCATGAAACTTTTACAGGCCCTCAGGGGACTGCCTCTCACAGTAGGGGTCTCACTGTATAAAGACCAGCTGCCAAGTTTATCACTCTCTTTCACCTGCTGCCCTAGTAGCAGCATTGGGGAGAACACGCTCATCCTCCTTATCTTATCTGATTTGGTGTTAAATACTGACAAGGTTATTATAGTGGGTGATTTTAACATCCATGTTGACACTGAATGTGATAACCTTAGTGTAGCCTTTAAAACTATCCTAGATTCAATTGGTTTTGCTCAAAATGTGCATAAGCCAACGCACTCTCGGCTCCATACTTTGGACCTTGTGCTGACATATGGCATTGATTGTGAAGAATTAACAGTATTCTCTCACAACCCTGTCCTATCTGATCATTTTTTAATAACATTTGAGTTTAATCTAACCGATTTCTCCACCCCCAAAAGAGGGTTCCATTATAGTAGATCTTTATCGGATAATGCTGTATCAAAACTTAAAGAGTCTGTCCCCCTCTTAATATCGTCAGTATTGCAGAAATGCCCTGTAGATGGCAGCAATGCTGTTTCTTCCCATTCACAAATAGATACATTTGCTAACAGTGTGACTTCCTCATTGCGTTCTGCATTAGACAATGTAGCTCCCTTGAAAAAGAAGGTGATAATTCACAGGAAGCTGGCTCCCTGGTTTAATTCAGAGCTGCGTTCCTTGAAGCACAATGTTAGGAAATTGGAGAGAAAATGGCGCTCTACACACCAAGAGGAATCCTACTTAATCTGGAGGGACAGTCTATTGTTGTATAACAAGACCCTTCGCAGAGTTAGAGCAGCATATTTTTCATCATTAATTGAAGAGAATAAAAATAATCCTAGATTTCTCTTTAGTACAGTTACCAAACTTACTCAGAGCTGCAGCTCTGTTGATCCATCCATTCCCTTAGCTCTTAGTAGTAATGATTTTATGGGATTCTTCATAAATAAAATTGATGCCATTAAAAATAAAATAATTGGCATCCTCCCAAACATGATTACCTCATCCCCAGTAAGTAAGGCAGCATTGGAGGAATCTTTAGAACCTGCGCTGTGTCTGAACTGTTTAGAAGCAGTAGAGCTTTCTGAGCTATCTAAAATCTTAGCTTCATCTAAACCTTCTACCTGTATGTTAGACCCAATCCCAACCAAGTTGTTTAAGGAGGTATTCCCTTTGATCAGTGGTCCTATTTTAGACATGATTAATCTATCCTTAGTAAATGGATATGTACCACAGGTTTTTAAAGTAGCTGTTATTAAACCTTTACTTAAGAAACCTTCTCTTGATCAAGATGAGCTAGTAAACTACAGACCTATATCTAATCTTCTTTTCTTATCTAAAATTCTTGAGAAAGTAGTTGCTAATCAACTTTGTGAACATTTACAAAGCAATGACCTACTTGAAGAGTTTCAGTCAGGCTTCAGAGCTCATCATAGCACTGAAACGGCTCTGGTGAAGGTCACTAATGATATTCTCATGGCCTCAGATAATGGACTTGTGTCTGTACTTGTCCTGTTAGATCTTAGTGCTGCATTTGATACAGTTGATCACAATATTCTCCTACAAAGACTTGAACATACTGTAGGGATTAAGGGGAAAGCATTAGGCTGGTTTAAATCTTATCTGTCGGACAGATTCCAGTTTGTTCATGTTAATAATAAATCTTCCTCAAACTCTAGGGTCACCTGTGGAGTACCACAGGGTTCAGTCCTTGGACCAATTCTCTTTACTATATATATGCTTCCGATCGGCAAAATTATCAGACAGCATGGGATTAATTTCCACTGTTATGCTGATGACACTCAGCTATATTTATCCATAAATCCTGATGAATCCAATCAATTACTTCGACTGCAGTCATGTCTTGATGACATCAAAAGCTGGATGACTTTAAATTTCCTGCATCTAAATTCTGACAAGACCGAAGTTGTAATCTTTGGGACAGAGTCTTCAAAAAATAAACTTCTTAACCAATCACTTAATCTGGATGACATTAACTTGGCCTCTGGTAATAAAGTAAAAAACCTTGGTGTTATTTTTGACCAAGACATGTCATTTAAATCCCATATTAAACAGATTTCCAGAGTTTCCTTTTTTCACCTCCGGAATATCGCCAAAATTAGAAACATTCTTTCCAGGAGTGATGCTGAAAAACTAGTCCATGCATTTGTTACTTCAAGGCTGGACTATTGTAATTCTTTACTATCAGGAAGTCCACAAAATGCAGTTCAAAGCCTTCAGCTGATCCAAAATGGTGCAGCAAGAGTTCTGATGAAAATCAACAAGAGGGATCATATTTCTCCAATTTTAGCTTCCCTTCATTGGCTTCCTGTTAAATCAAGAATAAAATTTAAAATTATTTTTCTAATGTATAAAGCCCTTAATAACCAAGCTCCATCATATATCAGAGCTCTGATTACCCCGTATGTTCCTAACAGAGCACTTCGCTCTCAGACTGCAGGTCTGCTGGTGGTTCCTAGAGTCTCTAAAAGTAGAATGGGAGGCAGATCCTTTAGCTATCAGGCTCCTCTCCTGTGGAACCAACTCCCAGTTTTGGTCCGTGAAGCAGACACCCCGTCTACTTTTAAGACTAATCTTAAAACTTTCCTTTTTGACAAAGCTTATAACTAGAGTGGCTCATGTTACTCTGAGCTACCTTTATAGTTTTGCTGCTATAGGCTTAGGCTACTGGAGGACATCAGGGCCTATTTCTCTCACTCTACTGATTTCTACTGTTCTCCAGTCTACTGCTCTCCAGATTTGTATTGCATTACATTGAAATGACTGTTGTCATTTCAGCTTTTAACTTTTTGTTCTCTCTCTTTTTTCTTCATAGTAGGTACACCTGGTCTGACGTTCTGTTATCTGAGACATCATCCAGAGAAGACAGATCACCACTATTACCATCTAATGTAGAACAGATTACTGGATCAATGTGTGCTTCTATGCTTTTTTGTCTCTCTTGTTTTGTCTCTGCTCTGTCTTCTGTAACCCCAGTCGGTCGAGGCAGATGACCGTTCATACTGAGCCCGGTTCTGCCGGAGGTTTTTTTTCCCGTTAATGGGTGGTTTTTCTTCCCACTGTCGCTTCATGCTTGCTCAGTATGAGGGATTGCAGCAAAGCTAAGTCTGCAGCCTAACTTGTGCATAACCAGATGTAGTAAAGAACCCGTCGATGCCGAAACCAGCCTTGTGATTTTTCTCGGCTGTTACAGGGAAGCTGAACACGCTTCAGCCTCCAGAGAACAAACACAGCCACGCCAGGAAAGGCCGTTTGTAGGTCCGATGCTGGAAAAGCCGTTCAGAGAGCCCATGCTGCAACCCCCTTAACAGGCCGAGCGACCCCCTCCCTGGAGCCATGTACAGCTCGCCCCGCCAGACATGGCTTCCCAAATTACAGCTGTTTTCCCCTTTCAAATTAGCCGCTGCTCGATGCTGAGATAACCAGCTTTACTCCGGTTGCAGTAATTCATTGCAACCGGACGCCCCATTGTCACAACCAGAGACAGCGTCAGAGGTTTGACAGAGAAATAAACAAGGAAAGTTTAGAATGGTTCACCTAATGTGTTTTCACTGTGTTTTTAAAGCTTAACTGAGCTAACACCCAAACCCTGCTAGCATTCTGGAAACCAAGCTTTGCTGATGTGGTTCGAGTGTGTTTTTACGGTTATAACAAACTTTATTTCCATAAGGGTTTTATACATCGATGGGATATTAATGTTTTCCCAGTCTGCTCATTACGGCCAAATAGAACTTAAGGTCTTTTTAAATTAGGGCCAAAGGTCCGCTAGGAAAGCGCTATTAGCTTCCCGGGTAACATTATTGCTACCACCGAGTCAACGCAACTACGATTCGTTTTAAACATAAGGTTTTTTTCGTTCCGCTCCACCATCATTCGATAGTGCTATGAGCGTTATTATCGCATTAATATGGAACAGTAATGTCGATTTAATGGTGTTTTGTATAACTTTAGGATTAACCCATCAAGCGACTGATCGCTACAGTGCCCCTAGCTTCCTGGATAAATAATTGCATTAATAAAATCAAGTGTCCTAAAGATTTATTTTACTGAGCAAATCATTCTTTAAAATGTTATTTTATCAAATATTGTTTGTTTAACTCAGGATTTGCATTGTGAATGGGTTGAAACACATACCAAATGTTGTTCTGAATTAGTTAAACTAATTTAAGATCATTCCATGTTCTTTAAGTTGAACTTTGGTTCTTTAACTGAGATCTGCAGTGAACCAGGATTCACTGAATCATTCCGATGATGGTTTTTCAACTATCTTATTTTGTCCTTTTGTTTCTTTTGCGTGTAAATAATTCCTTAGCTTCTTTTTATCTTATTTTTGCTTAGTAATTTTAGTTAAGCTTCACTAGCCTAGTGGAGAGAATGTGTTGATTTAAATATAGTGTTAATTCAGATAAATAGCATTCTATAGTGATGTTCTCTGGATGTTCATTTATTTCTGTTAATAAATTTTTGAACTTGAAGAGAAGTTGTCACTCATTTATTCTATATATGTGTGCAGAGTTTGCTGTTAAAAGATCGCCAGTGCTCGAAATAATCCCTTTCAACCATTGTCCTGATATCAGCTGTTTGCGCTGATATTCACCGGACAATACCAGCAGACAGAGAGTTATGTATTAAACATTAAATAACTAAAACAGTGTATTATAATAGCACAGCAGTTGTTATCTACACACTGGTAGTCCAAAGTTCTTTCTTTAAATCAAGATTTTTTCTGAAAGTTATTGTTATATGCTAGGTTATTTGCTTAACTTTGATAAGTTGAAAAATATCAGTTCCTGCCCTCTTTAGATAATACTGGTGTTAAGAGATGATGAGAGAACACATGTACTGAGATCAGAGTGGGATGAGAGACATGAAGGGAAAGAGAAAGGTCCCTTAAATCAAATGTGGCAATCAACAAGATATCAGACTCTCCATTAGGATGAGTGAAAACTTTCTTCCCGTCTTTGAAGTGGTTGAAGTGAGCTGAAAGTGTGTGTAAGCACACAAATTGCACCTCCTGTTACATGAGCACCTGTTTCCATCCCCCACCACGAAAGAGCCAGCAGTGCCACAGACACACACAAGGATTTTGGTAGAGCAAGGAGAAACAGAAGAGCAGAAGTAAAACCTCAAATTCCAATGAAATACATTGTGCTATTTATAGCAATCTAATACCCTAGTCTGATAGAGCTGGTCAACTAATAAATATCTATTTCTCTTTTTTTAATACATGCATGACTTGACAGGGGAAAAAAGGTTGTTTGGAGAGAGCTGGATCATACGGAAGCTGCTTAACTTAATTTACCCGGCCGGCCCGAGTTCGGGTCAAGCAGACTGGTGTGCATTTTGAGCTATTTCAAGATATGGGCTAAACACGCTGACATTTTTTCACTCACATGCCTTTTAAAACATTAAAGTTTGAAAGGCATGTGAGTGAAACATTAAAGTTTCTAAAACAAGTCACAAAATTATTTTTTCACTAATACTTTTTGTTTTAAAGTAGTTTAAACAAACTAAGTTAGATTTAAAGATCCATCCGACATGTCAGATTCTGCCGGAAATATGCAGCAGCACACAGCCGTTTTTTTGTCCCGCCCCATTATGGCTGTTATTGTTGGAAACTAAAGACTCTTACCTTTCCAACAAGGGGTCGGGGTTATTGACTGACCCTTTACGGTGACACAATTTCAAATATAATAATGACACAGAAGAAGAAAATTACTGTTTGGGAAGCTTTGGAAGAAATTCGGTAGACCAGTGATGGAGAAGTCTACGAATCAGCAGCTTGGATTTTGAAGTGGAAGAAGATGAAGAAATGCTTCTGAGAGACCCGGTTCACGAGTAAGTTGCACTGGAACTTTTTATTTCCAGCATCTTTACATGACGTGTCTGCTATTTCAGAAAGAGGGCACATGAATACAGTGGGAAATAATACTGATCTTGTAATCAGAAAACTTGGCAATGAGCCGTTATCTTCTTCAAGGTCTCCCCCTCTCTCCTGCTCTCTGTGTCAGATGTTTAGTTATTCCTCTGCCTCCTTTAGTGATAACGGTACATATAATAAATGTGGTGTTTTTGTAGCTTTGGAGGCAAGGGTGACGGTGGACGGACCAAGATGCATGTTGAAGCTGATGACAATATAATGATGAATGCAGGTTACAGAATCACAGGAGTCATGATCACGACAGAGATACGACCAGAGCAGGGTTACATGAAACAGGAAGGCGGATGACCTGACAATGAGTCTGATAGAGGAAGCTGAATTTAAAAGGGAAGAGATGGATGGAAACAATGGATGGATAATGGGGCAGTTCTCAAATGAAGTCACATTTTTCCCAAGACAGCCGGTTTTCCAGCTGGTCGGACAAGAATGCACACTACATTGGCGCCAACCGCAATACTAATCATTTTGGAAGATTACAACATCCCAGGAGCTTCATTTCAACCTGCTTCAATCAAGAAACCCAGCATAGAGCAGGTGAAACGTTGGTTGAAATATAGAGGGGTCAAAATGAGCAGAAAGAAAGCAATATTAGGTAGGAGAGGCTGTCCTCTCCTCTCTCACAACGGATCAAACCCAATTCAATTCAATTCAATTCAATTTTATTTATATAGCGCCAAATCATGAAACATGTCATCTCAAGGCACTTTACAAAATCAAGTTCAATCATATTATACAGATTGGGTCAGATTATACAGATTGGTCAAAATGTCCTATATAAGGAAACCAGTTGATTGCATCAAAGTCCCGACAAGCAGCATTCACTCCTGGGGAACCGTAGAGCCACAGGGAGAGTCGTCTGCATTGTACATGGCTTTGCTGCAATCCCTCATACTGAGCAAGCATGAAGCGACAGTGGGAAGAAAAACCACCCATTAACGGGAAAAAAAAACCTCCAGCAGAACCGGGCTCAGTATGAACGGTCATCTGCCTCGACCGACTGGGGTTACAGAAGACAGAGCAGAGACACAACAAGAGAGACAAAAAGCACAGAAGCACACATTGATCTAGTAATCTGTTCTACATTAGATGGTAGTAACGGGTGAGCCGTCTTCTCTGGATGATGTCAAAGTTAACAGAACGCCAGACCAGGTGTACCTACTATGAAGAAAAAGAGAGAGAGCAAAAAGTTAAAAGCTGAAATGACGACAGTCATTTCAATGTAATACAATGCAAAACTGGAGAACCATAGAATGAAGAACAGTAGAAATCAGTAGAGTGAGAAACCCAAGGAAGAAACCCGCTGAATCCACGTAGAATTGCAGCTAATACTAAGAAAAAATATATATGTATAATTCCAGGCCTGTTTTAATTTCTTATAGAGCTCATTGCAGAAGACCAGTAAGCAAACCACCACACATCGCTTCCAATCATGACAAATGCCTGCATTTAGCTGGTGTTTATACACACTGGGACTTTTGCTGCTCATAAAATAGACGTCGTGGGGTTGGGGGGGTTGAGCCCCGCTCTCTTGCAGCACGGTGCGTTAACCACAAAAAGGCGCTCTGTCTGAAAAAAGTGAAGCCCAAAAAAGTGACTTTCAGAAACAACCTTAAGAAACCGCAACTGCCAACTCACAAAAGTTACAAATGACTTTACAGAAAAACAAGCACAAAGTTGTTGATAATAAGCGGACTAAATGCAACACAATTAAACAGTAACAGCAGATTACTGATTGCAGGATCCCCAGGAAGCTAATCTAAGTAATCACACCCCTGGGGATCCTGACAATTTCAGAGTCCATGTCCTGAGATACAGGGAGCCTTTATGTGCCTCTGAAGGTTCAGGTCTGAGTCCACCACAACACCAAGGTATTGGCTCTGATCTGTGGTTTCTAGCTGTAGTAACTGAAGCTGTGTGCTAACTCTTGATCGATCCTCCTTTGGACCAAAATTTGGATCTTGCCAACAACCCTTGTACTCCCCTCAGGGAGTTGAACTGTTGAACTTTTTACCTTGGCAAGGGAAAAATAAATTGTGGGGATTTATGAAGATAATTCTTCAAGTACTTGTCTGTATATATTTTTGTAAATACTATATAACTATAATTCACTATATTTTCACAGTATGGTTGTCAGTGTGTGTGTTTACAATGTACCACTTCCCTCCAGTAGTCTAACCAAGAATCTTCTAATCTAGCTTCATCACTAACCAACTCATAAATAATATTTGGGACATATATACACTACCGTTCAAAAGTTTGGGGTCACCCAAACAATTTTGTGTTTTCCATGAAAAGTCACACTTATTCACCACCATACGATGTGAAATGAATAGAAAATAGAGTCAAGACATTGACAAGGTTAGAAATAATGATTTGTATTTGAAATAAGATTTTTTTTACATCAAACTTTGCTTTCGTCAAAGAATCCTCCATTTGCAGCAATTACAGCATTGCAGACCTTTGGCATTCTAGCTGTTAATTTGTTGAGGTAATGTGGAGAAATTGCACCCCACGCTTCCAGAAGCAGCTCCCACAAGTTGGATTGGTTGGATGGGCACTTCTTGCGTACCATACGGTCAAGCTGCTCCCACAACAGCTCAATGGGGTTCAGATGTGGTGACTGCGCTGGCCACTCCATTAACGATAGAATACCAGCTGCCTGCTTCTGCTCTAAATAGTTCTTGCACAATTTGGAGGTGTGTTTAGGGTCATTGTCCTGTTGTAGGATGAAATTGGCTCCAATCAAGCGCTGTCCACTGGGTATGGCATGGCGTTGCAAAATGGAGTGATAGCCTTCTTTATTCAGAATCCCTTTTACCCTGTACAAATCTCCCACCTTACCAGCACCAAAGCAACCCCAGACCATCACATTACCTCCACCATGCTTAACAGATGGCGTCAGGCATTCTTCCAGCATCTTTCCATTTGTTCTGCGTTTCACAAGCGTTCTTCTTTGTGATCCAAACACCTCAAACTTGGATTCATCCGTCCACAACACTTTTTTCCAGTCTTCCTCTGTCTGTGTCTGTGTTCTTTTGCCCATCTTAATCTTTTTCTTTTATTGGCCAGTCTCAGATATGGCTTTTTCTTTGCCACTCTGCCGTGAAGCCCAGAATCCCGCAGCCGCCTCTTCACTGTAGATGTTGACACTGGTGTTTTGCGGGTACTATTTAATGAAGGTGCCAGTTGGGGACCTGTGAGGCGTCTGTTTCTCAAACTAGAGACTCTAATGTACTTATCTAGAATAGTCATTTACCACATTAGCAATTTATAGAGTGTATTTCTTTAAAGTTAAGACTAGTTTAAAGTTATCTTCATTGAAATGTACAGTGCTTTTCCTTCAAAAATAAGGACATTTCAATGTGACCCCAAACTTTTGAACAGTAGTATATATATATATGTTACACTTTGTATAAAGATAGTTTTTGAATTTGAGGAACATAAATTGTAGAAATTTTGACTCCTATAACCTCTGCTGAATGTGCAACAGAACATGTTTCCTGTTTGAGGTGTTCTCAGCTTGTTCTCGTTGCTTCTGTGAAAGCCCTAAACCGATGTAAACAGCAATTACATCCCCCAAGCCAAACATTAGGCCCTGTGATTTAAACAGGAATGAGCTGGAACAAGCTAAAGCTCATTTTGTCTCTCTGGTGACAATATGTAACACCAAAGACTGGGGGATTTTTTTCTTCCTTTCTACACTTTGTAATAGACAAGGACATTAATGAACATGTTGCAGTACAAAAATAATTTGTGTCATTAAAAACATAAACATTTGACACCCTCCAACAATTGACAGCTTTAAAATGGCTTTGGGAGAAGGACAAAACTAGTTAATGTGCCTTTCAATAAATATGTCATTATCCAAAATGGAGCTTGGATAAATTAAATAGTCATAAAAACAAACAGAATTCTATCATCTGTTGGTTGTCCTGTGTCATGATTTGTCTTCGGATGAACCCGGACACAGCACGCACACACAGCTGTTTTTAAGAGAGCTTATTGCAAGCAGTGGATGATGATGACATGACGAACCAGAGTCTGTTACCCGGCGGGAATGTAGGATGCAGGAGCTGGCTGGCAGGTACAGAGCGGAGAGACTGACCAGGAAACGGGGAAGCTGCGCTGCTGCAGAACTGAGAGTGAAGCCAGAGACCATGGAGATGGGAGCGGCGGTACAGAGTCCAGCAGCGCAGCAAACAGGAACAAAACAGGACAGACGGGAACCAAGACGGGAGGACAGGCATGGTGTTGGGTTGACTGAAGTTACGAGCCGGCAACGAAGAACAAACTGAGGTGAGCTTATGAAGGGAGTCTGACAGGTGATGAGAATCCTGACTAATTAGTGTCCAACAGGTGTAACTAGTTGCAGAGGGAGGGTGAGCTGAGTGACAGAAGGATGAACCGAAAAACAACAGGAAAAGAAGCCAGACAAATTTAAACCATGACAGTCCTGTTAACCTGTAACTTGTCCTGCAAAAAAATGTTATTCATCATTTATGACATGGTAAAATGAGGAATTGAAAATGTAAATCTCATTGACATATTCCTAAATCTAGCTATGGCCTCAGATGGGGTAACTTTATTTGTGGGAAAGCTTCAGTTGGAACCCAAGTCAGAAATTGTAAAAGCAGAAAACTGATTGATTCAATAAGTTTAAGTTATTTTAAGGTTCAAGTAAAAATGGTCTTTAACATTTGAGATATAGTTTGTCTTTATGAACAAAACCCAAACGTTCTTGCTTACTTTGAATGTAATTTTCTTCTGTGGTGCTAAGTAGAGATGCAATAAAAAGGAGGCAGACTCAATTTAGTTATTGGATTTGACATACTTTTAAATATTAGCCTGCTCTTATCAGGTAGAAAACTAATTTGAAGCTCACAGGAAAACCTTTGGCCAATTCAGAACTGCTTGGATCCTCTTGGGGTATGGCTTCCCCTGCCTGCTCTCTGGGATGTGACCTAGTGATGGGCACCATGGTTCTCTTGAGTGTACTGAATCACTAGAATCAGTACATTAAAATGATGTGTTCAAATGTTTTGTTCACCGAATAATTCACAGTCACATAACAACATTTACATTTCATTACAAATATGTTAGGCAATTACCATGGCTTAGGTGCACATTTAGAGGAAGGTTCCAGTGCTGTGGAAGACCTTCTGCATTGTTCCAGTACGGCAGAAAACTCACACATCAGTCAATGACTTTTGACCCGTTGCCCTGAAATCCCACATCATGAAGGTCCTGGAGAGTGTCCTGTTGCAAACCAGCAACTATGAGAACCCCCTGCAGTTTTCTTATCACTGTAGAGTTGGAGTTGAAGACGCCATCATACACCTGCTTCAACAAACCCACTGCCTCCTGGACAAAGCACGCAGCACTATGAGGATCCTGTTTTTTTATTTCTCCAGTTCATTTAACACAATTCAGCCTGATTTGCTTTGTTGAGGCCTCCACCTGAGTATTCTGGAGTTTCTTACAATCGCCTGGATCTATGTGACAAACAGACCACAGTTTGTGAGACTGAAGGATTGTGTTGTCAAACCAGGTAGTCAGCAGCACAGGAGCACCACAGGGGACTCACCATTCCTTTTCACTCTTTACACCTCAGACTTCCAATACCAGACTTCTGTCATCTGCAGAAATACTCAGATGACTCTGCTGTCGTTGGATTCATCAGAGATGGATGAGAAGCTGAGTACAGGAAGATGGTGAACCACTTTGTGGCATGATTTGGAAATAACCATCTTATTCTGAATGTGAATAAAATAAAGAAGATGATTGTAGATTGCAATAGAAACAGGAATAGGACCAACCTGACGATTACCATACTGTGAGAAGAAGTGGAGGTGGTGGTGGAGTATAAATACCTCAGTGTTCACCTGGACAACAAACTAGACTGGAGACGCAACTGTGAATCTGTCTACAAGAAGAAACAGAGCAGACTGGACTTCCTGAGGAAATTTAGGTCCTTCATGGTTTGTAGCAAGATGCTGCAGATCTTTTAGAAGTCTGTTGTGGAGAGTGCGATCTCTTCTGCCATCATCTGTTGGGGTAGCAGCACCAGAGCAACTGACATAATGAAGCCCAACAAGTTTATAAAGAAGACTGGTTCTGTTCTGGGAACCCTTCTGGAACCCTTCTAGAACCTCTGGATATGACTTTGCAAAGAAGGATTGTCCATAATATGAAGAACATTATGGACAACCCTGAGCATCCTTTTCATTGTACAACTACAGTGTGTCTTCAGTCAGAGATTCTCCAGATAGCTGTAAGACAGACTGCTACAGGAGATCCTTCTTGCCTGCAGCATCATCATCATCTACAACAACTGGTAGAAGAAACCTCTTTGAGTTACACCAGCATTTAATTTCCCCTTGGGATTAAAAAAAGAATTAATTGAATTCATAGAACTTTAGATGCATTATCTGGTTCTTTACATTTAATATAGACAATACGTCTACTGTTCTCCAGATTTGCATTGCATTACATTGAAATTACTGTTGTCATTTCAGCTTTTAACTTTTTGTTCTCTCTCTTTTTTCTTCATAGTAGGTACACCTGGTCTGACGTTCTGTTGACTGTGAAATCATCCAGGGAGGACAGATCACCGACTATTACCATCTAATGTAGAACAAATTACTAGATCAATGTGTGCTTCTGTGCTTTTTGTCTGTCTTGTTGTGTCTCTGCTCTGTCTTCTCTAACCCCCAGTCGGTCGAGGCAGATGACCGTTCATACTGAGCCCGGTTCTGCTAGAGGTTTTTCCTTCCCGCTAACGGGTGTTTTTTCTTTCCACTGTCGCTTCATGCTTGCTCAGTATGAGGGATTGCTGCAAAGCCATGTACAATGCAGACGACTCTCCCTGTAGCTCTACGCTTCTCCAGGAGTGAATGCTGCTTGTCGGGACTTTGAAGCAATCAACTGGTTCCCTTATATAGGACATTTTTGACCAATCTGTATAATATGATTGATTTGACTTTGTAAAGTGACTCGAGATGACATGTTTCATGAATTGGCGCTATATAAATAAAATTGAATTGAATTGAATTGAATAAGCATGACTTTAGTCACTTTAGATGTGCCATCTATAGAACTTTAACTGCCTATTTTGTCTCCTGACAGGTAAAACAAGTAATAAAGATCAGACAGACTTTTCAGGCTCTCTTCTTAACTTATTTTCCCTCCCTCTTGGACACTCATGCTCCAATAACAACCCAGACTGTCAGCTTTTCCCGCTCTGCCCCCCGGTTCATAGATGAGCTGAGAACAAAGAAGAGGTCTGGCCGTGTCCTAAAGCGTGCTTTCAAAACATCTGGCCTGACGGTGCACAAGCTAGCATACCGGAAACATTCCAGGACATATGCAAAGGCACTCTACAGTTATGTAAGGACACTCCTTCACACTGTAGTGCCATTAAGCCATGATTAGAAAATAAAATCAGATTGGATTGAAAGCAAAATTAAGCTTTACAGGCACAAAGACCCGCCCCCTCAGCAGGGTTCCATCGGTCCTACAAAAAAAGGAGAGAGAGTCCCCCTGCACAAGCCAGCTAGGCATGGGGCCTCATGGAAAGACCGACAAGCGGAGTAAATATGTGCCTCTCTGAAACTCAGTTCCTGCTGTTTCATTGGCACAGCAAAAGGGGGAAATCTCTCATCGTCCGGAGGACACGACTGGCATGGAAAAATGCCAGCCGAATCAAAGATAAGTCTCTTACTTCTGCTTAAAACAGATGCCGAAGTGAATGAATCCATCTACGCCGAACCAACTTTGTTTTGCTTCCTCAGCGGACTCCAGATGGAGCTAAAAAGCCGGCAAAGGACCCACTTCCCCAAACTGAGGGAAAAATCTGCTGAACTCGCCTGCTGCATGCTGGGGACTTGACTGCAACTGGGTCAGAGACCACTGCAGGGCCTCGGGCCGGCCGAGCCCGACAGCATTGTGGCTGGCCGCATGTCTGCTGCTGCTAAGAGCTAGCCCGTTGCTGAAAGAATAAACGATTTCCCTGGACCACGGCTCTTCCTTGGATGGCCAAAGTGAACCGAACTCACACGAGGCACCGACAGGTTCAGCAGAGAAACCACAGGGAAAGCTAAATGGTTGTTTGGAAAGCTTGTGTAATGCACACATGGTGTTTTTAAACACATGGAGCTTACAGGATAGCTCCCGCTAGCTTCTTCGAGTCAGGCCATTGCCGATATGATTCGAGTGTGTTTTTATGGTTATAACAAACGTTATCTCCATAAGGGTTTCATATATTAATGGGATATTAACACTAGAAGTCCCAGAGAATTTCAGTTTTCCTGCAAGCCCCCCTCCCCTCTTCAAGTTTGTGTATTCACTCTACCTTGCTAACTGTCCCTATTGTAATGCCTGTAATAACCTGTAATATGACCAGCCCTTCTATGCATGTTCCAAGCACTTTTCATTACCTGCCCCTGCAACATCAGACCTTTTTGCAGGAATATATTGATAAGTCATATCTAAATCTTTTATTTAGGCAAACCTGTTGAACAACCAGATATCATACGGGTCATAACCATGCTTTTCCAACAAGGCAAGGCAGAGCCTATTTATATTGTCCATTCAGACTCGTTTATATTGCAAAGCTCACTATGTGAAAGAAAGAACAACTTAGAGAATAATTGTATTTTGTCTTGTCTCGTCTTTTCATGTCATTCAACATTTCAGCTTAGAAAATGATAAACAGTATGACTTCAGTATTGGAGTAACATTTGTTTCACCCAAGGAAAAGTACTACATATGAAGCTACAATTGTCCCTTTTAGCAGTTTCCACAAACCCAAGGTGAGTCCTTCCTGCATTTGCGACAGTTATACTTTGTGCAATGCACACAACGCTCAGTGCTGTGGTTTCTGTTGCAGAGATTGCGCACCTGGCACTGTGTTGTTTTACCATGAGAACGTCTCTTCATCTCACGATGCTGTCTCATCTTTTCTTCTTGTATTGCCTTTTCCTGCATTAACCTGTAACGAAGTTCATCTGCAAGTCGCAGAATGAACTTTCGTCGACTGTCTTCAGACCCTGTGCATTCCTTGTACAAAACGTGCGCGTTTGTTGCAGCAATGCCAAACCGGTTTTGAGCTGGAAATCTATTTCCCCCCTGCTCTCAGGTAAAACACTCGTCAACAGAGAGGCTTGAGCTAAAACCGAAACTGAAGGGGGTGGAATGGTTCTCCAACAACAGCGCTAATGGGGCATTTACATCTGAAAAGGGATTCATGAGTTTTGAAGTACTGTTGGGGGGACTGGAGGCTGACGAAAATTCTCGTATCTCTGGGCTTTCTAGTGTTAATGTTTATGTTATCCGGCCCACTCATTATGACTAAAAATAAAGCCGAAGCTTTTAAAGTTAGCGCCGAAAATCCGCTAGCCAAAATGCTATTTAGCTCCCAGTGACTTCCTGTTTCCAGTTAAACAACTACGACTCGTTCAAGCATAAGGTTTGCTTCGTTTCGCTCCGCCATCGTTCGATAGTGCTATGAGCAATATTACCGCATTAATATGGAATATTGATGTCAATTTAAAGGCGTTTTGTTTAACTTTAGGATTAGCCGATTTTAGCGACCGATCGCTACAGCGACCTCTAGCCTCCCGGAGGTATAATCGCACTAATAAAACCAAGCGCCCTAAAGTTAATGATTTTACTGCGCAAATCATTCGATAAAATATTATTTCCACAAATAATGTTTTGTTTAACTCAGGATTTGCATTGTGAATGGGTTGAAAAACATGCCAAATGTTGTTCTGAATTAGTGAAGCTAATTTAAGCTCATTCCATGTTCTCTGAGTCAGATCTGCAGTGAACCAGGATTCACTAAATTATTCTGATGATGATCAACCACTTTGTTTTGTCTTCTGTGTTCTTTTGCATGTATATAGTTGCTTAGCTTAGCTTCTTTTTTATCTTCTTTTTGCTTAGTAGTTTAGTTAAGTTTCACTAGCCAAGTAGAGAGGATTTGTTTGAAATATAGTGTTAATTCAGATAAACAACATTATATAGTGATGTTCTCTGCATGTTCATTTTATTTCTGTTAATAAATTCTTGAACTTGAAGAGAAGTAGTCACTCCTTTATTCTATGTGTGTGCAGAGTCTGCTGGTAAAAGATTGCCAGTGCTTGAATCATCCCTTTCAACCTTTGTCCTGATATCAGCTTAAGAGCTGATATCCACCGGACAATACCTAACAGAGAGTTATTTATTAAACATTAAATAACTTTAAAACAGTGTATAATTGCACAACAACACTTATTAACAATAACCCAGATAACTCATCAGAACTCTTGTCCACCATAAATCACTATTCTTAAACTCCATATCTCTCCTTTCTACAGTCACACAGTAACCAATTGCATTTTCTCAGCTTTTTCATTTAAAAAATAGACTACATCCATTCTTCATTTTCACCTTTCAATAGCACCACCCTAGACATTCCCTCAACGCCTATCATGCAGCACTTATCCCAGTTCCACCTCACCACACAGCAGCAGGTCGAGAATATAATCCATAAATCTGAACCATCCACGTGTCCCCTTGATCTCCTCTGCTCAAAACTCACCATCATTCCATTAGTCCTCTAATAACTAAAATCATAAACCTCTCTTTTGGAAGCCAGCAATATCCCAATTACTCTTTAAACAGCCATCATCAAACCCCTTCTCAAAAGACCCACCCTGTACCCTGAACACCTTTCAAATTACAGACCAATTTCAATCTTCAAAATGCTAGTAAAAGTTGTTTCCTCTCAGCTCCATAATCATCTCAAGTCCAACAGTCTATATGAAAAATTTCAATCTGGTTTTCAATAGTCTCACAGCACTGAAACAGCTCTTATCAGAGTCACCAGTGACCTGCTGATGTCTGCTGACTCTAGTAACACATCCCTCCTCGTCCTTCTCGACCTCTCTGCTACGTTTGACACAGTATTACATTGGTTTCACTCCTACCTCACAGAACAGAATGAGAGCGTGGTCATGGAGGAGGCAAAATCCAGTCCTCACACTGTCACTGGTGGGTTCCTTCAGGGCTCCGTACTCGGGCCTACCCTTTTCAGCATCTACATGCATGCCCTCGGCTATGTCGTCAGCAGGCACGGAAATCATTTCCATTGCTATTCTGATGACATTCAACTCTTCCTCCAGTTTACTCCCTCTAGTTCCCCCTCTGCCAACCTGATCTGTCTCAGTTCTGGCCGGGAGGAGATCAAGGCGTGGATGAGTCAAAACTTCCTGCAGTTAAATGGCTCAAGAACGGAAGCCATTCAAACTGGAACGTCTAACAATTAACACTCTTCTCCTATCACCTGTTTAATTTTTCAGCCACACCATTCCCCTCTCTCCCTCTGATACTAACATTGGGGTTAAGTTTGACCCTAAGCTCTCTTTTGACCTTTAACCATGTACTGTAACCCACTCCTCACCGGGATCCCTGCCAAGAGCCTCCAAAAGTTTCAATATGTTCAGAAAAGCGCTGCCCGCATCTTGATGAGGGGTGAAAACATCACTGTTGGCTCCCAATCCACCTCTGTGTAGAAGATTCTCCTGCACATCCATCCCTGTTGTTATGCCATCACACCATGTCTAAATTGTGTTTATTTTGAACATGTACGATGGGGAAGGAATCAGAATGCATTTTCAATTCAATTTTATTTATATAGCGCCAATTCATGAAACATGTCATCTCGAGGCACTTTACAAAGTCAAATTCAATCATATTATACAGATTGGGTCAGATTATACAGATTGGTCAAAAATTTCCTATATAAGGGAACCAGTTGATTGCTTCAAAGTCCCGACAAGCAGCATTCACTCCTGGAGAAGCGTAGAGCCACAGGGAGAGTCGTCTGCATTGTCCATGGCTTTGCAGCAATCCCTCATACTGAGCAAGCCTGAAGCGACAGTGGAAAGAAAAACTCCCCATTAACGGGAAGGAAAACCTTCAGGAGAACCAGAACCAGGCTCAGTATGAACGGTCATCTGCCTCGACCGACTGGGGGTTAGAGAAGACAGAGCAGAGACACAACAAGAGAGTCAAACAAGCACAGAAGCACACATTGATCCAGTAATCTGTTCTACATTAGATGGTAATAGCGGGTGATCTGTCTTCCTTGGATGATGTCACAGCTAACAGAACGCCAGACCAGATTTACCTACTATGAAGAAAAAAGAGAGAGAACAAAAAGTTAAAAGCTGAAATGACAACAGTCATTTCAATGCAAAACTGGACAACAGTAGACTGGAGAACAGTAGAAATCAGCAGAGTGAGAGAAATAGACCCTGATGTCCTCCAGTAGCCTAAGCCTATAGCAGCATAACTATAGAGGTAGCTCAGAGTAACATGAGCCACTCTAACTATAAGCTTTGTCAAAAAGGAAAGTTTTAAGATTAGTCTTAAAAGTAGACGGGGTGTCTGCCTCACGGAACAGAACTGGGAGTTGGTTCCACAGGACAGGAGCCTGATAGCTAAAGGATCTGCCTCCCATTCTACTTTTAGAGACTCTAGGAACCACCAGGAGACCTGCAGTCTGAGAGCGAAGTGCTCTGTTAGGAACATACGGGGTAATCAGAGCTCTGATATATGATGGAGCTTGATTATTAAGGGCTTTATACGTTAGAAGAACAATTTTAAATTATATTCTTGATTTAACAGGAAGCCAGTGAAGGGAAGCTAAAATTGGAGAAATATGATCCCTCTTGTTGATTTTCATCAGAACTCTTGCTGCAGCATTTTGGATCAGCTGAAGACTTTGAACTGCATTTTGTGGACGTCCTGATAGTAAAGAATTACAATAGTCCAGCCTTGAAGTAACAAATGCATGGACTAGTTTTTCAGCATCACTCCTGGACAGAATGTTTCTAATTTTGGCGATATTCCTGAGGTAAAAAAAGGAAACTCTGGAAACCTGTTTATGGGATTTAAATGACATGTCTTGGTCTAAAATAACACCAAGATTTTTTACTTTACTACCAGAGGCCAAGTTAATGCCATCCAGATTAAGTGATTGGTTAAGAAGTTTATTTTTTGAGGACTCTAGTCCAAAGTCGAATCACATTGGCAATGAATGCTAGCAATGAGCTACCTCCGTTAGCTCTTTGTTCCAAACACCATGTAAACGCATTACACAAACATTTCCACATGACCGTGCAACCTTTCCCTCTGGTTTCTCTGCCGAACTTGTCGATGCCTCGTGAGAGTTCGGTTCATTTTTGGCCATCCACGGAAAAGTAGCGGTCCAATGAAGACGTTGGTTCTTAGCAGCAGTGGGCTAGCAGCTCTTCGGCTATGAGCTAACCGACAGCGTGGTCGGGGCAGCTTCGAGGCCCTGCAGTGTCTCTGATCTCTCAGCTTGTCTGGTGAGGGAAGGCGACCGATCCACGTTGTCTCGAGTCCACTTTCCTGCAACAGCTGACAAAAATAAACAAAGCTGTTTCGGCATTCTGTACTTCGCGGCTGGTTTGCGCAGAAGTCAGAGTGCAACTTAGCTTCGATCTGAGTGATGAATCTCCGGATTCATATCCTCCGCTCCTCAGAGGACATGAATTTCCCCTCTTTCGCTCTTGTCACTCCATCAAAGCAGGCAGATGAGTTTCATAGAACTTTCTGTGCAGTTTGTGGGCTTTTGGGGCCCATGAGCCCCACATGGTGATAGCTGTTCTCAAGCCAGCCCCTCTTTCCTCCTTTGTCTCAGGGAGGGAGGAATGGTGAAGAAGCAGTGGAAGTCTGGAAGAAGTGAGGGTCTGGTCAGAAGTGCTCTGACCTTTTGTCTGTGGGGAGTGGTTTACAGCAGGCACCCTGCTGAGAGGCGGATCCTTGGTGGCTGTGGGGAAATTCTTTGCTTAAAATGCGTTTTGATTCCTTCCCCATGGTACACGTTCAGAATTCAATCTGACTTCATTCATTCCCTCATCATGGCCTTAATATCCTGGCACAGCAGTAGCACCATAGACATCATATACGTAGACGCCCCATTGGACACTGCCGGCCGATAGGCTGACGTGCCTACAGGGCGGCCATCTTAGGTCAGACCACAGATCAGACAGCTGCTGTCAAAATGAATAGGAGGCAGCTCAGATCTCGTTTTAATCATATGTTCACAATGCTCGTGACCTTTCAGACAGATTACACATATTTATTCAGAACCAAAACTATTTAAACTGAAGTCAAACTGGGTGAAAAATGTACACGCACTTACATATTTTGCAGTTACATATTAATCTAATATACACACAAATTATACACACATAAATCTCTCTCTCCTTCTTCCAATATATATATATATATATATATATATATATATATATATATATATATATACACACACACACTGATCTACAGACAACAGCACTGATTTACATATAGGAGCAAAAATATATACAGACAAGTGAGAGCAGAGGTGCCCATAACAGCATTTAAAAATTATATAATCCAAACCGCAATCTGGGAAAACAATCGACAAGAAACCTAATAATACATCTTAGAATGAAATACATTACAAAATCATAGCAAAACCAAAAATAATAATAGTATTCCCCCCCCCGCCCATAAATCATGTCTATCCAGTAATTTAGGAACAATATGGTTGTTTTTGATGTTTAATGTACTTCTCTCCGCTTCCATCCCTGCTACCCATTAGCACATATTATGTTGATTCCGGAAAAACTGTAACTGTAAAGCATGAGGATTATCTATCATAAAATCTTACTTATGGAAGGTAATTCCCCAGGATCTGGTTCCTGGTGTCCTTTTATTTGCGCAACCATAAGCAGAGTAAAAGTCGGGCTTCCTGGGACATAGCTCTGGAAGTTTGCTTACTTTCAATACAAAATCAAAATTATTTATTAAGTTAGACAATCATTTAATTCAATCAATTGGTCCCATGTAGCCCCTAAAGGGGTGACGTTTTCAGTCAGTTGATTTATCTGGAAATCGGTTGAGAATTCACCGGATTCAGAGTGTCTGAGAACATAAAGTACATTTTCCTGAATTGACGTGTATTCTGTCTGACTGCAGCTTGGTCTGACCTAAGATGGCCGCTCTGTCGGCACGCCTCTCAACCGAGGACGCGGCGTCTACGTATTCATGTCTGTGAGTAGCACTATGAGATTTGAGATCAAATGTAAAGTGCATCACAAACAAAATGTATTATTATTAATAAATGTCTGGTTTTGAAATTTGTTTTATTGCACTCAAATGAAAACTATATATAACTGCTGAAAAAACAGTTAATTCATTTTGTAACATTTATTTTATTCATTACTTGCAAAGTGGTTAAAATTGAAAAATATACATATATAGTAAAATGTTAAAAAATGTTAAAGAAATGTGACATGACTTAGGACTTAACTTAGGTCATGTCACATGACCTAAGTCAAGTCACATGACCTAAGTGTTTAAGAGCGGAAATGGCACAAATGGTAAATATGTTGAAGAAGTATGGCATGATGCAATGTAATTATACAACTTATTGTAAACATGTGTATATGATAATGACACTGTATTGTTTTTTATTTGTTGGTTGTTTTTATAGTTTCCACGGTGTCAAGGTGTCCTAATGTCAAGAGAGCTGAGAAAAATTAAAGATACCAAGGCATCAGTGTGACTTTATTTCCTGTGTAAAACCGGTGTAGTTATACTATAAATGTTTAAAGTGAGAGAAAAAAAGCAAATTGAGATTGAATGACTGAATACTGTTATAAAGCTGCGTGGCCTACATAAAAAAAATTAACATAAAGAAAACAAAAACAAATATAAAAAATCAAGTAACTAAAATAAACGATATTGCTCCTACACACACACACACACACACACACGATATACATTTAATTATTCTCCTCCTGTCTTCTCCACGCTCAATTTTATTGCTCTGTGTGTTTGTTAAGATAATTGGGACTGGGACGATAGAAAGTGTGTGTGTCTTCATTCGGCTTGGCTCGTGATTATTCGTTTGGAGATACCATTCCCTCTGGAATGACAGCATATCGAAAGAGGAAATGATGGAACGAATCACTGAGGGCAGTCAGTGCTTCATTCAGATTCAGGACTACAACAGGAAGCACGTCCAGCACCGACCTGGACGTGCGCTGACCTCCTCCTCAGCTGTACTGAGAAATGAATGAGTCCGTTAATCAAGTGATACGGTTCAGTTTGGGTTAGACTGAAATGTTCCTTGATAGTTTTTGTAAAAATAAGGATGTGATCAAGATTAAAAAAAATCTCAAAGAACATCATTTACCAAAGACTGAAACCCTGCGAGGGCCTTGGTGAGCCTGAAGATCATAAACAAATATTAAAAATTCCTAAAGGATGTTTTGAAGGGTGTCTTCTACCCTAACCCTAACCCTAACGGTATGCAAAGATCAATCTTAGGGAAGATAGTGGACTGCTGAAGAGGATCTAAAGCTGAGGTGACAAGTGGTATGGAGTCTGTATTAGTCAAGTCCACATTGATCTATGCAGTGAATTTGTGTTTGGCAGTGACAGCAGTTTGTTCTGAAGCTGAACTTTAGAGGGATTCTGATAGGTCAGATGGTGCTGTGCTTTATGGTCTGACTTTCCATCAGTTTAAATTACGTTGTTTACAAGTCTTTGGGTTGAGATACAACTTTCCAAACCTAAATTCCAATTTTCCCTTCATCCTTTCAATTCAATTTTATTTATATGCCACCAATTTATGATCCACGTCATCTCAAGGCTCTTTCCATAGTCAAATTCAATCAGATTATACAGATTGGATCAGAAAGTTTCCTCTCTAAGGAAACCCAGCAGGTTGCATCAAGTCTCTCCAAGCAGCATTCACTCCTCCTGAAAGAGCGTAGAGCCACAGTGGACAGTCATCTGCATTGTTGATGTCTTTGCAGCAATCCCTCATACTGAGCATGCATGAAGCGACAGTGGAGAGGAAAACTCCTCTTTAACAGGGAGGAGAACCTCCAGCAGAACCAGAACCAGGCTCAGTGTGAACGCTCATCTGCCTCGACCCACTGGGGCTTAGAGAAGACAGAGCAGAGACACAATAAGAGAGACAAAAAAAAGCACAGAAGCACACATTGAAGGTCACAATGCTGACTACTTGACAATGCTCTGAATGCTCAATGCTCTAACCACTAGGCCACCACTCCCTTGGAAGTCATACTCAAGAACAAAGTTTATAAACAACTTTGACCCATATGATCATGTACAAATTTAAAATGTATGTTTTCTGTATTGTCTACATATTTCACTTCTCATAAGCATGCAAACATCTTTTTTTAAAAGCACATTTAGTAATTTTTAGAAAAACATATTTCTGTATACTCTGTCTCTGGTTTCCTGAAGGATAATGAGGATCAATAGGCCTGCTGGCACACCCAGGCCTACTCAATGCCTGGATGTGCCAAAATTTTCTTCAATTGAATAAAAACAAAACAGAAGTAATAATATTTGGACCAATAGAGGAGAGATCAAGAGTTAGCTCACAGCTTCAGTCGCTTCAACTAGAAATCACTGATCAGGCCTGAAACCTGGGAGTGGTGATGGACTCAGACCTGAACCTCCAAAAGCATGTAAAGACAATTACAAGGTCGGCTTTCTATCACCTGAGCAACATTTCCACGATTAAAGGACTGATGTCTCAGCAGGATCTAAAAACTAATCCATGTTTATCTTTAGTAGAACTGATCACTGCAACGGTGTTTTCACAGGTCTGCCTAAAAAGTGGATCAGACAGCTGCAGCTGATCCAGAACGCTGCTGCCCGCGTCCTCACTAAGACTAAGAACGTAGAGAACATGGACCCGGTTCTAAAGTCCTCACTAAGACTAAGAACGTAGAGAACATGGACCCGGTTCTGAAGTCCTCACTAAGACTAAGAACGTAGAGAACATGGACCCGGTTCTGAAGTCCTCACTAAGACTAAGAACGTAGAGAACATGGACCCGGTTCTGAAGTCCTCACTAAGACTAAGAACGTAGAGAACATGGACCCGGTTCTGAAGTCCTCACTAAGACTAAGAACGTAGAGAACATGGACCCGGTTCTGAAGTCCTTCCACTAAGACTAAGAACGTAGAGAACATGGACCCGGTTCTGAAGTCCTTCCACTAAGACTAAGAACGTAGAGAACATGGACCCAGTTCTGAAGTCCTCACTAAGACTAAGAACGTAGAGAACATGAACCCAGTTCTGAAGTCCTCACTAAGACTAAGAACGTAGAGAACATGGACCCAGTTCTGAAGTCCTCACTAAGACTAAGAACGTAGAGAACATGGACCCGGTTCTGAAGTCCTCACCAAGACTAAGAACGTAGAGAACATGGACCCGGTTCTGAAGTCCTCACTAAGACTAAGAACGTAGAGAACATGGACCCGGTTCTGAAGTCCTTCCACTAAGACTAAGAACGTAGAGAACATGGACCCAGTTCTGAAGTCCTCACTAAGACTAAGAACGTAGAGAACATGGACCCGGTTCTGAAGTCCTCACTAAAACTAAGAACGTAGAGAACATGGACCCGGTTCTGAAGTCCTAACTAAGACTAAGAACGTAGAGAACATGGACCCGGTTTTGAAGTCCTTCCACTAAGACTAAGAACGTAGAGAACATGGACCCGGTTCTGAAGTCCTCAGTAAGACTAAGAACGTAGAGAACATGGACCCGGTTCTGAAGTCCTTCCACTGGCTCCCTGTATCTCAGAGAATAGACTTTAAAATCCTTCTGTTAGTCTATAAATCCCTGAATTAGCACCTAAATACATCACAGACTTGTTATCAGTGCATCAACCCTCCAGACCACTCAGGTCTTCTGGCTCCAGCCTGCTCTGCAGAACCAGAACCAGAACCAGACATGAAGCAGCATTTAGTTCCTATGCTCCACTGATCTGGAACAAACTCCCAGAAAACTGTAAAAGTGCTGAAAGCCTGAGTTCCTTTAAATCAGGATTAAAAACACATTTGTTTAGGATTTACTTTGACTGTTCTAGTTAAACTGTTCTACTGAAACATCATTAGTTCAACTTTTTTAGTCTTCTTCCTGTGCACATTGCACAGGAAGAAGAAAATAATCACGTTATTTTAATTTATAAAGATTGCAGCCAGTGCAAAATGCATCTAACAGCAAAGAGAAGTGCTTTTTCTGTTATACAGGTCATGCAAAATATTTAACCAACTAACATATTGTTGCTAGAAAACACATGTAAGTATCTATAAGAACGCAGCTAACATTCAATTGGTCAAAATTTTGTGAAATATTTCTTAAGTGCATGTGTATCAGGACGGCGTGCAGAAATGACATCATGGTCTTTCTTCGGAACACACTTAGTTGATTAGTGCTTTAATGTCATCATCTGCTTTTTTCTGTGGAGGTAGTTGATGATCACCTTACCCTGCAAAGTCTAAGAGTACCTCCAAGTGGTCAAATAATTAACAGCTGAATGATTTAGAAAATAAGTTCAACTTCCTTGTAGTT
Source organism: Fundulus diaphanus (assembly GCA_037039145.1). Classification (NCBI taxonomy): domain Eukaryota; kingdom Metazoa; phylum Chordata; class Actinopteri; order Cyprinodontiformes; family Fundulidae; genus Fundulus; species Fundulus diaphanus. The sequence goes on along the minus strand of CM073132.1, from coordinate 57,183,409 downwards.
TCAGCAACTCCAAACGTTTCTTGCTTCAAACATGACGTGAGGAATTTGCAGTATAGCATAAAATTAAATAACATTAATACTGAATTGAGGCTGTAACATTTGAGTAGCCTTTGTGTCACATCTATAGCAATGAAGCATATTTTTCCACATATATGGTGGTAGTGCCCCAGATAGTTGTTGTTAGTATGTGATAGCTGCAGCTACAGCAAAGTGGTATGTTATGTAGTGACGTGTGTTACTGAGGAAACTAGTTTGCACTTTTTTGCACATTTATTTGTGTCTGTTACAATAACCACACCTAAAGTAAGTACAAGCAGACTGATACTTAGACATGATCACATTATCTAGGATTAGGACAAATAGAAATAGATTCATAGAAAGTTGATGGTGGAGCATTACTGAGGTAAAGTCACATGCCTGTGGACACGACCGAAATGCAATGTCTCTTTATTCCAAAAAAAGTAAAAAACAAAAGAGACAAAATGTCTCTTTACTATATAAATATGCTTCCCATTGGTAAAATGATGAGACAGCATGGGATTATTGTAAAGTGCCTTGTGATGACATGTGTTGTGAATTGGCAGTATATAAATAAAGTTGAATTGAATTGAATGTAGACATGCAACAGGGTGACATGGTTATTGCCATCTGCTGTGAACTAGTGAGCTAAAAAGTAATACTACCTGCATAACTACCAGTTTACCATAAACTGAAGGAATGATTCATATTTTGCATCGTTTCTTGGCAACTTTTTTGCTTGTTGTGTTCATCACAAAAGGTGATATATAAATATGAATATACCAGGAGCTTTAGAAGGAGGAAATAGTTGTATCACAGCACACTACAAGCTTTTCCATTAGTTTAATAAAAGTAGTTATTTGATTAGTGTAATTCAATTACTTTCAGTCAAAAATACTTTATTAATACTTAATTATTCCGAAAGGGAAATAAATAATAAAAACCAACAAGTATAAAATTGCATCTTTTTCAAAATAATATTTTTCTGATCTTACAAATGTGTTATATTAATTTTGATAGAAAAAAAGATGAAAAACCTATCCAAAGAAAAAGTGTCAACAGCATTGTAAGCCTACAGGCTTACTTCCTATAGATGTACTATAATTGTTTAGAGATATATCCGTTTAAACTGAGGAAAAAACAGTAAAGTCAAAGCACTGATTTTGTTGATATTGAATGCTAAATAATCAAAGCAAAAATTTTTATGCTAGCCATGAAAAGCACTTTACACTTCAAAGGAGTGTTATGAGTGACTGCTTAAATCCTCGAACCCAAGGGACTCTTTTATAGCTTCCCATGTTTGTAACCTGCTGCCCATTTGGTCGGTAATGTTCAATGACAGCTCAAAGAACCGCCTTGGTGTGTGTTGTGGACATTTTTGTTGCTTTTGAAGGCAACTTTATGTGGTGATAAAAATAGGGCCCAACAAACCACCAGCAGATCCTTGTAGTGCAGTGGTCTTTGTTAATCACAGCAAACAGTTGGAGATCCTTTCAAAGGGGATTATATCAGGGTCAGAAGCATTTAGACCATAATTACCCTTGACATAATGTTTGACCATTCTGTTACCACTGCGGAGAGCAGCTCTTATTAAGGAGACATGGGCCAACGGGTCAGTTGGGGTCAGTTGGGGTCAAGACTGCAAGCATAGAGTCAAGCCACAACCCCCGCAGCAGACTTCCTCCACGCTTTATTGAAGCGGTTCAGATCCCTGGCCTTCCTCACTACATCAGTGAATTGTGATGATCCCATGAAGGAAACATTCAGGCTTTTGCTTATGGTGTCGACATGCAGACTGTCAGTTGGGATGGGTGTCAAAACAAAACACAAGCTCTGAAGGCTTCTTAACTTATGAGTTAAAGGTCACTGGTTCTTATACTCAGAATGGCCACGTGGAGATCTGCGTTATCTGTCTGAACACATCTTTACTTTGGAAGATTTTGATTGAGAATTAAAAATTCACCTTCTGCTGTCATCATGTTGGCAATAATTTATGGAGAAGTATATTAGTTTGGTTCAATTCAATTCAATTCAATTTTATTTATATAGCGCCAATTCATGAAACATGTCATCTCGAGGCACTTTACAAAGTCAAAATCAATCAGATTATACTGATTGGTCAAAATTTCCTATATAAGGGAACCAGTTGATTGCATCAAAGTCCCGACAAGCAGCATTCACTCCTGGAAAAGCGTAGAGCTACAGGGAGAGTCGTCTGCATTGTACATAGCTTTGCAGCAATCCCTCATACTGAGCAAGCATAAAGCGACAGTGGAAAGAAAAACCACCCATTAGCGGGAAGGAAAAACCTCCAGCAGAACCAGAACCGGGCTCAGTATGAACGCTCATCTGCCTCGACCCACTGGGGGTTAGAGAAGACAGAGCAGAGACACAACAAGACAGACAAACAAGCACAGAAGCACACATTGATCTAGTAATCTGTTCTACATTAGATGGTAATAGCAGGTGAGCCGTCTTCTCTGGATGATGTCTCAGATAACAGGACGCCAGACTAGGTGTACCTACTATGAAGAAAAAAGAGAGAGAACAAAAAGTTATAAGCAGAAATTATGACAAGCAATGCATAATTGAAGAACAGTAGAGCTCGATAGAGTGAGAAAAATGATGTGCCCAACGTAACTCAAGACCATAGTTTTAGCATTTATCTATTCATCTGCTAATAAGTTTGAATTTGTCTACTCTCATCACACTCTGAAAACCTCCTAAATGGGACCCTACTGACCACACTTACAAATATCCATCACATCCAAACTTAGAGAGATCCAGTAGAGTGCAATACAGGGCAGGATGAACCTTTCACCACCAGAAAACGACATTCCATCTACGAAATAGCTAAAAACTGATGAGGCCCCAGAGAAATCCCTCTCTCGTCCAAACAGAGCAAAATTACCCTGTTTTGAATCTGATATTTACCATTACAGTATCATTTAAGAACCTTTGGTGCCAATCAGGTCCTGAGTCATTCTATATCAAGGCAAAAGTTGCATAAAACATATATCTTGGTGTGAGTTTGGAGAAAACTGTTTCCATTCTTCATCATAGAACAGCAGTGATCAAAATAATTTAACATCACAGTATGACTGTCATGACACATAATATCTAACCGAAAATTTAGCTTCACGTAGCGGTCCTCCAGCAGCACCCAAGCAGCTGGCTTTTTAGCCTGGAAGCATAGCTATAGATTTCAGCCCCCAGGTCACCACCAACCCGTCTGCGTTTCTAACAGATTTTCACCACTCAGCGACACACCCCCTGAGAAGCCGACTCTGGTGATTGGCAGCCCTATAGTCAGAAACATGGCACTAGAGACACCAGGGACCACAGTCAAATGCCTGCCAGGGGCCAGAACAGGCGACATGACATCCTACCTGAAACAGATGGCTAAGGAACTGTGGGTGGATGGAGCATTGCGAGTTTTGGCCCTGTTACAACACAGCCCCTGACGGCCAGATTTGGACGTGGACGGTCGGGTCGCACGGACTGGGCTCGTAGAATCACGACGGGCTGCCCCACGTATTTGTAGGCCGGATGAGGCTGGTACGGTGGCTGGTCGAATTTCAGACAGGCAAAGTGTGGTGTACAGCACGTCAACTTGCATTGGGCCCATATCCTATCTGGCGTTTTGGCCCTTAGGGGGATAAGTGTAAATACAGTAAGATTGTTATTCACGCTGGTGGTAATGACACCCTTTTACGCCAATCGAAGGTCACTAAGGTTAGTGTTGCTTCGGTGTGTAAGTTTGCTAAAACTTTAAGTTCAAGTTGAGTGGTATACATTTTATGAAATATTTGTGAATTTTATGATTTGATCCTTTTAGATCCGTTTTTAATCTATTTAATTTTGGCCGTGGGAAAGACACTGTCTCAATGAGATAATGGATAACTTTTTCTCATGTCTAAAGCCCTTAATAATCAAGCTCCATCATATATCAGAGCACTGATTACCCCGTATGTTCCTAACAGAGCACTTCGCTCTCAGACTGCAGGTCTGTTGGTGGTTCCAAGAGTCTCTTTCCCTTTTGACAATGCTTATATACTGCTAAAAAAAATAAAGGGAACACTAAAATAACACATCCTAGATCTGAATGAATGAAATTTTCTTCTTAAATACTTTTAAATAGTTGAATGTGCTGACGACAAAATCAGACAAAAACTATCAATGAAAATCAAATTTATTAACCCATGGAGGTCTGGAATTGGAGCCACATTCAAACTTAAAGTGGACAAACACAATACAGGATCCAACTTTGATGTTATGTCCTTAAAATAAGTCAGAATGAGGCTCAGTAGTGTGTGTGGCCTCCACCTGCCTGTAGGACCTCCCTACAACACCCGGGCAGCTTCTGATGAGGTGGAGGATGGTCTCCTGAGGGATCTCCTCCCAGACCTGGACTAACTCCTCATGGACAGTCTGTGGAGCGTGACACGATGTCCCAGATGTCTTCAGTGGGATCCAGGTGTGGGGAACGGGGGGGGGGGGGGGGGGGGCGGTCCATAGCATCAATGCCTTCGTCTGGCAGGAGCTGTTGACACACTCCAGCCACATGAGGTCCACCATGTCTACATTAGGAGGAACCAGGACCAAGGTGGTGTCAATGGGTCTGAGGATCTCCTCTCTGTCCCTGATGGCAGTCAGACTACCTCTGGGGACACATGGAGGCTGCAGGCCCCCAAAGAAATGCCCCCCCCACACCATCACTGAGCCAGACCGGTCTCGCTGGAGAATGCTGCAGCAGCAGAACGTTCTCCACAGCATCTCCAGACTTCTCTCATGTGCTCAGAGAACCTCCTTACACCTGTGAAGATCTCAGGTTATCAGTGGACAATCTGCCATCTTGGTCCGTCCGTCCATCCGTCTTCTTCCGCTTATCCAGGGTCGGGTCGCGGGGGCAGCAGCTTCAGTAGGGAAGCCCAGACGTCCCTCTCCCCGGCCACTTGGGCCAGCTCCTCTGGAGGAATCCCAAGGCGTTCCCAGGCCAGCCGGGAGACATAGTCCCTCCAGCATGTCCTGGGTCTTCCCCTGGGCCTCCTCCCGGTGGGACGTGCCCGGAACACCTCACCAGGGAGGCGTCCAGGAGGCATCCTGACCAGATGCCCGAGCCACCTCAACTGGCTCCTCTCGACGTGGAGGAGCAGCGGCTCTTCTCTGAGTCCTCCCCGGATGACTGAGCTCCTCACCCTATCTCTAAGGGAGACACACTACGGAGAAAACTCATTTCAGCCGCTTGTATCCGGGAACTCATTCTTTCGGTCACGACCCAAAGCTCATGACCATAGATGAGGGTAGGAACGTAGATCGACCGGTAAATCGAGAGCTTCGCCTTTTGGCTCAGCTCTCTTCACCACAACGGATCGGTACAGCGCCCGCTTCACAGCAGACGCTGCACCAATCCGCCTGTCCATCTCCCGCTCCATCTTCCCCTCATTCGTGAACAAGACCCCAAGATACTTGAACTCCTCCACTAGGGGCAGCACATCCTCCCCAACCCGGAGAAGGCACTCTACCCTTTTCCGGTTCAAGACCATGGTCTCGGATTTGGAGGCACTGATTTTCATCCCGGCCGCTTCGCACTCGGCTGCGAACCGCTCCAGTGAGAGCTGTAGATCACGCCCTGATGAAGCCAATTGGACCACGTCATCCGCGAATAGCAGAGACGCAATCCTAAGGCCACCAAAACGGATCCCCTCAACACCTTGGCTGCGCCTAGAAATTCTGTCCATAAAAGTTATGAACAGAATCGGTGACAAAGGGCAACCTTGGCGGAGTCCAACTCTCACTGGAAACGAGTCCGACTTACTGCCGGCAATGCGGACCAGACTCTGACACCGGTCGTACAGAGACCTGACAGCCCTTATTAAAGGGTCCGGTACTCCATACTCCCGGAGTACCCCCCACAGGATCCCTCGGGGGACACGGTCGAATGCCTTCTCCAGATCCACAAAGCACATGTAGACTGGTTGGGCAAACTCCCATTCCCCCTCCAGAATCCTGCTGAGAGTGTAGAGCTGGTCCAGTGTTCCACGGCCAGGACGAAAACCACACTGCTCTTCCTGAATCCGAGATTCAACTATCCGACGGACCCTCCTTTCCAGAACCCCTGAATAGACCTTACCAGGGAGGCTTAAGAGTGTGATTCCTCTGTAGTTGGAACACACCCTCCAGTCCCCCTTTTTAAATAGGGGGACCACCACCCCAGTCTGCCAATCCAGGGGAACTGCCCCCGATGTCCACGCAATGCTGCAGAGCCGCGTTAACCAACACAGCCCCACAACATCCAGAGCCTTAAGGTACTCAGGGCGAATCTCATCCACCCCCGGGGCTTTGCCACCGAGGAGCTTTTTAACAACCTCGGCAACCTCAGCACCAGAGATGGGAGAACCCGACCCAGAGTCCTCAGGCTCTGCTTCCGCAATGGAAGACGTGTTGGTGGGATTAAGGAGGTCTTCGAAGTATTCCGCCCACCGAAACACAACGTCCCGAGTCGAGGTCAGCAGCACACCACCCCCACTGTAAACAGTGTTGGTACTGCACTGCTTCCCTCTCCTGAGACGCCGGATAGTGGACCATCTTGGTGTTTTTTGGTAAACGGCCTGCAGGGTGTTGGGCTGGAAGCAGAACCTCCACCTGTGGACGTCCCTCATACCTCCCTCATGGAGTCTGTTTCTGATCGTCTGAGCAGACACATGCACATCTATGGCTGCTGGAGGTCATCCTGCAGAGCTCTGCCAGTGCTCCTCCCGTTCCTCCTTGCTCAAAGGCAGAGGCAGCGGTCCTGCTGCAGGGTTGCTGTCCTCCTATGGCCTCCTCCACGTCTCCTGATGTACTGTCTCCTGGTAGGGCCTCCATACTCTGGACACGACGCTGACAGACAGCAAACCTTCTGGCCACAGCTGGCATTGGTGCTCCATCCTGGATGAGCTGCACTACCTGAGCCACCTGTGAGGGTTAGACTCCGCCTCCTGCTGCCACCAGAGAGAAAGCACCAACAGCATTCAGAAGAGACCAAAACATCAGCCAGAAAGCAGAGGAACTGAGACGTGGTCTGTGGTCTCCACCTGCAGAACCTCCTTTATGGGGGGGGGGGGGGGGGGGGGTCTTACTAACTTCGTCTAGTTTCCACCTGGTGTCTGTTTCATTTACTCAACATCAGGTGAAACTGATGGTCAATCAGTGTTGCTGCTTGATTTCACAGAAGTGTGACTTACTGGGAGTTACATCATGTTCTTTAAGTGTTCCCTTTAGTTTTTTAAGCAGTATTTTCAGAGTGGCTCATGTTACCCTGAGCTATCTCTTTAGTTATGCTGCTATAGGCTTAGGCTGCTGGAGGACATCGGAGTCTATTTCTCTCTCTCAGCTGAGTTCTACTGTTCTCCAGTTTGCATTGTTTGTTGTTATTTCAGCTTTTAACTTTTTGTTCTGTCTTTTTTCTCTTCATAGAAGGTACACCAGGGGTCCGTTCTTCGTACGTCACTAACTCAGTTAGCTGGATTTGATTGTTGACGATTTGGCATGATCTTGGATCGTTTGGTTCTTCGAAACTCATCCTGGACTTGCTGTCATAGCAACATGTGCGCAACCTTAAACCTGCTCGCTCGCAGGCTTCTTTCATGTAAACAGAATTAGATCGCAGCTGTATAAGTGGAGGAGATAGGGAAGTCTGTCCAGCCAGTGCACTTGGACCACCTAGTGGCAGAGGACGGGACAGAATTGTGGAGCACCATTTTTAATGTTTAATAAAAGACGAAACAAATAATGCTTAGTTCCTCTCGTTTTATTTAAACATTTTTTATAAAGAAAAGCCAGCAAGTAATCTTTTGCCTGCAATTGTCAGGGCCGGGCAGCTCGCTGCCGGCTCTGCCATCTCTGCTTCTTCCACAGGTGTTCGGGGTTGACTGTTGGGCGGAGCACGCACACCTGCGGGCAGTTGAGCAGCACCGGTCCCCGCTATAAGAACTGCGCTCGAACAGCGGGAGGATGCCAGTGTGTTACCGTTGTGGTATGACCAATCGGCCACGGCTTTTCGCCTTCTTACCTTTTCCGCAGACTAAGACAGTCCTCTGTGTGTCCTAGGTTCACTCCTTGAGCTCCGACGTCTCCTCTCATGCTCCACTGGTTTCCCTCTGAGTCGGCTCCCCCCTTCTTCGGACCCAAGGTATCCCCCGACGATCTTCTGGTTCCTCCCGCTGTTCTGATCCTTTGGATTCCCCGGTGCTGCTCGGACCCGCTCCTGCCCCAGCTTCCCACGGACACCCGTCTCCTCCACCGTGTGCTAGGCTGAGACCGCACTGCTCCCTCCCCGGTCAGGTTCCCAGCGCTTCGTGGTAAGCTTACGCTCCTAGAAGATTTCCGCCGGCTCCCGCCCGTGGACTAATCGTTTGTTCTCCTCCTTAGTGTGTTCCGGTTCCCTGGTCCTCACTCGTGTGCCCCAGCGTCTGCTGTGGCAGATTAGCCCTCGTCCTCCCTGTTGTTCCTTTGAGAATAAAACCCGTGAATCTAATCTGTCTCACCGAGTGTATTCTGCATGTGGGCCAAACATCTAAAAGCAAACATGACAGCAATAAGAGAGAGTTATGTAAAGTCAGCAATACTACTGTCAAATGGTGTATTAGAACTTACTCTGAAGGTCCTTTTGAAGCAACTCGATCTCTAGTGCAATTTTTCTCTTTTTCAAGTTGTGGAGTTCAATTTCTCCTCTTCATTTGTGTTTTTTCAGGTCAAAATACTAAATTATTTGTTGAAGATGCCGTTTGTATAGAGAACGGATCCCTGTGTCATTTTGTGAAAGAAAAAGAAAGGGTGAAACATGCCTCATGCAACAAAAGTAAAAATAACCTGTTTTTTTCAGGCTTTTTTTGGTGGCTGTTATAAACAGACAAACACATCATTTAACAGTGGCTTTTAAAAAGAGAAAAAAGTGGCTTTTTAAAATAAAGTATAATAATTAAAGGCTACCATTTTGTAGAATATTCTGTACTTCACTTTTTTCCCCATGTTCTAGTGGCTCCCGTGGAGGCTCTGACATAAAAGAACAAAGTAAATATGAAATTATTAAAATGTGAAAAATACATACTGTAGAAAGTGATAGAAACATCTAACATGAACAGCACTTACACATTTAATTTGTCTGCTACTTTTTGCTAGCCCTCTCTCCTGGCTTTAGCAGACTTTGAGGTGTTCCCTGTCGTTTTAATTAATGACTCAAATTCAGCATAACCTTCCATTAAAAGCTCGTGTTCTGCTTGGGAGAAAAACTGTGGGCGTTCTTTGGCCATGCTGAAGAGCCAATAGCAGCGTTGCTGATCATTTTTTCTACTATCAATACATTTCCCCTTTTAAACAAACTCAGGAACGCACAGTTATCTCAGATAACTCAATCCAGCGATACTAATCATAAACAACAGGTGTGTTCAAAGAACCCAATTAGCCGGATCATGATTAGCCGGATGAAATCATCTTGGATGTCTCATTTGATCTCGGATGTTTTAAGCAACGTACGAAGAACGGACCCCTGGTCTGGCGTTCTGTTAGCTGTGACATCATCAGGGGAGGCAGATCATCCTCTATTACCATCTAACATAGAAAGTACTCCTGGATCAATGTGAGCTTCTGAGCTTTCTGTGTCTCTGCTCTGTCTTCTCTAAGCCCCAGTGGGTCGAGGCAGATGAGCGTTCATACTGAGCCTGGTTCTGGTTCTGCTGGAGGTTCTCCTCCCTGTTAAAGGGGAGTTTTCCTCTCCACTGTCGCTTCATGCATGCTCAGTATGAGGGATTGCTGCAAAGCCATCAACAATGCAGACGACTGTCCACTGTGGCTCTACGCTCTTTCAGGAGGAGTGAATGCTGCTTGGAGAGACTTGATGCAACCTGCTAGGTTTCCTTAGAGAGGAAACTTGATAGGTTTATTTTAATCTCCTAACCTTAAAGAGAAAGACCAGACAGACAGTGTAGGTTTACAGGCTTTTGCAAAAGGGGAGAGAGAGAGCTGTTAGAAATCTAACAGAACACCAAGGTGTCTCTCCAAGGTTTCTCTGCTCAACTCCATCGGTATGTCTCCTTGCAGGCCTTTTTATTTCATGCGAGCAGGATGCGGTTACATTGTCACAAGACATTGCATTTGAGATAAGAGACAGTCAACTCCTTATCTGGGCTTCCTTTCCACTGTCTTCCAGTCATAATCAATCAAACCGGTTCTAACTAGCATATGATCCCCTTTGTGGATGCAGCAGTCATGAGCCACCTCCTCTCCCCAAGGGTCAAATGTGCACATTTTATCTCCACACAAACATGTTCACAAGCAGAGAGCAACAAGACTATAAGTACTGTATATAAAATGGTAAAGGATTAATGAATCCAACAAAACTTTCTGACCAATCTGGAGGATTTGATGGATCTGACTTTGTAAAGAACCTTGAGATGACACGTGGTGTGAATTGGTGCAATATAAATAAAATTTAGTAGAATGTTCCCCTTTTATAACCACTACCCGTAATATTGTGTTTAGTAAAAGAAAGAAAATAACAGAAGTTTTCCATTCATTAAAAAAAATGTTTTGTGTACCCTGGGCATCTGGATCAATGATGCGATGGTGGCCGTTACATAGTGACATTACGTTCAGAAATGGAAATAATGACTTTGACAAGCTGCTGCAGTTCAAATGATTCAGAAGTTACTCCACCAAGTTTGAGCCGCTCAATCATCTAATAGGTGATGGGTCCTGAATATTTGGTCTCCGCTGTCAATTCAAGGATGTTCACTTGGACAAAGAAGGTCTTTTCTCCTTCTCCTTGGTCTGTATCCTCTCTCTCTCTCTTCGGAGACGGTCACTTGTTTTCCCTCTGCTCCTGCTCTGCCCCCCCCCCCCCCCCCCGCTGACACTGCTTCTGCTGTATTTTTGTCTTTTTGAGCTCTCTCTTCATATCACCCAAACTCTGGAAACTATGGATCTGGTCAGCTGGTCTCTCAATGCTATTGATCAACTTTTTTCGATGGGAAGGCAGGGAAAAGGGGACCCGTCCTGTCCTGATGGGACACACTTCATGGGATACATTCTAGATTCCTGGAACAGGTGAAAAATGGTGTGTTTTTTCGATTTTGTCAGTCGAGGACGTATACATGTATGTATTCATGATACTTGAATTTCTTCTATTTGGATTCGGAGGATTTTTGATGTACCAACAAATTCAGAGGATGTTGGTAACAAATATGGCCATGATCAGGCTGCCGACTGCAAATGACGCGATCACTAAGGCCGTGAACGAGCAGAACCGTAAGTTGGAGGAGCAGAGCCGCAAGCTGGATGTGAAACGCGGAAAAAAAATTAATTAATTTGGAATATTGGATTCGCCACGTGAAGCCAGCGACGAAGGACTTTAAAGCTGTCAGAAAAGTTGGTGCAGCTTGTTCTCATAACAAATAGTGTATTTGGATTAGGCTTCCCCTTATCAAAAACCTCCCCTGGATGTTATGGCGAGAGGGCCCAGAGCTGATCCCCCCGCTCCCTCCTCCCCTGGGGGGGAGGAGGGAGCTTTCCATCAACTCCTTATCTGCCATCATCTTTCCATCATATCAAGGACAATGGCCCTCTAGACAGTGTTCATGAACAAACACAACATTCACCCCCACACACACATAACTAAAGCCCACAAAACTACATGAATTTACATGCGACAAGTCTCCAAGGTTAACCCCCTGAAAAAATGTTGTCACGTCATATGTGATTTTCTCGTGCGGAGGTTTTTTTGATATCTCAAACTGTATCCTAGAATAGGATAAAGTGTGAAATATGCCTTTTTTCCCTCTCCCTCCCCACATGTGGCTCCTATCTTTCCACAGAGTTAAAGGCAGCGCCCTATGGAAACTGCGTCAGGCGGGGTCCTCGGCACCAAGGCCTCAGTCAATCGTTCCCCCGAAATGTTTGTGATGTATGTGATGGACGGTTGTACTGGAACTTTAATTTCCCTCTGGGGTTATTAAAGTATTTCTGATTCTGATTTCTGATAGTAAACTTACAAACGTGCAACTTATAAATAAACTTACTTTCAACTATAATTATTCGGCCCACAGTGATGGGCAGTAGCGCCGCTACATGTAGCGAAGCTATTAGTTAAACTACATTTTCCAGTAGCTTGACCGTAGCGTCGCTGATTTATGAATCAAGTAACTTTCCTGTAGTGACGTTATTTTTTTGATCAAGTAGCGACGTAGCGTCCGCAAACGCTACAAAATCCAGGACATAACTAAGAAATGAAACCAGGTTTGCTATTTTGAAACAACATTCAGAGTGAACAATCAATCAGAGTTGTTGGTTGGACATGTTCATGCGCGAGCTTCTACTTTGCCTCTCCTGTCTGTATCTATCGAAACATGCGCATGGATACGGCAGTGGAACTTATGGCAAGCCGATTAGGCAAATACTCGCCCTTACAATAACGTGCAGTTCCAACCCGTATTTTACGCGACCGCGCGTTTTTTAGTCTCCGCGCGTTTCCAGCCAGAACGCGCGGTGACGTAAAAAACGCGCGCTCGCGTAAAATACGTGCGGTGGCGTTAATAACGTTTGGTGGCGTTTTTTGCATATTATATTATCAGGAGGTTGTCTTTTATGGGCCAATAAATGTAGACAATCATTATGCAATTATGTAAAACAGCCCCAGTTACACTCCGGTCCAGCAGGTGGTGGCAAGAAGACAGTGGTCAAACAGACAAAGGCAGAAAGTTGTATCCATATCCTGCCACTCATACTGCCTCTTATCTGAACTCCAGAGAAACTGGAGAACAATGTGCAATTGATGGCATAACATCTCCTTATGCCCTTTTATACCGCCCCAACCCTATTTCTCACTCCACTCTATTCTATTCCTGTTGGTGTAAATAAATAAAGATAAAGTTGAGCTTGGATCTGCCTGGGCAGTGCGGGGACCGCAATAAATGCAGCAGTAGCGGGGGTATACTCCTGCAGTTTCCACAGCGAGACCAGCTTGTCAGTGGGTCTCTGCTGCTCCAGACAAGTCCGAGCAGAATTAAATTTGTCTCATAATCCTGATAAACTGATTGCACAGATAAAGTTTGGAGGTATACTTTTTCACCTAAAAACATCTTAAAAAACTTTTGTAATAAAGCAAGGTTATAAAATTAAGGTTATAAAATCGATTTATAAACTCCTCATCTCCTTACTCCACCCTTGTGGCGCACAGTTTTTCTTGCTACACGCAACCCTGCCCCTCAACAAGCCCCGGAAAAGCAGAGCAAAAATACTGGGTCGCTTGAGGGACCAAAGCACCAGGAAAGTAAAGCCCCAGGGAAGTTAAGCTAGCCGGGTAAATTTGTATGAAAACTCTACCTGGGGATTTGAAAGGATGAAATATTAACTAAAAAGGTAAGTTTATCAGTTGATAAGAAATGATGAATTGTGAAACTAAACTACATAATCATGGACAACTAGACAAAGATAATGAACTCACAGTGATCTGGGGGATACATCACCAATGAATTAATAAACTGGACAATGAGGAATAATCACAGTTTCAGGATCAGATGATATATGAGGCAAAATGAGAAACATAAAAGCAACAGTAACAGAAAAGCCCTTAATAATCAAGGTCCATCATATAACAGAGCTCTGATTACCCCGTATGTTCCTAACAGAGCACTTCGCTCTCAGACTGCAGGTCTGCTGGTGGTTCCTAGAGTCTCTAAAAGTAGAATGGGAGGCAGATCTTTTAGCTATCAGGCTCCTCTCCTGTGGAACCAACTCCCAGTTTTGGTCCGTGAGGCAGACACCCCGTCTACTTTTAAGACTAATCTAACTTTCTGTTCTCTCTCTTTTTTCTTCATAGTAGGTACACCTGGTCTGGCGTTCTGTTAACTGTGACATCATCCAAAGAAGACGGCTCACCCGCTATTACCATCTAATGTAGAACAGATTACTGGATCAATGTGTGCTTCTGTGCTTTTTTGTCTCTCTTGTCACTGCATGAAAAGTGAGATTTTCGTCCCCATAAACTACCGCAGATCTCCCTCATTTCCGGCAGTTGACGACAATTTGCAACCCGCGCTTGTCGCCGTTTGTCAGTGCCACAAATTGTCGGAACCGGACAATGACGTATGTGGAGAGCTATCAGCTGTACTAATGGCCCTAATATGAATACAGCGAACCCGCGCGGCTGGCCAGGTCTGGCTTGAATAACCTACTCAGTATTGGATGAAACCACTTTCAAACAAGTAAAATCGCTCGTTATTGGAAGCAAAACCACACGTGGCCAGGCCAGGCTTGAATGTTCTTACTGAGTATTGGATGAAACCATTATTTTCAAACAAGTAAAATCACTCGTGATTGGTTGGCATATATATATATATATATATATATATATATATATATATATATATATATATATATATATATATATATGCCAACCAATATTTAATTTTCATCCAATATACTAAACCTAATTTCATTCTTCTGAATTCCAGTGGAGTTTCTCCAGTCTCTACTAAAAGAGCGTTGATAGGTGTTGTTTTCACTGCTCCTGTGCATATACGTAAAGTCCTACTTTGTAATCTATCTATTCTTTGTAATGTTGTTTTAGCTGCTGCTCCATAAATAAAACTGCCATAATGTATTATTGATCTCATGAGAGCCTTATATATGTTTAATAATGATTGTCTATCTGCACCCCAATTATTTCCAGCCACAGCCTTCAGTAAATTTATAACTTCTAACTAAATAACACATTTTACGAAGTGATCAGTCCACAAGTGAAAAACCAGGAGACTTGTTGATGAAACTTCTGGCCATGATGCTTTTGTCATGGCAATCAACCTTCAAGATTTCTGACAATGCCATCACATCACTTCTTCTGTGCATCAAACATTTCATGTGGATACTTGGAAATGTTGTGTGTGCTAATTCCCTCACTGCCTTTGCAAGCAATATTCCAAAGACTTTGTTCTCCTTGAGGAAATGGACTGGTGTCTTCCGTGACAACTTCTTACAGTATGTGGTTTGTCCAAAATGTATGACAGTATACATGCTTACTGAAACCTACGAGCTCAGACGCGATGGCACAAAGGTTTGTAAGACTTGTGGTCACATACCATTCTACAATCACCCACAGCTAAGGGCCGTTTCTCAATATGCGTTCTTGAGCGTTCTTGTGTGCTCGTGACACGTCATCAGCCTCAGCCCGAGCACTGTTCCAATACCGAGAACGCCAAATCGAGAACGCGCCGAATTCCCCGGATGTTGTTCTCGCCCCGCCCTCTTTATCAAGCATGAATCAGAGCAGACTTGTGCGTTCTTCAGACTGACCGCTTTCCCAGAATGCACCACGGCAAGATAATTTTTAGGCTTTTTAGAAATTAAAAATGTTGTTTTAAAAAAATTTGTCAATAAGATTTATTGTGGTGTAGTATATAAATAGTTTTGAATGTTAAAGAAATGCTAAACAACTGTGCGTCTCATGACGTCACAAGTACGCTTCTGTTCCAATACACCATACGTGCTGCGTGCTCGCGTTCTTGTCAAGTCCAATCTTCCTGTGTTCTCGCCAAGACCGGACTTGACGAGAATGCGAGTCCGTACTCGCGTTCTCGTGAATTGAGAAACGGCCAAAGTCTGCATTAAGGAGAAATGTGTCTCTGTCTTGCTAAGAAAGGCGAAACCTCCCCCTGCAACACTGATTTGCGTTTGTATAGCTCACAGCATTTTCATTTACATGTTAAAGCCTCCCCTAGAATTAGGAGGAGGGGGGTCATGGGGGGATCACTGCCTAGGAAAGCCCACGTCAATTTCTGACAATTCATGGCAGTTTTCGGTGTTGACTGCAAATTACTGTGAACAGCCGTTAACCTGAACTTCCACGATAATCTACAGTGATGAAAAACACACTTTTCATGCAGTGTGTTGTGTCTCTGTTCTGTCTTCTGTAACCCCCAGTTGGTCGAGGCAGATGACTGTTCATACTGAGCCCGGTTCTGCCGGAGGTTTTCCTTCCCGTTAATGGGGAGTTTTTCTTCCCACTGTCACTTCATGCTTGCTCAGTATGAGGGATTACAGCAAAGCCATGTACAATGCAGACGACTGTCCCTGTAGCTCTACGCTTCTCCAGGAGTGAATGCTGCTTGTCGGGACTTTGATGCAATCAACTGGTTTCCTTATATAGGAACATTTTTGACCAATCTGTATAATCTGACCCAAATCTGTATAATATGATTGAACTTAACTTTGTAAAGTGCCTTGAGATGACATGTTTCATGAATTGGCGCTATATAAATAAAATTGAATTGAAATGTGTTTGTGTGCATCTGTGTCTGAGTTGGGAGGGAGCTGTCAGGCTAAGCTAATTAGCAGCTAACTAGCTTAGCCACACGACTCTGCTACTATTGCCAACTTAGCATTTAAAAGCATTTAGTGACTTTTCAGACCCTTCTAGCAACTTTTTTCCCCAAAAAACATGACTAGCAACAAATGTGTCTTACTGGAGACTACACATGAAAGCACCAATCATTTTGGAGTTATTGTCCTGAGCAGCGAGTGCTGCCATAAGCCCCTCCCACTTCCCAAGCGCTGTAGTCAGTCTCACAGCCAGTTGCCTTCTCCTGCAACAAACTCCACCTGCAATCAGAGGAGACCACATTGTATATTAATCAAATTTTTTCACTGACACCAATAATCCCTTTCATTGTAGTGCTGAAAATATTTATTGTTTTTCTACTATCTTTTGGTCCAACATTGATATCCCAATCTTCCACAGCCTCGATCAAATGACCAATTGTTAAACTTAATTGTAACAGATTTCATTTATAAATGTATTGTTTTAATTAACCTTTTTGGCATGTTTATTTCTTTTTAATCTGTTCTCAATATGTTTATAATGGCTCATGTTCATGCAGTTTACATCACTCTGATTTAAAGCCACACTAAGTAATAATAATAATAATAATAATTAAAAAAATATTATTTATAATGCACTTTATATTTCAAATAAAATCTCAACGTGCTACAATAGCAGGGGGTTATAAAAAGACGGGTAACACTTTTACCTTAATAAATCCCTTTCTAAGTCCCTGTGATGATAATCTAAGTGTTTATGAAACGACTGAAGGGTCTGTTATCTCCCCCTAGTGTCTCTGGCCAAATAACCACAACTTTCTGTGCGCCGACCCAGAGGCATCTTGTGGCTCTGTTCTCGTGGTAAGACGAAAATCGTTACAGCAGCGCTATGTAAGGCCATTGGTATCAATAACAGTGTTACCACTGTTAAAATTAGAAAAGTTTTGTAACTTTAATACTTCTCTGTCCAGGTAGATTGGTAACATTCAAAGTGTTTAGTTTAGTTTCAGGACTGGGGGCAGAAAAACATTTGAGCCCCAATAAAAAGTCACAAAGCTGCTTAGAGTGTACAGTGGGGTGTTGTAGAAGTCGCTTTATGGTTTCCCCTGAGTTTCTCTGAGACATGGTGGCTGGGCTCAAACAGACACTGGAAAAGGCATAAATCTGTCACCAATCTCTGCTTGTTTTTTGGATCCTTTCAGACATGTCTGATGCAGTTTCAATGGTGCAACTTAAGGTTTTTATGGAACGAGATTTGCAAGTTTTTATCACTGAAGTAAAAATATATATGCAAATATATTTTAAAGCTGATTTTCACAACTGACCCAACAGCTTTACAAATATTAATGTTTGTAAGACTAAACAAATAATTGCCAAGACCAGCCAGTATAAAGCACGGAAATCTATTTCTAGTAATGTTACTTGGCAGGAAAAATTAATGAAAAAGATGAACATATTGTAATCCTCCTTGACAGTATTTTCTTGAGGAAATGAATCTCCTATGGGAAATCCTGACTGAGGTTGTAAACTGGATGGTGAAAAGAAAATCTGAAGTAGATGTAGCAGATAGTACACAGGCAGTGCTTTGTACTCAACAAAGGACTGCACATAATACAGCTTAGCCTGATCAGATCACCCTATTATCCTTTTATTGAACCACACATAACCACAACACAATACCTGACATACTTTCATCTCCTTATTTCATCTCTATTTATGTGCACATTCATTTTAAAAGAACTGGATCCGTGCTTTCTTCTATGCACATGCAAGCACACACGTGTCCATACTACAAGAGATCAACATTGTTTTCATGGTACACTGTGTACTGACTTTTCTTACATTGTATATTTGCAATAAGGCCATAAATCGTATTCTACAGGGCCTTGAAATTCCTTTTATTCTCTCTTATTTGATCAGGGACAATGAAGAGGAAAACCGGAAACTAACTAAAAAAAGATGTGCTGCACCAGATTCTAGCTGCCAAGTAATTTTCCATCAGCAGTCCCTGTGGCAGCTAAGAAGGAAAAGAAAAATTGAGGAAAAAAGATGCTTGTACAGAAACAGGGCTAAAAGTCAATTTAAGAGTATGTAGCTATAATTCCATCCAAAATGCAATCAGATAAAAACAAATCTCATCAATAAATAATGATGCAGGCCAGCAGTCACTCTTTCAGGGATGACGATATTGTCCTTGATAGGGAAGAATGTTTGGTCGAAAGAGGAGTAAAGGAGGCCATTTTATTAAAAAGAAACCACCCGTTGTTAAACCTGTGGAGGCCTCCAGGTCCAATTGTCCCCCTCTTACAACGCTGTTATTGACTCAGCCCCTTGGGAACAATAAGCGGCCATCAGACCACTAAGCAACCAGTTTGGATTCTCCCACTTAAAACTTGATCTTGCATAAATGATTGGGTTAAACATGCAGATTTCCCACATAGGGGTTAATTTAATATTGCAGTACTGCTACTAAATAATAAAAATAAAATAAATTAATTCTCATGACCAAAATATGAGAAAACACAAAACACCTCCCAAGGAGCACAATTATGTCTGTTCCAATATGACAGATTATTGACTTATTACAAACTTTTGATATCCTTCTGGTGTTTTTGACTATGTGAATTTACTGTTATTAATACTTCATTTATATATAACTTTCCAAATCCCAGTTGGTCTAGGGTGAAACTTTAAAGTGAACTGATTTACAATTATTCTAACATCAGCAGCAGAAGCAATGATTTACTTTTAGTCTTTGAGCTTCTAGTGTTTCCCCCCAATTTATGAGAGTTTTCCCCCGTAATTAAGCATCAAGAAGACTGCCCAAAACATACCAGGATTAGAATTAGAATTTTTAACACTTCAGATATGAAGCTGGCCTTATTTTTGCTGATATACTTTTCGTGCCCCCAGGCCAGAACACACTGACCCAGCCGCACAATCATATTCAGATGTTTACATCATGGTCAGATTTGTTTATCATATCTATTGTCCTATAGGCACCAGCAACCCCTGCGACCCCATGAGGGATTAAGCGGTTTGGAAAATGGATGGATGGATGGATCTATTGTCCTGTTTCAGGTTAAACTGTCCCTCTGAGGTTCTCCTCAGCTCAGCGTAACTGGATAACATCAGATGATTTTGTAACTCATGACACGTTTAATGTGGCCTTCTGATATTTTGAAAATTCCTCTTTAGCTGCATTAAAATTCTAAGTAAAAAAAATAAATAAATAAAATGAAAATCTTTAGAAAAGCGATTCATATTTAGTTCCATACAGTTTTGTTCAAAGCCAAAGCACAGTTTTTTACATCTATTAAAATCAAAGACCATGTATATCTAAAACCCTTTTTCAAATGGACTGTTTTGTGATGAATCATTTGTGTTACAGGCAATATCATAATCTGAGTAATTTTTATATTACTTGAGGGCTAGAAAAACAAATGACAGGATCTCTGCCTAATTTTGTAGAACAGTAAACCCAACAAGCTTTTATGTACGGCTTATTGCCAGTTCCAATTTTCTAACAAAGCTGAAATATTTTCAGTCAAGCCATGTTAATCTCTCCGTGTATCAATTTAATTTGGGCCGGATATTTAATGTGGGAAAAAAATAACTTTATTTTATTGAAGTCTCTCTTTTCCTTCTTTAGCTTTTAGTTATCCTAGTTCATGCTTAAAATGTATTTGAATTCGGAGCTGCAGTCTCCCGAAACAAATGAACATTTTTGAGACCATATTTATAATTTTAACTGAATTACTTCACACAGACAAACGTTTAGTTACATACGATGCATACATACATAAAGTTACATACAGACGATGACATCCAGACAAACAAACACACGCAGGCCTGTTTTTTCACTATCTTACACAGATCTGTGGTTTTTTCATATTTTTTAAAACGTCTAGACTCCGAGCCAATGCTGAAAGATATATTTATAATGTGTTAAGTTGAAAATAACCGTTTTCCACGGTTATACGCTTCAGCCCCGCAAGGATACAACTCTTTGTCTCGCAGACACCTGGACGCTTATCCGTTTTTTTAAGTTATACGTCGCTATTAGCAGTTCAGAACACTTTTATCCCTAACGGAAGTGCCCCTAGTCGGTCCCCATGTAAACTGTTCCCCGGTGCAACGCCCTTTTAGTTCCCTTTTAAATTAACCCCTATGTGGGAAATCTGCATGTTTAACCCAATCATTTATGCATGTCATGCTTTCGGGCCCCTACTTTTCAGCATGAAATCGAACGCCTCACCCTGGGGCAAGGCTTGACCCTGGAAACTCTGCCTTTGACCCATTCATACGGACTTCTCTGCTTCCAGACATTTTTTTTATTATTTTTATAATTTTTATTTGTCCTCCGCGAGGTCGACCAACCAAATGAAAGGCTTCACAATTTATTGGCCGTTCGGGTAATATGGGCAAGAAATCTCTTTCTTAAATCTACCCACGTCTGAATAGAAGTCAGATGCTTAAGCACACCTGCCACTTTCACCCACTAAACTAGTGGGTAGCCTCTGTCCAACCTTGACTAGAGGACTTCCATTGACCAGCTGCAAATTGCTCAGCCCGGTCTTCCGTTTTCCAGGTGAAGATCGTTCAGCCCCTCCTCCTCCCAGCGGGAGAGCCCGTATTTCAGCTGAAGATGTATTTTAATTCATTTTAATTTAATTTAATGTAATTTAATGTTAAAACCTTAGTCACTGTTCTGTATTGCAAATCCTGTTTTATTTGCTTTAAGGACTGAATATAATTAATTATTTCTACCGGCTTTTATTTATTACTACCGTTAAGGTTTACAGTTTTATTTTGAAATTTCTTGCGGTATTCTTTAAATGGGGTTTAAATTTTAAAAGCTTGCAAGCATTTTAAAGCAATTGCGTTTGTTTTTTAAAAGAGCTGGAAAATAATCCCCTTACCATCTCATGAAAGAAAGGTTCGGATCTTCGCTCCGACGCCCCAGAGACGCTCCGAGACCAGGAGCTCCTCCACGTCCCTTCAACCTTCGTGTACTAGAGGCCGGATAACATCTCCGGGCCGGCCAAAGCTGCTCCTGTCCTCGGACTCCCCGGCTTGTCGGTCAGAGAGTCTGTTCGTTGACGCCAAACGTGGATGGAATTCTAAACAATAATAACTGAATTCCCAGAGTTGCTGAATAAGGAGACGACGGTGAGGAAGTTCCAGCACTTTTAATGAGAAACAGAGGAGAGATCACATAGATGGAAAGTAATCGCACCCCACAGTCCCGCTGCGGTCTGTGTCTGTCCTGTCTCTGAATATCTTCATTCTAAATCCCATGTTAAATCCCATATTAAACAGGTTTCCAGAGTTTCCTTTTTTCACCTCAGGAATATCGCCAAAATTAGAAAAATTCTGTCCAGGAGTGATGCTGAAAAACTAGTCCATGCATTTGTTACTTCAAGGCTGGACTATTGTAATTCTTTACTATCAGGAAGTCCACAAAATTCAGTTCAAAGTCTTCAGCTGATCCAAAATGCTGCAGCAAGAGTTCTGATGAAAATCAACAAGAGGGATCATATTTCTCCTATTTTAGCTTCCCTTCATTGGCTTCCTGTTAAATCAAGAATAGAATTTAAAATTCTTCTTCTAACGTATAAAGCCCTTAATAATCAAGCTCCATCATATATCAGAGCTCTGATTAGCCCGTATGTTCCTAACAGAGCACTTCGCTCTCAGACTGCAGGTCTGCTGGTGGTGGTTCCTAGAGTCTCTAAAAGTAGAATGGGAGGCAGATCCTTTAGTTATCAGGCTCCTCTCCTGGAACCAACTCCCAGTTTTGGTCCGTGAGGCAGACACCCCGTCTACTTTTAAGACTAATCTTAAAACTTTCCTTTTTGACAAAGCTTCTAGTTAGAGTGGCTCATGTTACCCTGAGCTACCTCTATAGTTATGCTGCTATAGGCTTAGGCTGCTGGAGGACATCAGGATCTATTTCTCTCACTCTACTGATTTCTACTGTTCTCCAGTCTACGGTTCTCCAGTTTTGCATTACATTTAAATGACTGTTGTCATTTCAGCTTTTAACTTTTTGCTCTCTCTCTTTTTTCTTCATAGTAGGTACACCTGGTCTGGCGGTCTGTTAACTGTGACATCATCCAGGGAAGACAGCTTACCTGCAATTACCATCTAATGTAGAACAGATTTTCTGGATCAATGTGTGCTTCTGTGCTTTTTTGTCTCTCTTGTTGTGTCTCTGCCCTGTGTTCTGTAACCCCCAGTCGGTCGAGGCAGATGACCGTTCATACTGAGCCCGGTTCTGGTTCTGCTGGAGGTTTTTCCTTCCCGTTAATGGGTGGTTTTTCTTTCCACTGTCGCTTCATGCTTGCTCAGTATGAGGGATTGCAGCAAAGCCATGTACAATGCAGACGACTCTCCCTGTAGCTCTACGCTTCTCCAGGAGTGAATGCTGCTTGTCGGGACTTTGATGCAATCAACTGGTTCCCTTATATAGGAAATGTTTGACCAATCTGTATAATCTGACCCAATCTGTATAATATGATTGATTTTGACTTTGTAAAGTGCCTTAAGATGACATGTTTCATGAATTGGCGCTATATAAATAAAATTGAATTGAATTCAATTGAATTGAATGCTATATGTGTGTAAGAAACTGCCCTGCAAGACAGAGGTACATATTAAAGGAAGAGTTACGCTAATTAATCCTGGTGGACAGCAAGATACTGTCACAAGAATTTCTGTTCTCTCTCGGTGGAGGCGGTCGCTTTTTCCAGCTGCTGCTGCTACTACCTCCCTCCTCTGTCCCTGCTTTGCTGTCTTGTCTTTCTGAGCTCTCTCTTCATAACACTTGAATTCTGCAACAATGGATCAGGTCAGCTGGTCTCTCAATGCAGTTGATCAAAGATTTTCAACGGGAAGGCAGGGTAAAGGGGAGCCGTCCTGACGGGACACACCTCATAAGATAAGATAAGATAAGATAGTCTTTATTGATCTCACAATGGAGAAATTCACTCGTCACATCGGCTCATGCAAGAAGGTGCAGAGTAGGGAAGGTGCATTCAGTTATATACAGTGAATCTTCATATCTACAATGGATCAAAAGAATACACCCTAGATTCTTGGGTGGAAACAGGTGGAAAATGGTGCGTTTTTCGATTTTGTCAGTCGAGGACGTTGAAAACGTATACATGTTTGGATTCATGATACTTGGATTTCTTCTATTTGGATTTGGAGCATACCTGATGTATCTGCAATTACAGAGGATGTCGGTGGCAATTATGGCCATGATCAGGCTGCCGGCCGCATTTCATGCGCTCACGAAGGCTGTAAACGAGCAGAATCGTAAACTGGATGAGCAGAGCTGCAAGCTGGGTGCGATGGAGCGCAGGCTGGCTGCAGTGGTTGAACTCTGAGGTGAGATGGGACAAAATCTTGGATGTGCACGCTTGCTTCAAGGTGGAAGAGCCCAACAAATTCGGAATATTGGATTCGCCACGCGGAGCCCAGCAACAAAGATTTCAAAGCTGACGGAAAATTTGTGCAGCTTGCTCTCAAAACAAAAGTGTATTTTGTGTTTTGGCTCCACCTTTATCAAAACTCCCCTGGATGTTATGGCGGTAGGGCCCAGAACCCTCTGCTGGAATGTTGTCTCGTCATATGTGCTGAGTTTTTTTTTTTACATATCTCAAACTGTACCTGTTAGAAAAATATAAATGTAATAATTTTATTTACATTAAGTTACAGGCATTTGGTCTGTTTCAAGAGCTGGCTTGCAGGAATGTTCTGTTGTTTTAACTTCAAACAGGGAGAACAAATGGTTCTCCCAGATAAGGAATGTACCGACCCACATGTAAACTCCTGTCACCTCCTGACCCTTCTTTGAAGTCCGATAATAAAGGCAGAAAGACAGAGGTAGCCACGGAGATGAGCCCAGATGTTCAGGCAGTGCTATTCTCCGTTTCTAGGACAATAAGGGGTTATTATGATAACTCTATCAGTACCCTGGTACGGATAAAGTGTGAAAAATGCCTTTTTTCCTTCTCCCTCCCCAAATGTGGCTCCTATCTTTCCACAGAGTTAAAGGCAGCGCCCTATGGATACCGCGTCATGGTGGGGTCCTTGGCAATCGAAGGAATGCGCCTAACGGCTGCGTTCTTTTGGCAACGCAAGGCCTCAGTCAACCGTTCACCTATCCCCAATGTATGTGATGTATGTGATGGACGGTTGTACTGAAACTGTAATTTCGATTACAGTGCAAATTGTAGTTGACAGTAAAGATTGATTGATTGGTTGATTAACTGACTGAGATAGCAGTGGATGGAGGGTCAACTTATCAACAGCCAATGACCAGGTGCTGGTCAATGGTATTTGCAAACACTTGGGCATGAAAAATCTTAACTATTGGTTGTCCCACATGCCAATTATTGTGACTCCTAACACCAATGTGGTTGTTTGTTCCTTGCTAGTTTTCTTGCTAGTTCCTTGGCTTCGGTGTTAGCCGTTCATTGTAGCTCTGCTCTCACCGTAGACTTTGAACATGGCGGAGAGTTGCAAGAAGTTCACCTTACACATGCGCAGATTTTCAAAAAGGGACTTGGGCGTTACTTCCCTACATTTACGGAAAAATCGTCCAATACACCTTTAGGTTAGAATAAAAAGTCTCTGAAAATTTCAGTGAGAATTAAGATCAGTTCGATTAAAATAACTTTGTTTCATAAAAAATCAATTTATTTTGGAATATGTCACCACAATTTTGAGACCAACAAATGGGCAGATGTAGGCTCTCTTCAAAGGCAATTTGTAGATCTGCAAGTAGAAGAACATCAAAGAACTAAATATCCTTCTAAACTAACAAACCTACATTGGCTTGCCTGTTTAAGAATGGCAATTCACTATTTTTGGAGGTTTTAAGATCTCAGTCAGGAAAATTTGAAGCGTATTTTAAGTTAGTTATTGATGGACATGTAGCCTTCCCTTATTCCAAGTTAAGTTAATGTGAGACTTTGTCCATAGTTTCAAATCTGTTAGCTCAAGTTTGAGGATGTATGTTCAAAGCCAAATAAATCTTCTTAAAGAGCAAGAAACTGTATCTTTAAATAACTTTTGACAAACAAAACTGAAAGTGAAGAAAGAAATCTGTATTGTGTTACTTAAATGCTTGGACCGCCATTGGTAGAAATAATACTTATCCTCACCTCTAGCAGTTTAAACTGAATACCCCTGATCTAAATGGGGAGTTAAAAAAAGAATTACTTTAAATCCAAATGCCCTTTTGCTGTCTACTGTATGCCACAGTCATTTTTACTTTATGGGAACAACTTCTGGCTTTTATTTTTAGCACTTTTCTGAGGTCACATGGCAGGGAGTGAGTCATGTTTTTGTTGTTTTTTACAAGAACATTACCTGGAAACTCTGTTCTCTGACAGAACATGTTCTTGCATGTCTGATATCCCATCGTTATGGTTACACCCATTCCCATCCCTCCATTTTTTTCGTTTCACTGCTTTGAGTTTGAAGTAAACAGCCCTGTATAATCAGTGACACAAAGAAGGGACACTTTCAATTCAATTCAATTCAATTTTATTTATATAGCGCCAATTCATGAAACATGTCATCTCAAGGCACTTTACAAAGTCAAATTCAATCATATTATACAGCAAATTAGACACCAAAGCAAAGCGATGAAACATTAGTCACATGTTAGAAATATTGGTTGGAAGATTATTCCCTTAAATATGCTTCCTCCCAACAACACTAAGAGATAAGGACCTTATGTTCATGTCCCAAGCAACAGTTATTTATGCACTGTTAAAGTTAACTTATCCAAAGTGAGAAAGCACCTGAGAGCAAAGCAACTTATAACTGAGGTATAACTATTTGAAATCAGTTAACATTATTACTGTGACTGCCATTTCTTTGACATTGCTGGCGTAGCATCTTTACATGAGGAGCAACAGTCATTTCAATGCAATGCAATGCAAAACTGGAGAACAGTAGAAATCAGTAGAGTGAGAGAAATAGACCCTGATGTCCTCCAGCAGCCTAAGCCTATAGCAGCATAACTATAGAGGTAGCTCAGGGTAACATGAGCCACTCTGACTAGAAGCTTTGTCACAAAGGAAAGTTTTAAGATTAGTCTTAAAAGTAGACGGGGTGTCTGCCTCACGGACCAAAACTGGGAATAAAACAATACAATTTAAAACAGGTAAAACATAAGAACTAAAGGAAACACCAGTATTAAAACAATATAGTTTAGGCATTGAATTAGGCAGTATAAAATAAAGTGACCCAGTGAGTCTTTATCTTGGCTTTAAAAGCCTCCACAGAATAAGCCTGCCGATTGTTCCACAGAGACGGGAAGAGAGGAAAAAGCTCCCCTACAGTTTTCCTTTTAGCTTTAAGGACTTTGTTAAAAGACCCTGAGATCAAAGAGCACGAGGTGGAGCGTACAGGTGCAAAATGTCAGATAGATAAGAAGGCGTCAGACCATTTAGAGCCTTGTAGGTGAGCAGCAAGCTATAAAAATCAGCTCCAACCTGACGAGGCGACCAGTGAAGGGTGTCAGTACCGGGGGGGCGGGCTCGTATTTCCCAGTTTTGGTCAAGATGCGAGCAGCAGGAGAGCATTACAGTACTCAATGCATAAAGATACAAATGCATAAGAGCCTCTGCGTTTTATAAAGATAAACACTGTCTGATGGTGGTGATGTTCCTCAGATGGTAAAACTCCTTCTGACCTCTTCAATGTGAGACTCAATGTGGTCAATCCACACTCCCAAGTTCTTTACCTTGTCCCTACATTTTATGACATAGGTGAAATTTTTGAGGTTCGATGACCATTAAATCTGTCTTGGCGGGGTTAAGAAGCAGGAAATGATAAGATAAGCAGCCCCTAATTGCAGACAAGCAGGTTTCAATTTTTGACAACTCAGCCCTGTTACCAGTGGTTAAAGGCACATAAAGCTGCAAGTCGTCAGCATAACAATGAAAGGTTACATTAAAAGAATGTAAAAGAAGGCCAAGTGGCACCAGATAAAGGCAAAATAGCATTGGGCCAAGCATACATCCTTGAGGGACCTCATGCCTCACGGCATTGGTCTCAGAGAAGTCATTTTAAAAGCTAACATTCTGGGATCTACAAGACATATAGGATCTCAGCCACGAGAGCACATTTCCCCTGACACCAAGAAAGTTTCAGTAGAATACAGTGGTCCATAGTATTAAATGCAGAACTTAGGTCCAGCAATGGTAACGCCAAAGTGCAATTGTTTGCATTTACTACTCTAACAAGAGCTGTTTCTGTTGAGTGGTTTGATCTAAAAGCAGACAGAAATAGCTGGAGCAGACTGTTTGTTGAGAGATAGTCAGTAAGAGACTACTTTTTTCAAAGATTTTTGAAAGAAAATGATAATTGTGAGACGGGTCTGTAGTTTGCAGCTGAGTAAACATCCAGTCCAGGCTTCTTCAAGATTGGTATTACCACTGCTGATTAAAAACAAGCAGGGAAGATGCCAGTAATTTGTTTAATATTTGCAGGATGTAGGGGCCTAATACTGACCATAGTCCTTTTATAGCACAGGCGGGCAGAGGGTCCAAAGGACAAGTTGTGCATGGAGCCACGTTAACAATCTTAGTTAATCCAGCCAAGGAGATAACCTTGTTTGAATGGATGAACCACCTGCAAAATGAGAGATCTGTGTTATCAATGCTTCAGCCTTGTCTCTAAAAAATATAAAAAAGTCATGAGCTGTCAAATTTGAACTGCAGGTGGTTGATTTAGCCTCAGTAAATTGGGACACTATTAAATAAAGGCTTTGAATTATGCTTAAGGCTTATAATGAGATTAGAGAAGTAGGTAGCTTTTGGTGTAGATATGGATGATTGAAAAAGAGACAAGTTGAGTTTCCAAGCCTGGAGAAATACTTCAAGTCTAGAGCATCGCCAACAGCGCTCAGCCTTTCAACATTTTCTCCTCAAGTATATAAGTTCTACATTAAGCCAGGGCATAGTTTTCAAGATCTTAATAGGAGCAACAGAGTCCAATAAAGCAAGAATGGAATTACTAAAATTCATAGCCGACGTATCCACACAGAGTTCATAGTTTTTAACTGTGGGAGCCGAGGTCAGCGTGATTCCAGTCAACCAGGCCAGTAAGAACCGAGCAGCAGGACTACAGGGTAGCAAACACTCCCTACATGATACTATCCCATCCCAGACAGAATATTATGAGTGTGTTTAGGATGTTTTCAGGGCACACAGAACATTAAAGGTTACACTGTATGTGTATAAATAATTACTCTGCTTTATTAATTAAAATGAATGGCAATCCATACTGGAAAAGGAAGACATTACAGGAGAGAGTCTGTGTTCCAAGGAAAATATTTTAACAACTATATTCTTGTGTTTCTACATTAACTATTTTTTACAATCCCAGGAAAAATAGAAATAAGTTGAGTAATTCTCTTACTGCTTAGCGCTTTCCTTTGTTTTTATAGCATTTTTGTTTTAACACTGTACATCTATAATGTTTATTATTGTTGCTGTTTTTGTAAGTTGTAGCTGAGGAGGCCAGTTTCAGTCGAAGTTATGAGTGTGATGCCAGTCATAGGAGTGAGGAAGGAGTGAGGAGGAGGAGGAGGAACCACCTAAAAGACAGTGCCAGGTCCAGGTGGAGGGCTGGTTGGTAAGAGGTGTTTGCATTGAATCACATAAAACCTCCAAGCATTGCAGTCCAGATCAAGGCTATTTGGCAGCTTATAGTTAATAGGCTGAAAAGGTTTATTAATTTCAGGTCTAGCTGGTATTTGAAGGTATACCTGTAACTGATATTTGCTTTGGTGTGTATGTGCGCGGGGTTTCCGCCTGGGGAATAATTCAGTGTAAACCACCACTGGCTGCCATGAAAGAAGACAAATTGATTCAGTAATAGTTTCTATCCAAGGTCAATCAAGATTTGTAGTGGAGTGGTAGTTTCCATTTTATCTGATGTTAGTTTGATTTTATTATGTTGTAAGTTGTTTTTCTTTATGCACCGTTTTAGTGAGCTATCTGTATTTTCGTCATGCCCTAATGTATGATGATAAAGCTATTCTATTCTATTTTTCCACTACTGTTTTAAAATGCAAAGAAGCCAAAAGTTCCCTCCGTTGTCAGTTTACAGACAAATACAAGATCAGTATGTTGTTCAATGCACTTTCCTCAAACCCCCGCTCTTATGGCGTTATCTTTGTGCCTTTGACTTGAGCGCGCAGGAACCAATCCGAGCACGCCGTCAGACGGGTATTCAGCGTTTAAACACCACACGCGCGCTCAATACTCTGTTCAACTCTGATAAACTCAACCCACTCAGTTCCATCTCTGCGTTTGACCTGCTCCTTCCACACTCAACACCAGCTGTGCGCTCGCTCGGCTGTTTCTCCGCTCACTCGGCTCTGTCTCTGCGCTTGCCACTTCAAAAACTGTCCACTCCACCAGCCAATTACAGACAGGTTTTATTCAATTCAATTCAATTCAATTCAATTTTATTTATATAGCGCCAAATCATGAAACATGTCATCTCAAGGCACTTTACAAAATCAAGTTCAATCATATTATACAGATTGGGTCAGATTATACAGATTGGTCAAAATGTCCTATATAAGGAAACCAGTTGATTGCATCAAAGTCCCGACAAGCAGCATTCACTCCTGGGGAACCGTAGAGCCACAGGGAGAGTCGTCTGCATTGTACATGGCTTTGCTGCAATCCCTCATACTGAGCAAGCATGAAGCGACAGTGGGAAGAAAAACCACCCATTAACGGGAAAAAAAAACCTCCGGCAGAACCGGGCTCAGTATGAACGGTCATCTGCCTCGACCGACTGGGGTTACAGAAGACAGAGCAGAGACACAACAAGAGAGACAAAAAGCACAGAAGCACACATTGATCTAGTAATCTGTTCTACATTAGATGGTAGTAACGGGTGAGCCGTCTTCTCTGGATGATGTCAAAGTTAACAGAACGCCAGACCAGGTGTACCTACTATGAAGAAAAAGAGAGAGAGCAAAAAGTTAAAAGCTGAAATGACGACAGTCATTTCAATGTAATACAATGCAAATCTGGAGAACCGTAGAATGAAGAACAGTAGAAATCAGTAGAGTGAGAAAATTAGACCCTGATGTCCTCCAGCAGCCTAGGCCTATCACAGCACAACTATAGAGATAGCTCAGGGTAACATGAGCCACTCTAACTATAAGCTTTGTCAAAAAGGAAAGTTTTAAGATTAGTCTTAAAAGTAGACGGGGTGTCTGCCTCACGGACCAAAACTGGGAGTTGGTTCCACAGGAGAGGAGCCTGATAGCTAAAGGATCTGCCTCCCATTCTACTTTTAGAGACTCTAGGAACCACCAGCAGACCTGCAGTCTGAGAGCGAAGTGCTCTGTTAGGAACATACGGGGTAATCAGAGCTCTGATATATGATGGAGCTTGGTTATTAAGGGCTTTATACGTTAGAAGAAGAATTTTAAATTCTATTCTTGATTTAACAGGAAGCCAATGAAGGGAAGCTAAAATTGGAGAAATATGATCCCTCTTGTTGATTTTCATCAGGACTCTTGCCGCAGCATTTTGGATCAGCTGAAGACTACGAACTGCATTTTGTGGACTTCCTGATAGTAAAGAATTACAATAGTCCAGCCTTGAAGTAACAAATGCATGGACTAGTTTTTCAGCATCACCCCTGGACAGAATGTTTCTAATTTTGGCGATATTCCTGAGGTGAAAAAAGGAAACTCTGGAAACCTGTTTAATATGGGATTTAAATGACATGTCTTGGTCGAAAACAACACCAAGGTTTTTAACTTTATTACCAGAGGCCAAGTTAATGTCATCCAGATTAAGTGATTGGTTAAGAAGTTTATTTTTTGAGGACTCTGGCCCAAAGATTACAACTTCTGTCTTGTCAGAATTTAAATGCAGGAAATTTAAAGTCATCCAGCTTTTGATGTCATCAAGACATGACTGCAGTCGAAGTAACTGATTGGATTCATCAGGATTTATGGATAAATATAGCTGAGTGTCATCAGCATAACAGTATTTTCATCCAATCAGAGTATGGCTTGCAAATACTGGCTTCAGATGGATTCAATCAAAATGATGCAACTTTTGGCAGAAATTACTAAACATCTGTATAATCTGACCCAATTTGTATAATAATAATAATAATAATAATAATAATAATTGAACTTTATTGATCTCACAATGGAGAAATTCACTTCTGCATCTTAACCCATCCCCTTGGGGAGCAGTGGGCTGCCATGTGCGGCGCCTGGGGAGCAATCAGGGGTTAAGAGTCTTGCTCAGGGAGCCAGAGTGCAGGCTGTGGGGATCGAACCGGGTACTTGCGACCTTCTCTGAGTGCAAGCTGCTCTAAACACTAGGCCACCACTCCCCCAATATGATTGAGTTTGACTTTGTAAAGTGCCTTGAGATGACATGTTTCATGAATTGGCACTATATAAAGAAAATTGAATTGAATTGAATTGAAACATAATGATGGGATTGAAGAAAAAAAAAGAAAAACTAATAAACAGTTGAATATTTTAGCCTAAAATATTTCCTTGAACTACTAAATAGGGTGTGACTCCACCATCAGATTGAGGTGGAGTTGGTGTGGCAAGCAGTAAATGTAGAACAGTCACGTGTTTTAGCGAGCCCTGGCACATGTGGGAAACTTCAGAAATGTGCTGTAGCACGCTGGGTGGAACTGCTCTGAATGACTAGAGCTGCAGCAATCAGCTCTGAAGGCGTAGCGCACCACACCACCTCCACATTCAGTGGAGACACAGCTTTTGGCTGACTTTTTGCTGCAACTAACTGTCAAACCCCCAGTGGATCGTGGCAGATGGCTGTTCACTCCAAGCCTGGTTCTGATGGAGGTTCCTCTCTGTAAAAAGGGAGTTTTCCTCTCCACTATCGCTGCATGCAGGCTCGGTATTAGGGATTGCTGCAAAGCCAATGACACAATACCAGCAACTGTCCTCTGTAGCTCCATGTTCATCCAGGAGGAATACATGCTGTAAATCAAGGAATGGATGCAACCTGCTGGGTTTCCTTAGAGAGAAAACCTTAAATCAACCAGTCTGGAGGATTTGATTGAATTGACTTTGTAAAGAGCCTTCAGATGATGTGTTTTAAGGTGGCGCTGTGATGATTTGTGTGGAAATGAACCCAGAGTCAGCCAAACGCAGTAGTAATCCTTTTGGTGGTGTTTATTGAAGGAATAAAACAGGCAAAACAGACCGGATCCAGGCTGATGGTAATCCATACATCAAACGACTGGACAAACTCAAAAAACAAAGAACAGGTCAGACTCGACAAAAATGCTGGAAGGCTCTTACCAAGGAATGACGAAATGATTGTGAAGTCCCGGCAACAAACAGAAAACTAAGAGGGGTTTAAATAGGCGGGCAGACACAGTAGCAGGGAGGGACTAATTAACCAAAACCAGGTGGAAATAATTAAGGGAGCAAACAAGACAAGTCTAAGAATACAAATAAACCTAAGCAGAACAAACTAAAGACAGAAATCAAAACAGCGAGATAATCAAAGACAGGAGAAAAACAAAAACATAAACCAGAAATATAATCGTAATATTACAGAGCCCCCCCCTCAAGGGCGGATTCCAGACGCCTTCCAACGTGTACGAACAGAACAAAAAAGAAAAAATAAATCAGCCCGGGCGGGAGGAGGGGGTTCTTGGACGGAGGGCCAGGGTCTGAAACAGAAAATAGTTAATAACGTCCAAAACGAAAGTCCAAACAAAAAACAACCCAGACAGGGTGGACAAAACCAACAAACACGTTCCTAACAAATAGGTCTCTAAACTCAAAAGTCTGGTGGACGTCTCGGAAGACGACCCCGGCGTGACAGACGTTCCGGCGGGCGTCCAGGAGGATGACCCCGGCGTGACAGATGTTCCGGCGGGCCACCAGGAGGACGACCCCGGCGAGTCAGGATGTCCGGCGGGCGTCCAGGAGGACGGCCCAGGCGAGACAGGATCTCCGGCGGACGGGCCCGGCGTGACAGACGTTCCGGCGGGCGTCCAGGAGGACGGCCCCGGCGTGACAGGTTCTCAGGCGGACGGACCCGGCGTGACAGGCTCTCCGGCGGACGGACCCGGCGTGACAGGCTCTCCGGCGGACGGACCCGGCGTGACAGGCTCTCCGGCGGACGGACCCGGCGTGACAGGCTCTCCGGCGGACGGACCCGGCGTGACAGGCTCTCCGGCGGACGGCCCCGGCGTGACAGGCTCTCCGGCGGACGGCCCCGGCGTGACAGGCTCTCCGGCGGACGTCCAGGAGGCCGTCGGCGGATCAAGGCGACAGACGGCCTTCGGCGGACCAGAAACCTCGGAGGTCGTCGGCGGACCAGGAACCTCGGAGGCCGTCGGCGGAGCAGGAACCTCGGAGGCCGTCGGCGGGGTCTGGAGAAGAAGAAAACAGAGCCTGGCACCGGATTACGGGTTAAGGAAGGCGCCAGACTACAGGCTGAGGGAGGCGCCGGACTACAGGCTGAAGGAGGCGCCGGACTACAGGCTGAAGGAGGCGCCGGACTACAGGCTAAGGGCGGCGGCGCCCGGTTACTGGCTACAGGTGCGGGAGCCTGGCTACAGGCGACTGATGCGGGAGCCTGACTACAGGCGACTGGTGCGGGAGCCTGACTACAGGCGACTGGTGCGGGAGCCTGGCTACAGGCGACGGAGGAAAGAGCCTGGCTACAGGCGACGGAGGAAAGAGCCTGGCTACAGGCGACGGAGGAAAGAGCCTGGCTACAGGCGACGGAGGAAAGAGCCTGGCTACAGGCGACTACAGATGGAGCCTGGCTACAGGCGACTACAGAAGGAGCCTGGCTACAGGCGACTGAAGGGGGAGCCTGGCTACAGGCGACTGACGAGGGAGCCTGGCTACAGCCGACTGAAGAGGGAGCCTGGCTATAGGCGACTAGAGAGGGAGCCTGGCTGCAGGCGACTAGAGAGGGAGTCTGGCTACAGGCGACTGAAGAGGGAGCCTGGCTACAGGCGACTAAAGAGGGAGCCTGGCTACAGGCGACTGAAGAGGGAGCCTGGCTACAGGCGACTGAAGAGGGAGCCTGGCTACAGGCGACTGAAGAGGGAGCCTGACTACAGGCGACTAGAGAGGGAGCCTGGCTACAGGCGACTAGAGAGGGGGCCTGGCTACAGGCGACTAGAGAGGGAGCCTGGCTGCAGGCGACTAGAGAGGGAGTCTGGCTACAGGCGACTAAAGAGGGAGCCTGGCTGCAGGCGACTGAAGGGGAAGCCTGGCTACAGGCGACTGAAGGGGAAACCTGGCTACAGGCGACTGAAGGGGGAGCCTGGCTACAGGCGACTGAAGGGGGAGCCTGACTACAGGCGACTGAAGGGGAAGCCTGACTACAGGCGACTGAAGAGGAAACCTGGCTACAGACGCCTGAAGGGGGAGCCTGGCTACAGACGCCTGAAGGGGGAGCCTGGCTACAGGCTGCTAAGGTGGGAGCCTGGCTACAGGCTGCTAAGTTGGGAGCCTGGCTACACGCTGCTAAGGTGGGAGCCAGGCTGCAGGCTTCAGGAGGCCCCGGGCTACAGGCTTCAGGAGGCCCCGGGCTACAGGCTTCAGGAGGCCCCGGGCCACAGGCTTCAGGAGGCCCCGGGCCACAGGCATCAGGAGACAACATCAGACCCTTCGCAACCAGCAGTCTTAGAACCAGCTTCTGGAGGGTCTCAGAAAGTGTCATCCAATAAAGTCTTTCCCAAAGTTGGCTGTCCACGAGAGCAATAAGGGGTCCAGACTTGCACACAACTCCGAGAGGCTCAAAGTCTCCAGGAGACCACAGTTGCTGCATCTTCTTCGGAAGCCCAGGGTGCCCGAAGAACGAAGGATCCCCCTGGGTTCCCGCCTCACTGGTCAGCGACGGACCCCTCTGGGTTCCCACGTCACATGTCGGCGACGGACCCCCCTGGGTTCCCACGTCGCATGTCGGCGACGGACCCCTCTGGGTTCCCACGTCGCATGTCGGCAATGGACCCCTCTGGGTTCCCACGTCGCACGTCGGTGACGGACCCCTCTGGGTTCCCACGTCACGTGTTGGCGGGGGCAGGACCTCCTGACCCCCCTCACCGGACTTGGGTGGAGGCGGGTCCTCCCGCACCTTCTCACGGAACTTGGGCGAAGGCAGGTCCTCCCGGACCCCCTCTCGTGACTTGGGCGGAGGCAGGTCCTCCCGGACCCCCTCGTTGGGCTTGACAGGAGCCGAGGTGTCGGCCGGACCCTCGGGGACAGATTCAGGAGCCGAGGCGTCGGCCAGAGCCTCGGGGACAGACTCAAGAGCCGAGGCATCGGCCGGACCCTCGGGGACAGATTCAGGAGCCGAGGCGTCGGCCGGACCCTCGGGGACAGATTCAGGAGCCGAGGCGTCGGCCGGACCCTCGGGGACAGACTCAGGTGCCAAGGCGTCGGCCAGACCCTCGGGGACAGACTCAGGTGCCGAGGCGTCGGCCAGACCCTCGGGGACAGACTCAGGTGCCAAGGCGTCGGCCAGACCCTCGGGGACAGACTCAGGAGCCGAGGCGTCGGCCGGACCCTCGGGGACAGACTCAGGAGCCGAGGCGTCGGCCGGACCCTCGGAGACAGACTCAGGAGCCGAGGCGTCGGCCGGACCCTCGGAGACAGGTTTGGGTCGGCTATAGAAAGCCTGGAGGGCAGATCTGTAATGCGCCTCCACCTCTTTTAATCTTCTCTCCAGCTCCTCGGAGTACTGGAGAAAAAGAGCCTCCCTGAGACGCTTGATTATGGGGGCAAACGTTCTGATCTTATTCTCCAATGCCAGACACTCAGAGTCACGGTCACCAGCGGGGGGAGCTGTGGGCCTCTTGGCTCTGGGAGGCGAGGAAACCCTGTCCGCTAGACCGGAAGTGGAACGAGGCTGGGAATCGCCAGTCGGGTGAGGCTGGACTGGCTTATCAGGCGGCTGCCTGCCTATAGTGGACTGATGACTAGCGGGCGAGCGCTTCTTTCTTCGGCGGCGAGCCGGCGGACCTTGCTGGAGGGTAGATGCTTCCTGACCAGACGCGACCGCTGTAGCAGATGGCGGTCTCGGCGGCTCCTCGTAAGAAGAGGGAAGCTGCACCGGTTCCGGAAAAAGGTCCGGACGGATCTCCCGCACCACATCTGCGTGAACCTCAAGACAAAAATCTGAGTCTGGACGGGCACGTTCCGAGGAGGACAGACGGGAGGCTTGAGGTGAGTGAGCAGCGAGCACCGGCTTGCTAGCAGGATTATTGGGCTCGCGCAGCATAGCAGCTCCTGATCGGAGAAAGCGTCTTGGCGACAGGTTCATCATGTCTTGGCCGGGACTTAATGTGATGATTTGTGTGGAAATGAACCCAGAGTCAGCCAAACGCAGTAGTAATCCTTTTGGTGGTGTTTATTGAAGGAATAAAACAGGCAAAACAGACCGGATCCAGGCTGATGGTAATCCATACATCAAACGACTGGACAAACTCAAAAAACAAAGAACAGGTCAGACTCGACAAAAATGCTGGAAGGCTCTTACCAAGGAATGACGAAATGATTGTGAAGTCCCGGCAACAAACAGAAAACTAAGAGGGGTTTAAATAGGCGGGCAGACACAGTAGCAGGGAGGGACTAATTAACCAAAACCAGGTGGAAATAATTAAGGGAGCAAACAAGACAAGTCTAAGAATACAAATAAACCTAAGCAGAACAAACTAAAGACAGAAATCAAAACAGCGAGATAATCAAAGACAGGAGAAAAACAAAAACATAAACCAGAAATATAATCGTAATATTACAGGCGCTATATAAATAAAATAAATTGAATTGAATAAAACCTTAAGAAATGTAAAAAATTAAATAAAATTTCTGGGTTTCTGAATAATTTTGCAAGGCACTGCCTGTTGAGTGGTAGTTTTCCACCTCCGCTTCATAATCTCCACAGAGTTAAATATGCTCAAATTTCCCTCTTAGTGTCTTTTAGACCATTACTACTCAGATATGTAGAGCTATTTTGTCTGTTTACAGATATGCTCTGTTACAGGAAGGATTCTCTGCAGCCTTAATCCCACTGCGTTTTCCTGTGGAGAAACTGAAACTACCTGTGTCACAGAAGCTTTGTTGAGTTGGGTCCGATAGAAAGCCCAGGGCCCCAAGCCAATTCAAGCAAGCTGTACCCAGTGAGTGAAACCAGAGAAATGGCAATGCTCATGGGAGCACAGATAGAGACTGAAAGACAACTATTCATCAGCTAAACACTAATCCCAGGGGTGGAAGCCCTGCAAACAGGACAGTGGAAGTACTGCTGCAGCTCGCCAACCCATAGCTTTCATAATAATAATAATAATAGATTTTATTTGTACTGAACTTTACATTTTCACCAAATCTCAAAGTGCTACAGTCAATAGAAAACAGATAATAACTTAAGGACATTAGCTTCCCTTCATTGGCTTCCTGTTAAATCAAGAATAGAATTTAAAATTCTTCTTCTAACGTTTAAAGCCCTTAATAATCAAGCTCCATCATATATCAGAGCTCTGATTACCCCGTATGTTCCTAACAGAGCACTTCGCTCTCAGACTGCAGGTCTGCTGGTGGTTCCTAGAGTCTCTAAAAGTAGAATGGGAGGCAGATCCTCCTCTCCTGTGGAACCAACTCCCAGTTTTGGTCCGTGAGGCAGACACCCCGTCTACTTTTAAGACTAATCTTAAAACTTTCCTTTGTGACAAAGCTTCTAGTCAGAGTGGCTCATGTTACCCTGAGCTACCTCTATAGTTATGCTGCTATAGGCTTAGGCTACTGGAGGACATCAGGATCTATTTTTCTCACTCTATAGAGTTCTACTGTTCTTCAATTATGCATTGCTTGTCATAATTTCTGCTTATAACTTTTTGTTCTCTCTCTTTTTTCTTCATAGTAGTTACACCTGGTCTGGCGTTCTGTTAACTGTGACATCCTCCAGTGAAGACGGCTCACCGCTATTACCATCTAATGTAGAACAGATTACTAGATCAATGTGTGCTTCTGTGCTTTTTGTCTGTCTTGTTGTGTCTCTGCTCTGTCTTCTGTAACCCCCAGTCGGTCGAGGCAGATGACCGTTCATACTGAGCCTGGTTCTGGTTCTGCTGGAGGTTTTTCCTTCCCGCTAACGGGTGTTTTTTCTTTCCACTGTTGCTTCATGCTTGCTCAGTATGAGGGATTGCTGCAAAGCCATGGACAATGCAGACGACTCTCCCTGTGGCTCTACGCTTCTCCAGGAGTGAATGCTGCTTGTCGGGACTTTGATGCAATCAACTGGTTCCCTTATATAGGACATTTTTGACCAATCTGTATAATATGATTGAATTGACTGTAAAGTGCCTCGAGATGACATGTTTCATGAATTGGCACTATATAAATAAAATTGAATTGAATTGAAAATGTAATTAAAATACACAAGTAAAAGATTTGAGGAATTACACACAAAAAACTAAAAGCATTTAAAGGAGACCATTAATAACATTGTGTAAAAAGGAAGGTTTTAAAGCCTGTTTTAAAATGTGACAAGGTCTGTAGAACCCTCAGATGTGGAGGCAGAGGCACAGCCGTGGTGCGGCGCATGACAACAGCCGATCTCCCATGGTGCGGGATCGAGTCCTGAGAATGTGTGAAAGGTCAGTGTTAGAAGAGTGCTCAGCCTTTAACTTTTTGTTCTCTGTCATTCTCTGGCGTTCTGTTAGCTGTGACATCATCCAGGGGAGGCAGATCATTACCATATAACATAGAAAGTACTCCTGGATCAATGTGAGTTTCTGTGCTTTTTTTTTTTTTTTTTTTTCAGTGTCCTGTCTAGCAATGTGGCAATAGGAATTGATGTCTCAATGCCAGATAGAGCTCGACAGATTTTGCTTTTACAAGTGGAGCAAACAGCTTTCGCCATAGTGCTCCACTTGATTTATGCTTGTAAATAGCTTTATTATGATTCCTGCAAGGAGAATTTCAAATTATATGGACACTACAATGGGAGAGTAAAGGAAGAAGAAAAATTGAAAGAAAAGAAAAAAAAGAGTAGAGGTGAAAGAAAGAGGAGATAAAAGGGAGAGAGTGATAAAACCTTCTTTGTCTGCTCCATCACCTGGAAAGAGACACAAAAAGAACAGCACAACCAACAGACATAAAGCAACAGCTACACTCGAATAACACCTAGATGCCATTGCTAAATCATATATATTATTATGTAAGCTGACATGTGTAATGTGATATTTGAAAAAAGAAAGTGAAAGAACATAAATAAATAAATAAACAAATTATAAGATTACTGTAAATAAGTGAACACTTAATACCTGGGACCCAGCACCTGTGGGAGATGTGAAAGTGCACTAGTTTAGGTGAAGACTATCCAGAAATAGCTTGATAGTGATTGTGGAGAACCGAAGACCCACCTTCCCCGAGCACAGAGGCAGGCGTCAGGGGACCCGTAACCCCGGACTCCCAAAGGGGCCCCTAAAGCAGGTCGCCCAGGAGGGGCCGACACAGGATATCTGCAACACCCCCCCCCCAAGGAAGGAGCAGAGACGACCCCGAGGAAATCCCCCAGCCACCGCAATGCCGACGCCCTCAAGAGCCGCGGAGACGAGCCTGTGGGCTCCGCCGGCAGCTAGCCCCGCTGAAGTGGTCCCGGCCATGGGCCCTGAGGGCCAGAGGCCCCAGGGGCGCCCCGCCCCCGCGACAAGGGCCCCGGCCGCCCCCCGGGGGGCCAGGCCCCGCGAAGAGTCCGCCGGGAGTGGGCCGGCGCACGCCCGGGAACCCGCCCCAAACCCGAAGCCAACCAACGCGCCAGGGGGCCAAGGCGCCCGCCAACGAAGTGGAGGAGGGCAGGACGTGGGGGGATGGGCTCCGCACCTAGCGGAGACTTGAGATGTTCTTGGGAGAGGGAGCGGACCGGACCCATACCTGGAAAAAAAAAAAAAAAAAAACTCATTCACCCCATCCCTCCCTTGTGCCCCACTCACCACACAAAAAAAAAAAAAGACGCTGTACACACATTCCCACATAACACTCACATCCAACACTGACCAAAGGGGGGGGGGTCACCCCAAATCGACTATACGACTGCTTGTGCCCGACCCCCGGCCCCGGCCCCAGACCAGACGCCCCCCGGACCGGGCCCCCCCAAGAGGGCGGGCCAACACGACCCGCACGAGCCACCCGGCCAGAGCCCCCCCCCCCTCCCCCTAAATACCTAATAAACCCCCTCCCTCCCCCCACCTTACCCTTGCCATCCCTGCCCCCCGCCCCCTGGGGGGAGCAGAGGTATCAGCCCCAGACCTGGCAAGCCGCTGACTGCACACCGCAGCCCCCCACCAAGACCCCGGACACAGTGGCCCGCACCTCCTCCAGGCCCCAGACTCCTTGCCGCCATCGGAGAACGGGGGTGTGCAGAAGACCCCGACCCTCCCTACGCCTGCTCAAATGTTGTGTTGTTGCATGTTGTTCTCAAGTGCGTTTAAAAACTGGGAGCGCCGAAGGGGATGCACGGCACAGCCCACCCCCCTTCCGGAAGGTAGCTGTTGCCAGCGCACCCCCTCCGTGTGACTGCCCAGAACCCTCAATGTCTAAGTGGGAGAGGAGGTGAAGGGAGCCGTCCGAGGTGAGGCCCACACAACATAAGCCCCCCCCCAGACGTCTTCCCCCCACCCCCCCCCTACCATGGCCTATATGAGTGTGCGATGTGAAAAATGTTTGAAGTGAAAGTGTCTAAGATGCATGATAAAATTGGGGAGAGGGGCGTCGCCAGAAAGTGGCAACCTCCAGTAACGCCCCCTCCCACATGACCTACATGTGTGGCGGCGTGATGGAGCAGGCAGAGGGAGGAGTCCGGGGATGGGGAGCAAATGACTGGGAAGCCAACCCAGGGAGCCAGCTCCCCTACTGACTCCAATAGGCACCCCCGCTCCCCGAAAGCCCCACCCAGAGAAGGGGGCCCCGCCAGCGGCACCACCGTAGCCCGGGGGACAGGGAGAGGCCGCAGGGCCCGCCACCCAACCACCCACCAGGACCAACACCTCAACCCCCCCCAGCCCACCCACCAAGCCTACTTAAACTAAATAAATAAATAAATAAATAAATAAATAAATAAATAATAATAATAATAATAATAATAATAATAGGGGGGGACACTGGCCAGCCGGCCCGCACGAGCCATCCCAAACCCCACCCCCAGGTGAAACCCGCACCGGAAGACGACACGGACCAGGACCGGGACAGGGGGCCGGACACAAGCCCACCAGAACGTCAACGCCCCCAACCCCCCCCCCCTCCCGTAGATTTAATCCCTCCCCAACACTAACGTTCAAACAACTCACCATACATTCGACAGTAGACATCCAGGCTGGGTAGGTCCCTACTCCCCCTCCTTTCCCCCTCCCCCCACTGGCAGAGTGCCTATCCAATGAAGGAGAAGAGCATCTGCCCAGAGGTGTTAATGACCATGCCCCCCTACCACCTCAACGGGCCCCGAGGCCCCCCAGCGCACCAGAGGCCCCGTGCAGGGGCGGACACCCGGGCGCGCGCCGGCCCACACCAAAAGCGGCGCCCCCCCGGAACCGGAACCCCCGAGGCCCCGCCGGGGCCCGCGCCCGAGGGCGGCGCGCCCCGGGGACCCCAGACCCCCAGACCCACCCCGGACCCACCCAGCGGCAGCACAGCTACCAGGTCAGTAACCCACGTCCGTCAACACGCAGCTCCCAAAGAGCGCCGCAAGCGGCCGCTGTGGGCCACCCGTAGGCCTCCCAAACTCCTCCCAGATGGGGGCAACAGACCCCGGTGCCGGATCCACCAGGCGCCCTACTCCAAGTGCCCCCAGGGCCCCAGGAACCCCTCCATCCAGCCACTGCGCCCTGCAGGAAGCAACCCACCGACCCCTATTCCACTAAGTGATGGTGTTGATCAGAGGAGCCCAAAGAGACCAATCAGATGTGGAAGCAGATGCTGTCTCTAGATTAATATGATCCAACAAAAGATCTCTATACTGATTGATACTGAGATTTTGTTTACTTTTCCAATTCATGAGGATAGTTTTCTTTGCGATGCATAAAGCAGTAAAAACCATGTAAACTATTTCTTTTTTCAGAGGACTTTCCTCAAAATTACCGAGCAGGCAAACTGATGGGGAAGGTGTAATTTTACAGCTCAAGCGCTTTGATAAGTCCTTACATATCTGTGTCCAGAACCTCTGGACTGGTGTGCATAACCATAACGCATGAATATAATTATCAGGATGATTGCCTATGCAGTGTGCTTTTTTTAAAGGGGTTAGGGTTAGGTAAGTGTCAAACCCCCAGTGGATCGTGGCAGATGGCTGTTCACTCCAAGCTTGGTTCTGATGGAGGTTCCTCTCTGTTAAAAGGGAGTTTTCCTCTCCACTGTTGCTTCATGCATGCTCAGTGTGGTGTGGAGGTTGCAGTTCTTCCGACTGGAAGAACGTGAGGAGAGTGGTGAGGACAGCAGAGGGGATCATCGGGGCTCCTCTTCCCTCCATAAAAGACATTTCATCTCAGCGCTGTGTGTCCCGAGCCCATAACATCATCAGAGACCCTCACACCCCCACCATGGACTGTTCTCCCTGCTGCCCTCTGGGAAGAGGTTCCGCAGCATCCACTGCAGGTCCACTAGGTTCTGCAAAAGCTTTTTCCCTGTTGCCATCAGACTGTTGAACTGCTGAACTATAAACTATAGACTCTGCACAACATTCGCATATTTGCACATTTGCATCACTGCATCACTGCATCTCTATCCAGCATTACAAATGCTGCCGAACTCTCAGTTTCTAAATGCATTCTTGCACAAATGCCCTTTGCAGAATCAATTC
Organism: Fundulus diaphanus; assembly: GCA_037039145.1. Lineage (NCBI taxonomy): Eukaryota > Metazoa > Chordata > Actinopteri > Cyprinodontiformes > Fundulidae > Fundulus > Fundulus diaphanus. Next base: position 57,140,165 of record CM073132.1, on the reverse strand, counting down.
TGCACATACAAATGGTTTTTAGAAATACTCACCTGTACACTGTGATTTTTTCTCCTGCATTGTTTACATTTCAATTGCTTACTTTTAAATCACTGCTGCACCTCATACTGTAATCTACAAGCTGTATGCAACAAAATTTCGTTCTGTACGCACCCTGTGCATACAAAATGACAAATAAAGTTGTCTAAGTCAGTATGAGGGATTGCTGCAAAGCCATCAACAATGCAGACGACTGTCCACTGTGGCTCTACGCTCTTTCAGGAGGAGTGAATGCTGCTTGGAGAGACTTGATGCAACCTGCTGGGTTTCCTTAGAGAGGAAACTTTCTGACCAACCTGGAGGATCTGATGGAGTCTGACTTTGGAAAGAGCCTTGAGATGATATGATGTTAATTGGTGCTATATGAATAAAATTTTATTGAATTTTAAAACCAAGTAACAGGAAAAGTTATACAGCTTTTTAAAATTTCCTTTAAGGTTTAATTGCCTAAAAAAGAAATAGTATGTTTTCTAAGAGTAGCAATAAGCAAGGCGAATTTCATTTAAAAAGTTTTAAATCCACCTTTAAATAAAATTAAATAAAACTGAATTAAATTTAATGATACAGCTAATCACATTTTGATCCCCTGGAGGGCACTCATCCACTCAAAAATGCAGAAAACATTTCCAAAGTTTTCCAAAGAGCTTTTTTACACGTGAAAAAGGAGGTAAATGACTTATTTGTCCATAGAATCAGTTCAAGTCTGTGTATAAATTACAAACCAAGTGTCATGATTTAGGTTTTGGTTTGTTTGTTTTGGACTTTTCTTCAGTCAGCCTGTCACCTCTCAGCCAGATCTACCTGCTGCACTAATTAGAGTCAAATCTGCTCACATGGCTACTTATACCTGCCTCAGTCATCCATTCTCTGCCAGAACGTCTCATCTTGCTTCATGTACTCTGCCGCCATGCCTCCACCAGTTTCTGTGTGCCCTCACCGTTGTATGCTGCCAGTGTCAGCGTGCTTCACAGGTCTGCCCTATCTCCACGCGAGTTCCAGCTCTGCCCGTTCTGGTGGTTTCTTGGTCTGCATCGCCTGTTCTGGTGAGTTCCTGCCTTCATCTCTGCTTTAAGCTACACCTGTTGAAGTCTGGTTCTGCCACTCACCCCACCTGCATCCTCTAGTCTCCTGCCCATTACTACCTAATCTGCCATAATTCACATTCTGCGATAAACATTTTAAAAACAAAGCTCCGTGTCCGGCTAAATATCGGTAACTCAAAGGCTTTGCAATTCAGCTTTGCTCCTTCCATCCTGATCCATCAATACTCTTGATCAATAACACACAAACATACATAAACTCCTCTAATGTTACACACTTGGCTCTACTTCACACTGTAGGTCATATCTTGAAAAGAACCACAACATCCGCATAAAACAATGCTGAGATCCTGCGGTTTCCGAACCAATTCAATTTCAATTCAATTTTATTTATATAGCGCCAATTCATGAAACATGTCATCTCAAGGCACTTTACAAAGTCAAATCAATCATATTATACAGATTGGGTCAGATTATACAGATTGGTCAAAAATGTTCCTATATAAGGAAACCAGTTGATTGCTTCAAAGTCCCGACAAGCAGCATTCACTCCTGGAGAAGCGTAGAGCCACAGGGAGAGTCGTCTGCATTGTCCATGTCTTTGCAGCAATCCCTCATACTGAGCAAGCATGAAGGGACAGTGGAAAGAAAAACCACCCATTAGCGGGAAGGAAAAACCTCCAGCAGAACCAGAACCGGGCTCAGTGTGAACGGTCATCTGCCTCGACCCACTGGGGGTTACAGAAGACAGAGCAGAGACACAACAAGAGAGACAAAAAAGCATAGAAGCAAACATTGATCCAGTAATCTGTTCTACATTAGATGGTAATAGTGGTGATCTGTCTTCCCTGGATGATGTCACAGATAACAGAACGCCAGACCAGGTGTACCTACTATGAAGAAAAAAGAGAGAGAACAAAAAGTTATAAGCAGAAATTATGACAAGCAATACATAATTGAAGAACAGTAGAACTCTATAGAGTGAGAAAAATAGATTCTAATGTCCTCCAGTAGTCTAAGCCCATAGAAGCACATCCCCATAGGTAGCTCAGAGTAACATGAGCCACTCTGACTATAAGCTTTGTCAAAAAGGAAAGTTTTAAGATTAGTCTTAAAAGTAGACGGGGTGTCTGCCTCACGGACCAAAACTGGGAGTTGGTTCCACAGGAGAGGAGCCTGATAACTGAAGGATCTGCCTCCCATTCTACTTTTAGAGACTCTAGGAACCACCAGCAGACCTGCAGTCTGAGAGCGAAGTGCTCTGTTAGGAACATACGGGGTAATCAGAGCTCTGATATATGATGGAGCTTGATTATTAAGGGCTTTATACGTTAGAAGAAGAATTTTAAATTCTATTCTTGATTTAACAGGAAGCCAATGAAGGGAAGCTAAAATTGGAGAAATATGATCCCTCTTGTTGATTTTCATCAGAACTCTTGCTGCAGCATTTTGGATCAGCTGAAGACTTTGAACTGCATTTTGTGGACTTCCTGATAGTAAAGAATTACAATAGTCCAGCCTTGAAGTAACAAATGCATGGACTAGTTTTTCAGCATCACTCCTGGACAGAATGTTTCTAACTTTGGCGATATTCCGGAGGTGAAAAAAGGAAACTCTGAAAACCTGTTTAATATGGGATTTAAATGACATGTCTTGGTCAAAAATAACACCAAGAACCAGACTGCTTCCTCTCCATCTTTAGGTTGTGTAACTGAGTGTTCTGAAAGCAGCAGCATATTACTAATATTACAGTAATCAGTTGACCTGCTAAGCATTAGCCTAGCTACAGCGTCTAGTCTGACTTAATCAAATGCAGAGCTCTGCTTCTTCCTCTTTGGTTGCAAACTGCAGATGATTACCGCCACCTATTGAACATGTGCATGTGGCCTAATATCAACGAGAATATAATTTTCATACAATTAGATTTTAAATTTAAAAAATGCATTGTTGTTAGACAGAACACCACCACTTTGTTTAGTCATGTGTCAAATTTCAAAGTCCTTAAAAACTAAAGAAAAGTTACAACAACTTAAGATAGGTGTTGGTCCTTGGGTAAGACCATCAAGGCTAACTGCCTACCTCATATACATTATGAGAGCGCATAAACAGAGAACCATAACGACTCAGAAGTCGCTGTGGAGCTCTATGTTCGCAATAATCAGTGAAACTTGATCAATCTTTATAGAATAATATTGTAAAAAGACAGATTCCCTTAGCAATAAAATTCTGTTATAAACATGTGTGTCTATATATGTAAGTATTGGGGCTGGCCCACCAATGTTTGTTTAAGTAATGAACATCTAAAATCTCAGTGAACGTGCCCAGTACGCTCTCAGTAGACAGCTGTGGGGCACAAATCCTGCGGCCCCAAGTTCTGATCGTCCAATCAAAATACTGGAAATGCAGACGTTACGTTTACGTTCTGCTGGATAGTGTAAGACCATCCAGGCAAGGTACATTTATTAGTATAGCACATTTCAGTACAAGGACAAATCAAATTGCTTTACATGATTAAAACATTGGAAAATAGAAACAGAATAAAAGCAAAAAAGTAGAAAATTTTAAACAAAATGTTGAACAGATTAATGTATTAATTCATTCAGACTTTATTAAGGACACTAGGCACCAGGTCCATAGCAAGGACAATGAGTGGGCAGTGTACAGGGAGAGCAAAAAGTTCTAAAGAGTGAGGTTTTAACATAAGCAGAGGACATGCTGAGCTTATGGGCCTGCACATTAGCCTGTCCATACAGTTTGCACCGCTGTCTCTGTATGTCTCTGTCATCTGAGGGATCACATGTATTCATTTTTTTTTCAGTGTCCTGTCTAGCAATGTGGCAATAAGAATTGATGTCTTAATGCCAAATAGAGCTCGACAGATTTTACTTTCACAAGTGGAGCAATCAGCTTTCACCATTGTGCTCCGCTTGATTTATGCATGTAAATAGCTTTATTGTGATTCCTGCGGGGAGAATATCAAATTATGTGGACACTACAATGGGAAAGTAGGAGAGTAAAGGAAGAACAAGAAGAGAAAAAAAAGAAAGAGAAGAGGTGAAAGAAAGAAGAGATAAAAGGGAAAGAATGATAAAACGTCCTCTGTCTGCTCCATCACCTGTGGTTAGGGTTAGGGTTTGTGAGAGTGCACTTCATCAGAAGAAAAAATGCTCAATAGTGGTTGTGAAATCACATGTAACAAAATGACCAAGAGACTTAGAATCATCAGTGGCTGGAAGAGCATTTCCACATAAATAAAACTCAGGAGAAACAAGGCTTTTATCCTCTTTTGTTTTCACAATCACAATGTAACTTTTGACAGCATTAAACTCAATGTCAAATTCTATACCAGGGGTGGGCAAACTTTTTGACTCATGGGTTCTTAAACTTGACAGAGGGGCCGGGTCAGGAGCAGATGTATGAAGTGTTTGTGTAAACTACTAAAAGTGAGATATAAAAGCCATTGCATCAAAGGTTTTGCCTTTAACAGATAGTAAAGCATGAATATGCAAGGCTTAATGTACAAATTATTTTCCAAATGTGTTTTTTCCCCCACAACATAGCAAAATCACATTCACTTTCAGTAGGAACAGTGCTGGTGCCCTCCATAGTTTGCCAGTGCATCAAAGTCTGGAGTTAGTTTTGTTGCGGCGATTCTCAGGAAAGAGCTCAGGTGTTGCTCCGTTAACTTGGATCTGTGACGAGCTTTGTTGAAGTTCATCATGCTGAACGTCTGCTCACACATAAGTTGAGCCCAACAGCGCCAGCATCTTCTGTGCCGCCCTCCGCAGGTTTGGAAACGTGAAGCATAAAAGTCATTCAATTTAAGAGAGTCGAACTTGTCCTTTAAAATGGAGTCAGATTGAAGATCAGTCAGTTCCAACTGCAGCTCCTGTGGTGCTGTTTCAGGATCTTATGACAATGGACAGGACATCAGTTGAAGTGACTTGTCCGTTTCTTCAAAATCACAGAACCAACAGCAGAATTCTCTGTGTAGGTCGCTCAGTAACTTTTTTTCTAATAGTAAACTATTTTTCACATTTTGGGCAGCCTCGGTTTGCAAGGCTAACGTGGGAAAATGAGCAAAAGATTTGTTCAGCTCATCCATGTGTAAATATGTCCACAGCAAAAGCAAAGTCACAAAGCCAGTTCCTGTCCCTCAGCTCAGGAAAGTCGTCAGATTTCCCCATTAACTCCAAAAATGCCCAAATCTCCTCATAATAATAATAATAATAATAATACATTTAATTTATACTGCACTTTCTATTAAAAGATCTCCAAGTGCTACAGGGGAAAAATATATATATATAAATAAATAAATAAAAAACATAAATTAAAAATAAATAAATAAATAAAAGCGTTAAAAATAAAACATCTAAAGGGGACCAAAAGCTTTGCCATAAAGAAATGTTTTAAGGCCTTTTTTAAAACCCTCAGTGGACTGAGGCGCCCTCAAGATGTCAGGGAGGCCATTCCACAGATGCGGGGCAGCAGCACTAAATGCCCCATCTCCCATTGTCCTGAGTCTGGTTCTGGGAATGTGGAGGAGGTCTGAGTGAGTGGAGCGAAGGGAGCGGGTTGTCTTCTGTGGGTTGATAAGTTCTTTGAGGTGGGGGGGGCATGTCCACGGATGCATTGATGTGTGAGGAGGGAAACCTTGTACTCAATCCTGGTGGAGATGGGAAGCCAGTGCAGTGAATGGAGGATGGGGGTAATGTGCTCATGTTTCCGTACTCTCATCAGGATCCTAGCTGCAGAGAAGCCTCTGCAGACTTTTTCTAGGGATCCCAATGAGAAGTGTGTTGCAATAGTCCAGTCTGGAGGAGACAAAGGCATGAAGCAGCTTTTCTGCGTCTGGGAGGGAGAGAATGGGACGAAGTTTGGAAATATTTCGGAGGTGATAGAAAGAGGTCTTGCATAGGTGATTTATATGGGCTTCAAAAGTGAGTTGGGAGTCCATTTTTACACCAAGATTTCTAACTGTTGATGAAAGCGGGATGTCTTTCAGCTCCCACACTCGTTGGAACACTTTGCCCAAACTTAACCAGCGGACACCAGAGCGGTAAAGCAAGTCCTGAAGATCGGCATCGGTTTCCTCCAGAAACGTAATAAACTAATGATCCCCTTGCTCGTATGAAGTTTACAAGTTTTACAACTGCATTAATGACATGATTAAACTGCAATGTGCACTCACCGGTACACAGAGATTCCTGATGGATGATGCAGCGTCATCCTTTTGGTAATATAAATTCTCTACAGTTCTGTAATTGAGATATGAATTTGTACTCTATGGATTTTGTTTTATTTTGTTTTTTGGTTTTAAAGTCTGTTTGGCTCTTGATTTGTTAAATGTCCACTCCTGAGTTTGTCTTAAAACTGAACAATGCATTGTAGCTGTTGGCGGGTCTCCTTGGGACCGTTTCTCCTTTTCCCTTGTTGGGGGGGCAGATTTCCTGTGTTGGCCCCTCTTGGGCATCTTTGCTGTGGGGGTCCCTTTGGGCATCTGGGGTTTTGATTCCTCTGACATCTGCCTTGGTGCTCTGGGGGTCTCTGGCTCCTTACAACCGCTATTGAGCATTTTTCTCATGGATAAACTAACAGACACAAGTTCACTGTCACCAACACCTCCAGGTGATCCAGGTGCTTACAGACTCACTTCTATACAGAAAACCCCTGTTATTATCTTCAGCTGTCACTTTATACATGCCATATTAAATAATACTGTATATACTTCAGTGATGGTATCACGGCTTTGGTTGATTATATCTTTAATGTTTTATCGGCTGGTTGTGCCACTTGTGAAAGTAAAATCTATTGGGCTCTTTGTGGCATTAAGACAAGAATTCTTATTGCCACATTGCCAGACAGGACACTATAAAAAAATAAACTGAACAATGAACGCTAAACTGTTAAACCTTTAAAATCTGGGTGTAAATGTCACTCTCGGTTCCCCCTGGTTGAGCCGGGCCATAACAGCAGGTTTGTTGTGGTACCAGGTGCTTTTCATGTGAAGATGACCGGTCCGAAGATCTCCTTGGTCTTCATGGTGAAATGCCTCATGCTAAAAACTGGTTGTGAGACCAGTAACAAACATTAAATTATATCAGGTGGAAACATGTTCCTGTTCCTGTTCCTGTTATTAGGGCTGAAAGCAGCTCTAAACAGGAGAATTTTCAGTCTTGATTAACACTCACTGATTATGTTTTAAAGCCTTTATTTCTGTTAATTAGGATTATTTTTCCACCTCCATCTTATATAAACACAGGATTTAATATTAACTATTGCATCAGACCAATAAAAAAGCACAATTTCTAATGCAGAGATGGGGCTTAATGACAAATCTGTTTAAAACTGGCTTAAAGGTTGCTTTTTATTCAAAAGTTACTTTTAATATGACAAACAAGTGTCTTAGAAAGGCTTGTGGCTCAGTGGGCAAAGTTTAGCAATTGGAAGGTCATGGGGCTTCCAGCTTCCTCCTGTCACATGTTGATGTGCCCCTAAGCAAGGCACGTAACCCCAAGTTGCCTATCGATCTGCGTATCTATGTATGGTTTATAGGTTGAAATAGGGTCTACGGCTCACTGAGGTATTAATGTGTGATCATGTGGAGCAGACAAAAATAAGAGAAAAGTCTTTGAAGAAACATGAGGTAAGAGAATCAGAGATTGAGTTCATGTAATGTGCTCTAATTTTGCTTTATTGGAGGTGAGCTCCAGTAGAATATGATAAAATGATTGAACACACCACAGGGAGGTGGAGTTCGTGGCCCCACTAGCTGCTGGGATTGCCCCAGGGTTGGTGGTTTCCTGAGCCAAACAGATAATCAGCTTAATTAGTGCTGCCACTAATACCTATTTCAGAGCAGACAAGAGGGATCAGACAAGCCAGCTGTCCACAACAGCTCCTCAGCAGTAACACAACACACCAAAACAACACCCATCACTGGATCCCAACCAGGAGCTGGGATTGGAACCATGAAACACAAAATCCAACAAAATATACAATTATTTGATTACAGATAAGAACTAGTATACAATTGTCTTTAACCTCCTTTGTGTTTAGGGAGAAGCCCAGGATCTTCTACCTTCCGGTCCTTGTTCTGGCAAGCGTCTCTTCGCTCATCTAAAGACCCAATAGGTTTCCCTCTCAGCCCATCAGCCAGCCTCTTCTGATAAATACAGAGCAGTAAAAGAGGCTAACTCCATATTAGTCAGGGCAACAAGCCTGAGGCACAACTTCAGCTTAAGTCATGTTTTTGTCTGGGTTGAGACCATGACTGAGGGGCAGAACGAGCAGGGTTAATCTTGTCTGATCGTAGTCCAGGTTGAATCCTGGACCTGGAGGACCAGGTCGCTTCTGCTCAGACAAGGTTTTCAAGGCCAGATTAGCCAAAAGGAAAAGGCCAGGGGAAAGGAGGGCACTGAGCAACCCGAATCAGGATGATGTTTACTGAGTGGTTTGTTATCAGCACCAATTTAAAACAGCTCTTCTGCAATCAATCAATGATATAACAAATACATCATAATATCTATAGCTTAAGATGTTTTGTTGCTTTCAAAGATACAAAACATTAAGAATTTAAAATACCCTTTGAGAATAATTCTTTCCTGTGAACCCAAGAGTATGGAGCTATTAGAAAGGTCTCTCCACCTCTGATTTACCAGGCATAGACCTGCTGGCCTTAAACAGAGACCCTGATTTTTACTTCTGCAGGGGCCAAAGGATCTACAAAAGTGTGACCAAGCCACATCTTTCCGTTTATTTATTCAGCATCAGTCCCATTGATCCCAGTTATAAAACAATGCAGTTCAGTTTTTTCTTCAGGATGGTTCAAAGTTTTCTCTTTTATTCCGTAAATTTTAATTAATCCATTAAATCGATTTATCGCCCAGCCCTACTCTTTGGACTCTTTTTAGAAACAGTTAAAATGTTCTTTTTTAAACAGGTCTTTTGTTGAATGTTTATTTTGTTGAGATTTTATTGTCATTTTGTCTTATTTTTATCAATTTATTTTAATTATTTTACTGGTTTTCTGTACAGCGATTTGTGATTTCTTTGTCTGTGAAAGGTGCTTAAATACTTACTACTTCTACCTAATTGTGTTCTATTTTGTTCTACTTACCTTTTTATCTCACCCTAATTATATTTTGACAGTTTTTTGTCTTCACATGAAAAGACTTATTCCCCTGAGGGGATCAATATTGTAACCTTGATGGATCTGAGTGTAACACTACTGTCTCCATTAGCGACAGGATCGGACGACCAAACAACGCAGCAGCCATTGCTTCCCAGTACGAGAGCTAAGATGTTTTTCCCCCTTATTTAAAAATAAGTGCACCCCTCTAGTGTAGTAATTATTTTTGACTCGGGATCTGTGGAAATCACACAAAAAAGTAATGTGTTGACATATAATAAATAAATACAGAAATAGATGCAGAAAAATGCAGTTGTCCAAAGGAAAATGTGAGAATTAATCACACATGGTGCATCTGAATAAATTAGAAAATAATAAAAAAAAAATGTATTTCAATACTTTAGCTGAAAAAAAGTTTGATTTTAAATTCATGTTTTATATAATTCATTACACACATTTTTTTTACGTGTTCTGTCTGGGAGTGTAGCATTAAAATTGTTGTCCTAATGCCAAAGAGAGCTCAACAGATTTACTTTCACAGGTGGAGCCTTACTGCTTTCGTCTTAGTGCTCTGCATATGTAAAAAATCTTTATTGGATACTATTCTGGGACTATTTCACATTCAATGGCCACAAAAAGGAATAGGTAGAAGAGAAGGAAATTAAGAGAAAAAGATGAGACAAAATGTTAAAAGGGAGAAAAGGTGACAAAAATAGATGGAAAAAGAGAGAGCAAGATAACATCATTGGAGACTGCTTCTACACCCGCAGAGAGAGATATAAAAAGAACAGACAACATGAGAGGAACTGACCAATCCTGGAGAAGGTCTTTGCTGATCTATATAAGCTGACGTAAGCGAGAGTTAGGCATTCTTGCTTCCAGACCTTAACCTGGTTTAATGTATGACAGTCCAGGACTGAAGCTGTAAACATCCCTCTGCCTTGTTAGATTAAATATGTAAAAGTATAGTTTCTACTTCAAGAGTCTTTTTATTACTACATGTCTACAGTAGAGAATACCACTTTTTTCAGGTAAAAAACCTGGGAGAACCGCAACTGGATGTGGTCAATTCTTAACAAACTGGTGATTCCACCCGACCTGGGAGTGGTTCTTTTTTATTATTTTTTGTTGAGGGGCAACACAGAAGATGACATTACGGCCAGCAGCTGCTGGGGCTGTAATGTCAGATCCTATATGAGCAGGTTTTTGTGTATATGTAATGTTTCAGAATAGTTGTTTGCAAACATGTTGGTAAAAACTTTAATTTGGCTGTACAAGGTGAAGGCCTAGGGGTCCAGACCAACCTCTGAAAATCTCTATAGCCTTGAGAAAGTGGGTTTCTTGCCCCTTATTGTATTCTGAGGAAAATGGAACTTCATCCGTATAAAATATTAAAGCTGCCTTTCTGACCTCTGCTTGGAGGTAAATTTTTGAACATTCTTAATCAAAACTAAGTTGTTTCTGTACAAAAACAACTTAGTTTTGATTGGGAAGCCCTCAGCCGTGGTGATATAAAGGTTTGAATGGCCCCTAAAGGTCTCTTAAAGACCCTTAAAATAGGCTTATCTGTGGATATGTCAAGACAAATATGCAAGTGAAGTTAAAAAGAAACCGGCCAGTATAAAACACTATAAAAAAGATAAATAAAAAATAAATATATATGTGACACAGTGGAACTACAAGGTGCATTGTCGTTGCGCTGGGGACGCCTTAAGGGGAACACTTCCTCTTAGTCACTGTGGCTAACCTGTCGAATTTACTGCGGAAATCAATGTAAAATTGTTAAATAGCAACAGCGGTCCTGGTGTCTGCGACATAAAGAAATGGACCCTTATTAAACAGATCGTAAAATTCTGTGTAATTTGAATTTTTAGTAAGAGAAACGCGTATGATCCAAAATAGTTGCATTAAATTTGGCTATTTGGGTTAGAGCCGAGCTATTTGCAAAAATGAAAGACCTATATGTTTAGAGCTGCTTTCAGCCTTAATAACACTGACCAACATATTGATTTTAGTGATGTTTTCACCTGATATTATTTAATGTTTGTTACTGGTCTCACAACCAGTGACTATTTCCATGTGTTTAATTTTATGTTTTCATGATGTAAAGCACTTCAGCACATGTAAAGAACATTTCAAAATGTGCTACAAAGAAACTTGACTTGATCAGCGTTTTTGGTTTCAGAACAGGTGATATCAGGTAACTAAACTCAGCGTCCAATCAACCCTGAGTTAAGTGCGAGCATAAAAGAAGCCGTCATCAATGGAACGCAGATATTGTGATTCACCATGGCAGCGGCAGGAAATAATTAGCCTTGCAGTGCAGGCATATGGAGAATATTGAACCTTAATTAACAAAAAGAAACAATACTGATGCTGCTGAAAAATCTGCCGAGATAGCGACAGGAAATTGCTGAAAAATTCAATGCATGAGTGATATGAGTGGTTTGTCGGAGAATTAAGGCTGTATTCTCACAATACACTCATACAAAACCACAAAAAAGGAGGGGATGCATTAAAGGGACAAATCAAGATGAAGATGAAGTATGAAATCAAGATGAAGTATGAAAATACAGTTTAATCAGGTAAGGTCCAGTTCTAAGTTTTTCTTGTGTTTAACCTTAAACAACTAATGCATTAATTGAAAAATCAACATTTTCAATTAATGATGTAATGACTGATGCTGGGGAACCCGATATTCAGGCAGACAGAGTTACGTCTTTAAAAGGTTTATTGTGAAAATGAGTAGTGACAGCTGAGACAGGGAAGCAGAAACAGACTTGACAGATGAGTTACGGCTGAAGGTGCAGAGGACCAGAAGATGTAGGCAGTGACAGATCCAAACAGGTGATGTGGACCGGGGAACCACCAGAACGGGCAGAGCAAGCGACTGGGACTCACGGGCACACAGGCAACCTTTATCTGAAGAGTCTAACTAGCTGAGCACACAGGATCTGGTAGAGGAAGGGCACATCACACCGGACGAGAAGAGAAGAGGTGATCTGGCAGGGAAGAGTTGGCTGAAGCAGGTATTAAGTAGACCGGTGACCAGACTTGAATGTAATTACTGGCAGCAGGTAGAGATGATGTGGGTCAATTTGACTGGTGGCTGAGCTGATTGGATAGTGGCTGGTGGCTGTATATATATATATATATATATATATATATATATATATATATATATATATATATACTATATATATATATATATATATATATATATATATATATATATATATACAGTGTATATATATATTATATATATATATACTGTATATATATATATATATATATATATATATATATATATATATATATACAGTATATATCTATTATATATATATACTGTATATATATAATATGCAGTGTGATTCAGTGTTGTTGTTTTTTTGCCCAATTGTATTCTTTTTTATGAAAACTGTTCTTGAAACAAAATCCCAACACTGGAAGTGACAGACGCAACGGCGTGTTTGTATCTGTTTATTTTTCCCTCTACAGGTGAGGATGGGAGGTTGGATGAATGAACTTATACGCCAAACTCAGAGTATAGGGTTCATACTGTGGATTCATGTTAAACATTGTATTGGTTACCTGCAGCAGTAAACACTGTAAATTTCAGCTCTTTTATATTTATTTTAGTCATTCTGCCCAGGATCCACTTTATACAATGTTCTTAAGATTGCTGCAAACCTCAATGTTCATGTTTCTGTGATTACATCCATTTACAACTCTTTATACAAGAACTTTTGTTCCAAGTCTGTGCACTCACATATGAACCTGCTTTTAATATGTGTCTCATTATGTGTGTGCCTTGACATGCATGTTGTCTTTTCTTTAACTTTGCCCATGATTGTTGCCCATGTGTGTGCTTTATGTGAATATGTACACCTCTCATATGAAGATTGTACAACGCCTGGAAAGCAGAGAATCTCCCTGCAGTTAATGTGTGTTTAACCTGCATGAATGTTTAACAGTGCTACCCAAGCACGGTTGAATGGCTCTATTTTACTTCATTCATCCAGGCACCCCCGAAATGCATTAAATGTGTGTAAGAAGGAGGCTATTAGCAGCCTTACAATGATACAATTCACTGCGGCTGTGTGTCTGCAATCCCATGTGGTTTGTATCAGAGCTGCAGGCCTGCTGAAGACTGTCTGGCTGCACAGTTTTACACAAGTGTTTCCTCGGGGAATCGTTTATATTAAAGAATTAGTGGTATTAGAGTGAAATGGATCAAATTATTCTCAGATTGGATCTGTAGAGATTGTGTGGTCCTTAGTACACCAACAATGACATTTCTTGTTTTTTTGTTTGTTTTCTTATCACTAGAACCACCAGAAGGAGTTTTCAGTCCCCTGCATGTCTCCAGCTCTCTGGACCTCTCTTCAGTCCTACCTGTCTTAAGCTTTTTGACTTCCTGAAAATCTTTTTTTGTCACCATTTCAGTTGCAATTAGAAATTCTGCAGGCACCCAAAAAATAAAATACAAATTGGCATGAAATGGAGCATGTCGATGGCAGTGTCTGTGGGGATGAGTAGTTCACTCATCAACCCGTGGTTTCCTGTTTTGTAACCCAATATTAAACTGTCTTCAGCAATTTACTCCATTTTCTACTCCAGTATCTTAATTTTTTTTTTTTTATTTTACTTAAAAAAATCATGCCCATGTTTTTCTTTCAGCTTCATTCATAGAGCTCCCATTTATCTGTTTTAACTGTTGAGAAGAACATAAGGATAAACAAGGTGGTAGAAGTGTGAAAGAACTGTTCAGTATAAAGTAGTTTACTGAACTGAAATCAATTACTTATATTTGTTCTTCATGGATAAAATTTAAAGATCAACCTCCACATGATAAAACATCTGAAATGTCAGTAAATATTTATTTAAGAGCGATTTACCTTTAAGTGAAGCTCAGTCAGACTTTAGGAGGAACAGCCTGGCTTTTGGGAACTTCACTAATTCCCTTTCCGGTTGAGTTAGATAAGATCAGCAGTTCTCATCCTACCAACAACCACAACTTTTAAGATGTGGTTTTACAAATTTGGACATATGCTGGAACTTCCTGCTATCAGGCATGTTCTCAGCCCTTATAGCTAATTCCTCTTAATTTTACCAACAAACATTGAGCAAATTTCCAAGAAAACGTTCCAAACTGTTTTGCTGTTGTCAAAAAAAAAAAAAAAATACTGAATGCCATTTTTGGTGTATTTGTTCTTGCTGCCGGTTTCAAGAATAGCAACACAGTCATGCACACAGAGAGCCATTGGTGTGTGCAGAATGGTGACTCCCTCCACTCAGCGCCCGCAGGGAGCACAGTGATTTAGTGTTCCTCTCAGCAGTGGTGTAAATGCTGCTCCGTTTTTTAATGAGCCTCTGACACGCTGCATGTTTCCAACATGTTTTCCTTTGGATCAGTGGCGACGGCTGCCTGATTGACGCCCCCATTAGGGGGCTTTCCCACTGACATTAGTGCGCCTTCAGTCAAGCACACTAGGGATTTACAAGCAATCAAGCATGACAAGATAATAAAGAAGGATATGCAGCACCTGCTGGGCAACATGCTGTAAAACAGGAGATGGTTGCTGATTTTCTAATCAAATGTAGATTAAAGTGGAAGTTTTGCACTTCATTCAACACTAACTGTACCAGGAGAGCAGTTAGTAACAGAAACACAAAGACCAGGTTATTGCAAACTAAATACAAATAGGACAATAAATTCAGAAGTTCAACATTAGTGAGATTTAACATGTTGCACATAAAGCACAAAGGAGTTCCACTCACCTTTTGGAGATATATGTTCTGGAGTTCTGATGTCTAAAAAGATATATCCATATGAAATTTTCTGCTGCTTTGATCAAGAAAGCTTTCAAACAGCCGGTTTAAAGACCTGCCACAGTCTAAGGAGTCCATCCAGCACCAAGGCAGGTGGAGACAGACTGACAGCTGCCAACACAACAGCGGATGCTCAACACCGACCCGCCACCGGCTGCAGCTGGACCAACGAGTCTGTCTGGACCTGCTATGCAGACAGTGGCCAGTCCTAAAGATGCTATCCATACGTTACACAGTCTTGCATGTGCTCTGTCAGATTGGTGGATTATTCCTAAAGTACCCAGATGCTGACTGACCAATAAAACTCTGTTTTTAGCTGAACATGGAGTTTTACAGCACACCAAAGACTTTTGTTTGTTCCTAGTTTTAATGTTTTTTTTTCCAGTTAAAACCTTTAACTAAAAACTGACCTGTATGGTAGACAATGTGAGTGTGATTATTTTGGTTCAATCAGGTGGAAGTTACAGACGGTCTAATAAGCATTAAGGGTCGGACGCTTCTTTGCCTCAGCTTTTGCAGCGCACCAGTTAATCCAGCCTTTTGCTTTGGCTATTAATGGCACAACAAGTCCTGGGTGCCCTTTCACCATGTTTAGGATCAACTTCAGCCTTAATCTTTACCTCCATCATTTATGCAAACAATCTTCTCATTTTACACACGTAGAAACCACAAATTACAAAGACCTGCTTGTTATTGTTCTAAAGATAAAAGATATATACAAAAGAATTTAGTGGTAACATAAAATAGGAAATTCTGCTAATACATGGACCCATTCCATATATTCATCATATATTAAAACAGTCCTTAGTACAATCTAATTTGGCTTTAAATTAGCAAAAATCAAGTATTGCTTTTATAAATACATATTCTGGCAAAGTCTAAGAACCTCACATCAAAAATGAAAGCGTTCTCATATTTCAGAATTAGTAACTTATAAATACATAGGTGGCGGTGCACCACTGGGAGGCGCCATGTTGCATCACTATTTCTGATTTCAGAAGCCGAAAGGGGCCAAAACTGTCAGCCTTACGTGTTTTCCTTATCTGTCTTCTATATGAAGACGTGCTGTCGGTGGAGGAGGAGTAGAAACAAGGAAAGTGTCATGATCCTGGCGTTAGCCTGTGTGATTGTGGATCTAGGTTGGAGGGCATAGCAGACCTGCAGCAGGTAGCACACCTGTATGCCATTATTATCATCTGCTGCAGTGTTTAAAAGCAGCAGCAGGACAGCTATTCTTCACCTGATGATTTCACACAATTAGTAGA
This sequence comes from Fundulus diaphanus, assembly GCA_037039145.1. Classification (NCBI taxonomy): domain Eukaryota; kingdom Metazoa; phylum Chordata; class Actinopteri; order Cyprinodontiformes; family Fundulidae; genus Fundulus; species Fundulus diaphanus. Next base: position 57,123,858 of record CM073132.1, on the reverse strand, counting down.
GTCACGCCTCTAAGAAAACCTTCCTACTTAAAGTCTTAGTACTGTATTTTCTAGAGTTGTCTTTCTATGGGGGCAATGTTGTTGCTTTATCATTTGCAAATGTGTGTGGAGAGTTGTGTGTCTGTATCTTGATTTGTGTGTGTGCAGTGGGATTTGAAAATGTGTAAATAAATCATGTGTGTAAACCGTTTTGCAAATGTGTAAAAAATCCACAAATCTGTATTCAGATCTGCAAATGTGTAGGTCAATCTGTAAGCACACACAGAGACACTTGTGTCTGAAGTATTTTCGCTTCCAGACCCAGAAATACAGACAAATCATTGGTTACAAGTCAAGCGGTTTCTCGGTTTGCTCTCTTTACACACGTGATTTTTGTTACACGTCTGCCGTGTGAGATGCACAAATGCGTAGAAGGATTTGTATGTGTATATTCTTCATTTGCAGCCCTGCTCACAGGCTCACATGTTGCCCTGAGCGCAGGCTCACAGGCTCACAGGCTCACATGTTGCCCTGAGCGCAGGCTCACAGGCTCACAGGCTGCCTGTTCCGGCTGTGGTAGGTCACGTGACTTTCAAGGATTGAACCAAAGCGTTTTGCTTCCAGACGGCTGACAAGGCAACTTGTTATAACTATATAACTTTCTCCCTTTAACAACAAAAGTTTCTTGTTTTAATGAGAGACTTATCTTGCTAAAACCAGATAATTGTCTCCTCATAACAACGCAAAATAACCCGGCATCAGCTCGCGGGATATTTGAGTGTCATGGAGAAGAGGAGAGACGGGGGGGAGATTATTTCTTTTTAAGAAGTCATCATTTGTCGGAGGAATGTATTTCTGCTCTGAGGAGTGACGAGGTAATTCATGCATATAAAGCAAGTCCTCTACTTGAAATCTGATCTATTCGGCAGTTATTTATATTTAACAACTATGCTTTGGAAACACTTGTAGCACTGTAGAACAGTCTCTGGCTCTGTTTACACGGTGAAAACAGGTTTGCGTTGCCTTTGTACTCTCCATTTACACACTACAAGGTTTAACTGTTGTTTAGGGGGACTTTCAGCTATAGCTGTGGGTTTATTTACAACAGTTTGCAGCCGAAACAGTCCTCCGCCAGCCGCTGTTTTCTTCTTCTGGGCAATTTAACCCGGAGCTTCAAAAATCACAGCGCTACTAGTGGTGCGGCATGGGAATTGCACCGTTTAAGTACTCTGTAAACAGGGTCTGTGACTGCAAATGTACCTATTCCTTTATGTATTTGAATTAAATATAATTAAAATAAATTTTAATTCGACACTCGTAAGGCTAATTAAAAGTATGTGTATTTTACACAATGAAAGTGAGGCTAGATAAAGCTACATTTATCCATATTTTATTGTGTCAAAACAAAGTGATGAATACAGAGCTTTCTAATGGGACAATTCACACGCCAGTTAAGGACAGCTATTTATATCAGATCCATTAATAAACCCAGTCAACTACTGCTTTATGCTTTAATAAGGAGAAAAGCAAAAACTGATAATCGATTATCATTGCTGCAATATTAATATTAGAATTTATCAATAAAAGCTCCTGGCAGCAAGGCACGACTGTTCAAAGTTTATTTGTTGTTGTATTTGTTTTTTCTGATGTCTTTAAACTTACTCAGAAAAGAAAACAAATCTTAATCAACAACATTGTTGCATTGCAGTCTAGATTTGAGTGATTTAACATTGATCCAGTCTAACTTTTAATCACAATTTTAAACAGCAGCTATTCTCCTTCTGATGGGAATTCTGTAAAAGTACTTTTTAAAATTCCCCATAAACAAAAACATTAAGGTAGGTGGACCAGGTTTAAGATAGCTACATTAAAAATACAGCCAGAAAATCATGAATGTTCTCTTTTACATCTTAGAATGCCAGTGCATTTGATCTGACACTCAAAATTTAAATACTTAAAAACTTTGAATTTGGAATATTTAGCTTTTTTATTTATTTAGCAGAAGTAACGTGCTCAATTTTTAGAAAGAATAAATTATGTTATTTTTACATTTTGTTTAAAATAAAAAACAATAGCAAAATCTCTGCTGTGTTTACAGGTTGGCATCTCTAAAGCTGAATACATGGATGGTGCTGTCCAAAAGTTACTGCTGGATATTTTCTTCCAGCAGTAACAGAGGGGGTACCACAGCCAGAATTCATATAGACATGGAGACAGAGAATGGTACAATGAAAGACATTCAAAGATTTTTGCGTCTTGATGACAGCTATCCTGAAAACTGCTTCATTGTGGGATCCAGCACCCACAGCCAGCTCATCAACAGCTGGTGGGATTTCTTAAGGAAACGTCGTGCACAGTACTGGATGAACCTTTTTCAAAAACTGAAGAATACAGATTACTTTACTGGTGACTTCTTGGATAAGCAGCCAATTCTGCTCACCTGTTTAAATATCACTGAGGTATGTTTGAATGTAAAAGATAAATACTATATGATATATGCTTTTTAATATGGAGTATGTACTTTAAGAACTTGTTTATTTTCTTGTCTTTCAGGAAGAACTCTTAAAGTGGTTCACTTATGGAACATAATTCGTAAGATTAGAGATGCAATTGCTCCAAGTGGCCTAGATGATGTATACCCTTCCACGGCTTTTTGGAGAACAATATCATCTCAAACAGGTTTCTGAGCAAGCGGCAGAAACTTGCACAGTCCAACGTCTTCAGAGGACCGTTTACATGTGATGAGACAGTTTGAACTATCATACCTTCTGATGACAGAGAACTTTCCTGCACCAACCACATATGAAACAATTGAGTTATGCTTATTTTTAAGAGCTTATATACGCAAACCTGTGACACGTGTGATATTTTCTTGTAAAAAAGAGTTTGTGGAGCAAATGACCTTGTGAGCCTGTCCAGAATGACCCTGTCACCTTCCTACACAGTCAGAAATAGGCAGCTGCAGACCCCACAACCCATAAAGGAAAAGCAGTCAAAGAAATACAGATGGAGAAAAAAAAAACAGACCTCTGTTTTCACTGACTCCCATGTACTTAAAGGTTTCATCATGACGTACATAACTTTTTGAATTTTGGTGCTAGGTTTCATATTTTGTGTGATTCTTGTGTATGACAGAAAATATATGCCACGAAATATATTAGGACAATAACAAGAAATTTAACTTCACATTTGCCTTGTAATCATGTAGGACACAAAATGTTTAAATGACATGTTCTGTAAACCCCACCACTGCTCCTCATATTCAAGGCATACTTTTTATATAACAGCAAGACTTATAGTTCTGTTACTGAACACTGAGACCCAAGTTATGTACTGTTTGACAATGATGATATGGTCGAATGAAATTAAAAATAAAGTGCCTATGCTTATGTTCAATATGAAAACCTTTAATGAATCTTTGGTAAAAACCCATTACAAAATAAAGTGCAATGGTTTGTGATCAAATCAACTCATTCTTTTCTTAGAAAAATATTATATTGCAATGTTACATCAACTCACAGAAGAACATACATTAAAAGTACCTTTAACAAGTGCTCTGAAAGATGCTTTTGAAAGGAAGTTCTCTACCTCCAGAAGATGACCTAACTAGAACATTATCTATGAGTATTAAAAAGATGAATACATGGATCTCAAAATTGAACATGAGAAAATCCTTTTACATAGGACAAAAGTCTTTGTTAGAAATCTGGGCACTATTGCGCTCAAAGCATTTATCAATTTTACAATCAACTTTGAAGAATATAAAAGAAATATAATGCCCTATGGAAAGGAAAATAAGTACAGTTTAAACACATGCTTCAAATTTTTTTACCTTAAAGAAGCTTAATAGCAACAGCAATAATTTGACTTCAAAAACTTGTATTTCACAATGTTGTTGGAGTAATCTTTTTAATCAGTATTTTTGCTCTATATCTTTGTCAGCAAAAACAAAATCTAACTGACTCTAGTGTGGCTCACTTCCATATGTTCCTGAAAACACATGACCATTTTGAGTCAAATGGTAAGCTCTCTTTTGAAATATATTACATAGTGGTATTACCTGAAACCAAAAACATTTTAGATCTGTCATGATTTGTTCTTGGATGAACCCGGACAGAGCACGCACACACAGAGCTAAAAATAGAGAGTTTATTGGAAGGAAGATGAACAATGGCAGGTGGAACCAGAGATGCAGGACTGAACTGGAGCAGAGGTGTAGATGTGTGCAGGAGCTGGCAAGCAGGACCAGAAGCTCGGCAGAGTGAGTACTTGAAGACCAGAGCAGCAACAGGATCCAGAGCAGGATTAGCAGCTCGGCAGGGTGAAAATTTGCAGGTCAGAGTCACAACAGGTTTAGCTGCACAGATGAGGCAGGATAATTCCACAGTAGCGGGGGATACATACAGAGGGCTGGCAGATAATGTCCAGGAGGGTAAGCACAGATGCAGCTGGTAATACCAAAGGCAGGCTGAGGCTACTGGATCACAGGAGAAACAGGTATTACCAACAGAAGGTGAGGCTTGCAACAGAGAGGAGTCCAGTCCAGTAAACAGGCAGAGGCAAAACTACAGACTGAGGTGAGACTGGAAGAATCCAGCAACAGGCAAAAACTTAACTTGAGATGCAGAGGTGGCAGGGTTCCAACAGAGAGCAGGGCAGAATCAGGTAGACAGGCGAGGAGAGAGTGGAGTCTGAAGACAGACCGGCAGAGAAGTGAAGGCAGAGGGAGGCTTAAGTAGGGAGGCAGGCAGGTGAAGTGAGTCTGGCTAATTAGTGACTGACAGGTTTGACTAACTGCAGCAGGAGTGAAGGGAAGGCTGAGTGAGAGGGGTAGGAGCAGACTGAAAACTAACCATAAATAAAGCCAGGAAGAACTGAAAGAGAGTAAATAAAAGCCCGATCAAAACTAAACCCTGACAAGATCAAATTGGATTTTTTCCATGAAAAGAGTTTTTCAAGCAACGTCTGTGGAAGGACATCTCTTTCACCTTTTCCTTGGTACTCGGAGCAAAATCTCCAGGTGGCAATTCTGTCAGCATAGGTGGGAATGTAGATGGCCAAGCTCTCATCATCCATGCTTGCTATAGCTGATATGTCTACAAGCACAATGACATTATGGTTATTTCAAAAAGAAGAAAACTAAAAATAGACTCTTTTAAGCACATGATTATTAATCTTTACAGCTGAATTTATGATTAAATGCATGACATGTTTTACCGTGTAAACAGAGACTGTACTACAGTGATGCAAGTGTCTCCAGAGCATAGTTGTTAACTATAAATAATAACTGCCGAATTGATTACTGGATCAATGTGTGTTTCTGTGCTTTTTTGTCTCTCTTGTTGTGTCTCTGCTCTGTCTTCTGTAACCCCCAGTGGGTCGAGGCAGATGAGCGTTCACACTGAGCCTGGTTCTGGTTCTGCTGGAGGTTCTCCTCCCTGTTAAAGGGGAGTTTTCCTCTCCACTGTCGCTTCATGCATGCTCAGTATGAGGGATTGCTGCAAAGCCATCAACAATGCAGACGACTGTCCACTGTGGCTCTACGCTTCTCCAGGAGTGAATACTGCTTGGAGAGACTTGATGCAATCAACTGGTTCCCTTATATAGGACATTTTTGACCAATCTGTATAATCTGATTGATTTGACTTTGTAAAGTGTCTTGAGATGACATGTTTCATGAATTGGCGCTATATAAATAAAATTGAATTGAATTGAATTGAAATCAAATTTCAAGTAGGCGACTTGCTTTATATGCATGAATTACCTTGTCACTCCTCAGAGCAGAAATACATTCCTTCGACAAATGACTTCTTAAAAAGAAATAAATGGCGTCCCTCTGTCTCTTCATCTTCTCCATGACACTCAAATATCCCGCGAGCTGATGGCGGGTTATGTTGCGTTGTTATGAGGAGAAAAGTATCTTGTTTTAACAAGATAAGTCTCTCATTACAGCGAGAAACTTTTGCCGTTAAAACGAGAAAGTTATCTAGTTATAACAAGTTGCCTTGTCAGCCTTCTGGTAGCAAAACGCTTTGGTACGATCCTTGAAAGTCACGTGACCTCCCACAGCCGGAAGAGGCAGCCTGTGAGCCTGTGAGCCTGCGCTCAGGGCAACATGTGAGCCTGTGAGCCTGTGAGCAGGGCTGCAAATCAAGAATATACACATACAAATCCTTCTACGCATTTGTGCATCTCAGAAGGGTAGCAAAAATCACGTGTGTAAAGAGAGCAAACCGAGAAACCGCTTGACTTGTAACCAATGATTTGTCTGTATTTCTGGGTCTGGAAGCGAAAATACTTCAGACACAAGTGTCTCTGTGTGTGCTTACAGATTGACCTACACATTTGCAAATCTTAGTACACATTTGTAGATCTGAATACAGATTTGTGGATTTTTTACACATTTGCAAAACGGTTTACATACAAGATTTATTTACACATTTTCAAATCCCACTGCACACACACAAATCGAGATACAGACACACAACTCCCCACACACATTTGCAAATGATAAAGCAACAATATTGCCCCCATATATTCCTTCATCCTGTTAAAATCTGCTATACAGTAGAGCCGCTGCTCCTCCACGTCGAGAGGAGCCAGTTGAGGTGGCTCGGGCATCTGGTCAGGATGCCTCCTGGACGCCTCCCTGGTGAGGTGTTCCGGGCACGTCCCACCGGGAGGAGGCCCAGGGGAAGACCCAGGACACGCTGGAGGGACTATGTCTCCCGGCTGGCCTGGGAACGCCTTGGGGTTCCTCCTGAGGAGCTGGCCCAAGTGGCCGGGGAGAGGGACGTCTGGGCCTCCCTACTGAAGCTGCTACCCCCACGACCCGACCCCGGATAAGCGGAAGAAGACGGACGGACGGACAGTGAACTCTCGCTATATCGCGGTTCACCTTTCACGGTCTCGCTGCTTCACGGATTTGCATTGTGCACTGTGTTCTTTTTTTCTTTTTTTTTCCCAGCTGTTTAAAACACTTTAATCTCCTCCATAGGTCCATCTATGGGTATCTTTTTTTTCCCAGTGTCCTGTCTAGCAGTGTGGCAATAGGAATTGATGTCTTAATGCCAAATAGAGCTCGACAGATTTTGCTTTCACAAGTGAAGCAAACAGCTTTCGCCCTAGCACTCCGCTTGAATTATGCATGTAAATAGCTTTATTGTGATTCCTGTAGGGAGAATTTCAAAATATATGGACACTACAATGTGAAAGTAGGAGAGTAAAGGAAGAACAAGAAGAGAAAAAAAGAAAGAGAAGAGGTGAAAGAAAGAAGAGATAAAAGGGAGAGAATGATAAAATGCACTGTGTTCTGCATTCTGATTGGCTAAACAGTCTCACCGCTTGTTCTCTATCTGTGTGTCAATAATGTTGTGGTTTAATATGTACACGTACGTAAAACAGCTTGCCAAATTTAAGTTAGCAATTTCTCTTGCAATTTCACGTTTCTCTAAAACCCATAATGTCGACAAAACGTTCTGCACCGACAAAGGCACTTGTCTTGGTCGCTTAATGGTTCACTTAATCGATGGTGGCATGTTTATAAGAATATTTTTGCCCAGAAGAAAAAAGAGTGACAACAACTACCGATAACTATGTGCTTCTCTCAAAAAAACACACCTGCACCGCGGGCTTTAGAAGAAAAAACGTTACACAGCAGAGTCAGGATGCAGCGGCTCAGTCAGAAGAGCGGTGAAATACACGACTCGGGTCGCGGTGGGGCGGTGCTGATCTCCGCAATTTGAAGCCTTCAGTTCGAATTGATGATTAAAATTATTATTTTATATTACAGTAGTTACAAAAAAACGTTTATACAGTGCTTTTATTTGTTAAACAAATGGTTTTGTAGTGACTTGTTCTTAACAAAACAAAAACGAACCTAAGCCACAGTGAGCCTGCTGACTGGCACTCAGTTGATGCGTCGTCCTCTTGCATCCAATGAATTAACTTCAGGTATGATTGAAGAGCTTTTATTGATCCAACGCTCTCACAAAAATGCAAATTGTAATTGCCCACTGGTTTACAACCAAAAGATGATATAATTGCCACAATGCAGTTATCAATAACAAAACAACAAATACTACCACCAGTCCACCACCAACGACGTCGACGACGACGGTCAAAAAACTGTTTGTTTCTGCCGCAATCAGCACACCTGCCGTGCGACTACCTGTGACTCCATTTAAAGGGGAAGTCCGGTCAACAAGGAAAAATCAGGGTATCATTAGCTATAACTAAAACTAATACATTTGTGGTTATTTAATGAACTTATCTTTAATCAATAAGAAAATAAAAACATAAATTGTCGTCTGAATCACTGTGTATGGGGGCTGACATGACTGCCCAAATATGGGCAGTCAGGGGCGTTTGACATCACATCCTGCGACGTAGAAAAGCGGAAGCGGCGACAGCATTTCTCTCCGCTTTCCATGCAAAGTCAATAGGAGCCGTTCTACACAGCTGCGATCATCAATAATTATTTCGGATTTCCAGAGGACTTCACCGCTGACATTCCCAAGAGCTATTGCTGAAGCAACAATGCCCACGTGCATGGCCATCGGATGTTCCAACAAAACTGGTAAAAGTGGAAAAAACATTGCTTATTTCAACTTCCCGATTCATGAGCCACCGGGCTCGGCGCTGGATTGCCAACTTGAAGAGCGGATTTGCCATCTAACTTCTGTCCGGAGAGAAAACACGTCATATGCAGTGACCATCTCGAAGAAGAATGTTTTGAACATGACATGAGGGCGTGGATTTTCAGTAAGTTATTTTTAAATTTTCAATTTTTAATTTAGAAGTTACGGGGATGGTTACCGACCAGAGGGGCGGAGGGATACCATGTGGTATCCCTCCGCCCCAGCATGTGCTGGAATGCTTTTATATTTTAATACTTATACAATAATGACCACCTGCCCTATTTGCTAGGGGGCAAATATATAACTTAAGTCACTTCAGCGCGATCTCTCCTCCTGTGTGTGTGTGTGTGTGTGTGTGTGTGTGTGTGTGTGTGTGTGTGTGTGTGTGTGTGTGTGTGTGTGTGTGTGTGTGTGTGTGCTCCGCTGCAGCGCCGGCAAAGCCGTGCTCCGCCCAGCATGTGCTGGAATGCTTTTATATTTTATTATTTATACAATAATGACCACCTGCCCTATTTACTAGGGGGCAAATATATAACTTAAGTCACTTCAGCGCGATCTCTCCTCCGCTGTGTGTGTGTGTGTGTGCGCGCGCTCCGCTGCAGCGCCGGCAAAGCCGTGCTGCGTGGAGCGCGCGCGCACACACACACACGCGCGTGTATATATATATATATACTGTAGGACCCGACTGAGTTTGGAATGGAAATAGGTACGCTGGATTCCGTCAAAAGTCCGGTTTCTGTCAAGAAACTCTTCTAAAACATCCATATCGCTATCAGATGATGATGACTCCATGGAACTCTCATCACTGTCACTAAGTACTTCATCACTCTCTGCTTCGTACAGAGCACCAGTCGCCACCATCTTGTAAAATAGTGCGCCGTGACAAACAGAGCGTTGAAACTTGCTCAATAGCGGGTCCGCCGAGTGACGTCAAAAAATGGGAGGTGACAGTACTATTCTTGACCAAGATGGATTCCTCCACATAAACATGATTAAATGAGAATTATTCTTAATTAAAAAAAAACGTATAATTTTTTGCACAGTATGTAGTAGTTTTATATTTAAAGTACTTTCAGCAGTTTGAATTCTGATTTTGACCGGACTTCTCCTTTAAAACAGATGAAGCCACCCACTGTCCATTTTAGGTATTACAACAAACAGTAAAACAAACACAAAAACTCTGAAGACTGACGGACCGTACCAAACCTTTTTTGTCTGGAAAGGTTTCCAACACTCTGCCTAAAAGCCAAGACCCTCGTGGAGCCACCGGATCTATTATAATAACTATATCTCCAGTAACAAAATTCCTCTTCTTTTGGTTCCATTTTCGCCGCTCTTGCAATAATGGGAGGTACTCTCTTACCCATCTTTTCCAAAACAAGTCCGCAAGATATTGGACTTATCGCCACCTCCTCTTCACATATACATCATCGTTGTTAAATAATCCAGGTGATAAAAATGCCTTCCCTGTCATCAGGAGATTGTGGTTAGGAGTGAGTGGTTCCAAATCAGTGGGATCATCTGGGAGCTTAGTAAGAGGTCGACTATTCAATATAGCCTCAACTTCACAAAAAACTGTTTGCAATCCATCATCGTCCAATGTTTGAAGATGTAACACAGAGGTTAGAATCTGACCCAATCTGTATAACACGATTGAACTTGACTTTGTAAAGTGCCTTGAGATGACATGTTTCATGAATTGGCGCTATATAAATAAAATTGAATTGAAATAAATAAAAAAATTGAATTAGAATCCTTCTCACCATTTGGATAAGACGCTCCCAGACTCCACCAAAGTGTGATGCTGCAGGTGGATTAAAGTTCCATTTGATGCCATGTTGCAATAATACCTTTTGTATCCGGTTATGGTTTAAAGATTCAAGTGCTTCCCTCAGTTCTTTCTTTGCTCCCACAAAATCTTTACCATTATCTGAGCGAATTGAAGACACTTGTCCTCTTTGACTGATGAACCTTCGCAAAGCATTAATGCATGCATCAGTATCCAAGGAGGAAGCAACTGTCAAGTAAGCAGCTCTGCTTGCTGCACAGGTAAAGATTACCCCATAACGTTTGCAGAAGCTTCGTCCTCTTTTCACCTCCAAAGGACCAAAATAATCCACTCCTACATGTGTAAAGGGAGGGAGGTCTGGGAGGAGTCTTTCCTGTGGCAGATCCGCCATCTTCTGCTCACCCAACTTTCCTTTGAGTCGTCTGCATAAACTGCACTGTGATATAATTTTTCTCACAGCTGATGTGTAATTTGTTATCCGAAATCTTTTTCGCAGTCTTGACAGTGTATGATTTCTGCCACTATGACCGACTTGTTGATGCATGTATCTTAAAATTAGTGTAGAAATGTGTTGTTCTTTTGACAAGATGAGTGGATGCTTTGTTTCTTCTGGTAAAGCTGACTTACTCAAGCGACCTCCAACTCTCAAAAGTTCATCTTCCAGACACGGGTCCAGTTTGTAAACAGAGCTGGTTTTTGGTACAGATTTTCCCACTGATAGGGCAGCAATCTCTTCTTTGAACCTTTTCTGTTGACTATAGCGAATAATGGACATTTCAGCATCCAAGAGATCTTCAACTGACAGGGTTCGATTTATTACTTCTTTTGCCCTCTCCATCACATGTGATTTGTCTGCACTCATGTTAAAAGTATTCAGCTCTTTTCTTTTTTGTTTCAACTGCAGAAGAAGCTTTTTCCATTTAATAAACCATGCAACCGCCACCTTAAGTTTACCCCAATCTGAGAAATACAAAAGGAGCTGATCTGTAGCGTTAGGAGAGTCGTGAGTGATGATGTTCACTGTGACACATCTTTTAACCTCAAAATCTTCAGCAGGAATTGTGGCTTCAACATCATCTGAAGGCCAATCACACACTGGTTGAAGCAGAAACTTTGAGCCTTCCATCCAACTTCCTCCTTTTAACACATCTCCCACCTTCATTCCTCTGGAGGCACAGTCTGCAGGATTATCTTTAGTATTAATGTACTTCCATTGCGACACATTGTCACTGCTTGTGGGATCAGTCGAGGTCTGAACGTCAGTGCAGGAGTACTGCAAAGCGTTACGAGTGATCAAACCAAAGGGAAATTGCAGAAGCTGCGCCGCTTACCATTTAGTCGGGCTAACCTATCCGGGGAGAGTAATGACGAGGGGACTCTGTAACCGCAGCTAGATGGTAGGTGGCTAGCAGCTGGAGGGCGGACAGATGGTAAGCTGGCGAGAGATCCGGAGCGCACCACAATGGACTGGAGGACGGGATGACCAGAGTACAGGTGAACCAGCAGAATCCAAGGAAGGGGTCCCAGGCCCGGCTTGGTAAAACCAAGGGAGTCTGAGGGGAATGCCAGAGCAACATCTGAGCGTCGGGGATTCTTAGGGTGCTGGTTCTTCGAGCAAGACGTCAAGGCGGATGAGTAAATCCAAGCACAAAACTACGAAAAAACAGGAGACTCAATATTAGTCAAAAATCGGGATATGAAAAAAGACTCACAGGTTTCAGGATCAGGTCAGAGGACACGTCGTACCACGACTGGGTTAAGGCTCTGGCGTCTTCCATCTGTCTGAGCTCTCCTTAAGTATCCAGTGGAAGCCGTTCCCAACTAGCCGCAGGTGTGGGCCACGCCCCCCAGACAACTAGAACCACCTGTGGAGCAGAGTTAGAGCACGGACCAAAACAGAGAACCCTGACACACGAGTTGCATCTCTGATGGTTGACACCCGATTCGCCACAAATGTATGGAAACGCTTATCCTCGTTTTTTATGTATCTGAGCACTGAAGTGCTGTCTGTCCAAAAAACAGACTGATCCAGTTGCAACTCCAATTCTGCTCTCAACATCTGATCCACTCAGACCGCCAAAACAGCAGCAGTGAGTTCCAGACGAGAAATGGTTATTCGTTTCAGGGGAGTAACTCTTGCCTTTCCCAACAAGAAGGAAACATGGACTTTTCCTTCATCATTTTCAATTCTGAGGTAGGTAACAGTGCCAAATCCAGTTTCACTGGCATCAGAAAAGTTGTGCATCTGAGCCTTAAAGGAGAAGTCCGGTCAAAATCAGAATTCAAACTGCTGAAAGTACTTTAAATATAAAACTACTACATACTGTGCAAAAAATTATACGTTTTTTTAATTAAGAATAATTCTCATTTAATCATGTTTATGTGGAGGAATCCATCTTGGTCAAGAATAGTACTGTCACCTCCCATTTTTTGACGTCACTCGGCGGACCCGCTGTTGAGCAAGTTTCAACGCTCTGTTTGTCACGGCGCACTATTTTCCAAGATGGCGACTGGTGCTCTGTACGAAGCAGAGAGTGATGAAGTACTTAGTGACAGTGATGAGAGTTCTGTGGAGTCATCATCATCTGATAGCGATATGAATGTTTTAGAAGAGTTTCTTGACAGAAACCGGACTTTTGACGGAATCCAGCGTACCTATTTCCATTGCAAACTCAGTCGGGTCCTACAGTATATATATATACACGCGCGTGTGTGTGTGTGTGTGCGTGCGCGCGCTCCGCTGCAGCACGGCTTTGCCGGCGCTGCAGCGGAGCGCGCGCGCACACACACACAGCGGAGGAGATATCGCACTGAAGTGACTTAAGTTATATATTTGCCCCCTAGTAAATAGGGCAGGTGGTCATTATTGTATAAATAATAAAATATAAAAGCATTTCAGCACATGCTGGCCGGAGCACGGCTTTGCCGGCGCTGCAGCGGAGTGCACACACACACACACACACACACATAGCGGAGGAGAGATCGCGCTGAAGTGACTTAAGTTATATATTTGCCCCCTAGTAAATAGGGCAGGTGGTCATTATTGTATAAATAATAAAATATAAAAGCATTTCAGCACATGCTGGCCGGAGCACGGCTTTGCCGGCGCTGCAGCGGAGCACACACACACACACACACACACACACACACACACACACACACACACACACACACACACACAGGAGGAGAGATCGCGCTGAAGTGACTTAAGTTATATATTTGCCCCCTAGCAAATAGGGCAGGTGGTCATTATTGTATAAGTATTAAAATATAAAAGCATTCCAGCACATGCTGGGGCGGAGGGATACCACATGGTATCCCTCCGCCCCTCTGGTCGGTAACCATCCCCGTAACTTCTAAATTAAAAATTGAAAATTTAAAAATAACTTACTGAAAATCATCGCCCTCATGTCATGTTCAAAACATTCTTCTTCGAGATGGTCACTGCATATGACGTGTTTTCTCTCCGGCCAGAAGTTAGATGGCAAATCCGCTCTTCAAGTTGGCAATCCAGCGCCGAGCCCGGTGGCTCATGAATCGGGAAGTTGTAATAAGCAATGTTTTTTCCTCTTTTACCAGTTGTGTTGGAACATCCGATGGCCATGCACGTGGGCATTGTTGCTTCAGCAATAGCTCTTGGGAATGTCAGCGGTGAAGTCCTCTGGAAATCCGAAATAATTATTGATGATCGCAGCTGTGTAGAACGGCTCCTATTGACTTTGCATGGAAAGCGGAGAGAAATGCTGTCGCCGCTTCCGCTCTTCCACGTCGCAGGATGTGATGTCAAACGCCCCTTACTGCCCAAATATGGGCAGTAATGTCAGCCCCCATACACAGTGATACAGACGACAATTTATGTTTTTATTTTCTTATTGATTAAAGATAAGTTCATTAAATAACCACGAACGTATTAGTTTTAGTTATAGCTAATGATACCCTGATTTTTCCTTGTTGACCGGACTTCCCCTTTAATAGGCTGTCCGAAATATCTGGGCTTAATGCATCTTGCAACTTTAAAGGAAGCCAAATCCTTGAGATCCTCCAGCCAACCTATCCATTGGTGGCTAATATCTGCAGGTATGCTGTCGTCCCATCCACAATGTCTTCGGCAGAGTTCTTGCAGCATAACCTTTGCTGGCAGCGTCACTGGTGAAAGAAACCCCAAAGGATCATAGACTGAAGAGATTACAGCCAACAAGCCTCTTCTGGTGTGCGCTCGCTCTTTTATTGCCATTTTAAATTTAAATGTGTCTGATTCCACACACCACTGTAATCCAAGGGCTCTTTCCACTGGAAGCTCATCTCGGTCCAAGTCCAGTTCTCTCCAGTCTTTAGCTTTATGCTCCTCTTCCACAGTTTGCAGCACTATCCGGCTGTTACAGATCCATTTTGTCAAAGTAAAGCCTCCGTTTTGACAAAGATCACTGAGAGCTTTAATCATTTGAACTGCTTCCTCTTCTGAAGGCAAGCTCTTCAAACAGTCGTCAACGTAAAACCTTTGTCCAACTGTGTTCACTACATCTGAAGAAAAGTGCGTGCAATTGTCTTCTGCTGTCTTCCGAAGAGCATAACTGGCACAACTTGGGGATGAGACAGCACCAAACAAATGTGCTGTCATTCTCTACTCCACTGGCTTCTTAATTCACTTTACCATCAGGCCACCACAAAAATCGAAGACAGTCTCTATCTTCTTCAGCCACTTTCACCTGATAAAACATGGACGTAATATCTCCCATGAAGGCTACTGGCTCCTGTCTGAATCTAACAAGGACTCCCAATAATGAACTTGTCAGGTTTGGGCCTTGAAGAAGCTGGATGTTGAGTGAAGCTCCTTTACATTCAGCTGAGCAGTCAAACAACCCTCAGAGAACCTTTTTTGGGATGACGTACAGCATGATGGGGAATATACCAGATCTTTCTCCATTCAATTGATGTTGAGGCACTTTTTCTGCATAGCCTTTACTTATTACATCATTTAAGAAGCTGGTATACTCTATGTGAAACAATTCGTCCTTTTTTAACTTCCTCTTCAATCCCAATAGCCTCTGCTTGACCATGGAAATGTTATTAGGAAGATTCACCCTTTCTGAAGGGCATTTTTAGATTATAATGACCATCCTGAAGAAATACTGACTCATCCATGATCTTTAAAAATGTGATGTCTTCTCTTGACATCCCTTTCTCTTCTGTGCACTTTTCATTGAAGTCATGTTCATATTGTGCTTTTAACATCTCTTCCAAATTACACACAGAGATTCTGTTAACGGCAGTCACAGCAAGTCCAGTTCCACATTTGATGTTCTCACCATCTTGAGGAGGACCATTAATTACCCAACCAAGTACAGTCTTTATTGCATATGGGCCATTCCCTTGGCTGTTAACAACCTCCCAGGGTTCCAATACCTTAGTGTTGGTACCAATCAACATGTCAACATTAGTATCTATGCAGGGAATCTGAACTTTGGACAGGTAAGGCCATTTTGCCAGCTCTTCTTGTGTAACAATAGTTCCAGAGGTAACAGGCATTTTGCTTTGTGTGAACCTCTGGAAGACTAAAAATGGTTGCTGTCAAGTCCAGCTACTTCCACGCCACTTAAAACATGAGTGGAAACAACCCTTTCCTGCCCCATGGTGCGTAAAAGGACATTTGTTTTTCTTCCAGTTATTTTTAATCTTTGCATAAGATGTTCTGAGCAGAACGTTGCTGTACTGCCCAAATCCAAAAATCCATAGGTTTTTATTATTTTATCTCCCTTGATGGATTTAACTTGGATTGGCAGAATAGGCAAAATGCTGTCCTCTCGCCCGGCCCCTGCGTGACCACATGTCTCTGAGGAAGGTGATGCCACATGTTCTCTTTGTTTAAAGTGTTCACTTTCTTTGCCTTTTCTTGATCTTTCAGGAATATGAAGCACTGTAGGATGACTCTGACCAAATTAAGCGCCTGTCGCAATCTTTGCTCATGTGTCCCCTACACAGGCAGCCAAAGCACATCCTCTTTTCCTTTAAAATTTTTATTTTATCACGATGCTTCATTCTCTGCAGCTTAAAACACTCTTCCAATGTGTGAGACTGGGAACAACAGATACATTTATTTTCAGTCTTCTCCATCAAGTTCTGGTTTTGTGGAATTAATTTTGAACCTTTAGCAGTCTCAATGGTAACAGCAGTAGCAAAGCTGTTGCCTGTAACTCTGCTGAACTTGGACTGAAACTTTGACTTGACATTATTTAATATGTGACCACTTGTTCTGTCCTGAATATCCCCAAAAAGTGGATCAGAAATTATCTTAACTTGACGTTCAATAAATGAAACAAGATCTCTAAAGCAAGCTCTGCGATTGTATTTTTCCAAAACTTCATGAGCTGTTGTCCTCCACCTTTCTCTGTATTTAAATGGCAACTTGGTTACAATTGCTCTCATATTGGTTGGCATGTCCAGCTCTTGCATGTAATGAAGCTCCTCCATGACATTGCAGCATGCACATAAAAACAGAGGAAAGGCTTGTAAAGACTTCACATCCTCTGATTTCACTGTAGGCCAATCCAAAGCCTTCTCTAAATAGGCTGCAGCAATCCTGTGTTCATTTCCAAAGTGTTCATGCAAAAGCTTTTTAGCCAGTTGATAACCTCTGTCAGGAGTCGTATATTGGCAACTCCTCACCAATTCTCTGGGCTGACCCTTTGTGAATTGTTCCAGAAAATACAGAGCATCTGTATTATTAGCTTTGGATTCCACCCCATGTTCAAAGGCTCTGATGAAGTTTCCGTACTGGGGAGGATCCCCATCAAATACTGGAATCACACGAGTAGGTAAAGTCAATAAGAGTTGCTGTTGTACAAGGGCTGAAGTGATTTCATTTTGTTTACACATTATGGTACATAAATCTCCTTGTATTTGCACAGGAAGTTGATGTGATTGAACAGTTGAGGCAGGCTGCTCCTCTTTTACTGACAACTGATCAGTTTGTGTTTTTACCAATACTGTTTTCTTGTGTCTCCTGTCTTGATCCAACGGTGTGCATCTTCCATTGCTCTTCAGTGCATCCGTTCACTTTCCTTGAAGTGAAGGGAGCGGCGATCTGAACGGGTTAGCCTTTAGCTTAGCTGCCAAGCCTCCACGGCAGCCGCGTTTCTTCGGCCGGCTACACCGCTTCCTCTTCGCTGTCTATCCGCCTCTCAGGCCCCCGGGACTGGTACCCGTAGTACTCCAGAGCCGCGTAAACAATCGAGCGTAGTAGTGGTTACAAGTCCAAAAACACTACATGTAAGTCCAGCAGGCGCTGGCGGTCATGCATTGATCGGCTGGGTAGGTGAGTGGTTTCCAGCGAGTGTGGCGGCATTTTTTATGAATATATCTGCGAGTTGTACGAAGCTGTACGCCTAGCCGCTGCCCGGAAGCGCAGCCGAAAGCATCCTGCCTGTCGATCTCCCGCTCGTCCTTCCCCTCATTCGTGAACAAGACCCCAAGATACTTAAACTCCTCCACTAGGGGCAGCACAGCCTCCCCAACCCGGAGGAGGTACTCTACCCTTTTTCGGATTTGGAGGCACTGATCCTGGCCGCTTCACACTCGGCTGCGAACTGCTCCAGTGAGAGCTGTAGATCACGCCCTGATGAAGTCAATAGGACCACGTCATCTGCAAATAGCAGAGATGTGATCCTAAGGCCACCAAAACAGATCCCCTCAACACCTTGCCTGCGCCTAGAAATTCTGTCCATAAAAGTTATGAACAGAATCGGTGACAAAGGGCAACCTTGGCGGAGTCCAACTCTCACTGGAAACTAGTCCGATTTACCGCCAGCAATGCGGACCAGGCTCTGACTGGCAAAAACCAGAGTTTTTGCCTCAGCGACCAGCTGAGCCGCCCGCCGCTTTGACTGCCGGTACATATCAGCTGCTTCCGGAATCCCACAGGCCAATAAAGCCTGGTAGGACTCCTTCTTCAGCTTGACAGCTTCCCTCACTGCTGGTGTCCACCAGCATGTTCAAGGGTTGCCACCGCGACATGCACGACAACCTTGCAGCCACAGCTCCGACTAGCCGCCTCAACAATAGAGGCGCGGAACATGGTCCACTCAGACTCAACGTCCCCCACCTATGCGGAGGGAGCCCACCCTCTCGTTCACCGGGGTAAACCCCAACGTACAGGCACCAAGATGAGGGTCAACAAGTATGCCCACTCCTGATCGGCGCCTCTCACCAGGTGCAACTCCAGAGTGGAAGAATGTCCAGCCCCTCTCAAGGAGACTGGTCCCAGAGCCAGAGCCATGCGTCGAGGTGAGTCCGACTATCTCTAGTCGGAAGATCTCAACCTCGCGCACGAGCTCAGGCTCCTTCCCCACCAGAGAGGTGAATTCCACGTCCCAAGAGCCAGCTTCTTTAGCCAAGGATCAGAACGCCAAGGACCCCGCCCTCGACTGCCACCCATTACACAACGCACCCGACCCCGTTGGCCCCGCCGACAAGTGGTGAGCCCATTGGAAGGGGGACCCATGCTTCCTCTTTGGGCTGTGCCCGGCTGGGTTCCATGTGTGAGAAGCACGGCCACCAGGCGCTCGCCAACGTGCCCCACCTCCAGGCCTGGCTCCAGAGTGGGGCCCCGGTGACCCGCGTCCAGGCGAGGGAACACTACGTCTATCTGTTGTACTCATCATAAGGGGTCTTTGGGCTGCTCTTTGTCTGGTCCCTCACCTAGGACCTGTCTGCCTTGGGTGACCCTACTAGGGCCATAAAGACCCTGACAGCATAGCTCTTAGGGTCATTGGAACACTCAAACCCCTCCCCCCATGATAAGGTGGCAGCCCAGGGAAGGGCTCATCATCTCAATAAACCTTTATAAAACGTAACTCTATGTTTGGCTGAATATCAGGTTCACCAGCATTAGTCATTACAGTACGTTCTGGCCAAAAACATGAACCCGTCTCCGGCACAGAGTTTACGTTCGGGAAGAGCCATCATATGGGACACTAGTCCTCCGCTCAGCACTGACAGTTGCATCGATTACTCACCTGAAATCTTCATGGGGTTGATGATGAGCTGGTACAAGACCTTTGTCCCGACCTGTTCCAATATCCGTCCCCTCCACAGGAGGAGTACGAGGAGGAGTTACTGCAGATGCAAAAGGTCCCGCTTCCCCATAGCCATTCGTCACCTCAGCAACATCGGCCATCTCACCACCATAAACACTGCCGTCTAGCCGCCAGTCCTGTTTCCTCTCCTCCGGTGAGTAATCCTGTCAGTGAGTATTCTGCTCAGCTTGTTCAGGCTGCAGAGTTCCCGTCTTGGTGCTCTGATCCCCTAGAAAGGGGTCGACGTCAGCGTAAAGAAGCTACCTCCTCCTCGTCGGCTTCGACACTCCCTGTTGCAGCTGTTTCCCCGTCAACCTTTCCGATTGGGCCCATCTCTTCATCAGCCGCCGGTTAGCCCTCCAGCCCTCCATCCAAGAATGCGGGGTCAGATCTTGGAGAAGTGGGAAGTTCGGCTTTGGTGGAAAGACCACAAATTTGGCTTTTTGGCTCACTATTGAGAAGCACCAGAGAGACTTTAAGGCAGACGAAAAATTACTAAGAGTCAGCCTGCCCCTAAACAATTGCTGTTACCTGAACTGACTCCCCCGTGTCGGCCTTGGAAGGGTATCGCAATTTCTACTGGAATTTTTCCTTTTGACAAAGCTTCTAGTCAGAGTGGCTCATGTTACCCTGTGCTACCTCTATAGCAGAGGTCACGGATTAGCGGACCACGGTCCGGATCCGGACCCAGCTGCTACCTAATCCGGACCCAACCTCAGTAACATTTATATATTACTGCATGTTGTCCGACGACAGTGTTTAACTCGGGGGTTAAAGTTCTCCGTCGCTGCGACGGATTTCCGTCATTTGGAAATTGAGCTTAAAAAGTCCCGTCTAGACTTTTTATTCAAGGTTTTGCACTGAAGCTGCTCTCAACCAATCAAACCTGGCAGAGGCGAGACATTAGCCAATCAGAATGAGAGCAGGGCGGGTCTTTCCAAAGCGGACATTGTCAGTCAGAGGTTTATCGGTGTTCATCATTTTAACTTTTGGGAGAGCGTTTTAAACTGGCCGCAGATGGTATGAATGAAAGTAGCGGTGGTCAAAGGTTTTCTTTGGATTAATGCAAACCAGCAGGTCAGAAAGTTCAGCAGCTGACAACAACTTCCCTCGGTAAGCGTCAATCTCCTCCTGCAGTTAATCAATGAGTTATTTCCACCTGTGGCCATGTCGCCTGTCAGCGTTTATTCCCTCGCTGATAAACGCGGCGACCAACCAGGGATCTCCTCGTGATTCGCTATTATGTTTCATTTAAAACACAAAGAAGAGTAACGCGCTAGCTCAGGCTAATTTAGCATGACCCTTGAAGAACAAGAGTCAGACTGTGAAACAATGTGCCGCATTTGACTGGGTTCGATTCGGAAAAAGCTGCGCTGTTCTGAAACAAAGAAGGCAGAGCTGTATCTGCTGTCGGTATGCAGCAGTGTTCACCTGATGAGCAGCTGCGCTCCAGGACACTAAATAAAATGACAAGGATTTTGATGCTTACAGATTGTTAAGAAAACTACATCAAAAAGATAAAACAAATAAACTGCAGCTACAACATGGACTGGAGAACGGGTTCTACCTGGGTGAGGCCAGAGAAAGGCGATTCTCAGAGAGTTTTTTGATGAAGTTAAAGTGGAGCGCGGACACAGCTGGTTCATCCTGGACAGGTCTCCAGTCACTGGGCTAAAATATAACCATTTTATTAAACTTCAAAAAAGTTAAATCATGCCTTTTTATAAACTGTAATTATTAATTGGTGAATAATAACGGGCAAAGCAATCTGTGTCAAATTAAAATGTATTATGTCATTATAGTGTTGGTGATGTGCATTTCCAAGGTTGTGTTTGGCCTTGTATGATCATAAAATTGGTTTATATTGAATGTGACAGGGAGCACCTTGATATGTGCTTGAGGTTGGCTTTGTTGCCAATCAAACTAAGGTTTAAAACCCTTGCAGGGCAGCCTAAAGCTCACTTGTCTCATTAAGCCATAAAAAAGAAATCAAAAAAAGTTCAGTTGTTTTATAAAAGATGTGAAAGTCAGGAAATTGTCTATATACCAAACTGTGAAAGATTGTGGTTCTCTATTTCAAAAAGCACTTTGGATTTTAAAATAGAAAAACGTTCTATTTTCATGTTATTTTTTGTGGATGCATAAACATTTTATTTCAGTGTTAAATACTGTTTGAAGTAACGGATTGTAATTACAAATGTGTCTGGACCTTTACTGGTTGTTGATTTTCTTTATTCGGACCCCGTTGATTTTTAATTCGTGACCCCTGCTCTATAGTTTTGCTGCTATAGGCTTAGGCTGCTGGAGGACATCAGGGTCTATTTCTCTCACTCTGCTGAGTTCTCCTACTGTTCTCCGATCTGCATTATTTGTTGTTATTTTAGCCTTTTTTACTTTTTTGCTTTCTATGACAACTGTGACCTGGAACAGAGCACTACTGAACTTCCTGATAAACACTTCATCAAAGACAATGGCTGGGGTGGGGGGGTACGGGACTGCAACAGTTTTCTCGGACCTACAGTGACTCACATATACACACACACTGCCTTCGCTGTGCTTACCTTTACCTTTTTTCTTTTTCTTTTTTGTTAATGTATGAATAGACACAATTCAGCTCAATTTTATTTATATAGCATCAATTCATGAAACATGCCATCTCAAGACACTTTACAAAGTCAAGATTCAATCACATTATACTGATTGGGTCAGATTACACAGATTGGTCAAAAAATTTCCTATCTAAGTTATCTAGCTATCTATGTTAGTGATGAGGCTTGTTACAGTGAAACTAAAGAAGTCCAGTCAAGGATTTACTTACAGTATCTTATTCCTTTGTTAATGTAATGTTGTCTTTTCCTATGTAATATTTTCCTCTGTAATGTTTTTCTGTTTATATATAGCACTTTCAATTGTCTTGTTACTGAAAAGTGCTTTTTAAATAAACTTGCCTTGCCTTTCCACTGTCGCCACATGCTTATCAGGAGGAGGAATGGCTGCAAAGTTTGTGACGCAATGCAATCGGCTTTGTTTTCTTTCATAAAACATTTTTTTATCAATTGGCATGTTGTCAGGATTCGGCAGGCTGTGCTGCATGCACTGCCTGTTTTTCCCTCTTTCAGGTGATCAGAGTTGACAGGTGGGCGTGGCGCGCACCTGCAGCTCATTACGACCGCTCAGCGTGGAGTTAAAAGCAGGTTGCAGTCAGCTGAAGGACGCCGGAGTGTTAAACCGTTGTGGTACACTTAGTGGCCACTGTCTCTCGACAGTTCCTGGTTCCTGCGTGATTCATGTTCTTGTTCTCGGTTCTAACTCATGTTTCCTGTCTCCTCGTAGTTCGCTCTGTGTTTTGTATTACTCACTGACTGCTCCGCTAAAGCGCCGAAGTCTCAACCAAGCTCCTGAATCCCTGTGCTCAGATTTTGCTCTGGCGTTCCCCTCGAGCCCCCTTGGCTAGTACCAAGACGGACAAGAGACCCCCCTTCCTGGATTCACCCTGGTTCCTCCGGCTGCTCTCTGCTTCCTGCCTCCGCTGTGGTGCTGCTCGGGCTCCCCGCCTCCGTTCCACCTTCCAGTCCTCCTGTCACTCAGTCACCTAGTTTCACCAAGAGAAAGAATCCGTCTTCCACTCCGCTCACCCCGGATAGGTTGCTCATACCTGGCGGTAAGCGCGGCATCACACATTTAGATTCCCGTACCAGCCTTAATTTAAACTGTTCCTTTCTTTCCACAGTGTCTCGTATCCCGACGTCTCGATCATAGCTGGCGGCTCACTCAGTGAGCATTACTTCTTCGTGTAGTCTTGAGCTAAATAAACATCTTAAACTGCTTTTGTCTCCCGTCTCTGTCCTGCATGTGGGCCAAACACCTAAAAACCATGACACATGTAAAACTGATCTTGACTGCATTTTTTCCAGACTGGATACTATTGGAATATATGTTAATAAATTAGACTGTTTCTTAATATAAATTGAATCTGTTTTGTCTTGAAAAGTGTCTGTTGTGAATTGATGCATCAATAAACTGAAGTGAAACTGAATCAAAGGAAACATTGGGTCCAACCCAGTTCTAGAAAGTTGCCAGTGAATGTATTTATGACAAATATGCTACAAGAGCAGTGACTGTGTGCCTGACTCGGTTATTAGTGTAAAGAACATTAGCATTTTTCTTAACTAACAGAATAATAATTATTTAGAAAGGGAATCATTTACATGAAATAAATAATACAGAAGCATCTTATCACATCAAACTTCTCTGGCTTAAATTTAACCAAATCTTTCTTAAGTGAACTCCGTCTGAGCTCTCAGGTTAGATAGAAATGTTTAGTAGAGTTAAAATCAGAATCCCATTTTAGAAAAGAATCCCAGCATCTGAAAAACAGAGATAAAGTTTGATTGAGGGTGCGTATGCAAGCTAATACATGTAAGCATCAATGCGTGTCCTTGTGTGAAAAGTTACACCAGCTTGTCCTCAGGGGGTAATGCACACTACCAGGACACATTTCTCAGAGGAACCGCCACACATTGAAAAATGTTTTGCATCACGACCAAAACACGCAACAATGCCTTTACAATTCATGTGTTATGGACACCACAGGGGGGCTCAAAGGAACAAAAAGACAAATAATCACATTGTTGGACGCGTAAGCCGGGCTCTGTTTCACAACAAAGATCTTTCTGGCCTCTCACACGATTGGAGATTGTAAAGCTGTTTGAAAAGATACTACTGCACAACAAAAGGCTTGAAAATACGTCTAATTTCAAATTGACTACAAGTCAGGCTTCAATTTTCACTTCAAATATATAAAACGAGAGCAATTTATTCAGGTAATTTTCCACTTCATCGATGACATCATGAGGTGTAACATTATTTAATGAAGTTAACCTGATCCAAACCAGTCAGAGTATCTAGGGGCAAAAGTAACTGCTGAAGCTGTTTTTTTTTGTTGTCTTGGGATAACTGCCACCGAGCTCATGTGTCTACTCTGCAATCTAAGCTTCAGTTAGATCTCCAGACCTGAGATCCTCCATCCTGAAGGTACAACTGAAGTCCCCTTCTGAACTCTGGGTCACCCATCTGATAGGCAGCACCCTTTATAGTTGGCTGCTAAAAATGAGTAAACAATAAATTCATCTTTCTCCCATTACTGACTCATAATTTGATAAGATACCTAGAATGAAACAATTACTGATATTCTATACACGTTTTTGTCATTGTTCTACCTTCTCTTTTGAGCAGATCAGATCTTCACTTGATTTGTTTTTTCTGGATGTCAAAAAGAAACATGAAACTTTGCACCCTGAAATTATTTTGTAGATGCTATTAAAAGTCTAATTTGTATAAGTTTAGGAATGTTTAATCATATATTTTGAATTGAAAAGAGTTTGTTTTCATAAATGGTGACTTGTTGGTAGGGATGGACAATAATTCAATATCAGTATATATATTGCGATATAAATTTATTCAATAAAGGGGATATGACATTTCCAATATTTCAATACATATTACAGTCTATGATTACAATGTTTGTCACTGACTGACATTCTGGGGTTTATTTAATTTGATGTGTTTAATTTTTTAAAGCAAATATTTCTAAAATGTCATATTGGAGGAGTTTTATAAACATGGAAAAATAATTGTCATGAGTTTGTGCAGGTATCTGTTGTGGGCAGTCTTTCTGAGGCTTTCATTTGGTTTATATCGACCAAAATGAATATGTTGTGTTATAGATTTTTGCCATATCATCCAGTATGGAAGAAATAGAGTCTCATTAGAATTTAGAACACTATTTCCTCCATAGTTATTGATTCTAATCAATTATGTCAGTGTACTTTGGTTCAGTTGTTGGTGCACTTTAGTTTATGCATAAATGATTTATCACTTCTGTGCCCTGGTTCAGGTCTCCAGATGACCTGATAAAATCTGATGATAAAATCTGACCAATGTGTCTCCATGGTAATAATATGCACATATGTAAAGCCATAAAACTAACTTGTATTTGCCTAATTAGAGACTGTCCACCACTTCATGCATTCAAAGACATTGTTTCTCGTTTAAATCAGTTACTTCTTATTCACATTTAGCATCTACAACAAGGTCGGTAATCAGACATTTGGGATCCGGGGAAGGAATGCCATTAATTCCCATTACTATCATATTCTTTAGAAGACCTTTCAGTGGCCACCTCTGCAAACGCACCTCACTGCTCCCCCCGGGTGCTTTATAACGAAAGATGGGCTGGCAGAGAAAGGCAGAGGCCGCTTCCTCATATCGCATGAGGTGAATGGGTGGAGACTTCAGAGACAAAACTTAACTGCTTTCAGGGTGAAATGAGAGAAAGCATCAATAAATCTGATACAGATCATCTGGGTCTAGAAAGCTGAAGTGTCCTTTTTCTTTTTTTCCCTTTGGGCATGGTTTGTATCTCGAGTTGACCGACTCTGTTCATAGTGGTCCTTAATATTAATGTGTTGCTCTTCAGTTTTCAGCTAATCCACACAATATGCCTCTTCAAGGCCCCAGAGGAGTTAGAAAGTCTTCTCAGGAAAAACCCTGTTATAGAAAGAAATGAACATGAAGTGGAGATGGAGAAGAACCGCCTGATTCCAGCTAATCAGCAAAAGATTCCTTCACCACAGAGGACTCTGACACGCTTCTAAAAACAAGGCACAGGGCCAAGAACACTAATATTATGCGATGGATCAGTAAATGGGATTAAACACTTCTGTAACAAGAAGAGCACAGAGGTGTTGATTTATAATTCTTTGAACTCTGGGTCAGCAATGTTCCAGAAGTTTCCTCAAGTCCCTTTCTGGGATAGTGGGGGTGGTGTGCTGCTGACCTCGATTCGGGTTGTCGTGCGTTGGTGGGCGGAATACTTCGAAGACCTCATTAATCCCACCGACACGTCTTCCTTTGTGGAAGCAGAGTCTGGGGACTCTGGGTCGGGTTCTCCCATCTCTGGTGCTGAGGTTACTGAAGTTGTTAAAAAGCTCCTCGGTGGCAAAGCCCCGGGGGTGGATGAGATTCGCCCTGAGTACCTTAAGGCTCTGGATGTTGTGGGGCTGTGTTGGTTAACGCAGCTCTGCAGCATTGCGTGGACATCAGAACTTCAGAACCGGGTCCATGTTCTCTACGTTCTTAGTCTTAGTGAGGACTTCAGAACCGGGTCCATGTTCTCTACGTTCTTAGTCTTAGTGAGGACTTCAGAACTGGGTCCATGTTCTCTACGTTCTTAGTCTTAGTGAGGACTTCAGAACCGGGTCCATGTTCTCTACGTTCTTAGTCTTAGTGAGGACTTCAGAACCGGGCCCATGTTCTCTACGTTCTTAGTCTTAGTGAGGACTTCAGAACCAGGTCCATGTTCTCTACGTTCTTAGTCTTAGTGAGGACTTCAGAACCGGGTCCATGTTCTCTACGTTCTTAGTCTTAGGAATTCAGAACCGGGTCCATGTTCTCTACGTTCTTAGTCTTAGTGAGGACTTCAGAACCGGGTCCATGTTCTCTACGTTCTTAGTCTTAGTGAGGACGCGGGCAGCAGCGTTCTGGATCAGCTGCAGCTGTCTGATCCACTTTTTAGGCAGACCTGTGAAAACACCGTTGCAGTGATCAGTTCTACTAAAGCGAAAGAACGAGATCCCGGATACAAGCGGCCGAAATGAGTTTTCTCCGTAGTCTGTCTGGGCTCTCCCGTAGAGATAGGGTGAGGAGCTCAGTCATCCGGGGAGGACTCAGAGTAAGGCAAGGCAAGGCAAATTTATTTGTATAGCACAATTCAGTACAGAGACAATGCAAAGTGCTTTACATGATTAAAATATATGAAAATAAAACAGAATAAAAGCAAGTAGGAATAAAGTGTACAAACAAAAATAGAACATTAAAAACAGTTGGACTAAAAAAGTTAAAACTAGTGATGTTTCAGTAGAACTATTTAACTAGAGCAGTCGAAGGCAGTCCTAAACAAATGTGTTTTTAATCTTGATTTAAAGGAACTCAGGCTTTCAGCACTTTTACAGTTTTCTGGAAGTTTGTTGTCAGATAAGTGGAGCATGGGAAATAAATGCTGCTTCTCCGTGTTTGGTTCTGGTTCTAGGTATGCAGAGTAGACTGGAACCAGAAGACCTGAGTGGTCTGGAGGGTTGATGCCCTGATAACAAGTCTGTGATGTATTTAGGTGCTAATTCAGGGATTTATAGACTAACAGAAGGATTTTAAAGTCTATTCTCTGAGATCCAGGGAGCCAGTGGAAGGACTTCAGAACCGGGTCCATGTTCTCTACGTTCTTAGTCTTAGTGAGGACTTCAGAAGCGGGTCCATGTTCTCTACGTTCTTAGTCTTAGTGGAAGGACTTCAGAACCGGGTCCATGTTCTCTACGTTCTTAGTCTTAGTGAGGACTTCAGAACCGGGTCCATGTTCTATACGTTCTTAGTCTTAGTGAGGACTTCAGAACCGGGTCCATGTTCTCTACGTTCTTAGTCTTAGTGAGGACTTTAGAACCGGGTCCATGTTCTCTACGTTCTTAGTCTTAGTGAGGACTTCAGAACCGGGTCCATGTTCTCTACGTTCTTAGTCTTAGTGAGGACTTGAGAACCGGGTCCATGTTCTCTACGTTCTTAGTCTTAGTGAGGACTTCAGAACCGGGTCCATGTACTCTACGTTCTTAGTCTTAGTGAGGACTTCAGAACCGGGTCCATGTTCTCTACGTTCTTAGTCTTAGTGGAAGGACTTCAGAACCGGGTCCATGTTCTCTACGTTCTTAGTCTTAGGACTTCAGAACCGGGTCCATGTTCTCTACGTTCTTAGTCTTAGTGAGGACTTCAGAACCGGGTCCATGTTCTCTACGTTCTTAGTCTTAGTGAGGACTTCAGAACCGGGTCCATGTTCTCTACGTTCTTAGTCTTAGGAATTCAGAACCGGGTCCATGTTCTCTACGTTCTTAGTCTTAGGACTTCAGAACCGGGTCCATGTTCTCTACGTTCTTAGTCTTAGTGAGGACTTCAGAACCGGGTCCATGTTCTCTACGTTCTTAGTCTTAGTGAGGACTTCAGAACCGGGTCCATGTTCTCTACGTTCTTAGTCTTAGTGAGGACTTCAGAACCGGGTCCATGTTCTCTACGTTCTTAGTCTTAGTGGAAGGACTTCAGAACCGGGTCCATGTTCTCTACGTTCTTAGTCTTAGTGAGGACTTCAGAACCGGGTCCATATTCTCTACGTTCTTAGTCTTAGTGAGGACTTCAGAACCGGGTCCATGTTCTCTACGTTCTTAGTCTCAGTGGAAGGACTTCAGAACCGGGTCCATGTTCTCTACGTTCTTAGTCTTAGTGGAAGGACTTCAGAACCGGGTCCATGTTCTCTACGTTCTTAGTCTTAGTGAGGACTTCAGAACCGGGTCCATGTTCTCTAAGTTCTTAGTCTTAGTGAGGACTTCAGAACCGGGTCCATGTTCTCTACGTTCTTAGTCTTAGTGAGGACTTCAGAACCGGGTCCATGTTCTCTACGTTCTTAGTCTTAGTGGAAGGACTTCAGAACCGGGTCCATGTTCTCTACGTTCTTAGTCTTAGTGAGGACTTCAGAACCGGGTCCATGTTCTCTACGTTCTTAGTCTTAGTGAGGACTTCAGAACCGGGTCCATGTTCTCTACGTTCTTAGTCTTAGTGAGGACTTCAGAACCGGGTCCATGTTCTCTACGTTCTTAGTCTCAGTGAGGACTTCAGAACCGGGTCCATTTTCTCTACGTTCTTAGTCTTAGTGAGGACTTCAGAACCGGGTCCATGTTCTCTACGTTCTTAGTCTTAGTGAGGACGCGGGCAGCAGCGTTCTGGATCAGCTGCAGCTGTCTGATCCACTTTTTAGGCAGACCTGTGAAAACACCGTTGCAGTGATCAGTTCTACTAAAGATAAACATGGATTAGTTTTTCCAGATCCTGCTGAGACATCAGTCCTTTAATCCCGGAAATGTTCTCCAGGTTCTAGAAGGTCCACTTTGTCTTTAGATGGAGGTTCAGGTCTGAGTCCATCATTACTCCCAGGTTTCAGGCCTGATCAGTGGTTCCTGGCTGAAGCAGCTGAAGCTGTGAGCTAACTCTTGATCTCTCCTCTATTGGTCCAAAGATTATTACTTCAGTTTTGTTTTTATTCAATTGAAGAAAATTTTGGCACATCCAGGGATTGATTTCTTCTAGGCATTTACTCAGTGCCTGAACTGGTTCATAGTCACCTGGTGACATGGTGATGTAGAGCTGTGTGTCGTCTGCATAGTTCTGGTAGCTGATGATGTATTATGATCTGAGCTAGAGGAGCATGTAGATATTGAACAGGAGGGTGTAATTTTTGTCATCTGGGATGTAAAGTTACCTACTGATACAAAAAAGTCCCTGTCCTTTAAGTAGGATTTAAACCAGTTGAGAGCTGTTCACTGATGATGATCAGTGAACCAGTGGACCTGATCAGCAGCTCCTGACTAAATCTCGTGGAAACAGCAATGAGGTTTTACCCTCACTGTTTGATGGCCAGTTGACCTGAGAATATAAAATAGAGATAGTGAATGATTTATTCCACGTATGATGTTGTGCCATTAAGCCATGAGTAAAAATCAGAGTTGTAAGCAAAAGAGGTTTGGGACTTTCACAGGCACCAAGGAACTGCCTCCCTCAGCAAAGTGCTGTTGCTATAAAGCCAAGCTCCCACAGACAACCGTCCTCACTTTGCCGTTGCTCCGTGCGAGCGGCATTGGGGAGCTAACTCTCGTCCTCCTCTGCAGAGCGGCCACCTTCTAATAGCTCATAGCCACATGCCACTGATCAGACAATCAGCCTTCATCCTCCCTGCTTCAATTTAATTCAATTCAATTTTATTTATATAGCTCCAATTCATGAAACATGTCATCTCAAGGCACTTTACAAAGTTAAGTTCAATCATATTATACAGATTGGGTCAGATTATACAGATTGGTCAAAAATGTTCCTATATAAGGAAACCAGTTGATTGCTTCAAAGTCCCGACAAGCAGCATTCACTCCTGGAGAAGCGTAGAGCCACAGGGAGAGTAGTCTGCATTGTCCATGGCTTTGCAGCAATCCCTCATACTGAGCAAGCATGAAGCGACAGTGGAAAGAAAAAACACCCGTTAGCGGGAAGGAAAATCCTCTAGCAGAAACGGGCTCAGTATGAACGGTCATCTGCCTCGACCCACTGGGGTTACAGAAGACAGAGCAGAGACACAACAAGAGAGACAAAAAGCACAGAAGCTCACATTGATCCAGTAATCTGTTCTACATTAGATGGTAATAGCGGTGATCTGTCCTCCCTGGATGATTTCACAGTCAACTGGACGTCAGACCAGGTGTACCTACTACTACTTCAACTGCTTCTAACTGTCATAGTTATGGTTTTGTGTAGTTTAACTTTACACTTATGAGGACTTTTTCTGTTCATTTTTTCACTATTCAGCCACCAGCAGTTATCCTTCCATCTTAGTCTACCTCCAGCCACCACCCCACTCTAGATTATCTCCACCTGTTCCCACTAATTGGTTACTCAGCTCACCTGTTCACCAGCCTACTCATCTCTGCCAGACCTTCTCACTCACTTCTTCCTGCTCCTCATCACTCTCATTACTCACTCTCTTCATCGCTCTCCTCATTTGGTGTGCCTTTGCTTCACCTGCTCATGTGTGCTCTGCCAGCTGGACTCTCCCGCTAAGGTCGCCTGTGTCTCCATGCTGCAGTTCAGCCTGTTTCCTTCTCTACTGGATCCTGTGTGCCCTGCCAGCTGAACTCTCCAAGTTGAGGTTGCCTGAGTCTCAGCTGCTTGCTTACCCGTTCTGGTGGCTCTCCGGTCCACACAGCCTGTTGGTTTTGTCACCGCCTACATCTCCTGGTTTTCTGCTGATCCCTGCTAACCAGCACTTTCAACCAGGATTCTTCTGCCAAGACTGTGACTGTTTGCCTGCCTCATCTGCCACTATTCACCCCTTCAATAAACCCTTTTAAAACGTAACTCTGTCTGGCTGAAAATCGGGTTCACCTGCATTAAAGTGTGACACCAACTGGATGCCCAAAGTGAACCGAACTGACACAGAGGGATCGAAAGGTTTGGCAGAGAAATAAACAGGAAAAGTTAAATGGTTTATTTAGAACGGTATACTTAATGCGTTTTCGCTGTGTTTTTAAACACGTGAAGCTAACCGACGTAGCTCCTGTTAGCATTTTTAAACTACTCAGGATTTGCATTGTGAATGGGTTGAAACACATACCAAATGTTGTTCTGAATTAGTTAAGTTAATTTAACCTCATTCTATGTTCTTTAAGTTGAACTTTGGTTCTTTAACTGAGATCTGCAGTGAACCAGGATTCACTGAAGCATTCTGATGATGATGATCAATTCAATTCAATTCAATTCAATTTTATTTATATAGCGCCAATTCATGAAACATGTCATCTCAGGGCACTTTACAAAGTCAAATTCAATCATATTATACAGATTGGGTCAGATTAGACTTAGACAACTTTATTTGTCATTTTGTATGTACAGAGTGCATACAGAATGCAATTTCGTTGCATACAGCTTATAGGAGTATAGTCAGATTCCAGGTGGAATAAGGCAACATTGCAATATAACAGCAGTGATCAAAATGTTAACATATAAGAGTGCAGGAGAAAAAACAGTGTGCCATCACATTATGCAGGAGAATTTACAAACCATTTTTAATGTGCAAAATAATGGTGAAAAAAGGCATTTGTGCAAAATTGCATTTCCGTTGTGTAAAGGGAAACTAAGAGTTCGGCAGCATTGGTAATGCCAGATAGAGATGTGGTGACGCAGATGTGCAAATGTACAGATGTGGTGCAGAGTCCAGTTTATAGTTCAACAGTTCAACAGTCTGAAGGTAACAGGGAAAAAGCTGTTGCAGAACCTGGTGGACCTGCAGCGGATGCTGCAGAACCTCTTCCCAGAAGGCAGCAGGGAGAACAGTCCATGGTGGGGGTGTGAGGGGTCCCTGATGATGTTATGGGCTCGGGACATGCAGCGCTGGAATGAAATGTCCTTAATGGAGAGAAGAGGAGCCCCGATGATCCCTTCTGCTGTCCTCACCACTCTCCTCACGTTCTTCCAGTCGGAGGCACTACAGCCTCCACACCACACAGAGAGACAGCTGGTCAGAATGCTCTCTATGGTGCTTCTGTAGAAGGTCGTGAGGATGGGCGGGGGCAGGCGGGCTCTCCTCATCTTCCGTAGGAAGTACAGTCGCTTATGTGCCCTCTTGACCAGTGACGTGGTGTTCACAGATCAGGTGAGGTTGTCCGTGATGTGCACCCCCAGGAACTTGGTGCTGCTGACCACCTCCACAGCTGAGCTGTTGATGAGCAGTGGAGCGTGGTGAGGCCGGTTCTTCCTGAAGTCTACGATGATCTCCTTCGTCTTCTCTACGTTCAGGATCAGGCTGTTGTCTCTGCACCAGCCCACCAGCTGCTCCACCTCCTCTCTGTAGTCCTGGTCGTTGTCGTCTCTGATCAGGCCCACCACCGTTGTGTCGTCTGCAAACTTCACGATGTGATTGGTGGTGAACCTGGGGACGCAGTCGTGTGTCATCAGGGTGAACAGCAGGGGGCTCAGGACGCAGCCCTAAGGGGAGTCCGTGCTGAGGGTGATGACATCAGAGGTGTTCTGTCCGACCCGGACTGACTGAGGTCTGTTGGTGAGGAAGTCTAGCAGCCAGTTGCGAAGAGATGTGCTGAAGTCCAGATGTTCTAGTTTTCCTACCAGGTGCTGTGGGATGATGGTGTTGAACGCTGAACTGAAGTCCAGGGACAGCATCCGTGTTCTTCTCCTCCAGGTGTGCCAGGCTCACATGAAGAGCAGAGGAGATGGCGTCCTCAGTGGAGCGGTTCCGCCGGTAGGCAAACTGGAACGGGTCGAGTGTTGGGGGGAGACTGGAGACGATGTGTTCTTTCATACAGATTGGTCAAAAATTTCCTATATAAAGGAACCAGTTGATTGCATCAAAGTCCTGACAAGCAGCATTCACTCCTGGAGAAGCGTAGAACCACAGGGAGAGTCGTCTGCATTGTCCATGGCTTTGCAGCAATCCCTCATACTGAGCAAGCATGAAGCGACAGCGGAAAGAAAAACTCCCCTTTAATGGGAAGGAAAAACTCCACAAGTGACCCTAGAGTTTGAAGAAGAATCAACCATTTGTTTTGTCTTTTGTTTATTTTGTGTGTAAATAGTTCCTTAGCTTAGCTTCTTTTTATCTTCATTTTGCTTAGTAGTTTTAGTTAAGTTTCCTAGTAGAGAGGATTTGTTGATTGAAATATGGTGTTAATTCAGATAAACAGCATTCTATAGTGATGTTCTCTGGATGTTCATTTTATTTCTGTTGATAAATTCTTGAACTTGAAGAGAAGTTGTCACTGCTTATTCTATGTGTGTGCAGAGTTTGCTGTTAAAAGATCGGCAGTGCTCGTATCATCCCTTTAAACTATTGTCCTGATATCAGCTCTAGAGCTGATATATACCAGACAATACCTAACAGACAGAGAGTTATTTATTAAACATTAAATAACTTTAAAAGAAGTCTAATAGAAGATCAAAGGAGTTTGAGTTTAGTGGTTCCCTCACTGATTCTGTGTTTTGACTTCGTTTTTGAAGATTAAATAAATGTGATATATTTCTGTTTATCTGAGTTCTAACATTTGCTCAGGATCAGATGGGTTTTATTGCGATCTTAAAAAAATTACGAAATTAAACAATGATGTTCTTAATCCTGAAGAAACTAGGATTAAAAATACAGTCCCAAAGATTCCCAAACACATTAACATTTCACATAAATTAAGAGAAATCTTGATGCATAATGTTTGCTTTATGGTTTTTGTCTGTGCAGACAGAAACGTAACCTAAGATTCACAGAAAGATAAGCTGAAAGGAAGCAACGTGGGAGAGAGATTCAGAAATGAGGAAGAGTTTATCCCTTTCTTCTCATCTGTTGTTCTTTTATTCTCTGAGGCCCACGACGGCAACATATATCTGGGTCTGGTGTACATATTTAGGGCTTATCCGTCCCCAGGGTCTCTCTGTGTTTAGGCAAACTTGAAAGAAAGAGAACTGATAGTATTCAAAGTGCGATGACAAGAGAGTGACGCACACAGTGGCAGAGTTTTATCTCCACATCACACAGCTTCAACGCATGCCCGCTGGATCACGTTTCTGCACCAGTGCTACCAAAGGCACAATACACCAGGGAAGGCGCAGCAGCAGTGTGATTTATGTGGCATTTAGTGACACTGTGTCACCTGAAGAGATGCCTGGAAGCAAACTTTGAAGCTGTATAGCCACGTTATATGCCTGTATCAAAAATACCAAAATCCTGTAGATTTTGATGGAATAAGGCTATAAACTCCAAGCGTCCGTGCAGACAGTGTTTCGAAAGTCCTTTCTGAGCGTAAATAGAACCCTAGCAACGGGCGCGATGAGCTGACATAGACAGACGTGGCGCCGTCTACCTGTTAGAAAGCCCGGTGTTCTCCATTGACGCAGCTACTAAATAAGTCCTGATCGAGCCCACCGTGATGTAATGGCTCATGGAAAACTCCGATTTCAAGTTCCGGTGAGTCCTATCCTGAGCCTGCGTCCACAAAATTGACGAAAATTACAGCTTCGGCTTGTTGACCAACTGTACACATGCGTAGTGACGTAACCCCGGTCACATGATGCTGTAATGGTGTATATATACACAGAAAAGGCTACATTTACTAACAAACTGAGCAAAAACAAAGCTTAAAAGACAAAAGTAACAAATAATATGCCAGCAGGACATGATGACTTTCAGAAAAATGTGTGCAACCAGAGTGAGTTACTGGCGTATAGATTTTAAAAATGTCAAATAACGCAACCTTTACCCTTAATTCCCACATTAAACAGGTTTTCAGGGTTTCCTTTTTTGTCCTCCAGAATATTGCCAGAATTAAAAATATTCTGTCCTGGAGTGATTCTGAAAAACGAGTCCATGCATTGTTATTTCAAGAATCAGGAGTATTTTATTACCTTTGAGGTTGGACGTACATGGATACATAGCACACAAACACGACAGAGTTAGTATTTACATCATTATAAGTAATTTTAGTGCAGTGATCTTAAGGGTTCATTTACAGAAATTAAATTTTCTGTAACCGCGCAGGTTCCTACGCAGTGTTTGAACTGTTTAGAAGCAGTAGAGCTTTCTGAGCTATCTAAAATGTTAGCTTCATCTAAACCTTCTACCTGTATGTTAGACCCAATCCCAACCAAGTTGTTTAAGGAGGTATTCCCTTTGATCAGTGGTCCTATTTTAGACGTGATTAATCTATCCTTAGTAAATGGATATGTACCACAGGCTTTTAAAGTAGCTGTTATTAAACCTTTACTTAAGAAACCATCTCTTGATCAAGATGAGTTAGTAAACTACAGACCTATATCTAATCTTCTTTTCTTATCTAAAATTCTTGAGAAAGTAGTTGCTAATCAACTATGTGAACATTTACAAAGTAATGACCTACTTGAGGAGTTTCAGTCAGGCTTCAGAGCTCATCATAGCACTGAAACGGCTCTGGTGAAGGTCACTAATGATATTCTCATGGCCTCAGATAATGGACTTGTGTCTGTACTTGTCCTGCTAGATCTCAGTGCTGCATTTGATACAGTTGATCACAATATTCTCCTACAAAGACTTGAACATACTGTAGGGATTAAGGGGAAAGCATTAGGCTGGTTTAAATCTTATCTGTCGGACAGATTCCAGTTTGTTCATGTTAATAATAAATCTTCTTCAAACTCTAGGGTCACCTGTGGAGTACCACAGGGTTCAGTCCTTGGACCAATTCTCTTTACTATATATATGCTTCCGATTGGCAAAATTATCAGACAGCAAGGGATTAATTTCCACTGTTATGCTAATGACACTCAGCTATATTTATCCATGAATCCTGATGAATCCAATCAATTACTTCGACTGCAGTCATGTCTTGATGACATCAAAAGCTGGATGACTTTAAATTTCCTGCACTTAAATTCTGACAAAACAGAAGTTGTAATCTTTGGGCCAGAGTCCTCAAAAAATAAACTTCTTAATCATTCACTGAATCTGGATGGCATTAACTTGGCCTCTGGTAATAAAGTAAAAAATCTTGGTTTTATTTTTGACCAAGACATGTCATTTAAATCCCATATTAAACAGGTTTCCAGAGTTTCCTTTTTTCACCTCCGGAATATCGCCAGAATTAGAAACATTCTGTCCAGGAGTGATGCTGAAAAACTAGTCCATGCATTTGTTACTTCAAGGCTGGACTATTGTAATTCTTTACTATCAGGAAGTCCACAAAATGCAGTTCAAAGCCTTCAGCTGATCCAAAATGCTGCAGCAAGAGTTCTGATGAAAATCAACAAGAGGGATCATATTTCTCCAATTTTAGCTTCCCTTCATTGGCTTCCTGTTAAATCAAGAATAGAATTTAAAATTCTTCTTCTAACGTATAAAGCCCTTAATAATCAAGCTCCATCATATATCAGAGCTCTGATTACCCCGTATGTTCCTAACAGAGCACTTCGCTCTCAGACTGCAGGTCTGCTGGTGGTTCCTAGAGTCTCTAAAAGTAGAATGGGAGGCAGATCCTTTAGCTATCAGGCTCCTCTCCTGTGGAACCAACTCCCAGTTTTGGTCCGTGAGGCAGACACCCCGTCTACTTTTAACACTAATCTTAAAACCTTCCTTTTTGACAAAGCTTATAACTAGAGTGGCTCATGTTACCCTGAGCTACCTCTATAGTTATGCTGCTATAGGCTTAGGCTACTGGAGGACATCAGGGCCTATTTTTCTCACTCTACTGATTTCTACTGTTATCTAGCTTTGCATTACTTGTTGTCATTTCAGCTTTTAACTTTTTGTTCTCTCTCTTTTTTCTTCATAGTAGGTACACCTGGTCTGACGTTCTGTTAGCTGTGACATCATCCAGGGAGGACAGATCACTGGCTATTACCATCTAATGTAGAACAGATTACTGGATCAATGTGTGCTTCTGTGCTTTTTGTCTCTCTTGTTGTGTCTCTGCTCTGTCTTCTCTAACCCCCAGTGGGTCGAGGCAGATGAGCGTTCATACTGAGCCTGGTTCTGGTTCTGCCGGAGGTTTTTCCTTCCCGCTAATAGAGAGTTTCTCTTTCCACTGTCACTTCATGCTTGCTCAGTATGAGGGATTGCTGCAAAGCCATGTACAATGCAGACGACTCTCCCTGTGGCTCTACGCTTCTCCAGGAGTGAATGCTGCTTGTCGGGACTTTGAAGCAATCAACTGGTTCCCTTATATAGGAAGTTTTTGACCAATCTGTATATTATGATTTAATTTGACTTTGTAAAGTGCCTTGAGATGACATGTTTCATGAATTGGCGCTATATAAATAAAATTGAATTGAATTGAATTGAATTAACAGCAGAGTCATTGTAACACATGATGGACCATAATCTCCCATCAGGGGGCGATTACCCTCACAGCTCTGGGGAAGAAGCTGTTTCTAAATGTATTAGTTTTGGCTTCTGAAGCGTTTAGCTGATGGGAGAGGGGCAAACAGCGCATTGCCTGGGTGGGGGGGGGATCAGTGGAGATGGGTGTGGCCCTGCTTTGGACTCGTTCTGAATAAACCGAGTCTAGATCCTGCAGACGGCATCCCACAATCCCCTGCTCTGTCCTCACCACCGGTGCTAGGTCCTTCCTCTCCTGGACCGTGCAGCTCCCATACCAATTCAATTCAATTCAATTCAATTTTATTTATATAGCGCCAAATCATGAAACATATCATCTCAAGGCACTTTACAAAGTTAAGTTCAATCATATTATACAGATTGGGTCAGATTATACCACACAGTTATGCTGAGACATAAACTCTCTCTATGGAAGCTTTGTAGAAGTTCTTTAGCAGCTTAATGGGAAGTCCAAACCTTTTCAGTCTCCTGAGGATGAAGAGCCGTTGTTGGGCCTTCTTCACCAGGTGGGAGGTGTTCACAGTCCAGGAGAGGTCAGAGGAGATGTGAATGCAATGCCCAGGAACCTGATGCTGTCCACGCCTCCACCACCTCCACCTGTATGCAGAGAGGAGCGTGTTCAATTCCCCTGTGACATCATCAGGGGAGGCAGATCATCCTCTATTACCATCTAACATAGAAAGTACTCCTGGGTCAATGTGAGCTTCTGAGCTTTCTGTGTCTCTGCTCTGTCTTCTCTAAGCCCCAGTGGGTCGAGGCAGATGAGGGTTCACACTGAGCCTGGTTCTGGTTCTGCTGGAGGTTCTCCTCCCTGTTAAAGGGGAGTTTTCCTCTCCACTGTCGCTTCATGCATGCTCAGTATGAGGGATTGCTGCAAAGCCATCAACAATGCAGACGACTGTCCACTGTGGCTCTACGCTCTTTCAGGAGGAGTGAATGCTGCTTGGAGAGACTTGATGCAACCTGCTGGGTTTCCTTAGAGAGGAAACTTTCTGACCAACCTGGAGGATCTGATGGAGTCTGACTTTGGAAAGAGACTTTAGATGACATGATGTGATGTTAATTGGTGCTATAGAAATAAAATTGAATTAGATTTAATGATACAGATAATCATATTTTGATCACCTGGAGGGCACTCATCCCCAAATCATTAAGTATGGAGAAAAATAAACAAAAACTAGACATTGATGTCACAGCAAAGGTTAACCCTTCCCACGCCCACTCCAACCCACCCTTATGCAGCAGCAGACTGTGTGTTTTACACCCTTCTTTCTCTATCAAAATGGCATCAGAAGCAACATACAAACTTCACAGACATGGTGAGACCTCTTCATTTCTTCGCAGTTAGACCCAAGATGCTCCAACATGAACAATGTGACACCTGGACCAACATGAGGCTCTTTTTATGGATTTCTGCAAGAAAGGTCTAAAATGTTATGCTACATTTAAAGCAGCACATAATTTAGCTGCTCTCATCAACACTTCCCATTTTGTAAATGAACATTTGATTATCAATGCAGTAATAATAGGACTGGACTCCATTTTCTTATCAATATCATGAGGCTGAGCTCACTGCAGAAAGCAATCTGTTTGATTTAGGGAATCAGGAGTTTGCCTGAAGCTCAGCTTTCAAAAACAGCTCCCTGGTTCCCCCCAGTGGTCACCTCTGTACAGCTGGAGCTGAGAATGTAGAAGCAGTTTAAGCTCTGAAAACCTCATCTCCAGCTGTAGACCTTCCTTCGAACATGAGCAACATGAAGCTGTGATTCAAGGTCAGGGTGTGAGCTGGTTCTGCTCTGCACGCTAAGAGTCGGAGGAAACAGAACAAATGTGGCCAGCTGTGACCTCTTCTGCATCTGTGGTTACAAGTCTGACCCTCCGCTGAGCAGAACCACTTTCTCCTGTTTCTTATACAACAATACAATATAAAATGACATCCGAAAACACTTAAAGTCTTGACTCATTCCACCCATTAAACCCCCAGAGCCTCAAACAATCAGTTTCTACCAGTTAAGCCACCAAACTGTCTGGGCTGGTAAAAAGCCGGTCATTTGTGGCTGATCATGAGTCACAGAAAAGGGGACAACACCCTCCCACCCCCTCCCCTGTCACTCCCCTCCCAGTGCTTTGAAGTGGTGGCAGATAGTGCACAAATAACATAAACCCCACTGCGACAAACCCTCTGATTTACTATCGAGGTGAGGAAATGGCCTCTGAGACGGCTTCTTTTGGTTTATAGGGCTGTTTTGCAGCTTTTGTACCTCCGGACGGACGCTCTTTTGTGGCAGCCGCTTTGAGAATGTTGGAAATGAGGATTCCCAAGGAGGAGCCTTTAACAAACTGAAGCTCCTGACGAGCCAAAAAAAAGTTTGTCACAT
The DNA here is from genome assembly GCA_037039145.1 of Fundulus diaphanus. Taxonomy (NCBI): domain Eukaryota; kingdom Metazoa; phylum Chordata; class Actinopteri; order Cyprinodontiformes; family Fundulidae; genus Fundulus; species Fundulus diaphanus. Next base: position 57,083,500 of record CM073132.1, on the reverse strand, counting down.
ACCTCTGTTCCAGATGTTGACTAAGTTCTACAGTTTGACCCTACTGTTTCACTTGCAGCACAGGGAACAGGAATAAAACTGGGAACAGATACAGGAGGAGAACCTCCAGCAGAACCAGAACCAGGCTCAGTGTGAACGCTCATCTGCCTCGACCCACTGGGGCTTAGAGAAGACAGAGCAGAGACACAGAAAGCACAGAAGCTCACATTGATCCAGGAGTACTTTCTATGTTAGATGGTAATAGAGGATGATCTGCCTCCCCTGATGATGTCACAGCTAACAGAACGCCAGACCAGGTGTACCTTCTATGAAGAGAACAATGACAGAGAACAAAAAGTTAAAAGCTGAAATAACAACAAACAATGCAGATTGGAGAGCAGTAGGAGAACTCAGCAGAGTGAGAGAAATAGACCCTGATGTCCTCCAGCAGCCTAAGCCTATAGCAGCATAACTATAGAGGTAGCTCAGAGTAACATGAGCCACCCTAACTAGAAGCTTTGTCAAAAAGGAAAGTTTTAAACCTAGTCTTAAAAGTAGACGGGGTGTCTGCCTCACGTATAAAGCCCTTAATTGATTATTAAGGGCTTTATACATGAGAAGGTGAATTTTAAATTATATTCTTGATTTAACAGGAAGCCAGTGAAGGGAAGCTAAAATTGGAGAAATATGACTATATATGACTATAAGTATTTACCACAGCGTCATTTGTTTCTGTTAATGTTGATGATTCTGGTGGCCAGTTCACACCCCAAATTTATCTTATCAGAACATTACACTATTAGATGAGAACAATAAAAAGGATTTCAATCCAAAGATCTGGACCGACTGAACAGTGAGTCCCGATTCTCTACAGCAGCTTGACAAAATGTCCTAATTCAGCCAAATAAACCACAAAAGCTTAGAAAAAAATCGTACTCCAACTGGCCTCAATGTTTTACCCACAACTTTCTTTAAGAAAGTTTTGCCTGTTTTAACGTCTGATTTGACTCAATTAATAAACACATTCCTTTTGTCAGGCGTTACATAAATTACCATAATTATGCAGACAACATTAATATTAGTAGGTCAGAGGCAAGAAGTAGCACTATAATAATCATCATCTTTACTGTCATTGCATCGTACATTCCAATGAAATGTGTTCTCTGCTTTTAACCCATCCCCTTGGGGAGCAGGGGGCTGCCACTGTGCGGCGCCCAGGGAGCAGTCTTGGGTTAAGGGTCTTGGTCAGGGACCCAGAGTGGCAGTCTCTGGGAGTTGAACCCCTCCCCGTTAAATCAAAGTTGAAGAAAGAATAGCAGAAAAGGTGGGGTGAAGAAAGGAGAGGAAGTTTTATAGATTCAAAAAGACAGTAGGAGAAATAAGAACTGGAAGATGACGCAGAAAGGAGGACAGATTAAATAGTAGATTAAGATTAGGTCAAACAGGATTTAATTCTACACTGATTAAAATACAAAACACAGTACAGGGTAATGTGAATACTGAGGGAAGGAGGAACCAACACAGCATGTTACTGTAATGTATATGGATGGACCCAAGGAATACCCGAAAACGAGTAAAAACTTTAACAGTTTTATTAGAGGATGGCGGCGCGGACCCCCGGTAGTGCGACTGCACACAGCTACTGGCGATTCCTGGAGACAGAGTGGTGGGTTAGTGACCAGCGGAAGCAGGCAGGAATGAGAGCTAGAAGCTGAGTCACTAACCTGGGGCACGGGGACGGCTTGGTTTGGCAGCGTCCAGGTTTCAGGAAGCAGCGGGGTCCGTGAAGGGATAATCCAGTTCTTTGTCAAGGTCCAGTCAGGGTCTTGGGCAGGGGGGAGATCCGTTAAATCCAACAGAGGTATCCAAAGGAGAATCCAGAGACGGGACCAGGTCCAAGTCCAAATCCAAAAGCACAACAGTCAAAGGAGCTAGCAATCTCCGTAACTTACAGGCAGACGGGGTCCAAAACACAGGAAGGCAGTCCAAGGCCGTTTCTCAATTCACGAGAACGCGAGTACGGACTCGCGTTCTCGTCAAGTCCGGTCTTGGCGAGAACACAGGAAGATCGGACTTGACGAGAACGCGAGCACGCAGCACGTATGGTGTATTGGAACAGAAGCGTACTTGTGACGTCATGAGACGCACAGTTCTTTAGCATTTCTTTAACATTCAAAACTATTTATATACTACACCACAATAAATCTTATTGAAATTTTTTTTAAAACAACATTTTTCATTTCTAAAAAGCCTAAAAATGATCTTGCCGCGGTGCATTGTGGGCAAGCGGTCAGTCTGAAGAACGCACAAGTCTGCTCTGATGCATGCTCGATAAAGAGGGCGGGGCGAGAACAACATCCGGGGAATTCGGCGCGTTCTCGCTCTGGCGTTCTCGGCAATAGGAACAGTGCTCGGGCTGAGGCTGATGACGTGTCACGAGCACACGAGAACGCTCAGGAACGCATATTGAGAAACGGCCCAAATCTCTGAGGCTGAAGAACAGGACTCAGGCGGGCAGACAAATCCAAAAGGGGTCAGGCTGGCTCAAAAAACAGGGGCAAAAAACAGGTCGACAGGCAGACAGGCAGACAGATACTCAGGAAGATGGCTGGAAGTTCTCACCGTGAGGCTCGAGACGTTCTGGCACTGGAGACTGCGAGGAGCAGAGCTTATAAGCAGGTAGGGCGGGGACAGCACAGGTGTGCTGATTGCAATTAGCAGCTCCAGTGCCAGAAACGTTACAGTTACGCTGAAATATCAGAAATGCAAATAAGAAAGAAGAATCATGAGAGAATTTCTTTTTTCTTTCTTTCACTTTATTTTTAGTAAATTATCCAACATTAAACACAGGAAACAGTAAAAAAAAAAAAACGATACACAAACAAACCCACAATTTACCAAAAAAAGGAATAGGCTGAAGCAAAGCTTATTATTGCCTACCCTGTTTTATACTTACTACCTTTACAACCTACCAGGTTCTTTACAGTACATATATAAATATTCAAATCTACATAACATAGGATTTTATCATTTTACATTTTAAAGCCCTTTTAAAATTCACCAAAAAAGGACATAACTTTAAATCCTCATTCAGTTCATTCCACAGTTTCACACCAATAACTGAAACACATCTAGACTTTATCTGGCTCTTCTCTTTTGCACATTCAAATATAAACAAACCTCGCAAATTATATTTATTCTCTCTTAACTTAAATAATTTCTGAATACCAGAAGGAAGACTTTTGTTCACTGCTTTATACATTATTTCCAGTATTTTTATATAAACAATGTCTTTGAATTTTAATGTGTTGCTTTGAATGAAGAGTTTATCAGTTGGTTCACGGTATCCCACCTTATTAATAAGCCTTATTGCTTTTTTTTGCAACTTAACTAACTTATCAATAGTTGTTTTATTTGCATTTCCCCATACTTCTGAACAATAAGACAAATAAGGCATGACTAAAGAGGAATATATAATATGCAGGTCTTTGATATTTATTAAATCTTTTATTTTAAACAATATTCCAATAGTTTTTGCAACTTTGTTTCGAATATATTCTGTGTGAGGCTTCCAACTAAGTTTATTGTCTATAATAATCCCTAAAAATTTTATCTCATAAACTCTTTCAATTTCAACTCCATTTATACATAACTTTACATCGTTATGGACCCGATTACCAGAGAATACCATAAATTTAGTTTTCCCTTCATTTAACGACAACTTATTGTAATCAAACCAAGTTTTCAACTCAGCTAACTCTTTTTCTATCGTTTTTATTATTTCATTCAAATTTTTTCCAGAAAAAAAGAGATTTGTATCATCAGCAAACATTATAAACTTTAAAATACTGGATACTGCAAAAATATCATTTAAATAAAGTATAAATAATTTAGGTCCTAGGACTGAGCCTTGAGGAAGACCACATTTAACTATGTCTGTTTGTGACTTTATGTTATTGATTTGTACATATTGTAATCTATTACTTAGATAACTTGTTAACCACTGATATGTAACCCCCCGTACATTTACCTAATAATCATGCATGGTCAATAGTATCAAATGCTTTACATAAGTCAATAAACACACCTACAGTATTAAGTTTCTGGTCAACGGCTGCAGCAATATGCTCCACAAACTCCATCACAGCTAAAGTTGTGGAACAGTTGTTCCTGAAGCCATACTGGTGCTCATTCAATAAATTATTTTTATTAAGAAAGGAGTCCAGCCTTTTTGTAAATAATTTTTCCAGAATTTTTGAAAATTGTGGTAGCAATGATATTGGCCTATAATTTGTTAATATTTGCTTGTCACCACTTTTATGGACTGGCAAAACCTTTGCCATCTTCATTTTTTCAGGAAAGGTTCCAGTTACGAACGATCTGTTGCAAATATAGGTAAGAGGTTTAATAATACTATAAATTACCTCTTTTACGATAGCCATATCAATATCATTGCAATCTTTGGATTTCTTATTTTTACATTTTTTAACTACCTCTATTACCTCACTTTCACTCACTATTCCCAGAAACATTGTATTAATATTATTGAAATTATAATTATGCTTTCCATCTTTAACCTTTGGCAATTTATTTACTAAATTAGGACCAATATTAATAAAGTACTTAATAAAAACTTCAACAATATCCTCTGTTTTTTTCAATATAGTATTGTTGTGATTAATACATATAGGGAGATCTCTATCTCTATTATTTTTAAAAAGACTATTAATTATATTCCAAGTACCCTTAATATCGTTGCAATATGTTTGCAGCAACCTGTCATAATGATCCCGCTTTTGCTTTCTCAGCACTGATGTTAACTTATTTTTATATATTTTATATTTTTCTTCTTTTTCCTGAGTTGGGCACTTAATGAAATCCATATAACTTGTTTTTCTTTTTACAAGCCTTCTCCAAACTCTTTGTCATCCAAGGAGTCAATGTATTTTTGGATATTTGTTTGTATTCTTTAAGGGGACAATAATAATTATATATTCTTACAAATATTTCCAAAAATGTATTATATGACTCATTAACATCATCAACATAAACATTTTGCCAATTAGAATTTATTAATTCTACTTTCATTTCTTCCACAGCTTCAGGTGATTTAACTCTAACTGAGTTAATAATTTGCACATTTAATTTAAACTGTTTACTAATATCCAACATCGTAAAGACTGGCAAATATCAGTGACCATCAATCCACTTTTAACTTTCACATCAAATTTATTTATAAAGATATTATCAATTAATGATGCACTGTCTTTAGTTATTCGTGTAGGTCTTGAAATTAATGAATAGAAACCTAACCCAAACATTGTGTTTATAAATTCTGTCGTTTTAGTATGCTCTTTATATTTCAACAAATCAATATTAAAGTCTCCACAAATAATAGTAAACTTTCCATTGTGCCTTTCATACATCTCTGATATTTTTTTAGATATTTTTTCGATAAACACAACTAATTAACAAATGCCCATGTCCATTTCCCTTAATTTTAACAGATAAGCATTCCATCAAATTATCAACTGAAAATGTCATGTTATCAATAACCGTACAACTCAATCCAGACCTAACAAACAGTGCAACACCACCTCCCCTTTTATTTAGTCTATTCTGGCTATACATTTGATATCCATCTAGACCATCCAGCAGATTATTTCCCTCAGTAATCCAGGTTTCTGAGATTGCTACCACACTAAATTTCTCATCAAATTTTCCAAGGTAGCTTTTGAAAGAATTAAAGAAAGATTTAGTATAATAGACACGTTTCAGAGGAGTTTATTCATTAAATACCCTTTACCTTTTTAACTTAGCAATTCAAATCTAAATATTTCAGGAGAAATAATTACATGAATTAAAAATCAAGTGTCATAAAGGTTAATGATTTTTAATTTACAAAGCATTCTTTAAAATATGATTTCCTCCAATAATGTTTAATCGAACAGAGTTGCATTGTGAACGAGTTGAATGTTAATTACTGAGGGCTAATGCAGCTGCGTCACGGAAATATTCCTGGACTGACCTGTAGCGACGTCACGGCGCAATACCTCTAGTTCTCACAAGAGGGCAGCATTCCCCAAGCAATCCAGAGCGCCTCTGGCCGCCAACCGGAAGCTGATAAAGGTCTGTTCGGTTCGGTCCATATTTAGCGCCTTTAAACATGAGTCTTTATTTATCACAATATTATTATTTATTTAATACAATATATTCGTTTTTGGTCCCTTAATGATGGCAATAGTATTTATTTCATTTGTTATTTTGTATTCATTCATTTTGACATTTAAAATAAACTTCTGTAATTGATGTATTTCTTTAGGTTTAAAGCAAATAAAAGTTGAAGAAAGTTGAAAATAAATTAGCTTTGAAAATCTGATCTGTTCTGATTACAGATCAGATGTTATTTTATATTTCTGACATTTCTGACATCCAGTCTAAACAAATATAATGTGATCTAAAGTCTCTCAGTATTTACAGTGGTTGGTTATAGGTTAATAAATTCATTTACGGATGTTTTTTCTAACATATAAATCTCTAACTTTGCCATATTTTGGTTTATTTGACTTTAAACTTGATGATGGTGCAGATGAGTGGTTTAGATGGAACCATGGAGAGATATGGTGATAACCAAGGGTACTCTGAGAAGTTACTAAAACAGGTGGTTACTGTTGTGTTTAGAGATATTAGGACAGAGCAACCAAACACATTCAGCTGATCAAAGGCAAACTATGGAGAAGGAGAGTCCAGTCAGGTCAGCTTATTTAATAAGTTTAAAATCAACAGCTAAAAGAAAAGGACAATAAAATAATAAAAGAGAAACAGATAAACTAAATGCAGAAATAAATAAGTAGCAAAGTGATCAGAATAAAACCTGAAATATTTGGCTCAACTGCAGCTAGAACAACAGGGAGTAGAAATGGGTTTTAGGAGGAGCTGGAAGATGATCTATGATCCAGAAGCCAGTCTGGAAAGCTGCAGACAGCTGAGACTGAAGAAACAACTTAGCTTTTAGAAATGTGTTGGACAGGATGATCAGTTTATCCAGGGAGGCCAGAAAGAGGCTTTATGCAGAGAGATTACTACTGCCAGCAAATTAAAATATTCCAGGAGGAATTCAATGCCAGCATTGAATTCATTCATGCAGTTGAACCAAACCTAGACCAGCAACATCTCTGCTCTCTGCTCCAACAGGACGAGCCTGCATGAAGGACAGCCAGAGGGCAGGCCGTCTCAGCAGCACCCAGTCAGAACTATTTGTTAGGAAACTAATCCAAATAAGACAGAAGACAAACCCAAAGATCTTACTCGTCTTCTGGAGTTCTGCAACAATAACTGTAATAACTTATGTGCAATAAGCTATTTAAACAAGGTGCTACAATCCGTGCATTAAGCCTGTGCAATAATCCTGTATAAACTGTATAAACTGTGCAATAAGCCTGTGCAATAGTCCTGTATAAACTGTATAATAACATATGTGCAATAACATATTTATACATAGGAGTGTACAGAATTGTATATTGTATATAGCTGTATAACTGTATCTAACTGATTCTACTTACCTACTTTGACACCTTCTTCTGACTTTTTGACTATTGAGCCGATGGGACAAGTGAATTTCTCCACTGTGAGATCAATAAAGCTTATCTTATCTTATAAGATCCAGTGTGTCTGGGAGAGACCTCCGTTAGGTCCTAGTGAATGAAATACTGAAGACAGGGACACCGACACCAACACTACGGCTGGAAGTAGAGACAGACTGCAAGACATGAAGAGACTAGAAGCTACAACTGAGGGAGGAAGACTGTTAAACAGGGCGGGGGTAGTTTACTCCCACAGACCCTGTTCTTCTTTCTTCTTGTCTGTCCATTGAAAACAGGAAGTGACACGTCAAGTGCATCATGGGAATAAGTGATAAAGATTGACCAGGAAGACTGGGTGGATTTAACTTCCTTTCCCTGATCAGCTCCACTTCTAAGCACAACCAAAAAGTAAATGTGATCGCTGGTATGTCCTTCTGCTGCTCTGTCCGAAAGCCTTTTCAGCTCAATTCTTCCCTTCCAGCTCATTGACATTCCTGCCAGCAGGAGTGTAGTAACACTGCAGAGAACCCAGTCAGGCATGATGCAGGCACAGGGAGCAACCACAGGTGGCAGCACCTCCAGAACCAAAGGTAGCCGGCACCGGACTGCTCTCATGTGTCTCTGCAGCTGGGCTGAACCTTTGAGCAGGACATCCACCCAGAACCTGCAGCCAGAGCTATTATGGGATGGATTAGATCAGAGCAGATCCATGGGGGGGAATGGCCTAGTCAAAGTCCAGACCTGAATCCAACTGAGAATCTGTGCGAACTGATGTTCCTCCTGAGCTGGAGACGTTCTAGAGAAGAACGTCAGTCTGGAGACGTTCAGAGCTGCTGGAGACAGAAGACCTGCAGCCAGAGGAGGTTCTGCAGGGTTCTGGCTCAGGGGCCTGAATATAAATGCACTCCACACTTTTCAGGTTTTTGTTTGTAAAAACTGTTAAAAGTCATGAATCATTTCCTTCCTCTTCAGACATGAACTACTTTGTAACTTTGTTGCAAAACAAATTTACCTGGATGCTTTCACCCTTTAATTACTTTTATATAACAAGGCATGAACAGTATAATCTGGATTTTAACAGGAATTTGCTAAATAAATAAATAAAAAGTAAAACTTTAATATAAATGTTAAAACAGGTTTTTCTAAGATTACAGCTCATCTGAACGTTAAAAGGTAAAGCAGCTGATCTCAGGTCAGCATTTAACTGAGAAACTTTGGCTACAGTCACAACACTGAGTCTGAATGGACCCGTCTCAGTCAGGCTGGCACATCTGGAACATCCTGAACGGCTCTCTGCTATTCCCACACTGAGGTCTGGGCTTTGACTAGGCCACTCTAGAACATTTCTCTGTAGCTTCTGCTGGATGCTCGGAGTCGTTGTGTTGCTGGAAAACAGAAATCCCCTGAAGTTGTAGTTCTCTTGCAGATTGAGTCAGATTATCCTCCGGAATCTGGCGGTATCCACTCAGCATGATGCTGCCACCACTATGAGTCAAGGTGGAGATGGTGGATTTCTAATGATGTTTAGTGTTTGTTGGTCATCGTGTCTGAAGACCCTGTCTTCACAGCCTTAAGAGGCTGTGTGTTGAATCCCTTGTGTCTTTGGAGGAGCCTTGATGTGTTGTGAATTTGCGCTATATAAATAAAATTGAATTGAATTAAAACTGAATTAATTTCGTAAGAGTTTTTTGTGCCGTTTAGCTATGACTCTCTCCATGTGAACCTCTGAAGCTTTGAACTCCTTTGGGGTTCCTGGTGATGTCTTGGTGGCCTTCTTCACCATCACGCTGTTTTTGAGGACAACCAACTGCAGGCAGATTAGACTCCTTCCATATCTCATGATGGATTTGGCTGAACTCCATGAGATGTCTAGAAATTTGGGAACTCCTGGCCATGGACACCAGTAACTTTATTCTAAAGGGTTTCAGCCATAATAGCCATAATATTGCTGACCGATGCGTACGCTCAATTTGGACAAACTGAGAAACTGGCGACCCAGGTGGTGAAGTGGTGAACTGCAGCCAATCTGCAGCATGATTGCTTTCCCTTTTCATGCTAGCACTGGTGAGACATAACTATACATAAGGACCATACTCCAACTTTAACCTTGAATAAAAGTCAGCTCAACATTTCATTAGAGTTTCCTATTGTAGCCGATTGCAACAGAAGGCATCCTGTTGGAGTAAAAACTAGGAAAGCAGAAGTTCCTTTAAATCAAGATTAAAAACACATTTGTTTAGGATTATCTTTGACTGTTCTAGTTAAACTGTTTTACTGAAACATCATTAGTTTAAGTTTGTAGTCCTACTGTTTTTAACATTTGCTTTTAGTTGCCATTTTCCCATGTTTGATTGTGTTTAATTTTTTTCTACATTTTATTCCAACTTGATTTATTCAGTTTTTGTTTTCCTAAATTTTAATCATGTAAAGCACTTTGCATTGTCTTTGTACTGAAATGTGCGACACAAATAAATGTGCCTTTGCCTGGTATGACGGTTGTAGTCTTGACACAGGGTGGCACAAGGTGTTAAATATATATGTAAAAATATATGTATGAATATATGTTAAAATATATGAGGACGTGAGCCACCAGGTCGGCACAGTCTTTGAGCGTCCCGGCGTGTTGTTGGGGCCCGCTGCTTTCTGTGTATTCAACTGATTTCATTTATATACAGACAGACAATAAAGACTCTTTTGAGTGTTCTCAGGGTTCTCCGTACATCAGATGTCTCAGTTCATCTGGGTGCGGTGTGGATTTGCTCACCTAAACGCTGTTGAGAGCTTCAGACCAACCGAAGTCATCTGTTTGCTATCACACGGCCTCCATCTCCTCCAGGTGTGGCCTGTGCCTGTGTGAGCTCCCTCTGATTGGTTGGCTGCTGGTCTCGCTGGTATTACAGTCCCAGGCTGCTCAGAGCGCAGGGTAGTAATGGTCACGGTTGTTGATGCACACTTAGTTCTAGGATAAACTGCAGATCCTTTGCTAGTCTATTATTGCTTCACAGCATGTTCAGTGCTGAACTAGCTGGTGTAGACGACTGTCCACTGTCGCTTCATGCATGCTCAGTATGAGGGATTGCTGCAAAGCCATCAACAATGCAGACGACTGTCCACTGTGGCTCTACGCTCTTTCAGGAGGAGTGAATGCTGCTTGGAGAGACTTGATGCAACCTGCTGGGTTTCCTTAGAGAGGAAACTCTCTGACCAACCTGGAGGATCTGATGGAGTCTGACTTTATAAAGAGCCTTGAGATGATGTGATGTGATGTTAATTGGTGCTATAGAAATAAAATTGAATTGAACAGGTGCCGTTAAATGTGCAATGTTCCTCAGGAACCACAGCAGCTGCTGTGAGGCAGGGTGTCGCTGTTAACATAACATAGTTCCTTGTCCTGCAGTGGGGAATTTTGCTAGGAATAGGCAGAAAACCCCTGCAAAGAGCCTGCAGGAAACCATAGTATGTATGGTTTCTGTCTATCGTAATGAACAACCTGCCATGGTTCCACCGTACTGATGGCCGGGGTTGTGCACTCACAGCACAGCACAGACTAGATCCTGTAGGGCACGCTCCAGTGGGAAACAAGCTTCATGTAGCCACCAGGTCCCAGAAAGAGGCTGATGGCAAACATACCTATTTTTGCCATCAACTGCTATACAACTGCTTTTTGTCATGAGCTTCAAAACCTCCCTGCCTAGCGTTAGCTACAATGGCTGCATGCGAAAACACCTGCTGGTTTGCTATCAACACATCAGCTGGAACACAAGCTTTTCATCCATGCACTAAGTAGTGCAGTGTGTATTATGTGGATGCTTGAACAAACATTTTCAGGTAATGGTCCCACTCACCACCCTAGGGTCAGCAGGACCTTGGCCAGCTGGTCAATGAGCGAGCGGCTATAGCTTCAACCATCCGTCAGACTTGGGATTATTGGACAATGCATGCTTTCTTAATTCCAAGAAGCTGACAGTCTCTGGACAACCTCAGCTTCAGATTGTTGGCCCTGATCACTACAAATCGCTTCTGGAATGATATGCACCAGAACATAACCTTCAACCAAACACTGTGACCCCTGACAAGAGCTGTTTGATTGGGAAGAGATTCACAAACTTGGTGCCTTGCAGGGTGCACTGCTCACACCATAGACACAGACATCTTTAAACAGCAAGGGCCAGAAAGGACCTTTCTTGCACACTCTCATACCCACTTACCAAGAAACGTGTCAAATTAGGGCCATCGTGTAAATGCTGATATGCTGCAGCATTTGCATGGTTAAGATGGAATGATGACCTGACCGAGGTGAGATCACTGCCCTGCAGGGTACCTAGTCCATCCATCAATGGACTGTGTTCAGTCCACACTAATGAAGCCATCGGTTATTTATTTGCCCCTTTGGGGGTCAAGAACCAATCCCCTCAATCCAGTCCAAAACCTGCTTAATTTTAGGGCTAGAATGCTAAATAAATACCCCAAATAATGTCTAAATTAACGTACGGCACACACAATAGCCCAGAATTTTCAAAGGTGGCCAACACTTTTCTGAGGATGTAAGGGATCGGCTAGTGTACACCACCATTCGCTTTCATCCATCCTTGTCCTGGGCCAACACGGCTCCTACAACTGCTTTGGAAGCATCTGGTATACCGTAAGGGGAACATTAAAGTGGGGCATGACGAGAGTGCCCCTTTTAAATAGTCAAAAGCCAAATCACATTAATCAGTCCATTCAAAAAGTGTGTCTTTGCAGGTGAGGTGATGTAGTGGAACTGCACACTGAGCAACGTCCTTAACAAAGCATCTATAGTAGGAGCTCAGCCCTACAAATGCTCTCACTTCAGCTGGATTCTGCGCAGTGGGCCTATTTCTAACTTTTTCTGTTTCGCAGGTCAGGCTGTACGCCGCAATGAGAAATCACCGTCCTCGAACACCACATGGCGAGGAGCATGGTGGTACATTTCAGGGTTCAACCCGCAACCAGCTGCATTAATTCTTCAGAAACAAGCTGGAAAGATGATTCTCAAAGGAGGGGCGATAAATCAATAATAATAATAATAATAATAATACATTTTATTTCAAGCGCCTTTCAAAACACTCAAGGACACTGTACAGGTAAAAATAATAAGTGGTAAAAGCAACATCGTCATAATTAAAAGAAACCACACAAACTACACACAGGAAAGTAACAGAAAATCATAATGAAAAGGCAATCTTGAACAATTAGCGCAATACGCCATGCATACCTGCCACAGAAGTCCTCTCAGCACCAGTTCCATCATGCACTGGAACGTAGCAGGTCCTATTGGCGTAGACCACCTTTGATAGAGAGCATTTTTCCCAGTCCCCTTCAGCTACCTCGACCTGGCAATAACCAGTGAATGAGAAATCCAGGGGCTGAACCACCGTGGGTATGGGCTGTGAGTCTTTCCCAGTTTCACTGTTTAAGTACCAATAACCTACGCAGAACCTCCAGTCATCTTCAATGACCCCATCAGTCAACACAGCACCCACCCGTCTGTCCATCTCCTCCAGAGCTGGGTCAAGTAGACAAAAAGTTGTACTTCGGGAAGAGTGGCACTAATTCCACACATTTTTACTCAAGTAAAAGTAAAAAGTTGCCAACCGAGAAATTACTCAAGTAAGAGTTAAAAACTGTTTGGAAAGAAGGCCATTCAAGTACCGAGTGACTAAGATTTACTTTTTATCAACTTACATCAAATCAGTTTATCTTTATGGAGCCACTTCACTAGCCTGGCCAGCCATTTGTATTCAATACACAACATGTCCGTCTGGACAGCCTCAGGCGCTCCGCTCTAAAACTTAGCAGACCAATCACAGCGCAGGAGGCGGGAGTTTACCATGCGTCACTCTTTACCCATAATGCAGCAGCGCTTTTCTCTTACCATAAGGGTCAAAATGGCGGCTGCAACGGAGCAATGTTTTAATGATGGCCTTTATTATGTCCTGAATGAGCGGGATATATCTTTAAACGCCCAACAAATGGCTGCTCTAAGAGCTGAAACAGAGCGTGTTGCTTGAAGTTTGCGTCACATCCGTAGTTCCTGTCTCTGATTGGTTATGCCCTGTTTTCTCTGTCCCTGTTAGTCCTGCCTTTGAGATCGGCTCTACCAGCGGCTCTCCAGACGGAAAGGCCGTGTTTACGGCGTAAGTCAGTGTGGCTGGCCAAGCTACCAATGAACAACACGTCCAGGATCTCCACAGAGTCTACTAAATCATACAGACAGACTGGTCAGGCTTTTTCTGTGTAAAGAAACCCAGGAGATTGCATCAAGTAATTGACGCCTACATTGTGTGGTTGACTTTGCAGCAATCTCTTAATCCCTTTATTAATCTGAAAGGCACTGATGTATAGTTATGTGTCACCAGCTCCAGCATGAATAACTCAGCGGTTCTGAATGTTTATGATGGTCTATGACTGAAGTCTGATGTGGAGTAAAACTGAATGTCTGAGCGCAACCATGATGCAGTTTGGCTGCAGTCCACCCCTTCACCATCAGCGGCGCCACTTTCTGCTGTCTTTAAAATGAGCGTGCGTCAGAGTTTCCATGATGAACTGCATAATTTCCTGTCAAGTTTCTTTATATCGATCACAACTTTTGCGAGGAAAGTGATACGTTTTAGATCCTGTTTTGTGCATCCACAAGCTTTATAACTGAGGCCCCAGTAATTAAGAGATAATCTTAATACTTTTAAATCCTTTTAGAACCTGCAAAACAACAAATTTCTAACTGGACAACTGTTTTGATCCATCATTAACTGTAAAGGGACTCAGTACTCATGCTTTCATTTCGAGATTCTGAACTCAATGAGATCAGTTTGTCAAAATCCATCCGTCTTCTTCCTCTTATCCGGGGTCGGGTCGCGGGGGCAGCAGCTTCAGTAGGGAGGCCCAGACGTCCCTCTCCCCGGCCACTTGGGCCAGCTCCTCCGGGGGAATCCCAAGGCGTTCCCAGGCCAGCAGAGAGACATAGTCCCTCCAGCGTGTCCTAGGTCTCCTCCCGGTGGGACGTGCCCGGAACACCTCACCAGGGAGGCGTCCAGGAGGCATCCTAACCAGATGCCACCTCAATTATGGATGGCTATGGGGGATAGCAACAGAAAGGACCACATGAACTTTCTTGTCAGTACTCTTTCCACAGCCGGAGCTGCACCTGGCAGCTGTTTCCCTTGGACTGGATCAGGACCGTAACCTGCACCAAAGTCAGTGTGGGCCCTGGCTTAGGCTGCTGGAGGACATCAGGGTCTATTTCTCTCACTCTGCTGAGTTCTCCTACTGCTCTCCAATCTGCATTGTTTGTTGTTATTTCAGCTTCTAACTTTTTGTTCTCTGTCATTTTTCTCTTCATAGAAGGTACACCTGGTCTGGCGTTCTGTTAGCTGTGACATCATCAGGGGAGGCAGATCATCCTCTATTACCATCTAACATAGAAAGTACTCCTGGATCAATGTGAGCTTCTGAGCTTTCTGTGTCTCTGCTCTGTCTTCTCTAAGCCCCAGTGGGTCGAGGTAGATGAGCGTTCATACTGAGCCTGGTTCTGGTTCTGCCGGAGGTTTTCCTTCCCGTTAATGGGGAGTTTTTCTTCCCACTGTCGCTTCATGCATGCTCAGTATGAGGGATTGCTGCAAAGCCATGGACAATGCAGACGACTCTCCCTGTAGCTCTACGCTTCTCCAGGAGTGAATGCTGCTTGTCGGGACTTTGAAGCAATCAACTGGTTTCCTTATATAGGAAGTTTTTGACCAATCTGTATAATATGATTTAATTTGACTTTGTAAAGTGCCTTGAGATGACATGTTTCATGAATTGGCGCTATATAAATAAAATTGAATTGAATTGAAAATGGAGAATTCCTGTTGTTTTGCTGCTTCTGTCTTTTACTTTCTGTTGTTTTATTTTCAGCTTGTTGGCTGAATGAATTGTTCTGACTACAGGAGAACTTAACAACAACTGACTGGTTCTGTTGGTGAAACCGAACAAAGGACCTAGATGAGTTGGATGAAGGTCTTAGGTCTGTTCTACATGGGTTTTACTGAGCAGTCTAGTCTGCTACCGTTTGCATCATCTGTCCTTCTCAGCCCAGCTTTAGTTCTCCATCAGCACCATGAAAACGCAACAACTCCTCCCGCAGGGTCGAATCTGGCGCAGAACTGCCTCCAATTAGCCGCAAAGACAGAAGCAGAATTCAGGCCAGTCACCGAAACTTGCGCGAAGTTTTAACTGCTGGACCGAGCTAGCCCGGCCCATCTGGTGCAGCAAATGGCCCAACTCACCAGGGAGCGAGGGGAGGAGATCTGGGGGAGAGACGGAGGGAAGGAGAGGAGGAGGAGGAGGAGGAGGAGGGCCGGATTGAAAACAGATCAGTAACCCGGAGATCAACAGAACCGCATGTCTCCAAGACAGAGCCGCGGAGACAGAGAGAGGTCCAGACGGTAGACTTCAGGAGCGTCATGTCAGTTTGGTGACCGGAGCGCAGAGCGGAGCTGGATCTGGACCTGCGCGCCTCCTGCCACCATGGATCACTGCGAGGGAGGAAAGTTCGGAGAGTCCGTCTCTGCTCCGGGACGGGGAGGGCTGGGCTGTCCCGCTGCCTGAACCCAAATGGAGGTTCCAGCTCTCTGACTGACGGCGCGAAAGTTTTCGGGGTTTCCTCCAAACAAGTAGGAGAAAAAGGCGGAAAGTGAAGCGAGAAGCTGGAAGACACGAACAGCAGCAAAGGTAAGAAAAGTTGTTCTTAGATTCTCTCAGGAAACTCCTGAAAGCTGCTCAGATGAAGCTCTGGAGAGCTTTGCTCTTTGAACTTCTCTGACACAAGAATCCCAAAAATGTTCCTCCTGGAACTTGATCCGTGATGCGCTCAGATTTCTAGGCGCCTCCAAGCTGAACTTTTTCCTTCAGATTAGTTTCATTTTCTCATCAGAAATGTTTCAGTCAAGCATGAATAGAAGCTGCTTTGGCACCAGGGCCCCTCCGGGACTCCACGCGAAGCGGAGGGATGCAGCAGCATGGCTCGGGGACATTTTGGGGAACACACTGTGAGACAATCTGTGGGACACGCTGTGAGACATTCTGTGGGACACGCTGTGAGACATTCTGGGGGACACACTGTGGGACATTTGGGGGACACGTTGTGGGACATTCTGGGGGACACACTGTGGGACATTTGTGGGACACACTGTGGGACATTTTGGGGAACACACTGTGGGACATTTGGGGGACACGTTATGGGACATTTGGGGGACACGCTGTGGGACATGCTATGAGACATTCTGGGGGACACGCTGTGAGACATTCTGGGGGACACACTGTGGGACATTTGGGGGACACACTGTGGGACATTTGGGGGACACGCTGTGGGACATGCTATGAGACATTCTGGGGGACACGCTGTGAGACATTCTGGGGGACACACTGTGGGACATTTGGGGGACACACTGTGGGACATTTGGGGGACACGCTGTGGGACATGCTATGAGACATTCTGTGGGACACACTGTGGGACGTTCTGAGGGACGTACAGTTGGACTTCAGCAGCTTCAGCTTCAGCTAAAGCAGCTTTAGCAGCTTCCGAAGCTTCAGCAGCTTCAGCAGCTTCAGCTTCAGTAGCTTTAGCTTCAGCAGCTTCAGAAGCTTCAGCTTCAGTAGCTTTAGCTTCAGCAGCTTCAGCAGCTTCAGCTTCAGCTAAAGCAGCTTTAGCAGCTTCCGAAGCTTCAGCAGCTTCAGCTTCAGCAGCTTCAGCAGCTTTAGCAGCTTCAGCAGCTTCAGCAGCTTCAGCTAAAGCAGCTTCAGCAGCTTCAGCAGCTTCAGCTTGAGAAGCTTCAGCAGCTTCAGCAGCTTCAGCTAAAGCAGCTTCAGCAGCTTCACCTTCAGCAGATTCAGCTTCAGCAGCTTCAGCTTCAGCAGCTTCAGCTTCAGCAGTTTCGGCTGTCTTTGCTGTCCTCCAGTCCAACATGAGATGCTGATGATCTCCAGGAGGACTTCTGAGTCCCTGCAGCAGCGGTTTACTTACCTGGGGACAGGTGTGTGATGTGCTGGGGAAAAGGTTCCTGGATCTTTGTGGAAAGCTGTGGGAGTGGAGGCGTGAAAAGTTTCTGCTCCACATGGAGACGAGGCCAGGCTGATTAGCATGAGAAGGAGCAAGGGACAAAGTTTTAGTGCATTTGTCCCTTTGTGACCAATGAAGAGTTCCAGCAGTTCAGAGTGAAAGCGCTGAAGAATGGAGGAGCCTATTCAGCCCTTTGAGGCTGAGCTCAGGGGCCCGTCGCTGCCCCCCCCCCCCCACAGGGGCCGCGCCGCTTTCATCACATGGCCCCCCCGCCTTATTGATCCATGCCTTTCCTGCTGTCTGCAGAGGGTGCAGCGAAGCAGATAGTGGAGAACCTGGGGGGGGGGGGGGGGGGGCACATACCGATGAAGTCTAGCGTACAGGAACCCAGAGGAGAGAGTGACTGAGGAGGGGGAGGAGCGCCAACAGCACCCTCTCCCTCCGCCTCCTCCGCCTCAGCCAGTCTCCCTGCTGGGTTAGGTCCAGAGAAAGGGGAGCGAACGGCTCCCGACCGGGACCGGAACCGGAACCGGAACCGGAACCGGGTTCTGCTTAGACCTCACAGAGGACTGATGACAGGAAGCTGTGTGGGTTTGGTTCCTCAGGCCCCACGCTGACGCTCCTCTTGAGGCGGTCTCAAGGAGGTCTGAGGCTGCTGGACGTCTTCAGGACACTTTGCTCATTTATTCCTCACCTCTGCCAGTCCTCACGGATTAACCTAGAAAATCTGCTTTCAGCTGCCTGGTCTCAAAGAACACAGCCTAGATTGCATGTGGTGGCAAAGTTAGGACAATTCCAGGGGCCCCAATCTAAAATGTTTAAACATGAACCTTTGGGATGATTTAGCTCTTTTGGTCACGACGGCACCGCTGTCTGCTATAAGGTCTGAACATTTAGAGCTGTAGCATGGCTGCTGAAGGTGGCAAATAACTGGAGGGGTGTAGAACTTGTTCCTGCAGGGCTTCACTACATGTTGGACCGCTATCAATAAGAACCGGTACCAGCAGTGAGATGCATACATCGTTATCCGATAATTACACGGCGGGCTTTAGGGGCTAATGAACGCACCCTGAGGTGGAGGCGAAGACGGCAGTGAGGGAAGCACGGCTTTCTGTCTATAGAAGCAAAGAGCATCACGTCAGACGTTCATCTGCATGAAACCTGAAATATCCGTCAGGAGCGCCTGGAAGCTGCTCTCAGCCGGTTCTGAAACCAGCAGAACCTTTTCATTGCCACTCAGTCCCAGCCTTTCTAGAACCCCGAGCCCATCTCCAGAGAGCCCATGTCTGAGTCCTCAGCTTCAGCCACAGCAGCTCAGTGCTGTGGCTGAAGCTGAGGACTCAGCTGTGGACGGTGGGGGTCCGACACAAAGGGCCGATCTGCAGGCTGGAGCAGATCAACATGGAGCTACGATGTGAAACTGGCCCTGAACGTTGATGGTCTTTGCAGGTTCTTGCAGACAGGGAGTCAACTTTGTGCTGAAGACAAGAGAACCGCTGGTTCCACTTCTCTGGAGTTTCTGAGGTGTGAGCGGCCAGAGACGTGTCTGTTGTGGACGGCAGGCATGAGCCACTACGATCTTCTGCAGTGAGCGGCACTGAAGCCAGAGGAGAAAGTGTCTGAGCAAGCTGGCGTTCTTCTGTAGAGCCCTTCACCGGATCCCGTTGCCTTTGCTTTTCACTTCAGGGATTTCTTGAGAAGTTAAAGGGCCCGGCGTCGTATCTGCTTGGTTGAAGTGATCTGAGCATCATGAGGTGGACGCTCAGATCCTAAAAAACGGTTTTCCATCAGGAGAATAACCAGGGATGGACATGGTTTCTTCCCCCAGAAGCAACACAGAGACCCCGACGGACACAGTTTGGATCCATTTCACACGATCCATCAGTCATGGTGTAGCCTGGGTCTTCCTGCTCCTCTGGGTGACCGTTTGGCTGAAACCTTTCCTCTTTGCTAGACACTTAGTGTCCCTGTTCTCTAAGCTGATTGGATGAAACAGACTCGGTCCATCTAACTTGATGAAATGTGACACTTTCCAGGTAAAAGTTCCTAACACGTTTTCTGCCAGGTGCTCTGTGAGCAGAAATGGTAAATAAACCAGAAATTCAGCTCCTTCTTTTCTTGTTTCTTTTCCTTTTTGCTCTAAAACGTATTGCTGGAGTATGCAGGGAAGACTGATGTCTGTTTAACAAGTCCTTTAAAGACAGAAACACAGGCGAGACGCTCATTACAGCCTGATTGACCTCATCAATCACTAACCCAACTCCCCAGAAAGAATGCCCGCCTGCTGCAGAAACCCTCAGGAAAACGGCGTTCAGCATCCTCTGGTTTCACCGGGACCGGTTTCCCTGCAGAGAGGGAGGTTCAGACATCTCCCACATCCAGTCATCATGTTCACAGATCCTCTCTGAGCTCTACACATACGCTACTGGCTCACCAGAAAGCCCAGTTTGCCCCAAAGGAACCTGGAGCCGCAGGAACCTCATCATTGTCCTGCTGACAAAGGAACAATGGTCCTGGAAGGACGGAGGTTTTGTGGGGAGACTGTCCTCGGGTCTCAGCGGCTCAGTTGGTCCGTCAGAGGGGGGATGGTGGAGCTGCTTTCATTATCTCAACTCCAGATAAACTCTCAGGACAATGAGAAGAGTCGCCAGGTTGACTTCTTCACCTTTTAGTGCTCATTTCAACTTTAGGAGACACATTATTATGTGTTTAGTAGTCAGACATCATATCATTAAACTGAGCAAAATTAGACTAAGCTTTAAAAACAGACATTTGATGCTAAAATGTTTGGTTCAAGAAGAAACTCCAGATTCAGCCGTTTATAAACTGGTTATTTCTGAGCTTTTCAGGATTTATGAAATGAAAATCTCATAGATGAATGATTAGAAACATAATTGTGACAGATACTAAATGAATCCTCTCAGGTTTGCATGATGTCTTTCTAACCAGGGGTGTCATGAAGACATGACGATAAGATTTATGTTGCTATTTTTCTTCTCCTTACAGAGTAACACAGGTTAATGGTTGGGTTAGTCAGGCTGTCTGCTCCAGTAGCCCGCCTGCAGTCAGACGAGCTTCTTCTAGGCTGCCAACTGCAGTTTGAAATCTGCGATCTTTAGAAAAGAATTATAGAGGGTGCTCTTCTACTTTCCACACCAGGATTATCTGTTTTCATGACAGGTAAATTATGTTTGCGATCAAATGACAGGGAAGAATAGCAGCCTGGTTTCAGGCATCTTAGTAGCAGTGCACAGCAACGGGTGGGGGAGGGGGATGGGCGTGATCCAAACAGCTGCACATTCCCTGGCTTAGACAAACTCTGTAAAGGTTTGCTGGACCTTGATAGCAGAGACATAAAGATCTGAGAGTTCATCAGGGAAAGGCTTCTTCTAGTGGGACTCAGAGGCCTCAGGTTCCTGTAGCTGGAGAAACAGAACGCTGCATCTTTGCTTCATCTGCTGCAGAAGCTGCAGAGTAAGGAGGCAGCGTGGGTCTGTCTGCTCCTCTAACCGCCGGGGTGTGTTGGCCAGATATGAATTAGATGAGGCCCTCATGGGCAGGGCTCCTTTTTCTGATGTGTCCTTACGATGGGAGATATTAGCGTTGAAGTCTGAGTCGCTGCCAGGCCACAGTCTCCTCTTTGATTGAAGCGAGACAAGAGACGCAGAGCATCGAGAGTTGAGCAGGGATAAAGAAACATGTGGTTGTCTTTAACAGCGCGCCTTGAAACGCTCCCCTCCTCCCTTTCAGCATGCCATCATCTCCTCTTTTCTCTCCCTCCCTCCGTCCTGAACGCAGGGCCGGAGCCACTTTGTCCTTTTAGAATCAGCTCGTTGGGGTTAGGACAGAAACGGCGCTGGTTCTGGTCCGTCTTCGCTCTGAGGTTGAGCTCAGCCTTGTCAACAGGTGGTCATAGTTTAGCAACAAACACGATGAAGGCAGCAGAAGGCACTGAACACAAAGGTTCTGATGCTTGGAAGGAGCGCAGAAACCTTCAAACGGTTGGATGAGCATCTAATCAGATCCATGCGGTCTGATTTGGTGGAAGTTTGGCTCTAATAAACCCACATTAGCCATCTTTACAAGCACAAACATTCATGATCAAACTGAAATGTGTTTGTATTACAAAACAAAAAATAATCGGATTGTACCGTTTAAATGGGCACACAACCAATTAATCCGATCATGCTGAGCGTTTCTATGCACCTGGGTTTATTCAGAATAGAACCACTTTGACATGCCGTTATCAAATGTCCCTAAAAACCACAGAAGAAGAACTTCCGCCTTTGCTGAACAACAGCAAGTAGCAAACTAAGCAGTTGTGTACGAGTTTGTCTCCCGAGCTGCCCGGCTGCACCAGGTTCTAATTACGGTTGAGTCGTTGCTGAATAAAGAATAATTCTGAGCTCTGTTAATGTTTCTACTAGAAATGTTTTGCTTCTGACCCAGCGTGTAGCCGCTCAAAGCGGAACTACGTCATGTTGACATGAGGCGCACAAGTAAGGGTCAGCTAGCCACTTTTAGAGAAACCTGATCCTGACAGCGTTTCCATGCATGCTGATCGGATTATCAATCGGCATAAACCACCCATCTCAATCTCACTCCAGTCCAGCTTAATCTGATCACAATATTCTGATAGATGTGGTAACATGACGCCTTTCTATTCTGACCGGCCCTTTATTCTGATTACTTGTGTGTAGAGTCTCTATAGCTGTAAAAGATGTTCTCTAACGACATTTTCCATCATGCATTCAGGGACTTTTCCTTACTTTGTTCAACTTAGACGTTTAGCCTTAAGAACCAAACAGTAAGATATGGCCAGTTTTTCCACGTTTACAGGTTCCATTGGTTCCCTTGAAGAGCATCGTTAGTACTGCTTCACTGTGTGAAATAGTATTGGTCATGCTTAGAAACTCCTGTGTTTCTGATTCTTCTGGACTTCGTTCAGAGCTGCTGTGCAGGACCAGGTGGCACATCGTCCGGTACTGCACCGACAGAATCGCAGCAAAACAGCAGCGCTGCCCTGTTCCGGTTAGACGGTTCTATCCACCCATCATGGACATGAAGGTCATCTTCAGTTGGGATTCAGGACTGTTCTGTTTCCAGGATGAAGTGATGCTCCAACAAAGAGCTGCATTCCTTAGAAAAGCCAAGCCTCATACAAGTTTGCCTCGATTGTGGATTATCTCGGATCCAGACAGGGTGAAAATTATACATACGGGCAATGTGTACACCCCCATTCATAGTTGCTTTATACTTCTCTAGAAAGCTGCAACCACTTTCTGTATCAGGCTGCTTAGCTGAATTAATAGAGTTCATGCTTCCCTGACACCAGGATTGATCCATTTAAGCCTATTGGCTCTGTGTCCTGCTGGATCAATTACATTTTTATTTTATTTCAATAGCATCACTTTACATCACGTCGTCTCAAGGCTCTTTCCAAAGTCAGACTCCATCAGATCCTCCAGGTTGGTCAGAAAGTTTCCTCTCTAAGGAAACCCAGCAGGTTGCATCAAGTCTCTCCAAGCAGCATTCACTCCTCCTGAAAGAGCGTAGAGCCACAGTGGACAGTCGTCTGCATTGTTGATGGCTTTGCAGCAATCCCTCATACTGAGCATGCATGAAGCGACAGTGGAGAGGAAAACTCCCCTTTAACAGGGAGGAGAACCTCCAGCAGAACCAGAACCAGGCTCAGTGTGAACGCTCATCTGCCTCGACCCACTGGGGCTTAGAGAAGACAGAGCAGAGACACAGAAAGCTCAGAAGCTCACATTGATCCAGGAGTACTTTCTATGTTAGATGGTGATAGAGGATGATCTGCCTCCCCTGATGATGTCACAGCTAACAGAACGCCAGACCAGGTGTACCTTCTATGAAGAGAAAAATGACAGAGAACAGAAAGTTAAAAGCTGAAATAACAACAAACAATGCAGATTGGAGAGCAGTAGTTGGGATTAGCAACCCAGGAGAGAGTTTATCATGAAGTTATTGGCAGCAGTAGCCAGCTTCATGTTACTGTGAGTTGAAAGTTATTTCTATAATAACTTGTTTTATTTCACATGTTCAAGACCTTGATTTGGTCTGACCTTCATTCTTTATGTTTATTCATTTAATATATTTATGCATTTTTACTTGTATTGTGTTGCAATTGTTCACTCAATGACTGCAATGGAGTTTATTGGTTAATTGGTAAATATGGAGTTTTAAAGATTTTCTTAGAGCA
Organism: Fundulus diaphanus; assembly: GCA_037039145.1. Classification (NCBI taxonomy): domain Eukaryota; kingdom Metazoa; phylum Chordata; class Actinopteri; order Cyprinodontiformes; family Fundulidae; genus Fundulus; species Fundulus diaphanus. Next base: position 57,059,658 of record CM073132.1, on the reverse strand, counting down.
AGATAAAGAATGAAGGAGAGCAAAAAGGCAACAGAAACCGACACTTTATAGGTTATTTCTTTCAAAACCTCCGTGGAATCTGGTCAGAAGATACTTTAGCCATGTTTCTGCCCTTCAGTAGAAGTGAAAGTGTGCATGTTTACATGAAACTAGTCTTTTTGCAGTCTGGTACCTGCTGGTTTAACACCACTGTAACCTAACTGAGTGAATGTTAAAAGAACTGTATCATATTTGTCGATCTGTGAACAGATCAGTGGATGCTGTGACAGTTTGGTCTGTGAAAACAGTAATAACCATTAAACTGAGACCTCACCTGGTGAAGGGCTTTGTCAGCTGCTGCAGACACAACTCCACCAACACATGCACTGACCTCCTGCTAACCTCTACTTGCCAAAGGACTCAGATCTGAAGAGGGAACAACAACAGCTGGCCTGACGGTCAGCGTTGCACAACCTTAGACGCACCGTCAGCTCTCAGACCCAGTTCTGCTGCAGCTCTGAACTCACCACAGTGGAAGTCGCACAGCAGGAAGCTGAGTGCAGTGTGCATCTTTGATCTGGCCAACCCTTTTCTTGCTGGTGTTAAACTGTGTGGATGAAGACAGGAATGCAGAAGCATGATGGCAGGTGTGTTTAAGTAGCTGTTGAGGTCGGTGACAGCTGAAGCCGTCTGCAGTGAGTGCAAACAACACGTTTTCGGGATGAATGACTCAGGCCAAATGTTTTCAGAGGAAGCTGCCTCGGCTCTACAGCCTGCAGTTTGGCACCGGCAACAGCTGGGCATAATACCAAACACACACCCTCACAAATGCACAATTTGTGTGTGGATAATAAATGAGGACATAAATAAATTGGAATGGTTTCCACCTGTCAGTGGATCAACATCTTCCTGTCTGACCACCAGCAGCAGGTAAGGCTTGGGAGCATCTTCTCCCATCTTAGACCCTAAACACTGGCGCCCCTCAGGGCCGTGTTCTCTCCCCGCTCCTCAGTGGACCCGTATGTGAAACTTCTAAAGCTTGGAGATGACACCGCTGTCATTAGTCCGATCCATGGCGGGGACGAGTCTGCATGCAGACAGGGGATGGATCAGCTGGTCCACTAATGCAGTCAGAGAGTGGGGGTGATGGTAGACCTCCTGAGAACATTCCAACAAGACACTTCACCTGCATTACCTGCTACCGTTGGCCAGAGGGCCCGGTGGCGCCGACGTCCGGCAGCCCCTGTCAGTCCGCCCCAGGGCAGCTGTGGCTGCTAGCGTAGCTCACCACCGTCAGGGCTGCTGACTGTGGTGTGAAGCGCTTCGGGGTCGTCGGACTAGCTAAAGCGCTGTTCAAGTACAAGCCATTTACCATTTACAATTTTACTGGCTGATTGGCACCAATCCAACCAGGTCTCACATATTTACACAAAGATTTCCATTTCTCTTTATATATATTTATGCTGGGAACTTCCTCATTGAGAGCAAAGTTGAACCAACGTAAAATTACTTGTTTGCACCAACTTGGCAATAAAAGCTCAGCTTTCTTGTTTCATAATCAGTCAGAAGAAAGTTTGCAGTCCTCGTGATGGGAAAGTGTTTCTGTACGTTGATGACAAATTCAAATAAGTCCAACCCCATTAGAATAGAAAACGGTTTTCATTTCCTTTGTCTTTGCAGCCAGTTGGTTATTCTGGCTTTGATATTATTAGAGCTAAACCTTCAGACCAGAGAACAGGACCCTTCAGTGTCAGGATGGAGTAACGAAGGGTTAAAGGATCTCCACATCTGGTTCGTGTTGGTTGGAGGGAGACAAAGAGATCAAGCCTGGGATACTCTAGTATATTATTACAGCATATATTAAATTTGGTAGCAGGAAAGGTTCAGGGGGAAGAACTTGCGCTTTTAGCCTCTCATTTCTCAGGATCATCAACTCCCTGGTTCAGTTTGAGTCTCTAAAAGGCTGGAAAACATGATTGCCACAGTTTGAGATGTAATAAGAATCAGATGGTAAAGTTTCTGTAACCAGAGGAAAGTTGTGACGTGAGGAACCATGTGACTGACCTGGGTCGGTCTATGTGTGACCGTCTCACTTCTCCTCCACTTCCTGACCTCTCAGACCAATTCACCCGTAGGGAACGCTTCCCGCTCAGCATTGCCTTGTCGTCTCCCAGAGGTTCTGTTTCCTCGTGGCATCAATCCACCAAACCATTTCTGCTCCAGCTCTGAAGAGTTTACCCTGACAGTCTACCTCTGCTTTGAGCAGGAAGACGAAACCGTTATGCTCGTACGCAGAGAACCCAAGATTCAAGCCGACACAATGATGTGTAATGTGAAAAAGTTTATTGACAGAAGAAGAGAGGTATGAGTTGTAACGGCTGCTGAATGGTAGATGGGAGGCGTTCACCAGGTGAAGCAGGCAGAGGCTGACTGACCAGATGATGAGGTAGACCAGACCAGAGTTGCAGCTGAGCCCCAACGGGAGCAAAGCAGGCACTGGGCGCTGGGCTGTTCACATGCAGGAAACACAGGGAACAAGGAGACTGGGAACAGTGGATAGAGACGTTCTGCCAGGCAGTGGCTGTGTGAGGCAGGTATAGTAGGCGGAGTCACAGGTGGAAAGACTCGGCCTAATTAGCAGCAGCAGGTGACGCTGATTATGGAGCGTGAGCTGAGAGGAACGTGGAGCAAGAAATGGGGAAAAATAAGTCAATGAGTCCGAAAACACAAAACAATCCCAGATTATGACACTAAACATGACAAAAACCTAAGAAAATAAACCGCTATTTCCATCTGGGAACATCATACATTACAAACATTCACATCTGTGATGCGTTTTAAGAACATCTTAAAGAATGCCATAAAGGTGGAATGTCTCTGTTGAGATTTTAATTCAATTCAATTCAATTCATTTTATTTATATAGCACCAATTCATGAAATATGTCATCTCAAGGCACTTTACAAAGTCAAATTCAATCATATTATACAGATTGGTCAAAAATGTTCCTATATAAGGAAACCAGTTGATTGCTTCAAAGTCCCGACAAGCAGCATTCACTCCTGGAGAACCGTAGAGCCACAGGGAGAGTCGTCTGCATTGTCCATAGCTTTGCAGCAATCCCTCATACTGAGCAAGCATGAAGCGACAGTGGAAAGAAAAACTCCCCATTAACGGGAAGGAAAAACCTCCAGCAGAACCAGAACCGGGCTCAGTGTGAACGGTCATCTGCCTCGACCCACTGGGGGTTACAGAAGACAGAGCAGAGACACAACAAGAGAGACAAAAAGCACAGAAGCACACATTGATCCAGTAATCTGTTCTACATTAGATGGTAATAGTCGGTGATCTGTCCTCCCTGGATGATGTCACAGTTAACAGAACGCCAGACCAGGTGTACCTACCATGAAGAAAAAAGAGAGAGAACAAAAAGTTATAAGCTGAAATGAAAACAGTCATTTCAATGTAATACAATGCAAATCTGGAGAACAGTAGAAATCAGCAGAGTGAGAGAAATAGATCCTGATGTCCTCCAGCAGCCTAAGCCTATAGCAGCATAACTATAGAGGTAGCTCAGGGTAACAAGAGCCACTCTAAATATAAGCTTTGTCACGAAGGAAAGTTTTAAGATTAGTCTTAAAAGTAGACAGGGTGTCTGCCTCACGGACCAAAACTGGGAGTTGGTTCCACAGGAGAGGAGCCTGATAGCTAAAGGATCTGCCTCCCATTCTACTTTTAGAGACTCTAGGAACCAACAGCAGACCTGCAGTCTGAGAGCGAAGTGCTCTGTTAGGAACATACGGGGTAATCAGAGCTCTGATATATGATGGAGCTTGATTATTAAGGGCTTTATACGTTAGAAGAAGAATTTTAAATTCTATTCTTGATTTAACAGGAAGCCAATGAAGGGAAGCTAAAATAGGAGAAATATGATCCCTCTTGTTGATTTTCATCAGAACTCTTGCTGCAGCATTTTGGATCAGCTGAAGACTTTGAACTGCATTTTGTGGACTTCCTGATAGTAAAGAATTACAATAGTCCAGCCTTGAAGTAACAAATGCATGGACTAGTTTTTCAGCATCACTCCTGGACAGAATGTTTCTAATTTTGGCGATATTCCTGAGGTGAAAAAAGGAAACTCTGGAAACCTGTTTAATATGGGATTTAAATGACATGTCTTGGTCGAAAATAACACCAAGATTTTTTACTTTATTACCAGAGGCCAAGTTAATGCCATCCAGATTAAGTGATTGATTAAGAAGTTTATTTTTTGAGGACTCTGGTCCAAAGATTACAACTTCTGTCTTGTCAGAATTTAAGTGCAGGAAATTTAAAGTAATCCAGGTTTTGATGTCATCAAGACATGACTGCAGTCGAAGTAATTGTAATTTGTAATTTTTTTTTGTAATTTTTATTAAGGATCCCCATTAGCTGTTGCCATGGCAAACAGCTAGTCTTCCTGGGGTCCACATTAAAAACATACAGTTTTGATTGGATTCATCAGGATTTATGGATAAATATAGCTGAGTGTCATCAGCATAACAGTGGAAATTAATCCCATGCTGTCTGATCATTTTGCCAATCGGAAGCATATATATAGTAAAGAGAATTGGTCCAAGGACTGAACCCTGTGGTACTCCACAAGTGACCCTAGAGTTTGAAGAAGATTTATTATTAACATGAACAAATTGGAATCTGTCCGACAGATAAGATTTAAACCAGCCTAATGCTTTCCCCTTAATCCCTACAGTATGCTCAAGTCTTTGTAGGAGAATATTGTGATCAACTGTATCAAATGCAGCACTGAGATCTAACAGGACAAGTACAGACACAAGTCCATTATCTGAGGCCATGAGAATATCATTAGTGACCTTCACCAGAGCTGTTTCAGTGCTATGATGAGCTCTGAAGCCTGACTGACACTCCTCAAGTAGGTCATTACTTTGTAAATGTTCACAAAGTTGATTAGCAACTACTTTCTCACGAATTTTAGACAAGAAAAGAAGATTAGATATAGGTCTGTAATTTACTAACTCATCTTGATCAAGAGATGGTTTCTTAAGTTCTTAAGTAATGCTGCTTGTCGGGACTTTGAAGCAATCAACTGGTTCCCTTATATAGGAAATTTTTGACCAGTCTGTATAATATGATTGAATTTGACTTTGTAAAGTGCCTCGGATGACATGTTTCATGAATTGGCGCTATATAAATAAAATTGAATTGAATTGAAATAAGTAAAGGTTTAATAACAGCTACTTTAAAAGCCTCTGGTACATATCCATTTACTAAGGATAGATTAATCATGTCCAAAATAGTGCAACTGATCAATGGGAATATCTCCTTAAACAACTTGGTTGGGATTGGGTCTAACAAACAGGTAGAAGGTTTAGATGAAGCTAATATTTTAGATAGCTCAGAAAGCTCTACTGCTTCTAGACAGTTCAGACACTGCGCAGGTTCTAAAGATTCCTCCAACGCTGCCTCACTTACTGAGGACGAGGTAATCATGTTTGGGAGGATGCCAATTATTTTATTTTTAATGGAATCAATTTTATTTATGAAGAATCCCATAAAATCGTTACTACTAAGAGCTGTGGGAGATTTTTTAACTATTAAACTATATAAAAGAAAGAAGACACGGGGAAACGAGGTCTCTCTGCTTGCCAACTGGAGAACCCATTTATTTCAAATACTCGCACGTACAAACGGGTGTGAGCTAGAGTTCTGATTACAACACAGTGCACATGCATTTTATATCCCACAGATGGGGTGTGTGTTACAAATAAGATTCTCTGTGCATCCATTGGTCTGCGCCGTGACCCAGCAGTGTCCACGTGCTTCCCGCCTCCTTTAGCAGACATTGGTCTTATTTCTGGGAACAGCTCCACAAACGTTGAAAAACAGACAACCTTATCTTGTCAGTTGACCTCTGTTTGGGTCCCACAGGATGTCATGTCCTGGTCATATTCTGGACTTCTGCTCCCTTCGCATCGTTGCCAGGACACACAGACTTCAGATGTTTTCCAAACCTCTGCAGAGCTAAGGGAACTGTACTGAAGAGAAATCTAGGATTATTTTTATTCTCCTCAATCAATGATGAAAGATATGCTGCTCTAACTCTGCGAAGGGTCTTGTTATACAACAATAGACTGTCCCTCCAGATTGGGTAGGATTCCTCTTGGTGTGTAGAGCGCCATTTTCTCTCCAATTTCCTAACATTGTGCTTCAAGGGACGCAGCTCTGAATTAAACCAGGGAGCCAGCTTCCTGTGAATAATTACCTTCTTTTTCAAGGGAGCTACATTGTCTAATGCAGAACGCAATGACGAAGTCACACCGTTAACAAAGACATCTATTTGTGAATGGGAAGAAACAGCATTGCTGCCATCTACAGGGTATTTCTGCAATACTGACGATATTAAGAGGGGGACAGAGTCTTTAAGGTTTGATACAGCATTATCCGATAAAGATCTACTATAATGGAACGCTGTTTTGGGGGTGGAGAACTCAGTTAGATTAAACTCAAATGTTATTAAAAATTATCAGATAGGACAGGGTTGTGAGGAAATACTGTTAATTCTTCACAATCAATGCCATATGTCAGCACAAGGTCTAAAGTATGAAGCCAAGAGTGCGTCGGTTTATGCACATTTTGAACAAAACCAATTGAATCTAGGATAGTTTTAAAGGCTACACTAAGGTTATCACATCCTGTGTCAACATGAATGTTAAAATCACCCACTATAATAACCTTGTCAGTGATTATCACCAAATCAGATAAGAAGTCTGACAACTGATCCAAAAACTGAGAGTAAGGGCCTGGTGGACGATACAAAACAACAAACAGAAGAGGTTTTATTGCTTTGCAGTTTGGATGAGGGAAACTGAGGGTTAAATGTTCAAAAGAACTGTAGTTATTAATTGGCCTGGGACTAATTAATAAATCAGACTGAAAGATGGTTGCCACTCCTCCTCCTCTTCCCACAGATCTGGGAATGTGGAAATTTGAATAATTGGAGGGAGTTGACTCATTTATACTAACGTAGTCCTCTTGTAGCCAGGTTTCTGTGAGACAAAATAAATCAGTAATAGTAATAGTAATATCATCTTTATTGTCATTGAAACATACATTACAACGAAATTTGTTCTCTGCTTTTAACCCATCACCCTTAGGGAGCTGTGGGCTGCCATGTGCGGCGCCCGGGGAGCAATCTGAGGTTAAGGGTCTTGCTCAGGGACCCAGAGTGCAGGCGCTGGGGATCGAACCGGGTACTTGCATCCTTCTCTGAGTGCAAGCTGCTCTAACCACTAGTCCACCACTCCCCTAATCAATCTGATTATCAGAAATCAATTCATTAACTAACGAAGTCTTTGGAGGGAGAGACCTTATATTTAATAAACTACATTTAATTGTTTTATTTTTTGGGTCAAGGTGAGCTGTATTGATTTTTATTAGATTTTTATGAGTTGCTCCTTTTAGTTTTTAATCTGTTAAGTGTTGGCCGTGGGAAAGACACCGTCTCAATAGGATAATGGGTGGGTAACAGTACAGAAGCTGCAGAGAGGTGTGTTAAACTACGGCTCTGCTTCCTGGTCTGGACCCTGGGTTGTCAGCATTTAGGAGAACTAATAAATCCGGCCAGATTCCTAGAAAGAAGAGCTGCACCATCCAAAGTGGGATGAATGCCGTCTCTCCTGATCAGACCAGGTTTTCCCCAGAAAGTTCGCCAGTTATCAATGTAGCCCACATCGTTTTTACACAGTTTTCATTTTAATTGTCATGTTTTATTCCATTTCCATTGTGTGAAAGTTTTATTATCAATTCTTATTAAAAATGAGGCATTTGTATGGCCGCCACCATGGCCAGCTGTCATTCATAAAACTGATTTTAGCCTCGATGGGACTTCCTAGTTAGATAAAGGGAAATTAAAATAATAATAATCATTAAATAGAAGCTCATGTCTTTCTTTTGATAGGAAGTCAATGAAACATCTTTAGTTAACGTCATCAGTAATACATGTTCTGCAATCGTTTGGTGATTGTTCTGTATTTTAACGATCATCCTGTTTCCTTTAGACAGCCCCCAGTATTCTGTCTGATTTGTTCCTGCTCTGGGTCAGCTGGGTTTCCTAAAGCTGCTGGAGGGTTGTGACCACACCGACTAAGTCTTGGGCTTAAACTAACCCTCCCACACTAAAACAAATATTTTATACAGCCACATACAGCCAGAAGAAAGTCTTCAGTAAATGAGCATCTCCCTCTGCTGAGGAAGATTGTCAGGTGAACCTCATCGAGGTGTCGAGCGGGTCCAGATCGGACCGTTTTTCCAACACGGGCCCCATAAACTCAGAGCGTGCAGTTGAGCTCTTATGGTCTCCAAAGCGGCTGCAGAGGGCGTGTTAATGCGCTGCACCTTGGTGCCGGATGTTCGCTCCGGTAAGGCAGAGTCTGGAGCAAGGCGGCACCGTACTGGGACTCCTTCCTTTTCCTTCATCGTGTTGTTCCTATAACGCTCACTGAGCTTTAAGATCTAGCTCACTAAGATCTATACCAGTTTGGGCCATAAAAGACAGCAAGAGTCCAAACATAATATGTAATATTCCTGGTTCTGATGCATTGCAAACCAGATATTGCTGCCAAGCAATCTTTCCTGATTGTTATATTGTGATGAAGATTGACTTGACATCTTGTGTAGTTTAGTTTGTAATGAGATTAGTAAATGCATCTTTTCTCCTCGACTGTTACAGGAATGCAAAAACAATAAACTGCTTTGTTGCATTTTTTATGTTGTATCAAAAGAAACGATAAAAACAAAAATTTTAAAATAAAAGAACCCAGACTCCAGAACAATCCTTTAGGCATGTAATGTAATGCTGCATCTTTGCATGCAGCAACACATCAAAATCTTCCTGTTTTACTAATTGTTTAAAGATTACAGGAGCTCCCACATCAGCCGAAGCATGCAGTCTCAACAGAAAGATCTGACTTTTAATGGTTGTTATGTTGGTCTGCATGAATGTGCCTGTCAGAAACTCGAGTGTGCAGGTGGCATGGGGGCAGCGAGCCTCACCCAGGCTTCCCTCCCCAGTCTGCCAAGTGAGCAGAGTGTGCAGCAGCAGTTGGTTGCCTCTCCACGTGCACGCACCACCTGAATGTGTGCGCTTGTGTGCTGGCAGGAAAAGCAGCCTACCAGCATACGGCCCGCAGCCACTGAACGATAGGAAGGAAGAAAGTACGACGAGCAAAGCCTGGAAATCTTCAAAACCAGAGGGCCTCCTTTCATGTGTGTTTGCATTCCTTTCAGTGTTGGTGAAAGGGGAGCTGTTGAGCGGCAGTGGAGGAGAGCAGCACTTGAAACTGAACGAGGCGCTAAGAAAAACACACACCAGGTCTCATAACAGAAGTCCTGCAAGTCAGAGACAAAAGGGGCAGAAAGTAAATGAAGCTGAGGAGAGGAAGAGGAGGTCAGAAAGAAGAGGCTTTCTCTGAAAAGATGGAAGAGAATTGCTGACCCAGTTACTAATCCTTCTGACTCCTGCTCCAGATGATTGTTTTCCTGAAAATAAAAAGGGTCATTAAACTCTGATACGAGCTAAAATCATCTGACCCCCAGCTCCTTTAAATTGGAGACGCTACGTCAGCCTGGAGGATTAAAATGGTCCAGGATCAAAACCAGGGGTTGATTCGACCCTTTAAAAATCCTGCCTTTTCCTGTACCCTCATAAGGAAAAAACTGAATGTTTATACACGTAACCTTGACAGTTCAGTGTATTTTTGTGAATTAATTACATAAAGTGAAGTTTCTCTGCATGCTTGGCTTCTGTTGGACCAATGAGAGCACCGCAAGCTAAGCTAGCCAGTGGCGTTAGCGCTCTGTTAGCATATTGTCTAGTGATGTGATTGTAACGTTGAGGAGAATGTGGGAGAAGTTTTCCTCCTTTGAATTAATGTTCAGCATTGCTGCTAACCAGAAATCAGGAAAGCTGCTCTCCTTTCTGACTGGAGTGGAGACGATCTGTTCGTCTGAGCCGCGCTCAGACAGACGCTTCAGACCTTTAGTTAGATAAAGAAAGAGCTTCAGTGGAGCAGAGAAACAAAGAACAGAGCACTGTCCAATAAAACTGTAAGAGGGAAGGGTTTAAAAATGTTTTGTCAGGGCTTAAACAACTTAAATATCTGACAGGAGTGAATGCTGCTTGTCGGGACTTTGAAGCAATCAACTTGTTCCCTTATATAGGAAGTTTTTGACCAATCTGTATAATATGATTGAACTTGACTTGAGTAAAGTGCCTTAAGATGACATGTTTCATGAATTGGCGCTATATAAATAAAATTGAACTGAATTGAATTGAACTATAATAGATGAAACAGACTTGGAGGCTCAGAGAAGTGCTGCAGTTTGACTGGAGATATTTAGGTCATCAGCAGGGTTGAGAACTCACCTGGCCTGTCTTTGTGGACTTGTTGGGAGTTCGGTGTCTCCTTGAAACAGGACTAATCCTCTGCGGTCTGTGGTGGCCTGGCTCCACAGGCCCGGCGGGACCAGGAGACCCTCATCCCGCCGGGTCGCCCAGCCAACCGCGAGAAGAGAAAGAAGTCCTTGTTGTTTGTTCACCTTTGGCCCGTCCATCTGTCTGCTCGGCTGCTGACACCTGTACCAGCCCGTCAGAGCCGGACTTCCCTGTCATCAGGGCCAACGGGTAGGGTCTGCAGGGACACAGAATTATGGAAAGGTGAAACTGAGGCCATTTTAGAAAGAAATGCAGTGAAACAAAGGTTTGGTTTTGCTGCTTTCCCAGATTTAAGAAGTGTGTGTCGTTACTTCTGGGCGATGACTCTCACAGGTGCTGGGACCCAAACTCTATCAGAATCTTGGCTCATAGTTAGAGAGCCAAGTGGAAAGCAGCAAATAGCTGGCATGCTGTGACAGCGCGGAGCGAGCTGCCAGATGTTCCTCAGACGGCCATGTTACGACGACGGACCGCTGCTGGTGTTCGCCTCGTCTGAGCCGCAGGGTTCACTGTCTTCCAGGTCTAAGTACGATCTGAAAGGGTTAGCACTGAGGTGATGTGAGAGTTCTCCAAGACGAGACGACTCATTGGCTCGCTGCTGGGCGCTGCTGGCAGCAGGAAAAAAGAAGCAGATGCAGCCTAAACCTGTTAGTGGGCCACCTCTAATCGGCTTACGCTGGCTCCCTGACAGGTGATCCGATGGGTTGCTGGTAACCACGGCCCACAATAGAGGGGGACATGTTGGAAATCAACAGGAAACCGAAGCAGCACTTCACACGTTTGGGTTAACAGAACCTGATTACTGAATGATTAACTCAGGACTTTTATCGTCTCTGCTTGTAGTGGAGCCACAAGGCCGGCTCCTCACAGCTGAAAACACAGTCAGCAAACCTCTGGGACTTTTACTAAAACAGAAGTAGCTATTTATTTAGAAATAAAGACCTGAAACGTCCAACTGAGTGAATTAACGAGACTAACTGCAGCGGTTCTGTTTCTAGACTTAGAGGTTCTGTAGAGAACATCAGAGAACAACCAGCATCATGAAGACCAAGGAACCCAGCAGACGGGTCGAGCAGAACGCTCTGCCTCAGTCAGGTTCTGAAACATCTCCCAGAACTCTGTTCCATTCTGAATCAGCCAGCTTCCTGCCGCAGACAGTCAGTTTTCATCAGACAACCATGTGTGTGTGGGGGGGGGGGGGCCCTGTCGGTCAAATAAGTGGCATCAGGGTCTCGCCCCAGCAGGTGTTGACGCCGTGTTTGTGGCTGAAGTTGCAGCCCTGACTGGGTGCTGCTAACGTTCCACGTTCTTTACAGGAACATGTTTGCTCACGGTCAGACTGCACAGGAAACAGCATTTCTACGGCACTTAGATCCTTTTACATACATACAGGGAATATCACTGTAGCAATACTTTTGTTATACCATACTGTTAAAGCCCATTAGCCTGAAGGTTTAGAGGAATGTTTACAATTCGTTTATTTTATGTCTAATATTAACAGGAGGTTTTAAAAGAAAACAAAATGACTGAAATTATACCTGGTTTGTTTCTTTGAAACCATTTTACCCTTTTTAACAGTAAAGAGCTCTGTGTTTAAGATTAGTCTTAAAAGTAGACAGGGTGTCTGCCTCACGGACCAAAACTGGGAGTTGGTTCCACAGGAGAGGAGCCTGATAGCTAAAGGATCTGCCTCCCATTCTACTTTTAGAGACTCTAGGAACCACCAGCAGACCTGCAGTCTGAGAGCGAAGTGCTCTGTTAGGAACATACGGGGTAATCAGAGCTCTGATATATGATGGAGCTTGATTATTAAGGGCTTTATACGTTAGAAGAAGAATTTTAAATTCTATTCTTGATTTAACAGGAAGCCAATGAAGGGAAGCTAAAATTGGAGAAATATGATCCCTCTTGTTGATTTTCATCAGAACTCTTGCTGCAGCATTTTGGATCAGCTGAAGGCTTTGAACTGCATTTTGTGGACTTCCTGATAGTAAAGAATTACAATAGTCCAGCCTTGAAGTAACAAATGCATGGACTAGTTTTTCAGCATCACTCCTGGACAGAATGTTTCTAATTTTGGCGATATTCCTGAGGTGAAAAAAGGAAACTCTGGAAACCTGTTTAATATGGGATTTAAATGACATGTCTTGGTCAAAAATAAAACCAAGATTTTTTACTTTATTACCAGAGGCCAAGTTAATGCCATCCAGATTAAGTGATTGGTTAAGAAGTTTATTTTTTGAGGACTCTGGTCCAAAGATTACAACTTCTGTCTTGTCAGAATAAATAAACTAAAAATAAATATCTCACTATTCTTGTTCATGTTGTGCTTTTAATGCTCTTTTTAGTCTGCAAACTCAAGCTATATCCAGGAGTAAATTGGTTATAACTTATAATAATAAGTTTCTTTGCCTGTAGACATGTGGATGCGACATGAGGCAATGAAATCAGTCCAGGTGCTGGAAACGGCTGACTTCAAGTCAAACTTCCACACTGAAGAGTGTTGCAGCATGGATCCCATTTTAGAGGCCAGTCAGCAGCCAGAGACGATGAAGCTCTGCTGGTTCTGGTCAGCAGTTACGTTTTCTGGCCATCAGAGACACTAGAAAGTTTATCCTCCTTGAAACTGGTCAGGACAACAAGATTTATCGTGAATGTGTTTGAATTTACGTGACAATAATCCTCAGGAAAAATCACCTACAAGCTTGATGGTTGTGACTGGGAGGGAAACTGGAATCATTTTGGGTTTTGTTTTTTTTGGTTTAATTCATGTGTTTGCTGGTATTTCATGGGATTGTTGCTGACTTGACTGTCATTCCACTTCTTAATGTTGTAGATGTGTTGGAATAAAAGCATCGCCTCCTGTTTCTCTCCAGGTTGTGCCAGGAATTGAAAAGCAGCATGGAAACTTCAGCTCCGGCGGCCACCAACAAGAAGGAGTGCAAAGGTTCTGGTCTGGATGGGAGCAGCTTCTCAGAGCTCCCCAAAAAGCCGTCACCGACCAGCCTGACCAGAGGTACAGACATTCCTCCCAGAACCGGCATGATGTTCCGCTTTCAGCTGCTGTGTTCTGGAGATCTGCGGCGTGAGGAACTGAAACATTAACTGTAGGATAATAAGAAGCTGGGTGGCTCATGAAAGGAGTCCGGCTGGGAGACGGGGCCGACATGTCAGGGAATCTGTGATGAAAAAATGTTCTAATGAGGGCGAAAGACCTTGTTCTCACCTCCCGAGTGTAAATTTCATGAATTACTAAAAACTGCTTGGCATAGCATTGGCTGGGTGGTGCAGGCGGGGGTGGGGGTGGGGGGCGTCTTTGAAATGCTAACAAGACGGCGTATGACAGTGTGGCTTTATTTCTGCTTAATGATGGACTTGGTGGCCTGCCACCAGAGGGGCATTAATTGTTTAGGCATGTTTGAGAAGAAACTGGGCCGGTCCAGATGCTGGCACCTCCACAAAAGGAGCCACGAGTTCTTCAAACAAGAGAGGAAAATATTGAGGTGGCCATGACATGAATTATTGATGCTGTTATGACCACGCGGTGCCATGCAGGCGGCCCGGCTTGAATTTGTATAACCTTGTCCAACACCCATCAGGGCGAGGAAACGCAGGCAGCAGAGATCCTCTCTATGAACCATGAGAGCTCATGTTTCATTAGAGTGAAGAAAACTCTTCTTAACAAGGCTGGAGGATCTTGTTTGGGCCTCCGAGGTCCCAGCGTTATAAATTACTAACGCCTGCAGGAGGATAGCGCTGGCGGCGGCTGAATGAAGCCCCTCAGGAAAGACCAGTTGGCAACGAGTGAGGGTCCACTGCAGGACGGTTTAATAAAGGACCTGGTGGCCTGCCATCACACAGCTCACTGCAGCTCCGTCAAAGTGGGACATTACATTATCTTCATGTGCTGTTTTCACCTTTTCAGTCAGTCTTCCTGCCCAGGCGAGCAGGGAGCAAATGTCCCAGTTTAGCCTGATGGTAAAATAAACCCTAGCCCTGATGGAAGAGAGACGAACTCCAGACCATTCAGGTTGGACGTTGGTAATCAGAGTTTCAAGCTGCTCCAAACTGGAGCCAGACAACCTGGTTGTTCTGCAAGTGGAGTCCACCCTGGACAGGCGTCGTTCCCCCACACTCACCTTAACTCCTAACCGGGATAAATCTCTGCATGTGGGTGCTACTTCATAGCATAGAAATTAAAAAGGAGCTGCACTTCAAAGATCAAGAGGATAGGGAACAGTTTCACAGACCTTTAGAGTAGCACCGTCCACCAAGCCATGAGACAAACATCATGTCCTTTGGTGCCAGGACTAAACAGGAGGATTTATTTTGGCCTACAGGTGAATAACGCTCCACTGGACCTGTAGGCACAACAGACTAAAGGTTTCCTATTTCCCAGCTTGATTTGCGGCTGCTTTGGCATCCCTTAATGCAGGGACATCCTGAGGAGATGCTAATCTGGCTTTAAGTATCTTGTCTGCTGTGAAAGGAGCTCAGTTTGCTCGTGTTTCACTGGGACATGCCTGGTCCTGCCGCACAGTTAGTCTCTGAGTGGGAAGATGATGGCAGCGGCTCTGGCTCCTCAGTAAAGTCGGCATTAGGTTCTGACAGGAAGCCGCGATGTTTGGTTGTTAATGGTTGAAAATGATCGCCCCTATTCGGCCTCGCTGCGTCTCAGCGTGTTTCCACAGGCCCATCAGCCCACCGGTGCAACTCACTGGGAATCCCAATCCTGGCTCAGGATGTTCTGCGTTCAGACTGGGAGCCGAACACAGAACCTGGCAAAAGTTTTCCCTCTCCTTGAACTACTTCAGATTATCTCACGTTCCAACCATGTGATGTCGTGTCACAGACCAACACAGACTGGTGAAAGGCTGCAGTTACAGTCTTGTACCACATTCTCAGTAGGATTCAGGTCTGGACTTTGACTAGGCCGTTCTGACCCATGAATCTGCTCTGATCTGAACCATCCCATAATATCTCAGGCTGTGGGTTCAGGCTGGTTCTCTGGCTGGAAGAACATAATAGAACATGGTTAGAAACACTTGTTGCTCTAAGCTGTGATGCTGGATGTTTATTTCTTTAAAAGCTTGGATTTGATCCTGATTTTAATGTAAAAAAAGACGTTTTTCATTTTGGTCGCCCCAGCATAGAAACATTGTCTCTGGATGCATAAATCAAACTGGTTCCAGTAGGTTTTCTCCTACATTTCACAGCCAATACATTTAGAAACGTGAATGAGAGGATAGCAGCTCTATCTTCTACTGTAACATTTTGCTCAGTAAAGCCTTTTCCTGACACTCAAGAAGCAAGAAGCTTATTGACAGAACTGTTGATTTTCCTGTCAGACAGGGAGACACTGATAGGGCTTCTGTGACTTCTGGCACCAGACCTGTTGTAGTTTCATCACCTGCCAATTAGTTCCCACATCCAGGGACCCGTGTCTCTGCTGTGGGACACCAGTGGACACTGGGCCCGTTTTCTTACTTTGCTTCAGGGAATACATGAAAGTAGAACTGTTCAGTGTGCTGTTTGGCAGCTTTGTGGAAAAATCTATTTTTTGTAACAGATTTTGCACAAAAACATGAAAGGAAGCTGACAAGTCATAGTCCCTGCAAGGATTGTGGTCAAGACTCCAAGCCTGAGACAGAGTCGGAGACAACATGATAAAAGCTGTTCCTCAACGTGTAACAGTGCTGGTGCTGGTTCTACCACAGGGTTTCACTTAGGCTCAGAACCATGTTTAAATGGCTGCACATACATGTACTCACTGTTCATTTTATCCTGACTGTATTTCCTCTAAAGTTTATATATTTCTGCTCACTGTCTGGATGTTGTGAGCGGCCGAAACAAAGTCAGATTCCTTTTTTTTCCCACACTATGTTGGCCCATAAAGCTGGTTCTGGTTCTGAAGAAGAGGGAAACCTGGAGTTCTGTCCGGGTTAGAGGAGCAGGTTGTGATCCTTCCTGGATGGAGACTCAGGCCTGCTGTCCTGGATCTCAGGGAGGATCGCTGCTCTCTTCAGGTTTCTGACGTGGTTTCAGGACGTAAATGAACCTCTGAGCAGGTTACAGTCAGCAGAGTTAAAAATGAATAAATAAAAAGAAACGAGTCAGCAGAGTTAAAAGTAAATAAATAATTAAAGAGTCAGCAGAGTTAAAAATAAACAAATAAAAAGAAAAGACTCAGCAGAGTTAAAAATAAATAAATACATAAAACAGTCAGCAGAGTTAAAAATAAATAAATAAAAAGAAACGAGTCAGCAAAGTTAAAAATAAATAAATAATTAAAGAGTCAGCAGAGTTAAAAATAAACAAATAAAAAGAAAAGACTCAGCAGAGTTAAAAATAAATGAATAAATAAAGGAGTAAGCAGAGTTAAAAGTAAATAAATAAAATAATAAGCCAGGCCAATAACAACCCTAACGACTCCTCGTTACAGAGGAGTGGACCAGTTGCGAGTTAAAAATAAATAAATAAATAAATAAAGAGTCAGCAGAGTTAAAAATAAATAAATAAAAAGAAAAGCATCAGCAGAATTAAAAATAAATAAATAAAAGAGTCAGCAGAGTTAAAAATAAATAGTCAGCAGAGTTAAAAAAATGTAAATAAATAGTCAGCAGAGTTAAAAATAAATAAATAAAAAGAAAAGAGTCAGCAGAGTTAAAAATAAATAAATAAAAATCTATCTAAGAAAAAAATTTATCTAAGCCATTACAAGGCCTTTGTATAAAGCTGGTTACTCCACATTACTCCAGACTTTTTGAATTGAGAAAGCTTCCTGGAGAGGAAGCGAAACGTCTTCTACTACGGATAACAAGTCCAGTTGCCTTGTTTTTTACTTTTTTTGAAATAAATAAAAAGAAAAGAGTCAGCAGAGTTAAAAAATAAAAATAAAATAAAAGAGTCAGCAGAGTTAAAAATAAATAAATAAAAAGAAGAGTCAACAGAGTTAAAAATAAATAGTCAGCAGAGTTAAAAAAATGTAAATAAATAGTCAGCAGAGTTAAAAAAAATAAATAAAAAGAAAAGAGTCAGCAGAGTTTTAAAAAAATGAGTCAGCAGAGATAAAAATAAATAAATAAAAAGAAAAGAGTCAACAGAGTTAAAAATAAATAAAAAATAAAAGAGTCAGCAGAGTTAAAAATAAAAAAAAAATAAAAGAGTCAGCAGAGTTAAAACATGCGGCGGCCTTTGGGCAGCTTCTGGAAACCTCTTCACACCAGAGGAGTCTTTGAGGCAAAAAGCCAACATGTTGAATTCCTGCATGCAGGCGGTTTTAGAGGAGCAGAAGACAATAAATGGAGGCTTGAGGGGATTATCCCAGGATTCTATGCAGCTCTTCTCATTTCCTTCTGTTTCTTCTTCCCTTCAACAGGAAGCTGTAAGTAACTTCCTGTCTCTTCCTTTTATTCCACGTTTCAGACTCAGCTCCCGTCATTAGTCGTTAACGAAGCAGTGGAACGTTCTCACCCTGCGGTTGGACCTGCTGCAGCTCTGTGTCCGCCTCTGCCGGCCCGGCAGCCGTTTTCTGCTGCCCAAACGCTCACCGTTCAAGTGAAGCTAAATAAACGTCTGAGGAGTTGAGACGTGCTCAACCAGAAATGTGTTCAAGCTGTAAACACGGCCAGGAGGAGCTTACAGAAACCGTCCGGGTTCTCAAAGAACCGCCGCTGCACTTAGTCTGTTCCTTCAGCAAGAGTTGAGATCTACGGAGCTTTGCTAAACTAGTTCCACGTTTGGTCCCGTTGAAACCAGAACTTTGATTTATGACCAACGGAAAGTATTACGTCGCTTTGAAGTAGAAGGAGAAGAATTTGTTGTTTAAAATTTTTTTTAAATTAAATCTGAAACGTGTGGAGTGCATTTTATTCATCCCTCTGAGCCAGAACCCTGCAGAACCTCCTCTGGCTGCAGACTGAGGTTCTTCTCTCTAGAACATCTCCAGCTCAGACTGGATGGAGAACATCTGGAAACATCAGCTTTCACAGATTCTCTGTTGATTCAGGTCTGGACTTTGACTAGGCCATTCTGACCCATTAATCTGCTCTGATCTGAACCATCCCGTAATGTCTCTGGCTGGATGTTCTGGCCGGTTCTCCTGCTGGAAGGAGAACCTCCACCTCAGTCTCAGGTCTCCTGCAGACTCTACCAGGTTCTCCTCCAGGATGGTCCTGGTTCCGCTCCATCCAGCAAGTCTGACCTGCTTCCCACAGCATGATCCTGCCTCCACCGTGCTTCCTGTGGGGGTGGTAGGTCTGATGGGGAACTGCTAACTGGAAGTCCTCCCGTTTTCTTTCAACATTAGATTTTATTCTTGGCATTATTCCATAAAGAGCAGATTTCTGTGGACAGATTCGTCCAACCGAGCTGTGGACCTGTGCAGCTCCTCCAGAGCTACCATGGTCCTCCTGCTTCTCTGATCAATGCTGGTTGGTCTCGCCCAGTGACCCTGGAGCTAGGCACCAGCGCCCTGATAATGGATGGATAGATGTGCTTTTAATTAAATTCAATTCAATTAAATTTTATTTATATAGCGCCAATTCATGAAACATGTCATCTCAAGGCACTTTACAAAGTTAAGTTCAATCATATTATACAGATTGGGTCAGATTATACAGATTGGTCAAAAATGTTCCTATATAAGGAAACCAGTTGATTGCATCAAAGTCCCGACAAGCAGCATTCACTCCTGGAGAAGCGTAGAGCTACAGGGAGAGTCGTCTGCATTGTACATGGCTTTGCAGCAATCCCTCATACTGAGCAAGCATGAAGCGACAGTGGAAAGAAAAACTCCCCATTAGCGGGGAGGAAAAACCTCTAGCAGAACCGGGCTCAGTATGAACGGTCATCTGCCTCGACCGACTGGGGGTTACAGAAGACAGAGCAGAGACACAACAAGAGAGACAAAAAAGCACAGAAGCACACATTGATCTAGTAATCTGTTCTACATTAGATGGTAATAGTCGGTGATCTGTCCTCCCTGGATGATTTCACAGTCAACAGAACGTCAGACCAGGTGTACCTACTATGAAGAAAAAAGAGAGAGAACAAAAAGTTAAAAGCTGAAATGACAACAGTCATTTCAATGTCATGCAATGCAAATCTGGAGAACAGTAGACTGGAGAACAGTAGAAATCAGTAGAGTGAGAAAAGTAGGCCCTGATGTCCTCCAGCAGCCTAAGCCTATAGCAGCAAAACTATAAAGGTAGCTCAGAGTAACATGAGCCACTCTGACTAGAAGCTTTGTCACAAAGGAAAGTTTTAAGATTAGTCTTAAAAGTAGACGGGGTGTCTGCCTCACGGACCAAAACTGGGAGTTGGTTCCACAGGAGAGGAGCCTGATAGCTAAAGGATCTGCCTCCCATTCTACTTTTAGAGACTCTAGGAACCACCAGCAGACCTGCAGTCTGAGAGCGAAGTGCTCTGTTAGGAACATACGGGGTAATCAGAGCTCTGATATATGATGGAGCTTGATTATTAAGGGCTTTATACGTTAGAAGAAGAATTTTAAATTCTATTCTTGATTTAACAGGAAGCCAATGAAGGGAAGCTAAAATTGGAGAAATATGATCCCGCTTGTTGATTTTCATCAGAACTCTTGCTGCAGCATTTTGGATCAGCTGAAGACTTTGAACTGCATTTTGTGGACTTCCTGATAGTAAAGAATTACAATTGTCCAGCCTTGAAGTAACAAATGCATGGACTAGTTTTTCAGCATCACTCCTGGACAGAATGTTTCTAATTTTGGCGATATTCCGGAGGTGAAAAAAGGAAACTCTGGAAACCTGTTTAATATGGGATTTAAATTACATGTCTTGGTCAAAAATAACACCAAGGTTTTTTACTTTATTACCAGAGGCCAAGTTAATGTCATCCAGATTAAGTGATTGGTTAAGAAGTTTATTTTTTGAGGACTCTGGCCCAAAGATTACAACTTCGGTCTTGTCAGAATTTAGATGCAGGAAATTTAAAGTCATCCAGCTTTTGATGTCATCAAGACATGACTGCAGTCGAAGTAATTGATTGGATTCATCAGGATTTATGGATAAATATAGCTGAGTGTCATCAGCATAACAGTGGAAATTAATCCCATGCTGTCTGATAATTTTGCCGATCGGAAGCATATATATAGTAAAGAGAATTGGTCCAAGGACTGAACCCTGTGGTACTCCACAGGTGACCCTAGAGTTTGAGGAAGATTTATTGTTAACATGAACAAACTGGAATCTGTCCGACAGATAAGATTTAAACCAGCCTAATGCTTTCCCCTTAATCCCTACAGTATGTTCAAGTCTTTGTAGGAGAATATTGTGATCAACTGTATCAAATGCAGCACTAAGATCTAACAGGATAAGTACAGACACAAGTCCATTATCTGAGGCCATGAGAATATCATTAGTGACCTTCACCAGAGCCGTTTCAGTGCTATGATGAGCTCTGAAGCCTGACTGAAACTCCTCAAGTAGGTCATTGCTTTGTAAATGTTCACAAAGTTGATTAGCAACTACTTTCTCAAGAATTTTAGATAAGAAAAGAAGATTAGATATAGGTCTGTAGTTTACTAGCTCATCTTGATCAAGAGAATGTTTCTTAAGTAAAGGTTTAATAACAGCTAATTTAAAAACCTGTGGTACATATCCATTTACTAAGGATAGATTAATCATGTCTAAAATAGGACCACTGATCAAAGGGAATACCTCCTTAAACAACTTGGTTGGGATTGGGTCTAACATACAGGTAGAAGGTTTAGATGAAGCTAATATTTTAGATAGCTCAGAAAGCTCTACTGCTTCTAAACAGTTCAGACACTGTGCAGGTTCTAAAGATTCCTCCAATGCTGCCTTACTTACTGGGGATGAGATAATCATGTTTGGGAGGATGCCAATTATTTTATTTTTAATGGCATCAATTTTATTTATGAAGAATCCCATAAAATCATTACTACTAAGAGCTAAGGGAATGGATGGATCAACAGAGCTGCAGCTCTGAGTAAGTTTGGCAACTGTACTAAAGAGAAATCTAGGATTATTTTTATTCTCTTCAATCAATGATGAAAAATATGCTGCTCTAACTCTGCGAAGGGTCTTGTTATACAACAATAGACTGTCCCTCCAGATTAAGTAGGATTCCTCTTGGTGTGTAGAGCGCCATTTTCTCTCCAATTTCCTAACATTGTGCTTCAAGGAACGCAGCTCTGAATTAAACCAGGGAGCCAGCTTCCTGTGAATTATCACCTTCTTTTTCTTTTTTTTTTTTTCTTTTTTTTTTTTTTTAAATAGCTTTATTGTGATTCCTGCAGGGAGAATTTCAAATTATATGGACACTACAATGGGAAAGTAGGAGAGTAAAAGAAAAACAAGAAGAGAAAAAAAAAGAGAAAGAAAAGGGTGAAAGAAAGAAGAGATAGAAGGAAGAGAATGATAAAACGTCCTCTGTCTGCTCCATCACCTGGAAAGAGACACAAAAACAACAGCACAACCAACAGACATAAAGCAACAGATACAATCGTGTAACACCTTGATACCATTGCTAAATCATATGTATTATTATTTAAGCTGACATATGTAATGTGATACCTAAAAAAGAAAGTAAAAGAAAGTAAATAAATAAATTATAGCCTTTCTGTATATAAGTGAACATTTAATACCTGGGACCCAGCACCTGTAGGAGTTTGTGAAAGTGCACTAGTTTAGGTGAAAATTATCCAGAAGGAAATATATTGATAGTGATTGTGGAGAACCGAAGACCCACCTTCCCTGAGCACAGAGGCAGGAGTCAGGGGACCCGTAACCCCGGACTCCCAAAGGGGCCACCAAAGCAGTGCGCCCGAGAGGGGCCTTCACAGGAAATCTGCAACCCCCCTCCCCGAGGAAAGAGGAGAGACGACCCCGAGGAAATCCCCCAGCCACCGCAATGCCGACGCCCCCAAGAGCCGCGGGGACGAGCCCGTGGGCTCCGCCGGCAGCCGGCCGCGCTGAAGTGGTCCCGGCCATGGGCCCTGGGGGCCAGAGGCCCCAGGGGCGCCCCGCCCCCGCGGCAGGGGCCCCGGCCGCCCCCCGGGGGGCCAGGCCCCGCGAAGCCACCGCCGGGAATGGGCCGGCGCCCACCCGGGAACCCGCCCCAAACCCGAGGACCGTCAACGCGCCAGAGGGCCAAGGCGCCCGCCAACGCAGCGGAGGAGGGCAGGACGTGGGGGGATGGGCTCCGCACCTATCGGAGACTTGAGATGATCTTGGGAGAGGGAGCGGACCGGACCCGAACCTGGAAAAAAAAAAAAAAAAACTCATTCACACCATCCCTCCCTTGTGCACCACTCGCCACACACAGACACAAAAAAAAAAAAAAAAAAAAACGCTGTACACACAGTCCCACATAGTATTCACATCCAAAAATCCCAAGTGGGGGGGGGTCACCATAATTCAACAATACCACTGCCTGTGCCCGACCCCCGGCCCCGCCCCCGGACCAGACGCCCCCCGGACCAGGCCCCCCAAAGAGGGGGGGCCGACACGACCCGTACGGGCCACCCGACCAGAACCCCCCCTCACCCACTATATACCTAATAAACCCCCTCCCACCCCGACCTTACCCTAGCCACCCCTGCCCCCCATCCCTTCCTGGGGAGAGCAGAGGCGTCAGCCCCAGATCCGGTAAGCCGCTGGCTAGCCGCAGCAGCCCCCCGCCAAGACCCCGGACACAGTGGCCCGCACCTCCTCCAGGCCCCAGACTCCGTGCCGCGATCGGAGATCGGGGGTCTGCAAAAGACCCCCAATCCTCCCTACGCCCGCTCAGATGTTATGTTGTTGCATGTTGATCTCAGGTGTGTTTAAAACTGGGAGCACCGAAGGGGGTGCACGGCACAGCCCACCCCCCCTCCGGAAGAAAGCTGGTGCCAGCGCCCCCCCTCCAAGCAACTACCCAGAATCCTCAATGTCTAAATGCGAGAGGGGGTGAAGGGAGCCGCCCGGGGCGAGGCTCACACAACATAAGCCCCCCCCCCCCAGACGTCTTCCCCCCACCCCCCCATATCATGGCCTACATGAATGTGCGTTGTGAAAATGTTTGGAGTGAAAGTGTCTAAGATGCATGATAAAATTGGGGAGAGGGACGTCACCAAAAGGTGGCAACCTCCAGTAACGCCCTCTCCCCAAGGACCTACATGTGTGGCGGCGTGATGGAGCAGGCAGAGGGAGGAGTCCGGGGATGGGGAGCAAAGGACTGGGGAGCCAACCCAGGGAGCCAGCTCCCCTACTGACTCCAATAGCCACCCCCGCTCCCCGAAAGCTCCACCCGGAGAAAGGGGCCCCTCCAGCGGCACCACCATAGCCCGGGGGCCGGGGAGAGGCCGCAGGGCCCGCCAGCCAACCACCCACCAGGACCAACACCTCTACCTCCCCCAGCTCACCCCCCATGCCTACTGTATTTAACCCCCCTCCCCAAAAAAATTAATAATAATAATAATAATAATAATCTATATATAAATAAATAAATTAAAAAATAAGTTAATAAGATGGGGGACCCTGGCCAGCCAGCCCGCACGAGCCATCCCGAACCCCACCCCCCAGGTGAAACCCGCACCGGGAGACTACACGGACCAGGACCGGGACATGGGGCCGGACACAAGCCCACCAGAACGTCCACCAAACCCCCCCCCACACCACCCGTAGATTTAACCCCTCCCCAACACTAACATTCAAACATCTCACCATACATTCGACACTAGACATCCAAGCTGGGTAAGTCACTACTCCCCCTCCCTCCCCTCCCCCCACTAGCAGAATGCCAACCCAAAGAAGGGGAAGAGCATCTGCCCTGAGATGTTAATGACCATGCCCCCCTACCAGCTCAACAGGCCCCGAGGCCCCCCAGCGCGCCAGAGGCCCCGTGCAGGGGCGGACACCCGGGCGCACGCCGGCCCAGACCCCAAGCGGCACACCCCCCGGAACCGGAACCCCCGAGGCCCCGCCGGGGCCCCCGCCCGAGGGCGGCGCGCCCCAGGGACCCCAGGCCCCCAGACCCACCCAGGACCCACCCAGCGACAGCACAGCTACCAGGTCAGTAACCCACGTCCGTCCCCGCGTAGCTCCCCAAGGGCGCCGCAAGCGGCGCTGTGGGCCACCCGTAGGCCTCCCAAGCTCCTCCCAGATGGGGGCAAGAGACCCTGGAGTCAGACCCACCAAGCGCCCCACTCCAAGTGCCCCCAGAGTCCCAGGAACCCCTCCACCCACCCACTGCGCCCTTCAGGAAGCAACCCACCGCCCCCCATTCCCCTAAGTGATAGTGCTAATCAAAGGAGCCCAAAGAGATCGAACAGATGTGGATGCAGATGCTGTCTCAAGATTAATATGATCCAACAAAAGATCTCTATACTGATTCATACTGAGATTCTCCTTACTTTTCCAATTCATGAGGATAGTTTTCTTTGCGATACATAGTGCAGTAAAAACCATGTAAACTATTTTATTCCCCAGCGGGCTTTCCTCAAAATTACCAAGCAAACAAACTGATGGGGAAGGTGTAATTTTACAGCTCAAGCACTTTGATAAGTCCTTACATATCTGTGTCCAGAACCTCTGGACTGGTGTGCATAACCATAACGCATGAATATAATTATCAGGATGATTGCCTATGCAGTGTGGACAGATGTTAGATTGTGCCAAACCCATCTTGAATAATCTTTGTCCTGTGTAGTGTACTCTGTGAAGGATTTTGTATTGTATTAGTTGTAAATTGGGGTTTCTAGTCAATTTGAAAGTTCTTAGACATATCTGAGCCCAGAAGTTTTGTTCAAAGCTGACTGATAGATCTTCTTCCCATTTCATAATAGGAAGAGATATTGAATCATCTATTTTAGTCAGTGTCCTGTATGATTTAGACAGTAGTTTGGGGGGGGGTTAAATCTAGGAACTCTAATATATTACTTGGAATTTGTAAACCCCCTTTAATATGCTTAAATTTTTTTCTAATTATAGATTTAAGTTGTTCATATTCCAAAAATTTATTTTTACTAATGCCATATTGCATATTTAGTTTGGAAAAATTGATGAACTCGGTTCCATCAAGTAAATGTTCCAGATATTCAATACCTTTATTCTTCCAGTATGTAAAGTTTATCATATTATTATTTTGTAGGATGTCAGGGTTGTTCCAGATGGGTGTACGACTGCATGGGATAAGTGACGACTTTGTCATTTTAAGAAACTCCCACCATGCTGTCAGAGTAGAGCGTATATTGATATTTTTAAAGCATGTATGCCGTTTTATATTTGAGCTAATAAACGGCAAATCAGAAATCATGATATTATTGCATATTTTCTGTTCTATATCTATCCAGGGCTCGTCTAAAGGATTTTGCTTTATCCATTTAGTGATATATTGTAGCCTATTTGCCAAGTAGTACTTATGGAAGTTAGGCAGATCTAGTCCCCCTCTGTCTTTAGTTTTCTGTAGCGTCTTTAAGCTGATACGGGGCGGTTTATCTTTCCAAAGAAATTTAGAGATTAAAGAGTCTAGAGATTTAAACCAGTCAGATGATGGTTTATTGGGGATCATAGAAAATAAGTAATTAATTCTAGGTAAGACCATCATTTTAATCGAAGCTACCCTACCCATGAGTGAAATTGGAAGCGATTTCCATCTATCCAGGTCATCTTCTATCTTTTTTAAAAGTGGGATGTGATTAGATTTTACTAAATCCGCAAGTTTAGACGACACAGTGATACCCAAATATGTGATGTTTCCTGAGCGCAAATGTAAATCTAGGGGGTTTTGGAAAGAGCAATTAATTGGCAGTACCGTAGATTTAGACCAGTTTATAGAGTAATCAGAAACCTTTGAGAAGGATTCTAGTAATCTAATTATTTGAGAAAGGGAAGAGTTTGAGTGCTGAAGATAGAGTAATACATCATCAGCATAAAGACTAATCTTATGCTCTATATTCATGCATTTTATACCTTTAATAACCTTTGTTTGTCTAATTGTTGCTGCTAGAGGTTCAATAAAAATGGCAAAAAGTGAGGGGGAAAGTGGGCATCCTTGCCTAGTGCCCCTCTGGAGACAAAAGCTGGAAGATGTTTGATTATTTGTCCTGACACATGCTGTAGGAGAGCTGTATAAAATTTTTAACCAATTTATAAAAAAATTGCCAAAACCAAATTTATGCAGAGTAGCGAATAAAAAATTCCAATTTACTCTATCAAATGCTTTTTCTGCATCTAAAGACATTATAATAGTTTTATTATTTGTACTGTAGGAATAATCTATTAAATTAAGTAATCTGCGTGTATTTGTGGAAGACTGCCTTCCTCTCACCTTCTTTTTCAAGGGAGCTACATTATCTAATGCAGAACGCAATGAGGAAGTCACACTGTTAGCAAATGTATCTATTTGTGAATGGGAAGAAACAGCATTGCTGCCATCTACAGGGCATTTCTGCAATACTGAGGATATTAAGAGGGGGACAGACTCTTTAAGTTTTGATACAGCATTATCCGATAAAGATCTACTATAATGGAACCCTCTTTTGGGGGTGGAGAAATCGGTTAGATTAAACTCAAATGTTATTAAAAAATGATCAGATAGGACAGGGTTGTGAGAGAATACTGTTAGTTCTTCACAATCAATGCCATATGTCAGCACAAGGTCCAAAGTATGGAGCCGAGAGTGCGTTGGCTTATGCACATTTTGAGCAAAACCAATTGAATCTAGGATAGTTTTAAAGGCTACAGTAAGGTTATCACATTCTGTGTCAACATGGATGTTAAAATCACCCACTATAATAACCTTGTCAGTGTTTATCACCAAATCAGATAAGAAGTCTGACAGTTGATCCAAAAACTGAGTGTAAGGGCCTGGTGGACGATACAAAACAATAAACAGAAGAGGTTTTATTGCTTTGCAGTTTGGATGAGGGAAACTGAGGGTTAAATGTTCAAAAGAACTGTAATTATTAATTGGCCTGGGACTAATTAATAAATCAGACTGAAAGATGGTTGCCACTCCTCCTCCTCTTCCCACAGATCTGGGAATGTGGAAATTTGAATAACTGGAGGGAGTTGACGTTCTGGCCCCTGGCAGGCATTTAACTATGGTTCCTGGTTTCTTTAGTGCCACGTTTCTTATTACAGAGCTGCCAATAATTAAGGTCGGCTCCTCGGCGAGACTGTCGCTCAGAGGGGAAAACTTGTTAGAAACGCAGATGGGTTGGTGGTGATCTGGGGGCTGAAATCTAGAGCTATGCTTACTACGAACCGTCACCCAGCCGGCCTGCTTAACCGGCTGTTCGAGTGCGGCTGTTGGTTCGCTACGTGAAGTTACTCTTTGTGGCTCCGCGCTAGCAAAGGAGCGGCTATCAGCTGGTTTTTCAACAGCACGGAGCCGGGTCTCCAGTTCTGACACCCTCGCCTCCAAAGCTACAAAAATACTACATTTATTACATGTACCATTATCACTAAAGGAGGCAGAGGAATAACTGAACATCTGACACAGAGAGCAGCAGATAGGAGACTTAGTCAGAGACGGAGAAGCCATTATGAGGCTAAGGCTTGGCTAACGCTAGGCTAACGCTAGGCTAAAGCTAGGCTAGCGCCCTGTTATCACGCCAAAGAACAAACCGTGTGAAACACGAGGAGTTCCCAAACGTGATGAGCAGCCACAGAAAACGTTTTAAAAGTGCTTATGTTTGGAAACAGGTGTTACAGCAAAGAGGTTTAAAGATAAAAAGCGAGAGAGCCTGGAGCAAAAATCCGTCGTTCACACAGCAACAACAGGAAGTGACACAATACGCCTTACCGCAAACAGGAAGTCAGGAAGTCAGCAATCAGACGCAACCACTGCTTTCTTTCTCTTTACTTCAAGGCTTCGACCCAAAGTTTGGGAGCCACCAGGGGGAGACGCCTCAGTAACGCAGTCCCCATCCTCTGCAGGAAGTCCCGATCAGATCTAAAGCATCTTGTGTAGAACCCGGTCAGGAAGGAACCCGCTGTGTAAAAGTTGTTGCACAAAGATGAGACGCCCGCAGCCAGAGCTGAGTGATGCAGGGAAGCTGGTGGAAGGACTTGGAGGCCATTAGTGGCAGCAGGTGGAGCTGATCAGGTGCTGACTGAGTGGTGGCTGGGAGGTGTGGAGCATGGAGTGGACAAAATTAACAGCCCTAAACACAAAGACCAGAGCCAAACAAGAACCAAAGTCCATGGTTGTTCACAGAGTCTGGGTGAAAAGGCTGATTCTGAAGTACGGTGGAGGAGGTGTGATGCTGTGGGCAGAAAACTGAGTCCTTCAGAAAGATAATTACATGAAACTTGTGCCTAAGAAACCAAAAGCTAAGCAGTTTCTTAAGAAACACTGTTGACTTTGGTAAATGTTGGTGAAACTTTGTGTTTCTGCAATAAGTGGCAGATTTTAAGGTATTGACCGCATGGACAGATACTTCTGTTAATCGTCTCCTGGAGGAATCAGAGGAGGATAATCAGGCGGCTGCAGGACAGAAACATCCTGGACAGGATGTCCTGGAAATGTTCTGAACGTGTGGAGGCCACCAGAACCATCACTGCTGCATCGCTCCCTGCTGGACTTGATCAGCCTGCAGCATTTTATGCCTGAGCTCAACTCAAAGACAACAGGAGCAACTGGGAGGAGCAGGAAAAAGGATGACATGATGTCTCCACCTAGGTCCTCCAGCCTCCTTGCAGCTGGTTCTCCTGGTGTGTCCCGACTCGCTCCTCCGGACCTTGATTTTCTCAGCTTGTCTTCCAGCTGCAAACATTTGTTTAACAGAATCTGCAACTGTGCTGCAGCCGCCTGCGGTGCTCCGTCATCACAGCAGAGGTTATCATGAGGCTCATGTGTGCTTGTCAGGGTGCACTGAGAGCAGCCAGCTCAGGTCCCTCAGCTCAGGTCCCATTTGTAACATCATTCATCATCCAGCTGCAGGAACTGTGCAGGAATCAAGAGGGCGGTTCTGGGACAGCTGGCTGGGGCCGATGGGGGTTTCTGGTTTTACTCTGAAATCTCAGTCCAAAAGCAGGAAGTCCGAGGTTTTAGTCTGAAGTTCTCCCAACCCAGATATCCAGCAGGGAACGTGGGCCGGTTTGGAGGATCCAGAGGCAGGACGAGCTAGATGTTGTTCTGACTGACCTGAACTGTCAGGTCTGAAAGTGGGTTCTTCTAACGAAGACTTGAAGTCAAAACTACAGCGGCACCAAAGATGGTTCCTCTGGGTTAGCTGTCGGCACTGTGCCGGTCCATCAGTTAAAACGCTGTACAGAGATTCATTCTAGCTGACCAGCCTAAAAGATGCCTTTAATGTGCACATTTTAGCACTAGTGCCTTGCAGCAAGAAGGTCCTAGGTTTGAATCCCAGCCGCATGGAGTCTAAATGTTCAATTCAATTAAATTTTATTTATATAGCTCCAATTCATGAAACATGTCATCTCGAGGCTCTTTACAAAGTCAAATCAATCATATTATCCAGATTGGTCAAAAATGTCCTATATAAGGGAACCAGTTGATTGCATCAAAGTCCCGACAAGCAGCATTCACTCCTGGAGAAGCGTAGAGCTACAGGGAGAGTCGTCTGCATTGTCCATGGCTTTGCAGCAATCCCTCATACTGAGCAAGCATAAAGCGACAGTGGAAAGAAAAAACACCCGTTAGCGGGAAGGAAAAACCTCCAGCAGAACCAGAACCAGGCTCAGTATGAACGGTCATCTGCCTCGACCCACTGGGGCTTAGAGAAGACAGAGCAGAGACACAACAAGAGAGACAAAAAAGCACAGAAGCACACATTGATCCAGTAATCTGTTCTACATTAGATGCTAATAGTCGGTGATCTGTCCTCCCTGGATGATTTCACAGTCAACAGAACGTCAGACCAGGTGTACCTACTATGAAGATAAAAGAGAGAGAACAGAAAGTTGTCAGGGTGAAAAGGAACTGAACTGTTTGTGACCTGCAGTGTTTCTGTTCTGGTACAGAACCATGACAGAACCTGCGCATCCTGCTGGATTCAGCAAAATACAAACACATCAATCTTCCTCTCTAGATAAAGTTAGCTTGTTGCAGAAAGTCGTCCTCTGGATCGTAAAAGGAAGACAAAGGAAATGTGAGGAGTTCAGATGCTCCACGCTGCAGCAGTTGTTGTAAGTGACCCAGCGGGGTCGGGCAGCCGTCATGAGGTGGAGGTGAAGCCAGCGGGGGTCGGGCAGCCGTCATGAGGTGGAGGTGAAGCCAGCGGGGGTCGGGCGGTGCTGGCGCTCTCGTCTCTGTCAGCAGCTTTGCTCAAAGGTTTGGTTCAGGTTCAGAGGAGATGTGGAGATATGCAGAGGTGCTGGTTTGTGAGTCACTGTGGCTCCAGATGACGCAGCTGGAGATCCTGGGAGATCTGAACTGAAGACCAGCGAGAATCTAAAGTACTGTAAACATGAGTTATAGCGGAAGAGCGATGAGCCTGAAAGCAGCCGTCCAGTCAGCGCTGCGGGTTTGTTCGCCCGGTGATTTCCCGGCTGTGTTACCTGCGCCTGTGAATTCTTGGCTCTGGCTTCAAAGTAAAGAGGGTCGTCCCCGACGGCAGCAGATCCAGACATGCCTGCAGCCGACCCGGATCCGACACGCTCAGGGCTGACGAGCCCATCGTTTTACCACCAACTCCACAACCTTCAGCTCAATGAGGTGTCCGGACGCCTGGGAGTCAGCTCTTTACTCCTTTGGTTGTGTTTGTATGAGGCTAAGAATGATAAACAGCATTTACATTTAATTTCATCCAGTCTAATGTGTCCAATTCAAGCTACTTTTATGCACATAAGCTAGGTTTACACAGCCAGGTAGAAAGAGGAGCAAAGGCACCAGGTGCAAGCAGCCAAGGAGGAGAACTGAACATCCAGCTTCTTTACTTTGGAGAGAAAATAGGTCAGAATGTGGTAAAATACAAATATTAATTAGGTAACACATCACAGACCTTCTTTAAGGGTAGAAATGTTACAGTTTGAGAAAAAAAGGCCTTTAATTTTGAGCAGGAAGTTATGAGGCAATGTCTCCGTCCATTTGTCACCGCTGACATCCTGGTAACCTGATGACATCAGTGACACCGACCAAAGGTCAGCTGCTGTTGCTGCTTTTAGTTCTTTTTAAATCTGCCCTCTGGGTAAATAAAAAATGTTCTGTTGAATCATTTATAGAGGAAAAAACTTCCAGCACCAACTATTTGATAGTAGCATAGACTTAGAGTAGCAACATGGCCGTTAATGTTGAAGGCTCCTGATGAGGATTAAGTTATACAGACAGATATTAAACAGATTTTATACCAGGTGTCACTGCCAGTGTTAGAATGACAAGACATGGAAATTACAAATGTATCTCAGAAACTCTCCCCAAACGTTAGTCTTGAAGGTAATGTTGATTGGTTCCTCCTTTGAAAAGCTTCCACATGAAAAGCAGCAAAGAGAGAAAATTCTCCAGAATATTATTGAAATGAAATGTTGGAAGATAAAAATATCAAGCTGAGAAGCTGACATGTTGTTCTGGTCATAAACATTAAATAACAGAAGATTGTTTGTGGTTGAACGTGAAGATCACAGGAAGAAGCCAGAACTCTTGGTTCTGACATGGATGCGTTCACTGGCCTCAGAAAACCCAGGAAATTCCCCTTTTCCTGGCAGGAGAAACAAGTTAAGCGTCCTGGAAGGAGAGCGGTTCCCCGCAGCTCTCAGAGGAGAGAAACCAGCTCTGATTGCTTGGTTTCATGTCGTCCTGTTTGCTGTAGAATCTCCTGGTGTTGCTCCGATCCTCTCAGCTCAGGGTGCGAGTGATCGCCTTTCCAGATGTGCAGCAGACCGAGCTCCACTTTCATTTGTCCCTAAAAAGCAGAAAGCAGCTGCTGCACAGAAACACTGGGTGCATGGGAGGCTTGGTAAGTGTGCTAACGCTGGTAGAGCTGCCTTCAGGCCATAAGGGTTCTGTAAATCTGCCTCATTCAACAGTCCTGGATGCTAGAGGAACCCTTGTCCATCTCAGATTCCCACGGATCAAGAGAGGGAGGCGGAGGAACGGGCAGAACCAGGGAGAGGGTACTCGGCTAAAGAGGGGGACTGTTTACATATCAAGATGCTTCCTCTGACTCCCAGGAAAAGCTGTAATTTGCCTCTCAAGGTTTTACTGTTTAATTTCTCCATTATGCAGAAGGATAACTCCTTAATTATAGAGCAGGAAGTAGCTGTAATCCTGGCACGGGTGGGGGGGGGGGCATCGTTCCCCCTGGATCTGGATTTAGATCCACTTCTGCTCATCTTAGAAAAGTCTGCAGAAAGAACAACTGGGAGGAAAGCTGTGGAGACCTTCAGCGTTTACGGCTCCCAGCATGCAACGGGCCGAGCCAGAACCACTGGGATGTGGGTTTAGTCTGAAGAAATTTACCCAGGGACTGAAAAAGTTAGTAACTTCTGGATCTTCAGCTTTTACAGCATCCACATTATTGTTTGATAAATTCTCCATATTTTTATCCTCTTATGTTTTAACAACTGGAATTTATTTGGGTTTTTGGAATCCTTGGTACCTTGAAAATGTAAAAGCATTTAGCAGATTTCCCCAAAAAGTATTTTATTCATAAAATCGGCCAGAAGATGATCTAAACCCAGATGAATGATCCTCCAGTTTAAAGCTGTAGACATTTAACCAAGTCAGGATTCACTGATCAATCAGGTGTGGAGGATTTCTAACTGTTAAACTATATAAAAGAATGATGACACGGGAGACGAGGTCTTATCTCTGCTTGCCAACTGGGAACCCATTTATTTCAGGCTTTACCTCCTCAGCACGGGTGTGAGCTAGGGTTCTGACACAACATAGTGTACATGGATTTTATATGACACAGATGGGCGTGTGTTACAAATAAGATTCTACATGCATCCATTGGTCCACGTCCTTCCAGCCTCCTTTGGCAGACATTGGTCTTATTTCTGGGAACAGCTCCACAAACGTTGAAAAACAGACAACCTTATCTTGTCAGATGACCTCTGTTTGGGTCACACAGGATGTCATGCCCTGGTCATACTCTGGGCTTCTGCTCTCTTCGCCTCGCTGGCAGGACACACTTCAGATGTTTTCCAAATCCTACACATCCTCCCTTGTTACGTTATTTAGGTAACACTCCTAAGGAACCCTCTATATACTATAGTACATAGACTAAACATCGTATAAAGAGAAAATCTGACTCCAACCTAATCAAGCTTAGCTGTAATAACACACATCTAGAAATGCAATTGCTTACACAACCAATGGATAATATACTAACGTAATCAAGGTGCCCACATAAGTGTCGATCAACAATGACTTGTAATAAATGCAGATTACAAGCAATAACACATTTCAATAATCTAGAGAGAGAGAGAGAGAGAGAGAGAGAGAGAGAGAGAGAGAGAGAGAGAGAGAGAGAGAGAGAGAGAGAGAGAGAGAGAGAGAGAGAGAGAGACAAAAGTCATTGCTTTCACATTGGCATCAATCCAGCTAATATGGAAGCGAAAAACCCCGTTGTTGGCACTTATTCATGTACTGTTCTCAGGGGAAAAAACTCTCCCATGGATCTCGGTTCCCCATCGAGCATCCGCCAGCCAGGTCGACCGGCATCAGTTGGAAATCAGCCATGCTACTCGCAATGCAATCCAACACTTGTCATTCAAAAACATAACATAATAGAATTTATCATATACACCCAACAATCAAACAACATGTGAAATACATGGAATATATATGTATATATATGCAAATTATCTTGCTAATAATACTGATACGGAAATAATACTAAAACGAACGTTAAAATATAATGTTATGATAGATTAAACTAACCGGCCGCCTGTGCTACCTTATCTACTTAGGCTTTATTGTATTATATTTTATTCATTTAATCTTAGATTGAGTAACTTAAACAAGGTTAATAGGATTAGTCAGTCTTCAGCTCGTGTGCTTGGTTTGAATGAGTCCATGGACACGTAGCAAAACAAGCGAGTCCGTCTCGATCACGGGTTCTCCTTTCCATTTGGAATGAGTCTGTAGCATACGTGTGAGTCCATAGACGTGTCCAGGCGGCCGGGATATCAGCCCTTTCGATGGCTGCTGCCTGATGTCATCCATCTATACATCGTTCCCACAATCCACCTTTTCAAAATAGGCACAACACAACACACAAACAAAAAGATTACAATCAGCGTTATCACCAAAATTAGTCCTGTTTTAGCGGCTAAAGCGCCCCATTCCCCTAAAATTTCTTCCAGACTTTTCCACGACCAGTTGTTTCTACCAGCATTCTCTTTTACTTCTTCTTTAAGTTTCATAAGTTTTACCATTACTGCCCTAAACGAACCTTTAGGAGCTGTGTTCATGGGAATGTATGTACAGCACTGATTACCGAACATGTGACAAACACCTCCCTTAATTGCTAAAAGCCAATCTAAGGCTTGTCTGTTTTGTATTGTCATTCTACTTGTTTCATGTAATTGGTCTCCCAGTGCCATAAATCCTTCTACCGTGAAATTTATCATCCTTTGCTGATTATAGTAAATGTAATTTATCCATTCAACATTTTTATTAATAGTAATTTGAGGTAAGATAGACTCAAAACCTGCTTTAATTTCATGCTGCGCTTTAAATTCATCTGGAATTCCTCTTGGTTGACCAATAAGATCTAAATAAACTCCCTCATTTAGTCCATAATCGTCTAGACTCCGACGAGACCTATTTTTACCTATTTCTATCTGAGCTAATTCTTTTACCCCTTCATACACTAAAGTTAGCGGTACCTTCATTCGTACTAATGCACAGAGCCCTACCCACTTAAGTGGTAAGGTGTTCATTAGCATGTCGTCACCACACATCCAGTAACTGTCTGCCACTGGATACGTTTGATCTCCTAAAAAGAAAAGTTTGGGAATTGTCATAGTTATATTTTTACAGTCCTCTTCTATAAAATCTGGGTTTTCAAACCAAACGGGCTTTGTAGCAAACACTGGTGTTACATTTGCATGCTTAAACCAGGATAACACCCAAGTTACATTACATTTTACAGTGGTGTTTCCTATATTGATTCCTTCATTGTCCTCAAAACCTCCACTGACGAAACATTCGTAGTCTGCATCATAATCTATTTCATAATCAGTAGGTGGAACATTATCTGTAGTACTAATGTTAAATTCTGCACACAATGATTCTAATTTATACCCTTTCCACTTTTCTAAGTATTGATGAGAATTTCTTGAACCATATAGGAGTCTGCAACCCAAACCACACATAGGTAATTTAAAGAATGACACTGCGTCTTCTCTTGAAGTGAACTCACCATTCCTACATTTTTCACGTTGTACAAATGCACATTCTTTTGACGTGTATTTTTCTGGAATAACCATAGTAACTGCTCCCGGAGCAGCAGTACAGATTAAGCAATCATTTTTGGTTAACTCTCTTGCTGTATACCATGACCAGCTATACCATGTATTGCGTATGGCTCTTTGCCATAAAGGATCACCCCTTGGTCTGATTCCATGCCATTTAATATCCTGTAATTTATTTATTGCTTTTGGCATAGCTACTTTTGGATTTTGTTTTTCATAAAATTTATCTAAACCTTCAGAGAAATCTTCACATCCTTCCTTTTCAGAGCATCCATACTGTTTTGGATCTAGTTCTGCGAATTCTAATATTAGGTTCTTGTCCTGATCTGATGTTACCTCAACCGAAGGAGGTGCCGTTGTAATTAATCTTATTAGTGAGGGTTTAGTAGTATTTAAAACTTCCTTTGTGGTTTTAATTGTATTTGAAACTATTGTCTGTATATTTGTTTTAGTTATAACAATTGTTGGAGGTTCAGTTATGTTCTCAGGTCGAATCACCGTAGGTTTTGCGTTGACCAAGTCTCTAGCATCCTCTGTAGGTTGCACTTCCATTTTACTTGTATTTACCTCTGTAATATCAACTGGGAACGAATTTGAAATTTGTATTGTGCTATTTAAAAATTTTGACGCTGATGTGACCGTTAATGTCTTTTCCTTTAAAGTTGTCGATTTATTTAGTCCTAATTTGGTGACTGAAGTAGGTAAAGTCACATTTCCACTAGGGATAGTCATTTTCTTCACTTCTACTGTAGTTCTAGTAGCCATAGTTGTTGGGGCAAAACAATTTACATCTTCTAGTAAGGCTTCTTTTTTCGGTAAGTTAAATAATATAGTTGAATCTATTTTTCCACTCGAGGTGACGTCTTCGAATTTCAACTCGTATGTTTTGTTAATCCGGAAAGCTATTACATTTGCTTCAATAATCCATCCACAATCTGCATTCCAAACAGTCATATTACAATTAATGTTTTCTTGATTTTGACTTGATAATTGATGACTTACCTTAGCATGAGAATTACACATCCTTCGTCTGTCACTTTTTTGCAGTACTCTAGAGATAATCACGTTTCTTTCAACCAAGTCATATTCATCACTGTCTGGCTCCACATGTATCCTAATTCGGTCATTAAACATTTGGACTGTAGCGTTTAACTCCTTATTTCCTATTCGTTCTAAATCACCACTTCCTGATACTACATTGTGGTTTTGTAGATTCTTCATTGTTAAGTTATAATTATAATTGTCCTCGGGATCCCTGTGGGATTCTATTTCTATTTCTACCTCAAAACCATCATCCTTTATGTACAGAATAAGTGAGCACTGATTTATCCCATATTCTGTATATACCTTTTTGACACTTTTTCCACACAATTTTTGATCATTGTAATAAATGTTCACCTCAAATTCCGTATCTAATTTTGTACGAAATCCTGTATCGGTTACCGTTGCTTTCCATTTGAATTCAGCATGGGTCTCTCTTTTCTTACGCAACCTTTTTGTTTTTTCTCTTAAGTGTTCTTTAAGACCTGGATGAGTCATTAACTTCAGTTCAGCTGGCAAAAACACTGGTGTGTACTTGTTCAAAAACATTAACGTTGTGTTGTACTTATCTTTTTCTGCAAAGGTGGATTTCCCTTTATAGACCGAAGTCCCACATTTCATGGTTGCATGTCGATCGTCTCGACCCTCATTACTCGTTGCTCGTTCCAATCGTGGTTGAGCTGACGTTGGCTGATGCTGTGGTGCCGTCTGCAGGCTGTGAGAGTTCATCTCCGGCCTCGCTGTTGTTAGGCTCACCACTTCTGCCAACATCCACAGGTGAAATGTCATTAATACCAGTTTCATTGCTGCAAACTTTCTGTTCACAGTCTTTTCCATTGTCTGGCTTCACAATGTCTGGCTTCACAGTGTCTCTAGCGTGTACTTTAGTACAATGAGTCAAATGATACCACGTATCACTCCCCTTTACTTGGACGGCGGTTGCGGTTGCTCGTTTGACCTCAAATGGACCGTCCCATCTCGAGCTGTTCCATTTACGTCTGAACACCTTCACGTACACCAGGTCTCCTGGTTCGACTGGTCTCTTCGCCACCGACTCTGGACAGGAACTTCTGGCTCTTTCCTGCAGATAGATAGCTCTATGGATAGCAGTTAGTTGATCCATATATGCTTTCAACTCTGTTTGTAGCTGTTCAAGTGCCGGGCCTTTGAATGGAAGCCTCCATTCGGGCACTGGCATCATTCTGCCTGTTAGCATTTCATGCGGGGTTAAATGTGTGCTGCGGTGCATCTGCATGCGATAGCTCATTAGCGCAAGCGGCAAAGCATCAGCCCAGTTTAGGTTAGTAGAAGCACAGATTTTATTCAGCTTAGCTTTCAAAGTCCCATTGATTCTCTCAACAATACCCTGACTCTGCGGGTGATAGACTGCTCCAAAGCGTTGTTTAATTCCTAGCTTTGACAAAACACCTTTTAACACCTTTTGGATAAACGCTGAACCATTATCTGAACTGATTTCTGATGGGATGCCGAATCTCGGAATCACCTCTCTTGTCAGAAACTTAATCACTGTATCAGCTCCCAATGTCTTTGATGGGACTGCTTCAACCCATCGACTGAACCGATCGATCACCACCAACATGTACCTTTTTCCTTGTACTGGCTTTATCATGTCAACATAATCTATCACAAGATGTTTAAAGGGTCCCTCAGGGACCGGAATGTGACCAATCGGTGATTTTATGCCTTTTCGTACATTGTTTTCTGCACATATTTCACATTGGCTCAAGATTTCATCCACCATTGCTTGCATGTAAGGCGACCAATAACCTTGCTTTTTCAACTTCTCCATCACTTTCCCTCTACCACAGTGATCCAAACCATGTGCTTCTGAAACCAACATTGTCAACAATGCTACTGGTGCAACTAAATGTCCACTTTGTGATCTCCACAAACCACTTTCACTCATTGTCGCACCTCTCTGCGCCCAGAGAGCGTGCTCACTTGCACCTGCTTCCTGCTGCATCAAAATGATGTCTTCTGGTGTCACCATTGGTTCCAAGGTGACCACTGGTGCCAAGATAGCCATCTGGCACTTAGACGCTAGTTTTGCTGCCTCATCTGCGGCGTTGTTCCCTTTAATGACTAAATCATTACCTTTACGATGGGCGTTGCATTTGATCACTGCCAGTCTTGATGGCAGCATCATCGATGCAATCAGCTCTTTCAGCTGTTCTTGATGTAATACTGGACTGCCGTCTGCTCGTTTGAAACCTCTTTGTTTCCAAACAGCAGCAAACAGATAGCACACCCCATGGGCATAAGCCGAGTCTGTGAATATGTTTGCTACTTTTCCTTTTGCTAATTTGCATGCTTCTGTCAATGCTTTTAGTTCTGCCTTTTGGGCAGAGCATGGTTGCTCACATTTTTCTGCTTTGACTGTTACAAAATTGTCTCCTACTTGTTTAACCACAGCATAACCTGCGTGGTTTCCAAGATGATCTCTGAAACATGACCCGTCAACAAAATAAGTGACTTCCGCGTTCATTATCGGAGTTGACTCTAAATCGGGTCTTAGTCTTGTGAATTTCATTGTTTCTGCAAGACACTCGTGTGGTTCTCCTTCACAGTCCAGAGGTACCATGTCAGCAGGGTTGTTCGTTGCACACCTTTGTACTGTTACATCTGGATATGTTAACAATGGCATGTACTGTAAACATCTTGCCTGAGTCAGCACAAACTTTCCTTGATTTATCAGTTCCGTGATTTTGTGATGGGTCTGTATTGTTACCGGGTAACCCATTGTTATGGTTGACGCTTTTT
The DNA here is from genome assembly GCA_037039145.1 of Fundulus diaphanus. Taxonomy (NCBI): domain Eukaryota; kingdom Metazoa; phylum Chordata; class Actinopteri; order Cyprinodontiformes; family Fundulidae; genus Fundulus; species Fundulus diaphanus. The sequence continues at coordinate 57,019,972 of CM073132.1, read as the reverse complement.
CATAAGCGTAGTAGACTGCTGCTAGACCTTGATAACATGGTGGCCAGCCTTGGGCCACATTGTCTAGTTTAGTGCTGTAATAAGCAATGGCTTGCTTTCGTCGTCCTATAAGCAATGGCTTGCTTTCGTCGTCCTACACAGGTTTCTTGCATTAGTACAGCTGACGCGTACATGTTTTTTCTGTTGGCTACATACAGGTAAAATTGTTTGTCATAGTCTGGCAATGCCAAAGTTGGTGCCACTTGCATTTCCTGTTTTAGTGTTTCAAAAGCTATTTTAGCTTCTGTTGTCCATTTTAACACTGCTTTTAACGACTGGTTTCCTGTTTCTTTTATTAGTTCTCTAAGTGGTGCTGCTTTTTCCGCATAGTTTTCAATCCAGTCTGCATTGAAACCTGTCATTCCCAAAAATGTCATCATTTCGCCGACTGTTCGTGGACTTGGAGCTTTGCTGACACCTTCCAGTTGAGAAGGTGAAATGCCAACCGTTCCTTGTGATATTTGTCTTCCTAGGTAATCTACCTGTGGTTGACAATACTGTAGTTTTTGTTTGGAGACCTTGTGTCCTCCCTCTGCTAATCTTTGTAGAACTTTGATTGAGTCCTGATGACAATCATTTAGTGTGTTTCCACAGATTAACAAATCATCCACATACTGTAACACAGTTCCAGTTAAATTGAGTCCTTCCAAATCATTTTTTAGCACCTGATTAAATATGTGCGGGCTAAGTTTAAACCCTTGAGGCAATCGGGTATAACTGAGCTTTTTACCTCTGTAGGTAAATGCAAATAAATGTTGTGACTCTTCCGCTAAAGGAATGCTGAAGAATGCAGAGCAGAGATCAATCACGGTGAAAAACCGTGCTTCTGATGGTATTGAATTTAAAAGAGTATTTGGATTTGGCACGTCTGATTCTGCGTCCACTATTATCTTGTTTATTTCTCTTAAGTCATGAACAAGACGGTATTTGTTTTTGTCTGCTTTCAGAACTGGAAAAATTGGAGTATTACATTGACTTTCTACTTCCACCAGCACACCTGCTTGCATCAATCCATCAATGGTTTTCTGAATGCCTTGTTCTGCTTCTGGTTTTAATGGGTATTGCTGGTGAAAAGGAAACCGTGCATTTGGTTTTATTTGAACTGAGACTGGTTCTGCAGATTTTACTAAACCCACATCTGTATCATGTTTGGACCATAAGTGCTCAGAGACATTTTTTAGCATATCCTGCATCAATGGTTGATCCTCAGAGGAACCATGCTCCTCAGACTGATCTTTTAGATCAACAGGCACTGTCACAACTTGTGGTTTTGCTGTCATTGTTGTTTTACATAGGATCTTAATCATTGTTCCATCACTCGATTGAAAAATGAATGGGTTATCTGTTTCTTCCCATGTTGCTTCTGTTGCAAGTTTCATCATTGGTCCCAGATCTTTTGCATGAAATCCTTTATTTACAAACAATGTTATGTGTGGTACTGAGTCTGAAACATTGTACCACTCTGAAATGAAATCATTTTGCTTCACATTTAAAGCTGCACCTTGTTTTCCAATAACAATACATTGTGTTTCAAGATTTACAGTTTTGTCTTTTGTAGAACTGTCCCATTTCTCTTCAAACTCCAGGCTCTTTGAAATGTCATAGAACATGGTGCAGTGGTAATCTAGAAAAGGTTTTCTAGCTTCTGGAATTTGAGCTTTAATGTAACGGCCCCATTTAGTGACTACATCTTCAACTGGGCCTGAAATGTCCCCTAGCCAATAAACATTAGCTTCATGTGTTTGCATGTACATTTGAAGATCCAGACCTGTTTTGTCAACATACACACCCTGAGGAGAACACCAGATTTTTAATTTCATTCTGCATAATGCATCTCTTCCCAACAGGTTAATTGGTGTTTGGTCAGAGACAAGGATTGGTATTCTTATCTCATCATCATCATTTGCCAGTCGTACAGGAGCTGTCATTTGTAGTAACTGTCTTGTTCCCGAGAACCCTACTGTTGAAATGAATTTATTAGACATGGGGAGGTGCTTTGCATAATTTGGACTTACACACGTGTAAGCTGCTCCTGTATCGACCAGCATCGGTGTTTCTTTTTCTTCAATTAGAATTTTTAAAATTGGTTCATTTTCAGCACCGTCACTTACGATCGGGCACTGGTTCTCCCCTGTAAGGTTCTCTGGGCACCCCTAGTAACCAAAATTTGGTGGGTTTACAGGGCGTCTTGTTGGACCTGGACGGAACCGGCTGCCTGATTGCCTGCGGTAGGTGTTGTTGCCTCTTGGGCAACGCTCAGCACGATGTCCAAGTTCATTGCATGCCCAGCATGCGCCCATTATTCCAGGTGTGCCAGGCCTGCCTCTGTTAGTCCAGGCGGGACCTCTTTGCTGCCGTCCACGAGGCCCATATGGCTGTGTATTGAATGCTTGAGGATAAACATTAACCACTGGTTGTTGTGGCTGGGTAAGTTGAGGAGCCGGAAAACTCCTTTGTATTTGATTTGTCACATCATGTATAGGATCTGAAAAACCTTGAGGTGGGGGTACATTATCAGTCACTTTAATCATTGTAGCTTGGGTTTTAGCTTTGTTCTTTTCTGATAGTTCTCCAAGCTGCATTTGTGCCAGTTTTCTTTGTACATTTTTATCATATTCTGCACTCCTACTTTCTTCTCTTCTGTACTTCTCCACTGCATGTATCACATGATCACGGAACTCTCTGTGAGGCATTGATGTCAGAGCCACCACATCCTCGAGCCTGCTTCTCACAAGATCAGGCATTGCTTCAATGATGGAGTTCCGGAACAGAGTTGTCAGCACAGGGCTCTTATCAACTTCCTCTTCTGTTTCCTGTTTCCATCTTTTTAGCTGCTTTGCAATATAAGACGCTGGATTTTCTGCATTATCGATTGGATCTCCTCTTAATGCTTTTGGGTCAATCTTAGTGGGATATTCTTTTCGCAGTGCTTCCCACAGTGCTGTGCGAAATAAATTGAAGCCGATTCCATCAGCTCTCTGTTGGAGCATCCACGCGAAACGTTCTTTTAGGACGTTTTCCATAGCAGGTGTTCCCAGGCACTGTGCAAAAACAGCTTTTAAATCACCAAGAGCTAGCATTTTTCCAACAGTTTCCTCCTCAAACACCTTTATCCACTTGCTGGCCCCCTCATTTATGTCTGGCAATCTGCCAACCAGGCCGATCAGGTCTTGAGACCCCCAAGGTGCGTATTGAGCAATGTTCCCTTTAACAAGTATGGGTAACTGTTTGTTATCTGTGTATTTGTCAGGTGCATGTATGCCAGGTCTCCATCTTAAATCATAATCACTTCTCCTGCCAGTAGCTGTTTGTGTTCCTCCTGTAGGGCCCTTCACTGCCTCTTGTTCTAAAAGCTTACTGGCATTTTCTAGTACAATATTTTGTCTTATGGCTTCCTCATCAATTTCCCTTTCTAATTCCTCAATTATGGTGCGATCAATTTCTCTTTGCAAACTTAACCCTTCATGATCTAGGTTTACCCAAAATGAATCACCCTTTGGTTTCATTACGTAGTCTGCATAACAATCAACTCCACCCATAGGCTTCAGGGTCAACGACCTTCTCTGATCCCCAGATGTTTGTTTTTTCGCAGTGCTACAGTGACTAGGTGCAAGATCCTGCACGTTTACAGGGGAATCTGAGTTCATTGGGCCTGCAGTGTTCTGATGCATTGCAACCGAAGCACCAGGAGAACTTGATTTATGCAAAGGCGAATATATGTTTACTAGGGCGTGATCATTTTGCTGTGTTGCAGGTACATTTTGGTTAGGCGACCCTCCTGCGTTTGTAAAACTGATATGTGAGGCCTTTGTCATGATTTCTTTATGTTCTGTTGAATCGTTTTGGCTTCCATCCTCTGCAGCTGCATCTATGATCAGACTATTCTTGTCCTTGTATTGGAAATCTCCATTTATGTTAACTGTACCACTTAAAGATGGGTAAAGTCCTGCAGCTTTTGAATATTCTGATTTACCATTTGCAGATTGCTGTCTCATTTCCATAAGCTTCTGTTTTAATGCACTTCTATAGGCCTGACCTTCTTCCTTGAAAAGGTTTAGAATTTTTAACTCAAGCTCGCGTTTTTCTGTTCTCTTTTTTGAATTATTATTAGCCTTGTAATCCATGATTCTCACTTCCATTTGTTCGCAAAGAGATGTATCAAAGCAACCTTGCTCCGGCCAGGGGGAGGTTAATTTCTGAGTCCTTCTGTGCCATTTCTTAGAAATTTTGGGAATTTGTGAAGCAAATTCGGGGTATTTCAACCCAATAATAACAATAGGAATGTTTGCCATTTTGCTCTGTATTAGTTAAACCAAATTTAAGAAAACCAAAAATTTAAAATGTACTACAGGGTTACTTGTCTTGCAGAATCAATAAATCCCTGCAAACTGATAAACTGTTACCACTCAGAGATTTGTTTGCTTTCCTCCGGGCGGGGCTGCGCTCCGCTCTAAAGGGACTGTACTTTGCTCTCTCTTAGCTGAAGCAAAGGGAGGGAGGGGGAGAGGGGGTGGACTGTGTGTGTATTGGCACGAGTCACGTGGAGTCTGGCCGTCAATCGATAACCAGGGTGCTCACTGACAGGCAAAATTAAAAATAAAAAAAACAACAGCAGACAAGCTTGCAGGTTCTATAGCTGAAAAGTTTTTCCAACAACACACCTTTTATTTATTAAAATAACAGCACACCGTCAGGAACAGGCAGACGCCACTGCCACCAGCGAAACCACTGCACAACTATTGGTAAACCTTCAAACCCAGTTTACGTAACTGTACCCACATCTTTCCAACACCGCAGCTCAACACGCACACACACCTCGGTTCAGCAGATTTCTTTACAAAAAATAAAAGGTTTCCATGCACTTTTGCTTTCTCAAATTAGACACACTTTACCTTTACTTCTGATCACAGGACTTTGACGAGAAAAAAACAAAGCGACAGCAAACAAAGCAGTTTCATACAAGCATTTTTAGTCAAACAACAGAGCTCTAATCACTTAAACTCACACATAGACGTCTGACACACAACACATCCAAAACACTCTTTCACTCACTCATTTCTCACTCTCCCGGGAACTTAGTATTTTCTCTAATAATGGTCCAGATGCCCAATATTCCTGGATTTTTACTGTGCGCACATATAATTTAAACCATATTTATTGGACCCATAGCAAAAAGTAAATATTTATATTTCACGTGCTCCAGAACAGGCCTTCTACTTCAAATTTGATTTCACCTCGTTACCTAAACCAGAGTACTCAAACAACCCAGACTGCAGTTAACTCTAAGACACACTGATGATCCAAGAGAAACCTCATTTCTTTTTTACAAGCGCTTACAACAACAGGCCTACTATTTAAAATTTACCGGGAGGTTTTTCTCACCTCAAAGCCTAAACCAGAGTACTCAAACAACCCAGACTGCAGTTAACTCTAAGACACACTGATGATCCAAGAGAAACCTCATTTCTCTTTTTACAAGCGCTTACAACTAGGGCCTCGCCCGAAGAAAAAAAAAAAATCTGCATGCACCAAACAGGCCTACTATTTCAAAATTTAACCGGAGGTTTTTCTCACCTCAAAGCCTAAACCAGAGATCTCAGCTTCACAAAACAACTGCAGTTCACTAAGGCCACATCTCATTGGAGTCACTCGCAAGTCGAACCTCCAATCGGCCATGTACAGCGCTTCACGCTTTACTTCTCAAAGAGGCTCTACCTCTTAATACTCCGACCAGCCGGACATTTATGAAACCAACCTTTTACAATGATTTCTTTATTCTAAAAAGATATATATATTAGAAGACTTCAGCTTAAACCGTTATGGTCCGATTCATCTTCTATTCGTCGTCATACTAGCGTTTTCTAACGAGACGTACGATTAAAGCGGCTGGGAGTCACAAGTCACTTCTTTTAAGTTGTCTTCTTGTAGTCAATTGTGTAGCAATTCTAAGAATTTTTAAGACAACTCTTTCCTCACGTGGGAAATAATGACAGAAGGCAAAACAGAGAGACGACCTCTCCCAATTGTCAAACAATCAATAAACACACTCTTCCCAAATCAAACTTCACAGACGGCAATTTTTGTCATTATCAAGCAGAGAAAGAAAGAGAGCAGTATAAAAAAAAACATTTACACTTACCCCCTGTCTTTCTCCGTATCTGTGTGTCCCGGCGCAAAGTGGCCAGCTTGCACCGAAAGCCTTGCCGTCTGGGGAAGAGGACCTCCCTCTTTATGCAAAATCACGTCGAAAGGTCACCAATTATGTGGAGGATTTCTAACTGTTAAACTATATAAAAGAATGATGACACGGGAGACGAGGTCTTATCTCTGCTTGCCAACTGGGAACCCATTTATTTCAGGCTTTACCTCCTCAGCACGGGTGTGAGCTAGGGTTCTGACACAACATAGTGTACATGGATTTTATATGACACAGATGGGCGTGTGTTACAAATAAGATTCTACATGCATCCATTGGTCCACGTCCTTCCAGCCTCCTTTGGCAGACATTGGTCTTATTTCTGGGAACAGCTCCACAAACGTTGAAAAACAGACAACCTTATCTTGTCAGATGACCTCTGTTTGGGTCACACAGGATGTCATGCCCTGGTCATACTCTGGGCTTCTGCTCTCTTCGCCTCGCTGGCAGGACACACTTCAGATGTTTTCCAAATCCTACACAGGCTGTTACAGAAACACAGAGACGGCTGTTTTCTCACCGATTCGTTTATTTCTACAGCGCCCCAAAAACAGTTAATCCATTCCTATCCATCCCAGCTAGCAATCAGTCCAGTTCAGTTTATTCTGCAGGCCAGGTCACAGTTTCTCTCTAAGGAAACCCAGCAGGATGCATCCAGTCACTGACCTGCAGCAATCCCCCATACTGAGCATGCATGGAGCGACAGTGGAGAGGAAAACTCCAGCAGAACCAGGCTCAGTGTGCTTTGACCCACTGGGGGTTAGAGAAGTTAGGGTTAGGAGCCGACTTTATTAACATTAGCCGAGCAGCAGCGAGTTGAGGCAGAGCCAGCGGCAGCTAGCATGGGAGCTAGCACGTCGTTAAAGCAGCCTTCAGCGATCCGATGGTCAAACTGGAGGATTTAACCTAAACTCGTTAGTTGACCCTAAATTTAGCGGATTGTTTTGTGCTACCGTATATGAAGTTATTAAAAGCTCTGCGTGCTTCTTTTATGTTGGTTTAAGAGTAAAGTGCTGTTATTAAGTTCAATATTCGATAGACTGTTTTAAAGTTCTGCCGTTTTTAGGCCAGCGGCCAACCAACGGTTCCTCATCCAGAATTTTCCCTGAAGCTCCTTTATATCGGTGAGATGTACTAAACACGCCATCACACAAGCATTGAGATAACTGGTCCTTCTGAGGCTGAGATGGACCACCAGAAGGTTCTGGAAGAGTTCTGGGAAAAACCCAGACGAGTTGCACGTAGGAGCCCGACATGCGTCCGGTTCATGCAGAGGTCAAAGGTCAGAACCCAGTAGAGTTCAGCATAGCTCCCAGTTTTTAGTCTCGGGCCTTGAAGGGATCGCTTTGTTGGTTCCTGGTCTGCATTTATTTCCTAGTTTTAAATGTGACCAAGGTTTGATGGCTGGTTTTAGGATTCATTGGCTCGGGCCTCCAGCGGCACCAAGGCTCAGCCAGTTTCTGGGGGAAACCCTGCATCCCTCCCATCATTCTCAGCCCTAACCAGGCTACCTTCACACCAGTGCTTGTATTCAGAGAAAGAGTGTTTTTGGGATGAACACATGAAGTCAGATGGAAACAATCTGTTTTTGCAGGTGTGCGTTAATGTGCTCCAACCCTGGGCTGCCAGTGATTTGTGTAATGTGTGTTTGGCTAATGTTTGGCTCCGGCAGCTTGTCATTGCTGCAGAGACGATGTAATTGCTGCAGAGCTGACCTTGGGGCAGAGGCTTTTTCATTCAGAGTAATTTGCAGTTTACAAACCCACCGTCGCCATGAATATCACACATTATTTCTCCTTTACATTTCAAGGTTGTTTGAGGACTTTTCATGGTCAACTCACCAGTTTTTAGTACATTTGGCATTAAAGTGGAAATAGAAGGATGACTTTTCTTCTTTTAGTGCTGCAGCCCTAATCTTGTTTGGACAATCGCGTTTGCTGTTCTTTTCTGCTAAATCCTACCCTGGAGCAGAACCACCAGAGGGTTCTAACACGATGCATCTTCCCTGGGGTTGTCCCGGCCTGAGAGGTCCACTTGTAGCAGCCAGCCTGGATCTCGGCCTGTCCGTCTGGACACGATGGGTAGCACATGTGGCCCTGACGGCAGCAGCATCGGAGGATCAGCAGGCCTATGATCAGACATAGAACCCTGTTTCTGCAGACGTTGTGGCTCGGTGGTTTGCTTTAAATAGAGTCTTTGTGCAAAACAAGCCCTCAGTTGGTGGCTTGTTTGGTCTCTGCATCAGTCTGAGCCCACAGGCCTGCACACAGATGCTCTTCCTGCACTTAATAGCAGCTCCCTCTTGTGACAACTTTGACATAAAAGTCCTTAAAGGGATACAACAGTTCAGTTTCTTTCATTCTGCAGCTTAGGGCATATATAGTACTGGCTCAAACCTTCCTTTGGGACTGGCAGTAAAAGTTTGTCTGAATAAATAATCTAAGTGATCTGTACCTCGGGCTCCTCCCTGGTCTCACCTTCAAAAGAACTAGTTTTAAGATAAAGTCAAGCCAGTTTAAAAAGTGAAATATTTCAGTTTTCATTTCAGAGAACACAGATATTTTAATATCATTTAAGTACAGCTTTCCCTTGTCCGCTGTGTTTGGGTCGCAGCTCCCAAAAGCTTCTGCATATTCATTCCCACGGCTGGAATGGAGCGACATGTAAGAAGTGGGCCTGGTGGTTCAGTGCAGTGCATACTGACTGCAAGAACCCAGTTCAGTCCCTGCAGACTGCCCCAAGGCCCCTGAGCAAGGCCCTCAGCCCTAGACTGCTGCCCACGGCTTCCTAAGGGATGGGTTGAATGCAGGAGACAGATTTCTTTGGAATGTACAATTGTAATAATAAATTAAGATTTATTTTCTTTCTCTTTCTTCGTGAAGGAAGCAGGCGGTCAAGACGGGAAAAGTTTCCAGGCAGTGAAAAACAAACTAGTAGTGATAACTAAATGTGGTTCAATGTGAGTTAATTAGGGGACAATTTTCATGATTACTTATCAGCTGAAGAGGACTTCAGGAGTACTTTAGAGACCTAACAAACCGGCACACATAGAGAGATTTAAAAGCTCTCTATGAGGCTCAGGCTGCCTGTAATCCACACAGCGATGAGTCAATACATGAAAAAACGCTGATTTGCAACAATCCTGACAACCTTCAGATAGATGTCTCTTCTTCTCCTGACCAGCCTTATTACTCTGATGCCAACTGGCAGCAGCTTTCCCATTTGTCCAAACAACTGTGCCATCACAATCGTTATATTAGAGTTGGGTTTTATGGGTAATATTAGGAGCAGAGGCAACATTGTCGGAGAGCAGTTGCTGTGAAACAGGATTTAAGTTTAAAAAAGTAACAAAATGATTGAGGAGCTGACATTTGATGCCTCTGGTTTGCAATTTAGCATAGTTTTACTGATGCAGTCTGTTATGTCTAAATGTTCAACATTAACATTGTTACTGTTCTTTGACATTACATATTTTTAAAGCTTCTCTGGTGGTAATATTTTTACACAGATTGATGCTCAAAAAGATATTTTCATGGCTGGAGAAGACCCAGATCTGGCTGGTCCCCAAAACGTTCCTAAAATCTCACCTCACGAGCGGGATGTATCCTTACAGCTGGGTCTTATAGGCCAGGGGCCTTTATTTGTTAGTAGGTTGGCAGGAGGGAGGGCAGCGAGAGATGGGCATGGCTTTCAGCAAACAGCCCAGGGTCAGGAATCGAACCCAGGACAGATGCTTGGAGGACTGTAGCCTCCATTTATGGCCTGTCTGCCTTACCACTGAGTCACATGGCACCCCTTCTTACTCCTATTATTAATATTATTACCCAAATATGCTTAAAGCAGTCGGTTAAAAGAGAAGTCCCTCCCATAAAGGAACACCTTTAATGTAAACACTGGGTGGTTTTTGGGTGATGAAGGAAGTTACCAGAAGAATATTTACTAGGCAGTTCTGTGTGTCCTGTCTATGAAGGGCGACTCTTCTGGAAATTATTTAAGAGCTTTAAAATAACACTCTCCATGTTTTTAAAGGAAATTCATATCTGGGAACAGAGTGCAGAGCAAATGTAGCTTAAATCTCCCCCATTTTGGATGCAGACTTGGCTTTGGAGTCAGGAGTTTGGCTGGGCTCCACGCTGTAATCGTTTCACCATGTCTGCCTGGTCGTACCGTCAGAGGGAATGTCAGAGCCAATGAATCTCTCCTACATGAGAGGGATTTTATCTCAGCCTCTGAAACATGAAGATGTGATGAAACCTCGCTGCTGTTCACTGGCTGGGAACGCTTCACTTCCACTGTCTTCAATTTGTTCCTTTAAATGTTCCACTTGGTCTGTTGATGGAAGCAGTGATTCAGTTTTAAAGGGGATATATTCTGCAAAAGTGGTGCATACTCATGAAGGTGAACAATACATGGTTTTCAACGTCCTTCACAAATGGAAATGTGAAGTGGGATGTGCATATGGAAAATGGTAAATACATGGCTTGTACTTGTATAGCGCTTTAACCAGTTTGGTGACATCCAAAGACACATATGTCCCCTTCACGGCTACGCCCTATATCCCTGGCTGCATGTCTAGGGTGGTCCTCCTGCTGGAAGGTGGACCTCCATCCAGGTCTCAGGTCTCCTGCAGCCTCTCACAGGGTCTCCTCCAGGATGGTTCTGGTCCAGCTCCATCCATCTTCCCACCAGCTCTGCTTCCCCACA